>JARDYJ010000009.1:15972555-16680055 GCA_029215755.1 Spea hammondii
TATGTGGAGGAAGCACCAAGTGGACAACGGCCAGGATCATAGAGTGGCAGGCCCATCGCAGGTAACGTTGAAACTATCCCCCCGCACGGGGAAGGCTATCGCCCCCCGAGCAGTGTAAAGGGCAAGGTGCACATGCCACAGCCCTAGGTAGAGAACCCTGCTTATGTGAACGTACATAATAATAAAATAAAAACAAAAGGAAAGAAAAAAAAAAAAAAAATAGAGAGAAAAATGTGTGTGGAGGAGAGCATGTGTGTGTGGAGATACAGGTCCAGCCAAATAGCCAGAGGAGGGGCACGACCCCCAAAAGTGCGTACAGAAGTGTATGGGGGAAGCACCAAGGGGACAACCTCCAGAAACAGAAAGTGGCCGGCCCATCGCAAGTAACATTTCAACTATCCCCCCACACGTGGAAGGCCACCGCTACCCGAACAGCGTAAAGGACAAGGCACACACGCTACAGCTCTAAATAGGGAATCCCGCTTATGTGAATGTACAGGATAATAAAAAAGAAGAAAAAAAGAAAAAAAAAAAAAAAAAGAAAAACCATGTGTGTGGATGTGTGTAAGGCCTCAGGGTCAGTATGTGTGTGTATGCGGCCGTGTAGGCCTATGGGTACGCCTAAATGAACCACAGAGGCCCCAATGTAGAGAGACGGGGTGGGCAGATACCCGCAAAACAGGCCCCAGTGCCACACTGGTCAGCGGATAGGTAGCAAACTGCCCCATCGTTAACGGCTAACGCAACAAAAATAACATATAAAACAAGCCTAATGGCAACCCCCAGAGAGGCCCAATGCAACAGAGGCACTTAGCTGTCCAACAGACGGAGCTCAGTCCGTGTTATAGGCAAGGGTCCGCCGCCCCCAAACAAGGGGGGAAACAGCTTGACTCGTAGAATCAAACGAGGGCAGGAACATCAGGCAATGTCCGGAGACGGTGCCGGGCCAACCTCCGCCCGAGGCGATGACCTCGGAGAGTCCGAGCGGTGCGGAGATCGATCCCGTGGCTTCGCAGGATGCTGAGTCTCGCCGAGCCGTGGATCCAGAGCGCGGGGAACCTGAAGACCTAAGCGCCGGAGAAAGGAAGCAGCTCCATCCAGATCGTGGAGTGTGAGAAGCGAACCCCCATCTTGGACCAGGAGTTTGAAGGGGAACCCCCAGCGGTAAGAGATCCCCTTCTCCCGAAGGAGGTCTGTCACTGGCTTCAAGGCCCGTCGCTTGCGGAGGGTAGTCGGGGCGATGTCAGCATACCAAACAGGGGTAATACCCTCCATAGTTGGTGAGGCATTTCGCGTTGCACGCAGGATGGCGTCCTTGGTGGTAAAGTAATGGCACTTCAGGATGATGTCCCTGGGAGGGCCGCCATTACCCGGCAGTGGGCGAAGCGCCCTGTGAATCCGCTCAAGATGGCGTTCGGCCTCAGGTAAGTCCGGGAGGAGTTGCCGCAGGTAGCGGTGGAAAAAAGGTCTCAGGTCGACCAGGGATTCCGGGACACCCCGGACTCTCAGGTTAGACTGGCGGGTACGATTGTCGAGGTCTTCCACGGCCTCCTGGAGAGCCGCGCACGTGGCCTCCAGCCTCACCATGTCCACATCTCGGTCGCGTTGAGCAGAGGTGAGGTCGTCGACAGCTTGTTCCAGGTGAACCGTCCTGGTAGCCAGTGCCGTGAGGTCCGCCGATATTGCTGAGAGGCCTGCCTTAAGGTCTGACTGCAGCTCTTTTTTAACGGAGAGGACACATGCCTTAAGGTCGGCAATGTCACTCCTCGTGCAAGGCCCCGCTTCATCTGGGCCCTCTAGGCCGTCGCCGCGAGTAGTGTCTTTTTTCCTAAAATAGTCCGGCACCTCGGAGGTAAGGCACGGTTTACCGGCCCTACGGGATGACATCTCGGCAGGCACCGATGGAGAGCCACCAGAATACGGGTGGAACGGCTGTGAAAGCTGGAGTTGCCAGAGGGTGAGCAGGAGCTGACTCAAAGTGCGTCCATCTTCTCCAAACACCAGGCCACGCCCAGTATTTCTCCTTTTAAATAAACTCTCTTCCTTTATCTTGTTGATTCCCTTTAAGTGTTTAAATGTTTCCATCATATCCCCCCGTCCTGTCTTTCTTCCAGGCTATATATGTTAAGCTCCTTTAACCTGTCCTGGTAAGTCCATGAACCATTTTAGTAGCCCTTCTCTGAACTTTCTCCAACATATCTATATTCTTTTGGAGATACGGTCTCCAGTACTGTACACAATACACTATACAACCAAGCATCCTGCTAGCATTACCTGCCACTCTATTGCATTGTCTACCTACCTTTAAATCCTCAGAAGTAATTACCCCTAAATCCCTTTTCTCGCAGTTTGAGGTTAGGACAGTATCAAATATTCTATACTCTGTCCTTGGGTTTTTATGCCCTAGATGCGTTACTTTGCATTTATCCACATTACATGCCAGTTGCCGCAGCTCTGGACATTTTTCCAGTTTACCTAAATCATTTGCCATTTGGCTTCTCCCTCCAGGAACCCTGTTGCAAATGTTTGTGTCGTCAGCAAAAAGACATACCTTTTCCAATAAAAATATTAAAGAGAATGGGTCCAAGAAGAGATCCCTGAGGTATCCCACTGGTAACAAGACCTTGCTCTGAATATACGCCATTCACTACAACCCTCTGTTGTCTGTCACTCAGCCACTGCCTAATCCATTTAACAATATTGGGATCTAAACTCAAAAGATTGCAGTTTATTTATAAGTCTTCTATGTGGGACAGTGTCAAAAGCCTTACTGAAATCCAGATACGCAATGTCTACTGCACTACCCATGTTTTTTTTGTTTTTGTTTTTATCTCGAAACCCACGTGACTTCAGATGTTCAACAATCATTTCCTTTAAGCCCTTCAATCCCCTATGGACGTACCGGGACGTCCAAAAAACGCCTATTAAGAAACCCCTATGGACGTCCCAGTAAGTTCAGAACTTCTTGCAGCGTCAGGGACACATCCCTGCCACTGCACGGGAGATCAGGCTGTCGTTTGACAGCCTGGACACCCCACTGACAGCATGAAAGCCGGAAAACTGTTACATTTCAAACTGGCCGATCACGCGATCGGGCATTCCCTTTCAATTACGTAACTCGGAAGTTCATCGGAGGAACTCACGTCTGTGAGGACCTGCATAGAGATCACAGTGTGATCGGTGCAGGGGGATCGCGTGGAGGGGAGTGAGAAACCATGTCTCTCACCCCCCCTCCCGTCCTAAAACGGAGAAGCAGGGAAAAAAAAAAAAAAAAAGTTAATTCATTTAAAATAATTAAAAAAATCATTAAAATAATAATATAAATAATAAAAAAAAATAATGTGAGCTGTGATGTCATTTGCTTAAAAAAATATATAAATTTTTTTTTTTCAAAATAAAAAAATATATATATAAAAAAAAATAAAATTAAAAAATTAAAAAAAATCTTACATCCCATTGCCCTAGCATAACATCTAGCCAGTATAACCCTCCTGCCCCCATTCACAACTCCCAAAAATTAAATAAAAAAAATAATACAAAAAATGTACACCTTATAGTATGCTCCCTGGTGCTGGGAAAGTAAGGAAAATCTATATAAATTAGGTATTTCTGAAATCAGGACACCTGAATTGATAAACTTGGAGGGGATTTTCCATCACTTAATTTTGTGAGGATTCAGAGGGAACATTTTAAAAAATTTAGTTGTTTTTTTTTCAAATTTTCGCTAGTTTTTACTAAATTTCTCATCCTAAATTTTCAGCTAATCATCCAACTATGGTATCAAACGAAAGCTCTATCTCTCCTTGAAAAAACAATATATAGTTTACATGGGTATACTATTCACAGGAAAAGAGAATAATCGCTGAACCGCAAAAATGTCAAAATTGCTTCGGGGTTTGAGGTACCAAAACCCCCTGGGATTGAAGGGGTTAACATGGTTTCCTTTAATTTCCCCACTACAGATGTGAGACTTACTGGACTATAGTTACCAGACTCTTCCCTATTGCCTTTTTGTGAACGGGCACGACATTTGCTAATTTCCAATCCCCTGGGATGACTCCCGTTACCAATGATTTGTTAAATAAATCACTTAATGGTTTTGCTAGTAAACCACCAAGCTCTTTTAAAAACTTGGGGTGTATCCCATCAGGCCCCATCGATTTATTTGACTGGAGCATTTGAAATATGTGAGTTTATCGAGGCAGAGGTTCTACTTCAATAAACTCACATATTTCAAATGACCCAGTCTTTTTTCCCAATTGAGGTCCCATTCCCTCATTTTTATTTGTAAAAACTGAAACGAAATATTCATTGAGGCAGTCAGCTAGACCTTTATCCTCTTCTATACATTCCTTCTTTTATTTTTAATCTAACTAATCCTTGTTTTACTTTTCTTTTCTCATTTAGATATCTAAAAAATGTTGTACCTCCCTTTTTACTGACAGGTCAATTCTCTCTTCTGAGTGTGATTTAACAGCTCTTATAACTTTCTTTGCTTCTGTCTGCCTAATTTTTTAGATATGTCTATCTTCCTCACTTTGGGTATTTTTGTAATTACTAAAGGCTAACTTCTTGTCTTTTACTATTTTGGCCACTTCTGCAGAGTACCACAGCAGTTTCTTTAATTTATTACTCTTACTGACCAGCCTAATACAATCTCCATTTGTGAACACTAAATCCAATATGGCCTCCTTACGAGTTGGTTCCTTAACTACTTGTTTTAAAGATAATCCCAGTAGGGAGTTCAGAATATCTGCACACCAGGCACAACCAGCTACTTTTGTTATCCAGTTCACATCAGGGAGATTAAAGTCACCCATGATTATAACATCCCCCTTCACTTTTTTGTCCTGGGGGTCTATAAATCACACATTCATGAGTTACTTTACTTTTGCCAAATTGTACTGTAACCCAAACTGACTATGTTCTCCTCACCAACTTGTGTTAAAATAGATTTTATGTTATTTTTCACATATAGGGCCACCCCTCCCCCTTTCTTGCCCTTTCTGTATACAACTGTTGCTCGCAGTTTAGGGAATAAGATCCACTAACTTGTATTTGTAGACATGACCTTTAGCTTGTAATTTAACAATGCTGCTGCAATTGCTTTCTGTCCTTATTTTTTTGGGGGGGATATATGCTTCTCCCTATTATCTGTATAGACCAAGCCCCCAGATCCACCCACCTGGTTACTAAGTAAATTGCCTTCCCTTTCTATACTGTCTAGCCTGGTATTTATTCCCCTCTTCATTACTAATTTAAAATCTCCTCCAACCGTCTAGCCGTTCTCTCCCCAAGCACATTGGACCCTCTTGCATTTATGTGGAATCCATCACGACTAGAGATTGTACCCCAAAGCAAAATCAGCCCAGTGCTCTAAAAACCCAAAGCCCTCCTTCTTACACCAAGACTTCAGCCATGCATTTAGCTGCCTAATCTCCCGCTGCCTTTATGGTGTAGCGCATGGCACAGGTAGTATCTCTAAGAATACTACCTTGGAGGTCCTTTTTTCAATCTTACTCCCTAAATCCCTAAAAATACCTTCTAGGACACGCCATCTTCCTCTTACTATGTTATTGGTGCCAATGCGCACCAAGACAGCTGGATTCTCGCCAGCCCCTCCCAATAATTTATCCACTCTGTCCGCAACATGCCGAACCCGGGAGACAGCAAACCGTTCGGTTGCTGCGATCAGAGCTACAGATTACCCTGTCTGTTTTCGTAATTATTGAATCCCCTACCACCACAACCTGCCTGGGCTTTTCTTCCTTTCGGATCCCCTGCACACTAGATGAGCTGCTCTCCTGGCTGTTAGAGAGAACAGCTTTTTCCGGAAAGCTTACCTCTGAGTCTGCCTCCCCAACACGCTCACTTAAATGGGCAAATTTGTTGGGATGGAGAAACTTCCCTCTTCCTCTTCCTCTTCCCTCCCCCACTGCAACCACGTCTTACTGTTACCCAGCTATGTGCCCTTCTGACTGATCTCCTCCCTCATTGCTAGGGGCCCCATCTAAACTCTGCTCAGTAAGCAACAGACTCCTGTCAATCTCTCTGTGTTTCAATGTGCCTCTTCAGAGCACCAACCTCAGCTTCCAGAGAGACCATTTGTTTACACTTGCCACAGCGATATGGACCCAGGAACTTATTCTGTGTGTTGTGAGCAGGAGTGGGTGGTCACACAATATACCTGCAGGTCCTCATTCTTGCAGCGCTTAGCTGAGGACAGGTTGATATTAGACACACAGCCCGCTTTGGAGCAGGCCCATTTCAGGCAGATTTTTGTGAGTCCCCATTAACTGTAAATAAATGTATTGGAATAGAAGCTTGTTGGAGCGGGTTTGAACACGCATGTTGTGGGAGGGGGCAGGAGTGCAACACACACACGTTGCGGAAGCGGGCGGGATTAAGAAAACAGTCCTGCGCAGGGCTCTACTGCAGACCTCTCTCATAATACATACATCAGGTATCAGGAATGTCATATATGAGCTACCTCCTGTCTAGATAGCTCATTCTTATTATACCTTGGTCACTACTGGATGATAGGGGTCTTCCTGGTGAAGCCATTTCTTGCCCACTATTTCTCCTCTTCTCCTCTTGAGCCTGGCAAAGAAACGTTAATATCAAAACCATATCATATCTTTGTCCATTTTCTTCATGGATTTTATTTGTGTTTTTATCTATTGCAAGGCCATGGGATGGTTGATTAATATACTTTCGTGTAACAGGTGTACTAGGGCAGTGCTCCTCAACCCTCTCCTCAAGGCATACCTTACCTTGCGGTCCAGGATTTAGGTATTACTCAGGTGTGTCTAAGGTGTTTGTGTTTTTGTGTTTTAAATTTGCAACACCTTAGTCCAGCATTTAGGTATTTCTCAGGTGTGTCTGTTAGGTGTGCCTTGAGGAGCACTGCACTAGGGTATTCTGCAGGGAACTGTGGGCCAGTCAGCATGTTTTTTCTTTCTAGTATTCAGGACAAATACTGTAAAGGTCTAGTACATTTGTAGTCATCAGTTGAAACATGATTTTTGCAAGTAAGGCATACTTATTCCTCCCAGTTGACAGGATACTTACTGCCGGCAAGTCTTTCAGTTGATGTTTTCCATCTCCAGGTCCCACGTGAACTAAATGGTTAAAATTTTTGGGGTTTGAAATCAACTTTGACCTCATCTGTGGGTTTTTCATCATTACCCTGTGGCATCACAAACAAAAATAGATATTAAGTCCTAATGATGATTAACAACAATTGGCAGGTTTAAACTGGACTAGTGATCCATAAATATGTGGATGACAATGTCTATAGCAGGTACAGTGAAGGAAAAAAGTTATTTGATCCCCTGCTTATTTTGTACATTTGCCCAAATACAAATACATTGTGAAAAACAGTGAAAGGCAGAATAACAAAAAAATCCAGAATTACGCATTTAAAAAAAGTTATAAATTGATTTGCATTTTACTCAGTGAAATAAGTATTTTATCCTCTATCAATCAGCAAGATGTCTGGCTCCCAGGTGTCTTTTATACAGGTAACGAGCTGAGATTAGGAGCACTCTCTTAACCCCTTAATGACAATTGCCGGTGCTGGCACGACACGGAACGGAAAAACAAGTCGTTTACGACAAATGACGTGCCAGGACCGGCATGTCTTTAAATGGGTGCAGAAAGCGATCTAAGTTCGCTTTCTGCACCCAAACGGCGTTGCTGTAATGCCTCGACCTCGAGGCATTCAGCAACGCCACGATCGGCATGTCTGGCCCCTGCCTGGGGCGTCAACATCCGCCATACATTGTATGGCGGCGGACGCCAGTTTTAAAATCACCTCCTAAACTTAAATGGTGTCGCTGGAATACCTCAATCAGCGACACCAAACACTTACCCCAGGATGGACTTGTGACCGCTCCGGAGAGCGGTCACAGCCACCGCTGCCGGTGATCTTCACCATCAGCAAGATGGCGGCGGCCCGGGAAAAAAAACAATAAAGGTGAAAAAGTTCGCTAGAGGGTTTCCAGACCCTCTAGAGAACTCTGGCTCCACTTGCAGGTTGAATACAGGTACTGCATTCAACCATGCAAGTCAATGGAGCCCAGCTTTCTAATCACAGTGTGATAATTAGAAAAAAATAGTAAAAAAAAACAGTAAAATGTAAAAATAATTATCAGGGGAACCTTCAAGTTGAAAATTAAAAAAAAAAAAAAAAAAAAAAAAAAGGCAAAAAAAAATAAAATATATCTAAAAAATATATTTTTGTGAGCAAGTCCTAAAATTAGCACATTAGCTTAAAACAATTCTCGCATGGAAAGAGTTAAAGTACTGGCATATTAAATGCCCATGGGGTGTCTACCTTTAAAAAAATGTATGATTTGATGGGGTAAATTGAATTGGCCGCGTTCAACAATGTCCCAATTAACACGGGGGGAAGGATGGCCACACATCTAATTTACAATTAGAAAAATGCACACGTACCAAATGTGGCCTTTTAGTTCCCCCAAAAAATGACAAACCCATGCATGTGGGGTATCACTGTACTCAGGAGATGTTGCTGAACACATATTGGGGTGTCATGTGACAGCGGAATATAGCAGGAGCTGTAAATTCATACATTACATAGGTGTGTGGGGGAAAAATACACACAAAAGAATACTACTGCAAACTTTGAAAAAATTCTGGTGGTAAAATGTGTGCATGCAAAGAGTTAAAATACCAGCATTTAAAATACCCTGGGGTGTCTAGTTTTCAAAAATATATGGTTTTGTTGGGCATACTGAAATGGCTCGGCTCAAAGATGTACCAAATAGGGCATGGGCAGTGGATCCCCAAATGCCAAAGCTCAACATTGAAATGCGCATGCCCCAAATGTGGCCCTTTTGCCCCCAGACAGCCAGGCAAAATCATTCATGTGAGGTATCGCTGTACTCAGGAGATGTTGCTGAACACATATTGGGGTGTTTTATGATAGTGACATATACCAGAACCTTTTAATTCATACCTGAAGTAAAATGTGTGTGACAAAACAAATGCAAAAAAATGACTACCACAAAGTTTGCCAAAGACTGGTGGTAGATATGGTGCATGGAAAGAGTTAAAATACTAGCATTTGAAATACCCTGGGCTGTCTAGTTTTCAAAAATATATGACTTGATGGGGTAAATTGCATTGGCCGGCTTCAAAGATACCCGAAATGGCACATGGGGGAAGAATTACCAGATTTGGAACAAATGGCTTTGAAACAGCAAAACGCTACCTGTACTTATTGCCCCATGATGTGTAGAAAAAAGCATTGGGTATTTCTAAACTCAGGACAAATAGTAGAATCTATTTAGCAGGTTTTTTCATTACCTTTTATAGATGAGTAAAAGATTTTTCAACTAAAAGTTAGAAAAAGTAATTTTTTTCTACATTTCCACCATATTTTATACTTTTTTTTAATAGTAAATAATATGATACAATCAAAACAATGTCATCTAAAGAAAGCCCTTCTTGTCCTGAAAAAAAACAAAATCTAATGTGTGTGGGTTCAGTAAACGGGAAAGAAGAAAATTGCAGCTAAACACGAGCAGCGCAGAAATGTTAAAACGGCCATTGTCACGAAGGGTACAAAAAGTAAAATCGGCCTTTGTCACGAAGGGGTTAAAGGGATTGCTTCTGTCCACAGAAGCAGTCAGATTCCAACCTCTCCACCATGGCCAAGACCAAACAGCTGTCCAAGGATTGTAGACCTACACAAGGCTGGAATGGGCTACAAGACCATTGCCAAGCAGCTTGGTGAGAATTTAACAACAGTTGGTGCGATTATTCGCAACTGGAAGAAACACAAAATAAATGTCAATGTCCCTTGGTCTGGGGCTCCATGCAAGATCTCACCTCGTGGAGTTTCAATGATCATGAGAACGTTGAGGAATCAGCCCAGAACTACACGGGGGGGGATTTTGTCAATGATCTCAAGGCAGCTGGGACCATAGTCACCAGGAAAACAATTGGTAACACACGTGTAGAACTGAAATCTTGCAGCGCCCACATGGTCCCCCTGCTCAAGAAAGCACATGTACAGGCCCGTTTGAAGTTTGCCAAGTTTGCCAATGAACATCTGAAAGTGCTGTGGTCAGATGAGACCAAAATCGAGCTATTTGGCATCAACTCCACTCGCCGCATTTGGAGGAGGAGGAATGCTGCCTATGACTCAAAGAACATCATCCCCACCGTCAAACGTGGAGGTGGAAGCATTATGCTTTGGGGGTGTTTTGCTGCTAAGGGGACAGGACAACTTCACCACATCAAGGGATGATCGATAGGGTACCGTCAAATCTTGGGTGAGAACCTCCTTCCTTCAGCCAAGGCATTGAAAATGGGTCATGGATGGGTATTCCAGCATGACAATGACCCAAAACACACGGCCAAGGCAACAAAGGAGTGGCCCAAGAAGAAGCACGTGAAGGTCCTGGAGTGGCCTAGCCAGTCTCCAGACCTTAACCTCATAGAAAATCTGTGGAGGGAGCTGAAGGTTCGAGTTGCCAAACGTCAGCCTCGAAACCTTAATAACTTGGAGAGGATCTACAAAGAGGAGTGGGACAAAATATCTCCTGAGATGTGTGCAAACCTCGTGGCCAACTACAAGAAACGTCTGACCTCTATCATTGCCAACAAGGGTTTTGCCACCAAGTACTAAGTCATGTTTTGAAGAGGGGTCGAATACTTATGTCACTGAGTAAAATGCAAATCAATTTATTCTGGATTTTGTTGTTGTTATTCTGTCTCTCACTGTTCAAATAAACCTACTATTAAAATTATAGACTGATCATGTCTTTGTCAGTGGGCAAACGTACAAAATCAGGAGGGGATCAAATAATTTTTTCCTTCACTGTAAGTCTGATACCGTATATACACACTGCTTTACAATGCCAAAATTACAGAGGCTATAGCAATTATCCTTAAGCCCCTCTTTCTTATTAGCTATTTTTTTCTGTCCTTCTAATGTGCATGTCTTTCCAGTTATGGGTTTTCTACTAAGATTGTTTTCATCCCTCTCCACTGGTTCTCATTCGACATCTCACCAACCTTTAGAGTAGACAATGTTTTATCACAACCCTTGCAGCACCTTACAGTATTTGTTACACATGCTATAAATAATATCAGCCTCTTACTTAGCTTTTCCAATAAATACCCTTTAGAGTTGGCCGATTCTTTTGAAAGTACCCTTTAGTTCTCACCTCCTCTGCTGCTGACGCTCTTCATCAGAGATTCGGAAGGAGAAATGTCTCTTGCTTTTAGTTTTTAGCATCTGTCTTCTGCTGTTATCTGATGTTTCTGGCACATCAAACTCATCATGATCTGAATATAAAAACAAAATGGCTGTAGTTAATATTTTGCACAACTCCCAATACCCACCTTCCCCCCCAAAAAAAGTTTCTTCTATTTTTGCATATTTGTCACACTTAAATGTTTCAGATCATGAAACTAATTTTAATATTAGACAAAGGTTACCCGAGTAAACAAAAATGTAGACCCAAGAGGCCAGCCTACCAAAATTCCTCCAACAGTGCATCTACGGCATCCAGGAGGACACAAAGGAACCCAACTAACATGTTAAGTTGGTGTTTATGATTAGAAAGAAAGAAAGAGGGAGAATTGCTGACCAAAAACCATACAGAGGCTCTTCTTACATCTGTGAAAAAACATCAATTACCCCCAAGATTTTTGGGTTAATATTCTCTGGACCGATGAGTCAAAAGTGGAAGTTTTTGGAAGACATGTGCCCGTTACACATGGCATAAAGCTACACAAGATTTCACAATAAGAACATCATACCAACAGTAGCCTTCTCAAAAATACTGTTCCTTTCACCTACTTGGTAATTGTTTGTGTTTTATCCCTATTTTATTTTTTTTTAAAAGAAGCCTTAACTTTTAATGAAATATGTTCAGTAAGGAGATTTCCTTATTCTCCGAGAGGTTTGGGGCATTAATGTTCCTTTCACTTACTTGGTAATTGTTTGTGTTTTATCCCTATTTTTTTTTTTTTTTTCAAAGAAGCCTTAACTTTTAATGAAATATGTTCAGTAAGGAGATTTTCCTTATTCTCTGAGAGGTTTGGGGCATTAATGTTCCTTTCACTTCCTTGGATGAGGTGGCATTAAAAGATATGTTTGACTTACCTGATTTGTACACTGCAACCTAGACGGGTTGCTACAGTTAGTTAATGGTAGGTTGACAAACCAGAGTTCAAATAAAAAGCCAGATGACCAGGTTTTAATGGCTATGATTATGTGAAAGCTGTGGTACTAACCATCAAGTTTATTACGCAGGTACACTAAGCGCATTTTTTCACTCCCGAAAACACAAAGGGACCCTTCATAATTCAGAGGGCGAACCTGGATTAAAAATAACCAACATTAATTATAAATGTCTACACATAAATGTCCTACTAAAATATGCCCGTTAAACCCAACAATGTGTAGTTTCAAATGAAGTCCACTTGATCTATACATTTAAATGTGAATTTATCTGTAAAAAACACCCCATTTACACTCTTTTCAAAGCATTGTTATTAGTTACTATTCAGGGTATTAATATGGGGTGGGAATAAGTTACAAGAAGGATAGATCTGGCCCAAAAAACACAATAATCCTCCTCTTCCTCTCCACGCTTTATATTTAGAAGAAAAAAAAAAACTTACCTTTTTCAGAGGTACAGTCTGTATCCACTCACTCTTCCGTACATCAAAAATGTCCACTGCATTCTCGCTGAAAACTGTGAGATGAGGAGCTGTGTATGCTGCAGAGGACATACCACTGATTAACAATCTAGTCCCACAAAATATAAACCTACAAAAGTATAGCACTTTTTTCACTGGTGATCTCCCAGTTTATCATCCTTGGTTTCCTCTAGATTGGCATAGCTTTATAGCAGTAAAAAATATCCAAGGTTACATTAACTAAATTCATTAAGGCCATTATTTATTTATTTTTTTAAAGAATTAAATCAATAACTTACAAATGCCCAGAGGAGGTGCAGGCCACATAATCTCCTGTTGTCGTGATTTCTTTCCTTGAGCATCCACAAAAACGCCAAAAACAGAAAAACATAGAAGGTATTCACTGAGAGTCACTCTCGCCGCACAGAGCGCATCAGGCAGTGCCTGTATCAGGAAGGTCAGCCTGAGTTCGTCAGGAATGGGCAGGTGTAGTGGAGCTCCTTCATTGAGAAGTGGGTAGAGGGAAAACCCCCCAGTGTAACCAACACAGAGACGTTCCCCCAAGATGTCCATGCACTGCACCACTCCAGGAGCTTGGAACTCTTTCATACGGCGAGGAAGGCCCTTTCGGTTGGTTAGCTGGAAGCAGATGACTTGCCGTTTGGAAGCAGAGCATAGTATGGCACAAGATCCTTGACAAACCAAGCCAGACGTAAGAGCCTGGCAACCCCTGGCCTCAGGAACTTTCAAACCTGCAGAGTCTGGTAAGAGAAGGATATCCCAGGAGAAAAGACGGATACTGTGGCTTTTACCACAAAGGACAACAAGCTGCTGAGCTTCTGGCACAGAACGCATGGACAACACTCTCTTACATTCTCCCAGTTGGGTGATTTCTAAAAAAATACAAAATATAATATATATATTAGGTGAAAAAGTTCCAGATTTGTGGAATTTAATTTTACATGAAACAACAAAAGGGGTACAGGACTAAAATGCTAGATTAAATAATAGATTAAAGAGCCATGTAGTGCATGTTATGCTTTGCACAAAGATTGTTGCATTCATGAATGGCAAAAGTATTTCTGTCAAATAAAACTGATGTCAAATACAGAGCTGGGTGTTCATCCTAGTCAGGCAAAATTACTACAAAAGAGTCCCACCTGACCCAGCACAACCAGGCAACCTGCCATAGTAGTAGGGGAAACTGAAGTATTGGTTGTGATGCAGTGAGGAGGCCACAGAATAGCTAGGTTTAACAAGAGGAAAGTTTAGGGTTAGTCTTTTTCCTTAACCTGCAGCTGTCCACTGTGTAGAGGTCCGCATAAAGCTGTGATAGACAACATGCAATCTCCACCTGATGCTGCACTACAACTTCCCTGACTAAGGCATGTTCCCAACAGATGAGGATATAAAAAAAACAAAATAAAAGTCTCACCATTTTTATTGACATGAAGCAGAAAAAGTCCTTCCTCTGTCCCCAGGGAAATTCTTTCCTGATCTGTAAGAAAAATTAAATACTCCAGAAAGCAATTGAGACAAGACAGGATATCTGCAACTTTCATTTCTACTGCTTTCAAAATGCATAGTCTTAGTCCGCAAATGTGGCCATCTTGTCCTCACTGTGGGTGTCATCCTAAAGCATCCTTTATTACTCTATGCTCAGGAGTTGTAGAGACACTAGAGATATCTGGTTATACGAAGAGGAGCAAGTCTGCCTTCGTCTTCCCCATGTCAATGTAGGAGACATTTGCATCCCTTTTAAGGAATTCTTGTCAATCGTTACCTATGATTGCCGCACAGAGGACTGTGCGTATAAGAGGAAGGGCACTATCATATGCCTCCTTTAACACACGGACCGATCGGTCCTGAGGTCTCTGGTCCCGCAGGAGTGTCTGAAGCTCATTCAGCACTTGGACCCACTTCTGCATTTCATCTGCATTTTCTGCCAGCAGCAGCTGTGAGGACATGGTGAGTGGAGACCAAAGTTGAGAAAATGCCACCTATGGGAGAAAATAAATAAATAATAGTGTTATACCTTCTATCCAGTGATGCTATTCAGACAAACAATATATATTCAGCACAGTAACTAAAAGCTTCCTGTTCCCACCAGTTAATATTAAAGTAGACCTACCAGCAGAAACCTATAGTAGGAAGATATCTCGAATTTGTACAACGATTCCAAAGCTTACAACATATGTTTGGTAATATATTATAAATGAACCATGGTGCCATTTCCATGTTAAGTATTTGAAACACCATTGTGTGTTCCACTAAGCTTTACACCCTGGGATTATACATATATATGTATATATAATATGTACATGTACCCTGCTTTGTTAAATAAAAATCAAGACCCCCCACTTTGCCAGCTACAACCTGTCGCTTGCACTGAAAAAACATCTCTCGCATTGGCCCATTCTTCACCCAAGAATCCACAAAAACTGGTTCATTTAGAATTTCCATTCTTGACTGCAATACTCTTCTGGTTGGCATTCCACTGTCTCAACTCTCTCCTCTGCAGTCTGTCCTAAATGCTGCTGCTGCTAGGCTTATTTTACCTTGCACATCGCTCCTCTTCTCCCCACTCTGTGAAACCCTCCACTGGCTCCCTGTTACCTTTAAAATTAAATTTAAAATCCTGGTTCTAACATATAACACTGCTCCTCCATAACACTGCTCTTCCATACATTTCTACCCTCATGAACAAATACTCTCCTACTCTATCCTTACGTTCTTCCCATGGGCTAAGGCTCTCCTCCTCACTTATCACCTCTTCCTTTTCCCATCTACAAGATTCCACTTGTGCTGCTCCATATCTCTGGAATCTACTTCCACCGAACCTTCAGGATTCACCCACCCTCCTAACATTTAAGAAACATCCCGAAACCCACTTCTTCAGAGAAGCCGCGCCATCTTAGCTGCTAGAACTTCCTTGTCACAACCACCACACTACCTCTCATCCTTTCTCTGTGCCTTGTGTTTGTCACCCCATTGCCTCAAGATTGTAAGCTTGCGAGCAGGGCACTCTCCACCTAATGTATCGGTTTGTCTTAGTCTGTCAATTCTCGTCTGAACCGACATTAGAAAAACTAAGCCAGAATATTGTCCCAAATAAAGCAATTTTAGATTTTTGCTACAAAATATGGCTTGAAAAAGGACACTTGACTATTTGAGTCATAAATATTTACATGATTACACTGAACACTGTGCAACATGCAAGGCAATAATGAGGCTTCCAGGTGGTGAGTAAGAATAAAACGATAAAGTTACTATTATTTACAACCAAAGGACAATAAAAGCATGGTGAAAGTTCCACTTTAAAACATCTGTTTATAAACAGCACATCATGTCCCTCTTGCAGTCGGTTGTGGAAGGCCACCACCTTCCTATATTACATTCACAAACCTACTCCCTATCTGAGGATCTACAGTCAATGCCGTTTATTTGGTGCTTTATATATTATTATCCAATGGCCAATGAATTTCTTGACATATGTACATTAGATACATTCTAAAACTAAGTGACTGTTACCTGAGGATCTGTTTTGTCCATACAGACAAAATACTATCCTCTTTCTGGCTGTAGTTCCTTCCTTAAGGTGGAGAGCTTCTGGGAGAGCAACTGAATTATACCTCCATAGATTATGACCCAGACCGGACATGTTTTTAAGGGCAATAAGCTCTATAGAATGTTTACTAAGGAATGCACATACTTGTACATATACAAGAAAAAAGCAATATGCTATGTCACCCCAATCACACCGACTTAGAATATGCAAACTCAAAAAAGCTGCTAAATCAGGTTTAATGACAGGACCACCTCTGAAACGAGCCTTCCACGTGATGCTTGATAAGAATAGGAGAAAAAAACTCCTTGATAAAGGTCTTTCTTGGTTGACAATATGAAGATTTGTGGTTTTTAGTGGGATAATAGAGCCACTCGTCTGGGAAAAGAAATTGGAAGTTTCTGTGGACACAAGCAACAGCAGACCTTCTTTGGCCTGTCTGGGGCTATTAAGATTACAGTGGCCTTCTGCAATATCTTCGTCAGTGCTCTCAGAATGAGGGGTCAGAAGAAACACATACAGTATCTCACAAAGTGAGTACACCCCTCACATTTTTGTAATTATCCGATTATATCTTTTCATGTGACAACACTGAAGGACACTCAGCTACAATGTAAAGTAGCAAGTGTACAGCCTGTATAACAGTATAAATTAGCTGTCCCCTCAAAATAACTCAACACAGAGCCATTAAATGTCTAAACCTTGGCAACAAAAATAGCCATTTCACCTCCCTGGTGTCATGTGACTCGTTAGTGTTACAAGGTCTCAGGTGTGAATGGGGAGCAGGTGTGTTAAATTTGATGTTATCGCTCTCACACTAAAAAAAAAAAAGAATCGTTGCTCTACATAAAGATGGCCTAGGCTATAAGATTGCCAAGACCCTGAAACTGAGCTGTAGCACGGTGGGCAAGACCATACAGTAGTTTCACAGGACAGGTTCCACTCAGAACAGGCTGTCATGGTCGACCAAAGAAGTTGAGTGCACGTGCTCAGCATCATACCCAGAGTCTGTCTTTGAGAAATAGACGTATGAGTGCTGCCAGCATTGCTGCAGAGGTTGAAGGGGTCAGTGCTCAGACCATACGCCACACACTGCATCAAATTGGTCTGCGTGGCTGTCGTCCCATAAGGAAGACTCTTCTAAAGATGATGCACAAGAAAGCCCGCAGTTTGCTGAAGACAAGCAGCATGGATTACTGGAACCGTGTCCTGTGGTCCAATGTGTAGAAAAGCCCCTTTAAATCCCGGGATATATAACCTTCACCCGTCTGGCTTTCCTTTAACTACTACAGATTCCTCGTCGTATGAAACTCCACTTACACCAGTGGCTTAAAACAATGGGTTTATTAAAATAACAAATACATATATATAAGTATATAGAGAAGCGTCTGAAATACAAGGCTCTATGACTAACTATACTATGCTAATGACTCTATGTGTGCATGTAAGGATGGGGTGTCCCTGTCACCTTGATGTTATCCTTCCTTCTTTGTTTCTGGTTCTCTCTCTTGTCTTTGTTGCTCACACAACACCTTTATAGCCACTATGCCCAAACAGTCCCAGCCAATCATCTTCTTAGTTTGTGTCCACTCATCCTTAGGAAGGCACAATCTTGTACCTGCACCAGCTGCCTGTAGAGACTGCTCTTGTCCAGGAAGTTAGATTGCCCCCACAGTGAAGTTGATGGTCCTCAGGGCAAATTCAGGGTGGGTTGATATTGTCTCCTGCAATCCTTTTGTTGTAGGACAAACACATGCTTGTCTCCAGCCCAGATACTATCTCCTGCAGTCCTTTTGTTGTAGGAGCTTGTAGATTGTATCTCCTGTTTATTGTTCCCACCTGGTAGAGAGATAGCCCTTTGATGTATTGCGAGTTCCTGGACATTTAAGTTTCGCCACTAGTGTAATTCCTTGAAACTGGTTTACTCAAGAGGAATCCCATTGTGTTGGGAGCCAGCTGTTGTCCTTGGAGATTAATAGTTGACTTATATTTATTACAAATGAGATAAACTTATTTGGTTCAGATGGTGTCAAGCGTGTGTGTGGCAATCAGGTGAGGAGTACAAAGACAAGTGTGTCTTCCCTACAGTCAAGCATGGTGGTGGGAGTGTCATGGTCTGGGCCTGCATGAGTGCTGCTGGCACTGGGGAGCTACAGTTCATTGAGGGAACCATGAATGCCAATATGTACTGTGACATACTGAAGCAGAGCATGATCCCCCTCTCTTCGGAGAGTGGGCCACAGGGCAGTATCCCAACATGATAACGACCCCAAACAAACCTCCAAGATAACCACTGCCTTGCTGAGAGTAAAGGTGATGGACTGACCAAGCATGTCTCCAGACCTAAACCCTATTGTGCATCTGTGGGGCATCCTCAAACACAAGGTGGGGGAGTGCAAGGTCTCTCACATCCACCAGCTCTGTGATGTCATCATGGAGGAGTGGAAGAGGACTCCAGTGGCAACCTGTGAAGCTCTGGTGAACTCCATGCCCAAGAGGGTTAAGGCAGTGCTGGAAAATAATGGTGGCCACACAAAATATTGACACTGTGGGCTCAATTTGGACATTTCCGCTTTTGTTGCCAAGGTTTAGACATTAATGGCTGATAGTTATTTTGAGGGGACAGCAAATTTACAAATGTTTTTGAGACATTCCCAACCAAACATTATATTCTTCCAAAGGCCATGCTCTGCAAAGGCTTTACATGCTGAGGATTTTGCAATCATCTGTACAAATTATAGAGAAGCTTCATATGTGTGTTATCTTCACTACAGAGATGTTTTTTCAGAATCTGCTTTCTTGGTATGTTTTGATCTTCCTGAATCTGGATCTTGCAACTTAAAAGATGTAACACCAGGGTTAAACACAACATGGATGATTCAAAAGACTTTCAAAAACCCTTTTCTACCTTATTCATTTTAGGCCTTAAAGTGTAAATCTGTGTGAGTAGTGTAGTCCCACAGCTAGATTTGGAAGCCACCACAACTCTACTTTCAGAACATTCTACATCCTGCTGTTTTTATCCTTAAATGGAAATGACCTAATGGAGCTCCTGGGGAGTGCTAGGTTTTTCACAGAATTGCTGTTTTTCTTGAATAACGGAACAAAACATACAGGGAAGTTTTGAACTTTCTCTCACAACTATTCTGTTAAAAAAATCATTGCTCATATAAATCTGTATATCCTTTCTACAGGTAAGCGACTAGGCCACCTTCTTCCATTGCTCTGTGGTCAGTGGCGTCGCTACAGGGGGGCAAGGAGGGGGCAATTGCCCCCCCTAGGTTAATCCTTGCCCCCCCTGCCGAATTTGGAAAAAAGTCGCAATGCGACTTTAAATCCCGTCTTTTTTTTTTCCTTTCTTTTTTTTTTAAATGCGGAGGAGAGAGAGGGGCGCCTAGCAACCGCTCGGCGCCCCCCATTCTCCTCCACGAGGCCTCTACCTCCGTCGCGGTGCCGGCATTTCATCCTGAGCGCCGAAATATGATGTCATATTTCGGCGCTCAGCAGTGAAGCAGCGGCCACCGCAGCAGAGAACGATGACAGAAGCCTCGTGCTCCCGTCGCTGGACCTAAAGGTGAGAAAACTACAAAGGGGGAGGGTAGATAGTGAGTAGGGAGAGGGGGTTAGAAAGTGATAAGGGAGGGAGAGGGGGTTAGAAAGCGATAAGGGAGGGAGAGGGGTTAGAAAGTGATAAGGGAGGGAGAGGGGGTTAGAAAGTGATAAGGGAGGGGCGTCCAACCAGCGGCCCGCGAGACCTCGAGGTGCGGCCCGCGTAAGATCACCAGCCAGTGCAACCGATCTTACGCGGGCCGCACCTCGAGCATGTACTGGCTGACTTGGCATGATAGGAGTGTGATTGCTAACAGCAATCACAGTCCCATCATGCCTAGGTTCCAGCATTACCTGGTTGGATGTGTAAGTGCTGGAACCTAGGCATGATGGGACTTTGATTGCTGTTAGCAATCACACTCCTATCATGCCAAGTCAGCCATTACATGCTGAAACCTAGCTAGCTGCCCCCCTTGTGTATTGATGCTGCCAGCAGTATGGGGTCTACACATCACTTACAGCCACCCTGTACCAGCATGTACTGGCTGATTGGCATGATAGGAGTGTGATTGCTAACAGCAACCACAGCAAGCACAGTCCCATCATGCCTAGGTACCAGCATTTACTGGTTGCCTGGGTATGATAGGAGTGTGATTGCAGTGTGGACGCCAAGGCTGGCTTTGGGGTATGCAACCTGTGATCTATGCGTGTAATTTAGGGGGTTTTAAATATACCTTTTAATGACGTGTTTTTTTGTGAATTCCAATTTATCTATACCTGCAAAGCTGGGGTTGTGTGTTATTCTGTAGATCCATATCTGCTATGCTATGTTTCAATACATTATTTATGTATACCTGCAAATACAGGGTTAATAGGTCTTATTCAGTTGATTAATACCTGCAATGCTGTTTCCATGTATTTATTTGATCTATACCTGCAATGCTACGTTTCATATACTATTGTATACCTGCAAATACAGGATTTGTATGTCTGATTCTGTTTATTTGAGATCACAAGTGAATTTCAGTTGATCTATACATGCAAAGCTTGGTTTGTGTGTTAATGTGTTGATCTATACCTGCTGTCGGCAACTGGGGCTAATGTTAATATATATGGGCAGCAGGGGCATCAATACACAAGGGGCAAAAACACTAAGGGGGGTATAAACGACAATGCAGTGTGAAAAATCCATCCTGATGTAGACGTCTGTGACGTAGATTGTGTCCTGCTGTTTGTGTGTTTTTGGTTATCAGTGTAGCAGAGTCTGTCCTCGGTGTGTGTGTGTATAGGTGTTGGTGTGGCAGAGCCTGTCCTGGTGTGTGTTTGGGTGTTGGTGTGGCAGAGCCTGTCCTGGTGTGTGTGTGTGTGTGTGTCTGTGTTTGGATGTGGGTGTGGCAGAGCCTGTCCTGGTGTGTGTGTGTGTTTGGTTGTTGGTGTGGCAGAGCCTGTCCTGGTGTGTGTGTCTGGGTGTCGGTGTGGCAGAGCCTATCCTGGTGTGTGTGTCTGGTTGTCGGTGTGACAGAGCTTGTCCTGGTGTGTCTGTGTGGCAGAGCCTGTCCTGGTGTGTGTGTTCAGTTGTCAGTGTGGCAGAGCCTGTCCTGGTGTGTGTGTGTGTGTGTTTGGTTGTCGATGTGGCAGAGCCTGTCCTGGTGTGTGTGTCTGGGTGTTGGTGTGACAGAGCCTGTGTTGGTGTGTGTGTTTGGTCATCTGTTTACTGGCACTTAACTTACAGTAGGAATTATTTAATTTATATTTATCCAGAGATAAAATGCCCTCCTGAAGTTGTAGTGACTTCAGGGGACAAAATGTTCAAGGCCCTGAAATCATTTAGTGGAAAAGTTATTTATTGTGTTATAATATTTATTTCAAGGATTAGTCGCACTCAATTGTGGCTTCAGGCTTCCCATGTTGAATGATCAAGTATTATTTTAGCCCAATAACAAAAGTATAATTCCATAGCACATTACTTTTGGAAATTATTAATGCCCCCCCAGTTTGACTGTGGTATCTTGTTTGCCCCCCCTATATATTGTTTCTAGAGTCGCCACTGTCTGTGGTCAGAAATTTGAGCTACAGTAGTTTGTCTGTTGGAGTTTACCACATGGGCCAGCCTTTGACTCCCATGACCCTGCCACCAGTTCACCGCTTTTCCTTCTATGGACCTCTGTTCACACACTTTCCCGGTTTCCCAGTCACTAGCCGAGACTCAGTGTAGAGTATAACCAAAACAAAGACTGCTTTATCTCTCACACACATCCAGATATATCCAGCAAAACATGCATTAACATAAAACAAGATATCAGGATCCAAACCCCCCCTTAATCTGCCTCCCAGAGACAACAGGGGCAGTAACGGGATTAACAATACAATAGGGGTCCCAACCTCTACTATCTATTACTGGCCAAAACCAGTTCCAGGGATGGCTGGAGTAAATGTCTGTAGTGGTGGAACGACAACAATGGTGGGCACTCCCTGGTTGCAAATCATGGCTGTCTGCCAGAGATAATAACCTCAGCAAGTGATGAGATACTGCTGGGGTAGCCATAGAAGTCTTTACAACAACATCAGGGCCCATAGTCAATAGGGGGAGGCTGGCTGTCAGGCCTCTTCAGTGGCCCCAGTGATGGAGGGTTTCCGTCACACCATGATAACAAGATTATCAGTGATATTCACTTCACCTATCAGTGGTCATAATGTTATCGCTGATCGGTATATGTACATTAGGATATCTGCATGGTAGCCTCAAAAATGGTAGTTTTACATTAAACATATTATGGGGTGATTTCATTGCTGTGGGATTACCATTGCTAGGATTAGGGGCATGAAAATATCAGTTTCAGTATGAAAAGCAAAACTATTCGTTTCATGATTTACCCGGAATATACATGGAATGTCTTCAGGATTAGCGTGGATGACATCAGATTCTAAGACAGAAGTAACAGAGAAATTCTCATCCCTAGATAAACAAAAAAACAGTAAAAAAAAAACTGTGGCATTGGACACTAATATTTTGTATATGTTTACCTGGATTTATCAATCTTGCTTCCCCGAAAGGGTGGTAGATAAGTAGAACAGCCCCGCAACAGAAGTCGTAGATGCTAATACAGCAAGGCAATTCTATGTGCATTTATGTGGGCTTTTTTGTTTGCTTTTTTTAAATAAAAATGTCCTGTGTTTACCATACAATCTCACCTTCCTTCTTTTTATCATGTCCATGCAGAGTAACTTTAAAGTGGTTGCGATTATATACTGGACCATATTACTGGTAGTGTTACAAATTTCACAATATACCTTTACAGGGTTATCGTTACAAAAGTAATGTTTAAGTGTATAAGTATAAAGAGAAGGCTGTAAGTCAAATTGTTTCAGAAACACAACACCAATAAAAATAAAAGGAACAGCCATGCATTTTTCCCCAGTATGCCTGACGCTTTCAGCTAAATATGCATCTGGACCTCCGTTAACAAATGAAATTCAAACACAGATGTTTTATTTTTAAAATATTGACAATCCTCTTAGACATGTCTCTCACCTCATATCTATAGCCTGTATAATAGTTGTGCTACTCTGAGAACTGGCATCATATATAAGGATCTTGAAATCACTTAGAATGACATAGGTTCGTTGCCACCCCTTCTTGACTCCAGCAGGCTTGGGTATCTAGGGATGCAAAAATGTTATCAACACACAGAAAACAGAGATTTCATGAAGAAACAGGGTATGTACCAGAAAAGATGCCCCATGAAGAAATAGGGAATGCACAAGAAACACGGCACACTTGCCATGCATGTTATATATATATATTAATCCTGTTTAAAGGTGTTTGCACCTTTGAGTGAGTACTGCTTCTAGCCTACTTACAACAGCTTTGCTTAGTGAGCTATATAGAAAAGAAAGGCAAAAGTGATCAGTACCGATAAGTATCCTTCCAGGGCGGTGCCACTGCCAGTAACTGGGTCAATGCCAAGGATCCTCTTAATTTGACTAGGATGTGATGGGCATAGTGTGACACCTTCAGAGCAGGTCACATGGCACATGTACCCACACACTGGGAAAAGGAAAAAGAAAAACAATGTAAAGCAGTTTGCCCTTTCAACAAGAACACGTCATCGCAAAAAGAAAGAATACGTTTTCTCACCTTCACAGCAGACTCCTTGGCGTACCAGTCCAACCATAACAGAAGTACATCGCAGACACTTAGTTGGAGATGTAAATGTTTTTACTTTGAATGTATGTGGTTTGGGCTGTGATTAGAAAATAAAAGTTATCCTATCTAAAGGTATTTTAAAAAGCTAGTAATAATATTGTAGCAACTGCCAAAGGTTCAAGGAACATAGGTTCAAGGAACATATATTAAAGTAACTACTCCTATTCAAGCACCAAATAATAATTCTTATAGCTAGAAGTATAATCATACAATTTTTATATAATTAGTTTTAAGTTATAGCAAAATCATTATATATTGAATTTGCAGTCTTAAATTGTGACACTTTTCTTTAATGACATGTGCTAACTTGCTTGGTTAGACCTCCCTATAAAGCCGACTAGGTGCTTGCATAGAATTGGAAATATACCTACTGTGGACATCACATTAAAATATTGTGATATTACAAAGGTAACAGACAAATAAAAAAAGATGTCTTTCCAACAGACCAACAGATGTAGTGATTTCACAGAAGAAATATAAAATTAAAAGGCATCATTAAAAGGCACCCTTCCCTAATATTTGGTTACACAACCCTTGGCAACAATGAAAGCCTCCAAACGTTTCTTGTAGCTACCTATAAGCTTCTTGCATCTCTCTGCCGACAGTCTCTCCCATTATTCAATTGCAATTTGGTCAAAGTTTTTTCAAATGGATTGCGATTAGGACTCATTAATGGGCATTCTATTTTTTAAACCTTTGTGTGCTTTGGATCATTGTCCTGCTGGAGATCCCATGATCTTCAACCCAGGCAGAGTTTTCTGACATCGGGTAGCACATTTTTTCTGTAAAATGCCTTGATAATCCTCTGATTTCATGATTCCCTAAATCCCAGTAACAGAGGCAACAAAGCAGCCCCACGCCATATTTAACTGTAGGTTGGGTGTTCTTTTCCTTACAAGTTGAATTTCATAAACATACACTATATAAATATAAACATGCACTATATGGACAAAAGTATTGGGACACCTGACCATTACACCAACCGAGACTTTTAGGACATCACATATGTAGTTGGTCCCCCCTTTGCAGCTATAACACCTTCGACTATTCTGGGAAGGCTTTCCACAAGATTTTAGAGTGTTTCTGCAGGAATTTCTGCCCATTCGAGTAGAGCATTTGTGAGGTGTTGAGGTCAGGACTCTGTGCAGGCCAGTCAAGTTCTTCCACACCAAACGTATCCAACCATGCCTCTATAGACCTTACTTTGTGCACCAGGGCACAGTCATGCTGGAATAGAAAAGGGTCTTCCCCAAACTGTTCCCACAAGTTGGAAGCATGGCGTTGTCCAAAATGTCTTTGTATGTCCCCTTCAGCAGGAGTACAAAAAGTACTCCAAGAGGCAAGACTATTTCAGACAGATTCCCAGAGAAGCGTTTGTGCACCTCGCCTTCTCCACAAATTTGTCTGCAACATTTTGGCCTTTTGGAGGACCTCAGTGAAAGGGCGGAGCCATGGTGCGCAATACAGGGCGTGTGTACAGACTTTGCCTTTTTGCGGAATACCTGGATAATGGAGTTGATACTGGGTAGAAGGAGATAAAGAAACAAAAGAACGCGAAAAGGCAAAAGCAGCAGCATAGCTGTGGAAAAAGAGACAGTAGCAAGGAAGTGGTCAGTAGAGAAGGTAGGGAGACATTGTGAGAGAGACCATGAGAGAGTCTGAATGAGAGTAAATCAGAGAATGAGAGAGTGAATGAGAGAGCATGAAAGCATCTGTTAGGGTGAGACAACCACGATTAAAAGACAAGTTCGTTATTTTAGATTTTTGGGGGGAAAATCAAGCAAAATACTGTATGTATGTGCAGTAATAATGTTGCATTATGTTTTAGCTGGCCAAAATATATATTGCACTGCCAAAATATATCTAGATGAAAAAAAAAATATATATATATATTATTTTGGTGTGTGTACCTTATTAGTCGCCTGTTCTGCATATTCTATAATTCCAGCCGATCTCCGATTTGCTTTATTTTTGATAGACTAAACAGAAAGATAGGTGTACTTTTGAAATACAGCAAAAACATTGCTATCTGTGTTATTTTATGGGGCAGTATGTTTATCACACAGGGCATGCCCATTATCATCGCACAGCTACTAATCATCATTATAAAGATACAGTCAGCTCATTATTAATGTATAGATACTCAATATCATTAGCATTATATAGTAAATAAATCCAGCACCACTATTAACAGATGAGAGTGGAATATTTATAGTATAGCGAGTGACATTAGCTGTGCAGGCATACTCACATCTGTTCTGTCATCACGTCTCATGATTACACTGCTCTGTGTCTGGTCTGAGATTTCTTGACTAACCAAATCTTTCTTTAAAAAAAAAAATAAAAAAAAATAAAAATAAAAGGGAGGTACTTTGAGGTTAAAGTTAAGGTTAACAGGTAAGGTGAGGAACACAGCCCAACCTATGTACACTTAGAGGGACAACACTGACTTCCCATAAAAGAGCAGAGAAAAGATCCAGAATTAACTTCCTAAGGACCAGGGTAATTGTACCATACAAGACCTGAGTATTTTTTTAGGTCTGTCTTTCTTCAACCGTTATTTCCCTCTTTCTCATTTAGTGAACCTATACTTATTATATACCGTATTGGCTCGGATATAGGCCGCCCCCGTATATAGGCTGCACCCTAAAAGTTTGGTGCTTTTTTAAAGAAAGTTTTTTTCTTTAAAAAAGCACCAAAAAAACATGCTGCCACTGTCCTCTCCCCCCCCCCCGAGATATGCTGCCACTGTCCCCCCCCCCCGAGATATGCTGCCACTCTGCCCCCCCCCCCCCGACTTACCAGAGGAGACTCCCGGGTGTCTTGCGGGGCCGGCGGGGGACATCTACGCAATACGCGTACACAACTTCCGGTGCCGGATGTCCCCCGCCGGCCCTGCAAGACACCCGGGAGTCTCCTGTGGTAAGTCTTGGGGGCAGAGGTAAAACGCATTGTGCGGACGGTCACCGGCTGCGGCGATGCGGGTTAACAACCTCCACAGCCGGTGACCATCCGCACGATGCGCTTAGACAACCTCCCGTGCCGGCACCCCCCCCCCCCCGTGGAAAGTGCTGGCAGGGGAGGCTGTCTAAGCGTATCGGGGAGTAGGATGCAGGTCCCCTGCACCTCTGCGGGGGATCTGTATCCTAACCCTGAACGGCACCCGGGACTGCATGTCCCGGGAGTCTGGCGCTAGACCCCAAATATAGGCCGCACCCCCACTTTAAAGACTTAAAGTGGGGGGAAAAAGTGCGGCCTATATTCGAGCCAATACGGTATTTATTTTTTTGGGACTTAGTAGGGCTTATTTTTTTTTAAACCATTTTCATATCATGAATACATTCTTTTTAATGAATAAAATATAAACAGTTTATGGGTATACAGTTTTACAGGTATATAAATGATACACAGCTGCTATAAATGGGAGATAATACAAAAAGTATATTTAACTTCATAAATCTATTTACACAAACACACACATATACAGTACTATGCAAAAGTTTGTGGTTTTTAGTGTTTTAGTGTGAAAAACTGCTGTAAAGTAAGAAGGCTTTCAAAAATAGACATGTTGGTTATTTATTTTCATCAGTTAACAAAATGCAAACTAAGTAAACATAAGAAAAATCTAAATCAAAGCAATATTTGGTTTGCCTTCAAAAAAAGCATCAATTCTTCTAGGTATACTTGCACAGTCACGGATTTTGCAGGCATATAGGTAGGACAATGATTAAACAAGTATATCAAACAGGTGCTACACTATTTAATATGTAGGTTGAAACATAATCATTTACTGGAACAGAAATAGCTGTATAGGAGTAGTAGCCAAACTCGCTAACAAGGGGAGGTTGCTGAGGACAGTTTAATGTCAAAAGTCATACACCATGGCAAAACTGAGCACAGCAACAATACAACAATCGGCAAGGTCTCTCCCAGGCAGAAGCTTCAAAGCAGACCCCGATTTCCAGTTGTTCTGTCCAAGCTCTTTTGAAGAAGCACAAGGAAATGGGCAGAGTGGTCTTCATTGAAGATTTGTGGCCAAAAAGCCATACCTCCTTCATGGAAACAAAACCAAGCCAAGAATGAGTGTTTGTGGGCAAAGGTGAAGCATGGTGGAGGTTCCTTGGATGATTGGGGCTGCAGATGGAGTTGGGGATTTGGCCAGAATTCCTCAATGCTGAGAAGTACAGGGGATAAGGACTGTCTGAAGGGCTGTTTTTACTCCAAGTGGGGTGGCATTACGTGGTGTCCCAACTAAATCACAGCTAAACAGCAACAATGAAAATGTTAAGAGCCATTGTCCCAAAATGTACTACAAGTAAGAAACAGTCTTGTCACTAAGGGGTTAATGAAGCTTATAATTCTGGCCCAAATTCTTAAAACCAGAGCACTGATCCACTGGGACCTTACCGTACATCTTAACAGAACTTAGTTACCAACAAACATGTAAACCTCAATACCATAATAGTCATCACCATCTCACAGTGCCACATATTCAAGATTATAGGGGCTAATGTTACCTCAGAGCGGAAGGACAGGAAAGGAATTAGAGACCTCTGTGACTTCGTTTCTGAAAAGACAATACAATGTAATTATTTTCAAGCAAAAACAGGGAACGAATGCCCAAGGAACCAGGGAAATTTGATAAAAGCAATACAAAAGTGAGTATATTATGGGTTTGTATAGTACTGAATTCCAGGTTACTGTATTATTGTGGCATTTAATGGTTTCACAATTCTGAAATCATCTTGTCAATGCAACTATTTGAGGGCTGTTACATTGCTTCTGTTAGAGGGCCTGACAGAATGGACACCAATGTTCCCATGGGTTTCAGCTACCTTTTTCAAAATATGCATCATTAAAACATTTTCAACAGCAAAAAATATGACTCCCTTGTTACCTGGTGCCACCTTTGACTTTGTTTCCTCTCGTAATTTATCCAGCTCAGTGCGTAATGTCTGATTTTGTTCATCTGTCTCCTGGAGCTTTCTGTTGTCAAAACAAAGATAATTAATATGTTGACTGTCTCTACAGATCATAGATGTATGTTTATCTTAATAAACACCTTGAAATAAATTTCTCTATTAAGCAACATTATTGTAAAGGGCAACTGTTCCACAACACTTAAGATTTGCTTAATGGTACTGGTGAGTATTAAAGTTCTTCAATGTACCCAGTGATGTATTAAATCCAAATGTTGGCCTTATAGTTAACTATAACACTTCAATATTTCCATATGTTTTATGTCTACAAAATTAAGACATGGTGGTTACAAGTTTAGTTTGGTTAGTCCCAAACACATTTTAGTATCTCATACTATTCAGTAAATAAAGTGGGGAACTGGAATTAGATATTCTCTACGATAATTTATCAAATTTCAGCACCTCTCAAAATCAGATTTAAGTTGATTTAGTTCTTCCTGGATGCTTTGTTTGGCTCGGATCTCTGCCTCCAAAGCAGACTGAAGCTCAAGTCTGGCTGAGGCCTCAAGTTTCTGTAGCCTGCGGGCTTTCCACTGATTTTCCTGAAGAAAGAATATCAAGTATAATGGGGAAAGAGAGGTCCATCACGAAAAGAAATATCACTGCCACACTTGTTAAACTCAACAAACTCGGAAATTGGCTAAAAGATAGAATGGAGAAGGTTGTTGTGAATGGATGTTTCTCATACTGTACACAGGTATTACGTGGAGTGCCTCAGGGGTCTGTCCTCGGTCCTCTTCTTTTTAATTTATTTATAAATGGTCTCCCAAGCTGCATTGAGAGCCATGTCACAGTTTTTGCTGATGACACAAAATAAGGCAGGGTAATTGACACTAATCTTGATGTTTCTTCTTTGCAGGAAGATTTAGACAGAGTTGGGGACTGGGCTTGCAAGCGGCAGATGAGGTTCAATATAGAGAAATGCAAAGTGCATTACCATTATGGTAAAAATAATAAAAATGCAACCTATTCTTTAAATGGAATCCTTGGGGGAAACTACCAATGAGAAGGACTTAGGAATAATGGTAGACAACAGGGCCAATAAGGTTTTGGCATGCATAAAAAGAGGTATTGATTCATGGGAGGAGGATCTTATCTTGAATATGCGGTACAATTATGGGCACCCGTCCTTAAAAAGGACATTACGGAATTAGAAAAAGTGCAAAGGAGGGCTACGAAATAAATAAAGGGATTGGGAGATACTAGTTATGAAGAGAGACTAAAAAAATATAAGTTTTATACACTAGACAAACTGCGTCTCAGAGGGGATATGATAACATTATATTAATATATGCAGGGCCAATATAACGAGCTCTTCAGTGACCTGTTCATTAACAGAAATATACAAAGAACAAGAGGTCCCCCTCTGAGACTGGAAGAGCGCAGATTTCATAGACGACAAAGGAAGGTATTCTTTACAGTAAGGACAATAAAGGTATGGAATTTACTGCCAAGGGAGGTGGTGTTACCAAATATTTCTTTCAGAAAGGCATGACATACAGGGCTATAAATAGAATAACATTAATATTTTAGATCTTCTTGATCCAAGGAGAAATCCGATTGCCTTTTGGAGCCAAGAAGGATTTTTTTTCCTTGATGGCAGAATTCTTAGTATCTTAATTGGGGGGGGGGGGGTGCCTTCTTTTTGATCAAGAATTGGAAGGTTAGGTAGATGGGTTGAACTTGACGGACTTAGGTCTTTTTTCAACCTTATGAACTATGTAACTATGTAACTTGCTTCCAGAAATTCAAAGGAATTAGAATTTCACTGCAACCCCCCCTGCTATGTCTCCCTACCCCTGTGCTAAATAGTATATATCCCTTTAATATCTTATTTAAGGAAAAAAGTACCATTCACATTAGTCCAGGTCATTAAATAGAGATGCTGAATTTAGAGTATACCATTAGGCAGATAAACCAAAAATGCCTAATCTGAGAATGTGCACACTACTAAGAGCAAACTTGTAGGGCTTTTAATGCAATGCAAGGATGTGTCAAATTCTATCAAGAAAACCCACAACCATTTGTTCCCAGTAAAGACACCCCTCAACTTTGCTCTCTGCCAACTAGTTGAGCAGGACATTTATTTTCATCTGCATGGTACAAAATATGGCTCACCCCAGTCTTGTTGGATGGCGTTTGGTTTCCTGAATTCTTCAAGGTTTCTAGCTCTTCTGTCATCTTAACCGACAAAGCCTGGAGGTAAAACCGAGACTGCTTCTCATCGTTCACCCTGGCAAGAAAGAAAGAAAGGGGTCTAAATAGGTGGAAATGTTGATCACCCTAAAGAAGTTCTCTCTGCAACCTTACAATGTTGCCTGCAATCTAGAAGAATAAAAAAAAAAAAAAAAAAAAAAAAAAAAAAAAAAGCAAGAAGGCGGTGATGTACAAAGATTTGCACTTGTGATGGAAAAAAAATTCACTAAATTAAAAAATTACATGAAATTCTAAGTAAAAGTAAATTACCGTATTTGCTCGATTATAAGACGACCCCCCAAAATCTGAATATTAATTTATGAAAAAAAGAAAAAGCCTGAATATAAGATGACCCTATAGGAAAAAAGTTTTACCAGTAAATGTTAATTCATGTAAACTATGTGAACAATTGTTTGTTAATAAAAGCTACGATTGAGAAAAATATTTTGTTTTTATTTCCTTTTTTTTCAACTTGCCCCCCCAGTTATGCACATCTGCCCCCAGGCTTGCCACTCTGTCCCAGAAATGCCTTATACCCAATATATACCACTGTGCCCCATGATATGCCTTTTAACCCTCTAAATGCCACCGTGCCCCATGATACACCTTTTAACCCTCTATATGCCACTGTGCCCTTGATATGCCTTTTGACCTCCTATGTGCCACTCTGCCTCCAGAAATCCTTATACCCCTATATGCCACTCTGGCATGTAGGGGGTTAAAAGGCATATTATGGGGCAGAGTGGCATATAGGGAGGTATAAGGCATTTCTGGAGGCAGAGTGCTCTGTGAAATGCCTTTTAACCCCCATTAATGCCACTCTGCCGCCAGAAATGCCTTTTAACCCTCTATACGCCACTCTGCCTCCTGAAATGCCTTATGCCCCCATTTAACACTCCCTCCCCCTCCCTCCTCCAAACTTACCGGTGCTTCTGAGTCCCCCGGTGCTTAGTCCGGGCAGCGTGTAGAGCTCTACGTGAATCGAGTAGAGCTCTACACGCTGCCCGGACTAATCACCGGGGACTCAGAAGCACCGGTAAGTTGGGGGGGGGGGGCATACACAGGAGGATCCAGGTCCCCTGCAACGCTGCAGGGGATCTGGATCTTAGCCAGACCTATTTGAGGTCTGATTATAAAACGACGCCGATTATAAGACGAGGGGTATTTTTCATAGCATTTGCTCTGGAAAAAACCTTGTCTTATAATCGAGCAAATACGGTAATTTGCAATTTATTAACAATGCACTATAAAATAAATCTCCCGATAATTAAAACTCTTTTTCAGACCCCAACCATGCTAAACCTTCACGCATTTAAATTAAAGTTGTATGTTTAAAATCAACAATAGTACCCATTGCTGATAAAGAGAGAAGTAACAGGAGAGGAAACAACTACAATATATTGCTCACCACTGTAGTATATCTGTAATTTGAGCCTCCCAATTGGCTAATGATTCCATCTTGTCTTCCAATAAGTGGACCTCATCTTCCAAACGCTTGTTTGCAATAGTCAACTTTTCTGATCCTAAATGCATCTGTTGGAGTTTACGTAAGCACCATGAAGCTTTCATTTACAAACTTTGCACTTCTCCGTAGAGAATTATGAACAACCCTAGGCAATTGCTTCCCTAAATGTCACTGTTTAATGTAACTATGGTTCAAAACTGAAGATTTAAACCCAGTCTTGCCGAATCTACAGAACTGGTAAGAAATTAAGCATATTTACACCTAAATGATTAAAAAAAAGTTGATGATGGCTGTATTGAATGAACCAAAGATACCTAGGAAACATGTCTACACACTGCAATCAGTTACCATGGAGTTGTCATTGTGACAATTTAAGATTGTACAGAACATTTTCACCTTCTCCAGATCTTCCTTAAGTGTCTTTATTTCTTCCTTCAGCAGATGTTTCTCTCGTTCATTGGTCTTTAATACCTGCTCAAGCTCCTCCTCCTGTGCCCGAGCACTGCATGATCAGAAGACAAAGAGTAAGGGAAAAATATCAATTCATGGGAGACAGAAGAAAGATATACAAGGAAAGAGAGTGTACATAGGGGTGATAACATAAAGGAATTACATAACAGAATATTTCAAAATGCATAGATAAAAAAACTCCAGGATAAGACAAACAATGAACAGAATTATTCATGGTTACCTGTCAGTTCTTCTTTTCCCAAGGCTGTCTTGCATGCCTTCTATCTCATGTTTCAATGATATAAGCTCAGCCTCTCTCTCTCCAAGCTCCCTTCGGAGCAATTTTGTCTCACCCGCGTGCTCTGCTTCACGTTGCGCAAGCTCTTCCCTCAAATGTGAAAGCTCCTCCTCCAGCTGTTGGATCTTTATCTCAAGTTCCATCCTCAACTCAATCATCTCAGATGCATGAAATGAGCCCCTGACCAAAGGAGAGGTCACACTTTGCTGGGACTAAAGGGTAAATGATTAGAGCCATCAGGCAATGTAAGGTAAAACGATGAAGTCATCTTATAGACAAACCTTTTATCTTTCCTTCTGTAGAGTTAAATTGATCTAGTGCACATTACCTTCAGCTTCTCCAGATCCTCTACAGCCTGTGCTGCCAGTGCCTCACTTCTCTCTCTTAACTTCCTCTGTCTTTCCAGCTCTACCTTCAGATCTTCAATTTTTGATTCAGTCTAAGTTTAAGAAAATAATGATATTGTTCTTTTAACTCCCCAGTCATTGCATGGGCTGCAACATATGCAAACTTGTTACATACAACTTGACTCTTCTGGAAAAGGTACCCCTCTACTTTTCAAGTGTTTTGCAAAAATAATTATGACAGTACCATGTACAGTGAAGGAAAACATTATTTGACCCCCTGCTGATTTGGCATGTTTGCCCACTGACAAAGAAATGATCAGTCTATAATCTTAATGGTAGGTTTATTTGAACAGTGAGACAGAATAACCCAAAAAAAAATCCAGAATAACGCATTAAGTTATACATTGATTTGAATTTTACTCAGTGAAATAAGTATTTAATGCTCTATCAATCAGCAAGATGTCTGGCCCCCAGGTGTCTTGTATACAGGTAACGAGGTGACATTAGGACCACTCTCTTAAAGGGAGTGCTTCTAACCTCAGCTTGTTACCTGTATAAAAGACACCTGTCCACAGTAGCAATCAATCAGATTCCAAACTCTCCACCATGGCCAAGACCAAAGAGCTGTCCAAGGTTATCAGGAACAAGATTGTAGATCTACACAAGGCTGGAATGGGCTACAAGACCATTGCCAAGCAACTTGGTGAGAAGATAAACAGTTGGTGCGATTATTCACAAATGGAAGAAACACAAAATAACTGTCAATGTCCCTTGGTCTGGGGCGCCATGCAAAATCTCATTTCGTGGAGTTTCAATGATCATGAACTTCTCGCTTAAAAAGAGGCCAAAAGAGGGGCTGATTGAGAATTTTGTGTGTTTTGGTGTTACTATTGTATGTAAATTTTATTCTAGTGTTTAAAATACCAGTCTGTTGAGAGGTTGACAGTAGGGTGGCCAATAAGCGAGAAGTTCAGCGGTTGGAGTAGCGGAGTAAGCCCACTTTAGCGGATACACCCATTTGGGGTACTGAGATCCATTACATTACCAATGCCATTCTGACAAGTATTTCTGCCAGGAGGTGTCCCTATAAGAATGTACACCGACTTCATTGTCTATATTATGTTTTAATTTGTGGTGCAAAAGTGGTCTACTATGTGGTTAAAAGCAGTCTACTAAGTTATGCTGGTATATTATCTATAGTTTTGAGCTTGAGATTTACAGCTAATAAAATAACTAACTAAAGCAACACACTGCAACTGTTTTATAGCAGCTTTGTCTTTGCCTGGGTTGCCTGTCCTTTTTTATTGTATTTTTTCTCATTGTATTGTTTCTTACCTCCCTTCTACTTGCTTCTGCTTTATGGAGATCTCTCCGCAGGATCTTCACTCTCTCTGTTGCTGCCTCCACCTCTTCCTCCTTGTCCTTCAATCTGCGTGATAGGCGTCCAGACTGCGCACTTATCCCTTCACACTTTCCTTCTATATCACGCAGCTCTTCTTGCACCTCTCTTTGCTTCTTCAGCGCCAGTCTCAGATCCTCACTCTGCAACTTGAACTTTTCCAGTGCCTCAGACAGTTCCTGGAAGAAATGAAGCAAAACATAACGCAGATCTCCTGTGATGATCCAAACTTACATTGCATTTATCACCTAATATAAAACTGCAACATTTTCATCAGGTGAAACAAATTTTAGCCACTTTTGACATTCTATATTGTAACGGAAACAGGTGCCCAAAAAACCTGCATTTCTGGCATAAAACCATGAAGGAAGCAGTGATTAAAAAAATAAAAGTTACAAAAAGTGATCTATAGTCATAGCAGCTGGCTGGCACACTGAAATAATGATCTGATCCTTGCTGTCATACAGGGGATCAGACATTATAGCGCAGTCACCCTCATCTTCCCACCTGCAAATGAAATCAATAAATATAAATCACAAATAAAAATAAAAAAAAATACCCTACACCCACAATTCACAAAGATACATTTTGGTGGGTTTCTCTGCAGTTACATGTTATTGGTGCAAGCAATCCTAAGAAGCAAACAAATGCTTGGTGAAGAAAGCAACAAATGAATGTTATGGCTCCCTTTGCCAGAGACTGGTGACCAACTGGTTGCATGATAAGTGTCCAGATGCTCCTAGTGAAATACCCTGGCTTATCTTTTTTTTCAAAAATATATTTTGAGCTGGTGGGCTGCTAAAGTCTTAAATGAGACATAGGTGTCACAAAATAAAATGTGAATTTTTCTAGTTTGGAAAAAGGGAACAGACATATTCCATTTTGTGCCCATAATTTCCAAAAATAAAAATCTATGCATGTTGTTTTTTTAAAATTCATTACATTAATATATTCGATGGTATTTTGGTCAACTGAACTGGTTTAGGGACCATTATCATAGTATAATATTACAAACGTTTTTATAATCACTACCTCTGTTACGGACTTCTCTTTAGAGGCAATATGGAGGAACTCTGGAAACCCCTAAAATACTTGCAGAGGCAACAGATACAGATCTTCCACTGGATTTCCCTGCAGTAATTTTTATTTTTACCTTATTTGTTAAAATGCCTATGATACGAGTAGACAAAATTAGAATTGTACTATATGGTTTTATACAGGCGCGTATGCATGCATCAATCTCTCATCTTAAAAGAAGCAATGAAAAGCAAGTTATTTTGAAATATAGGTGCTGGTTTATAAGATTCGAAGCAGTGTTCTCATACTTTGGTACATGCATCTTTCTCTTGTTTGAGGGACGTGATCTGTTTCTGTAGGGATTGTATTTGGGCTCCTGATGTGACATCCTGCTCTGTGTCCCTTTCTGTGAAAACAAACCGATAATTCAATTTAATTCCCCCCTATTGTACTTGGCAGAGCAGATGAATGGTTTGCTGCAGGCACAGGTTGTATTCAGCCCATATCTGCTACAACTACACCAGTGACTCAACACATGTTAATTCTCATTCATGCAGGACAAAGAGGAATTTGCCTTCTTTACTTCAGTCAAATAAATATTGCATAGACAGATCTGAGCCAACAAAAAGCAGTGTTACAGAAAATGCAAAAAAACAATGTGCGTGCCCAGAGGTAACAACTAAATGTAAAAAAGCACCTGTAGGCATATTCAACAAAAAAAAGAAAAAGGTAGTCCAATCAGAATATGCAATACATAAAAATATATCTGCAAGAGCACAAGATTCTAACAGCAGAGAGAAGTATTAATAAGTGATTCTCAAACTGTGAAATGTCCTGCTGAAATGTAGAGGTTATCCGGCAGTACAGTTATACTATGAAAGTTATGCTTGTATACCGGGGTAGCATTAAGGGGAAATTGGCAAGCACAAGAGTTTGGTTGGAAAAAGGTTAAGAAAAAAACACGTGTTTCACTCAGGGAGAAGACGAGTGAATAGATTTCCAGTTGAAGTGATTTAAAAATACAGGTTTAATATGAACTCCCAATTAAGTCAATAAAACGGTAGCCACTGGTGTAACTACAGGATCTGGAGAGGTGTAGCTGTGACTATGCTTGGCTGTCAATTACCAATCGGAAACTGGTGGTCTAGCATGGGTGAATGGTAATCTGTGCTGATACGGGCCTCCTACTACCTAATTAAAAAAAAAAAAGTCAGGCATAACATGACATCATGGCCACAGATCTCCAAGCTCCCTGTTTGACCAGAGGTGACGATATAACAACACCAACATCAGTTGCAGAGATATAGGTGTGAGAGGAGACAAGCAGCCCTACAAAAAAAAGAACACGGCCCCGTAAAACAGTTACGCCATGCCACTTCATAAAGCTATCAGAAAAGCACATGGCCTGGAAAGTTAATATTTAATTGAGTTACTTTAATTAATTTAATTAAGCCATTTAGCCCTGCAGCCCTGGATATTTCTGAGGAGATGCCCCACCTGCTAATTTCTTCTGTAGGATTTCCATCTCTGTCTTAAGGCTCCTGATTTCATAGTCCTTGGCTGGGATTTCAGAACTGGAAACCAGAGGCTTCTGCAAGGAATCTATCCAGAAATATAAAACAAAAATATAGATATATAAAACACACCAACAGTGAACACACTAGTGACTCAAATCAGCAAACATGTGGATACACACCCACAGGGCCATAATTCTCAAAAAGCAAACTCTCCTGCAAGGTGTTAAGAGTGCCTAAATTTGAGCCATATCCACTTGCTCATTTGCTAGATTTAGTTTAGCTCACATTACCCACACAGTTGTAATGGATGCACACAAACAAAATCCACAAAGTACCTGGTTGCTGTTCTTTCCCATGTCCAAGCTTTGCTTCCATGCCATTGTTGACCACACAATTTATCAGGGAACCTCTATCAGACAACGAACTAAAGGTACAATACAAATAAATGTTGGGCAGTGTCAGTAGAAATAATTTGGGTATTAAACACACATATCAACTGCACCTATTTCATCATAGATTTATAGAATCCTCTTCCAGCACAAGAAAAGGGATTCTATTATGATTAGCAAGCAAAATATTTATATTTAAATACTCCTACCAGTCTGAGGTAAACGTAAATCCAACAAAAGGTAGAAGGTGTGCAGCAAATCCATTGAGATTGTTTGGCGGTAATGTTGCCTGAAAAGATAATCAAACACTAATCAAGATTCAGTCTAGCAAGGATATTTTATATAATGTACAAAAGGCACAAAGATTAACTTGTGGCAATTTTTTAGTGTAAACTAGCGCAAGGCCAAAATTCCTCCACAGCGATGTGAGAGAAAGTCTTACAGAGAACAATTACTTTAAGTTGTTGCTGCTAAAAGTGGTTCTACAAGCTATTGAATCATAAGGGGTACTTATTTTTCACACATGGTTTCTCCATTTTGGCTTTATTTTTGTTGAATAAATCATGACATGGTATAATCTGGCATGTGTTGTTGTTCATTTAAGGTTGTATTTACTTAATTTTTAGACCTGCTAAGGAACAGATGATTGTTCTGTCTTGATATGTAAAACCATTCAAAGAAGGTGTACTTTATGTTTTCACACGATTATATACTATATATAAATATCTAACTAAACACACACCAATCAGCTATACCATTATGACCACTGACAGGTGAAGTTTATTTGATGGGATATATTAGGCAGCAAGTGAACATTTTGTCCTCAAAGTTGATGTGTTAGAAGCAGGAAAAATGGGAAAGCGTAAGGATCTGAGTGACTTTGACAAGGGCAAATTGTGATGGCTAGCTCTTGTAGGATGTTCCTGGTCTACAGTGGTCAATACCTATCAAAAGTGGTCCAAGGAAGGAAAAGCGGTGAACCGGCAACTGGGTCATGGGTGGCCAAGACTCTGTGATGCAAGTGATCCAACAGACGAGCTACTGCAGCTCAAATTGCTAAACACGTTAACACTGGTTCTGGTAGAAAGGTGTCAGAACACACAGTCCATCTCAGTTTGTCGTTTATGGGGCTGCATAGCGAAGATCAGGCAGGGTGCCCAAGCTGACCCCTGTCCACTACCGAAATCGCCTACAAAGGGCACATGAGCATAAGAACTGGACCACGGAACAATGGAAGAAGGTGGCCTGGTTTTATGAATCACGTGTTCTGTGACATCATGTGGATGGGCGGGTGCCTCGCTTACACATGACACCAGGATGCATCCATGGAGACCCCACTTTGCAACTTACAGGACTTTAAGGATCTGCCGATAAACTCCTGGTGCCTGATACCGCAACACTAGTGTAGTTCATGCCTCGATGGGTCAGGGCTGTTTTGGTGGTAAAGGGGGACCTACACAATATTAGGCAGGTGGTCATAATGTTGATACGTATACACCCACTATATGCACAAAAGTATTTGGGACACCTGACTATTAAACCAAAAGGCCCTTTTATGACATTGCATTCTAAATACATGAATATTAATATGTAGTTGGTTCTCTCTTTGCAGCTATAAGAGCTTTCACTTCTCTGGGAAGGCTTTCCACAAGATTTTGGAGTGCCTCTGTGGAATTTTTGCCCATTCATCCCGGTAAACCATCAGGCACTGATGTTGGATCAGAAGGCCTGGCTCGAAATCTCCGTTCCAGTTCATACCAACGGTGTTCGATGGGGTTGAGGCTAGGGCTCTGTGTGGGCCAGTCAAGCTCCTACACACCAAACATACTTAACCATGTCTTTATGGACCTTGCCTTGTGCACTGGGGCACAGTCATGCTGGAAAAGAACAGGTTTTTTTTCCCCAAACTGTTCCCACAAAGTTGAAAACATAACATTGTCCAAAAGTTCTTGGTATGCATTAAGGTTTCCCTTCACTGGAAGTAAGGGCCTAACCCAACCCCTGAGAAACAGCCCGATACCATTATCCCTTCTCTACAAAACTTTACAGATGGCACACTGCAGTCAAGCAGGTAATGTTCTCCTGACTTCCGCCTAACCCAGACTCGCCCATCAGACTGCCAAACAGAGAAGCGTGATCCAGAGTCCAATAGTGGGGTACTTTACACCACTCGATCTGACGATTGGCATTGTACTTGGTGATGTAATGCTTGCATGCAGGTGCTCGGGCATGGAAACCCGTTCCATAAAGTTCCCACTACTCAGATTTTTTTGCTAAACTATTCAGCTATGGAATCAGCAGAGAGTTGACAACTTTTACGCACAATGCACCACAGAGCTTGGCGACACTGCTCCGTGATTTTACGTGGTTATCTGCTACGTGGCTGAGTTGCAGATGTTCCTAAACAATTCCACTTTCCAACAATACCACTTACAACTGACCATGGAATATCTAGCATAGATTAAATTTAAGGTGTGTCCAATACTTTTGTCCATATAGAGTGTGCAAGATAGATAGATAGATAGATGGATGGATGCTGGCAACATGTAGAATAATGATCTGTTCCAACTCAGAACTGTTATTTTGCAGTCCTGTTGTGTGCGATGTATGAATCAAAGCTGCAATTCTTAAATCAGTTCCCCGAACATCACATTATGAATCACACCAATCCAGTGATCAATGCTTTCAGAAGATTCGTACACATATAATAAACATGGATTAAGTAATGGAATGTAAAAATATTACCAACCGAATTTTTCAAGGACTCATCATCCACATCAAAGTTTGAAGTGTCTGCTGGGCTATCCACTTCTGGTATGTAAGGGGGAACAGCATTCCTGATATTATCCCAGTCTACTCCACTGAAGAAGGGATGTTTCTTAAAATCGTTAACGCCTCCTTTCCCAAGACGGTCTTCTTGCCTGCAGATGAGGCAGCCGATGAGATCTTTGGCATGGTCAGATACATCGGTAATATCAGATGGGAACTGCAAATGTTCCTAAAGCACAGAAAGTAACAGGTCTACAGATAAGAAGATGGAAAGGGCATAATAGTACACGTCAAAAAAGCATACTTAATATCACATTGTAGTCATAACAGAGCAGATACTTGAATAAGCAGAAATGGGGTTATCTATAAAGTGCTATAGTTTGGGGTAACCGTATTAGTCCAGTGTATAAGAATGCAAAAAAACAGAATGTTGCAGAATCTTGTAATACCTTTTTTATTGGACTAACAGTATTTAAAATAATAGACGAGCTTTCGGGAGTCCTCCCTTTATCAAGTCAAAAGCATTTCTGACCAAGCAAGTGAAAAACACAGTTTAAAACTGACCAGTACATGTTCTGATACAGGGTTAAAACAACACGGTAGAGAATTTGCAGACAAAAAACTAAGAGGGTCGTAAATAGAAAATAGTGGCATTTACTGCACAGATAAGGCTAGGGGGGGAGCAGGGGTAAGCGTGTAGGAGAGAGAGAGGAGAAAAAAAAAAAAAGCACAGGTTAGAGGAAGTTTTGATAGTGTGCTAAGAAGCTCAAATCCACATTAAGTCCTCTGTTTTTACAATCATAAAAATGTATCATTTTGGCTTCAAATGTCTTTCTTTCTTGGGTGTTTTTGAAATTACCTCTCAGTGTTTTGATTTTAAGGTCATATATGGAGTGACCTGTTTGGGTGAAGTGGTGCCCAACTGGAGTGCAAAGGTTTTCTTCATCATGATGGTTGATGGAGTATCTGTGCAGAGTCATCCTTTTATTGAGTTGCTGGCAGGTTTCACCGATGTAACACCCTATAGTACATTTGGTGCATTGAATCATGTCTACAACATTTTGTGAAGTGCACGAGTATGATCCTTTAATATTGTATGTCTTGTTGTTGTGGGTGGCTGTGTTGCTGGTACAGATGTGTTGGCAAAGTTTGCATCTGGCTTTGTTGCATGGTTTGCTTCCATTATCTGTGTGTGTTGTTTCAGTATGTAGTTTGCTACTCACCAGCTTTTGTTTGAGATTAGCTGGTTGTCTGAAGGCCAAGATGGGGGGCTCAGGGAAAATTTCTTTTAACACCACATCCTCTGCTAGCATTGGCTGCAGATCCTTGATGATTTTTCGGATTTCTTCTAGGGCAGGATTGTATGTGGCTATCCTACGTTGTTCCAGGTCAGCCATAAATAGATTGGCATATTGTGGTGCCATTCTCGTCCCCATGGCAGTGCCTATGGTTTGCAGATATATATTGTTGTTGAAACTGAAGTAGTTGTGTGTGAGGATGAATTCTATGAGTTTAGTAATGGTTTGAGGACTGTGTTTCTGGTTATGAGTATGTCCTGAGAGGAACAGAGAGCAGGCCTCAATTCCATCTACGTGTGGGATGTTGGTATATAGAGATTCCACATCCATGGTTAAAAGTATGGAATTGGCAGGCAAGTTTGTAATTTTACTGAGTTTGTTAAGGAAGTCAGTGGTGTCTTGTATGAAGCTCCTAGTGTTTTTAACAAAGGGTTTTAAAATATTTTCCACTAAGCCTGAAATTGGTTCGGTTAGTGTGTCCATACCTGTTATGATAGGTCTGATAGGAGAAAAGACAATTATCAGACAGCACATACTATAAGAAACTGATCAAAGACCCCACCAAGGAATACACTGCCAAACTGAGGAAGCTGATCAGATCTGTCCCAGAGGAACAGCAAAAAGGATTGGAAACGTTCATACCCACCAATCCCAACATAGGGACATTCTACATGCTTCCGAAAATCCACAAACCAGGGAACCCAGGCAGACCTATAATAACAGGTATGGACACACTAACCGAACCAATTTCAGGCTTAGTGGAAAATATTTTAAAACCCTTTGTTAAAAACACTAGGAGCTTCATACAAGACACCACTGACTTCCTTAACAAACTCAGTCAAATTACAAACTTGCCTGCCAATTCCATACTTGTAACCATGGATGTGGAATCTCTATATACCAACATCCCACACGTAGATGGAATTGAGGCCTGCTCTCTGTTCCTCTCAGAACATACGCATAACCAGAAACACAGTCCTCAAACCATTACTAAACTCATAGAATTCATCCTCACACACAACTACTTCAGTTTCAACAACAATATATATCTGCAAACCATAGGCACTGCCATGGGGACGAGAATGGCACCACAATATGCCAATCTATTTATGGCTGACCTGGAACAACGATTCTTGGAAACAACTTCACAAACCCTACAAATATCGCTACATTGACGATATTTTCATTGTCTGGACGGGCGGAAAAGAAAACCTCAGAAAGTTTCATAACGCATTTAACACATTTCACCCATCTATCAAACTCAAAATGGACTTCTCCACAGAAAGTGTAAACTTCTTGGATACAACTGTCACAATAAAAAAAGGACACACTACATACATCCCTATACAGAAAACCCACAGACCGATCCAACTACCTGCACAAATCCAGCTTCCATCCATCCCACACACTCCAACACTGCTCCAACACTGATGACAGAGACATGCATCTAAAAACCCCGTCTGAGACACTCAAACAAAAGGGATACAAACCTAGGATCATCAATAAGAAAATTAACTCTGCTCTACAAACACCACGTGAACACCTGTTGCAATACACAAACAAACATCCTCACGCATACCTCTAGTAGCCACATACAATCCTGCCCTAGAAGAAATCCGAAAAATCATCAAGGATCTGCAGCCAATGCTAGCAGAGGATGTGGTGTTAAAAGAAATTTTCCCTGAGCCCCCCATCTTGGCCTTCAGACAACCAGCTAATCTCAAACAAAAGCTGGTGAGTAGCAAACTACATACTGAAACAACACACTCAGATAATGGAAGCAAACCATGCAACAAAGCCAGATGCAAACTTTGCCAACACATCTGTACCAGCAACACAGCCACCCACAACAACAAGACATACAATATTAAAGGATCATACTCATGCACTTCACAAAATGTTGTAGACATGATTCAATGCACCAAATGTACTATAGGGTGTTACATCGGTGAAACCTGCCAGCAACTCAATAAAAGGATGACTCTGCACAGATACTCCATCAACCATCATGATGAAGAAAACCTTTGCACTCCAGTTGGGCACCACTTCACCCAAACAGGTCACTCCATATATGACCTTAAAATCAAAACACTGAGAGGTAATTTCAAAAACACCCAAGAAAGAAAGACATTTGAAGCCAAAATGATACATTTTTATGATTGTAAAAACAAAGGACCTAATGTGGATTTGAGCTTCTTAGCACACTATCAAAACTTCCTCTAACCTGTGCTTTTTTTTTTTCTCTTCTTCTCTCTCTCCTACATGCTTACCTCTGCTCCCCCCCTAGCCTTATCTGTGCAGTATATGCCACTATTTTCTATTTACGACCCTCTTAGTTTTTTGTCTGCAAATTCTCTACCGTGTTGTTTTAACCCTGTATCAGAACATGTACTGGTCAGTTTTAAACTGTGTTTTCACTTGCTTGGTCAGAAATGCTTTTGACTTGATAAAGGGAGGACTCCCGAAAGCTCGTCTATTACCGTATTTGCTCGATTATAAGACGAGGTTTTTTTTCAGAGCAAATGCTCTGAAAAATACCCCTCGTCTTGTAATCGGGGTCGTCTTCTAATCAGACCTCAAATGAGGTCTGACTATTAGACTGAGATCCAGATCCCCCGCATCGCTGCAGGGGACCTGGATCCTCCTGTATGGCAACCTCAGCTGCTGCCGGCATCTATCACCGAGCGCCGGCGAAAGTGCCGGCAGCAGCCGAGGTTGCATACGCGCGTACCTTCCTACTCCCGGGATAGCCCGCCCACTGCGGGGAAGCAGAGCCGGTTGTGGAGATTGCTGCAGGACCGGGACCCGGCGGCACTGCGCCGTCCCAAAGCAGATCCGGTAGACCTCTTCAATTTTCGGGTGGAGGTGGGGCCTAGCGGGGTCACACAGCGTCATGATGAGATCCCGTGGGAGCTGCAGCAAGCGCCTGCTGAGGCATCGCGGTGAGTGAAGTGCCTGAGTATATTAGTGTCTGGGTAGGTAGGTAATTGTCTCGGTGGGTAGGTAAGTGTCAGAGTGGGTAGGCAAGTGTCTGGGTGGGAAGTGTCTCAGTGGGTAGGTAAGTGTCTGGGTGGGTATATTAATGTCTGGGTATGTAAGTGTCCCCCTATATGCCACTCTGTCCCATGATATGCCTTTTAACCCCCTATATGCCAGAGTGGCATATAGGGGGTTAAAAGGCATAACATGGGACAGAGTGGCATATAGGAGGGTATAAGACTTGCCTGGGGGCAGATGTGCATAACTGGTGGCAGATGAGCATAACTGGGGGCAGGTTGGTAAATAAAAGGAAATTAAAAACAAAAAAAAAAATAGACATGAATTATTATTTACTAGTAAAACTTTTTTCCTATAGGGTCGTCTTATAATCAGACTCTTTTTTTCCTAAATTAATATTCAGATTTTGGGGGGTCGTCTTATAATCGAGCAAATATGGTATTTTACATACTGTTAGTCCAATAAAAAAGGTATTACAAGATTCTGCAACATTGTTTTTTTGCATTCTATAAAGTGCTACAATCAACATAATAATCTGCCAATTGATCTTGGTTTACAATTTTGCACCAGAATTGCTCTTTATAATAATTAATAGACTGTGTGAGCACGCACAGGTCATAAGGCCAACATGTTGGAAAGTAAATATTAAGTAGCAGCTGCATACTCACTTCATGGTTCATGATCTTTCCATAAGTTTCTACAAGGGACTCTGCATAGAAAGGGGTTTCCCCAAAAAGAAGTTCATACATGGAGACGCCAAGGGACCACCAGTCACACTCTGTTCCATATCTCCCCTTGCCATCCTCCATTGCCTGGAGTATTTCTGGAGAAATGTAATCCGGGGTCCCAACAGCTACAGACGATTCCACCTGGATAGAGATTAAAAAGGAATGTCTGTCATCCTGTACTTAGGGTCACTGTCTGGAAAATAATATCATTGTGCCAATATCATACATTACTTCCTGTACCCCATGTCTTAATTTTCCAGTTAAGGAAAACACTTCTTTTGCATTCAGAATATGGGATAAACCACCGGGCAAATCATGCTCTACAGCCTTATTAGACCCCTTTTGTCACAGACAACAAGTATGCTTGACCTATTAAATAATAATAAATAATAAATAGCTGGAAGAATTAAGTAAATAAGTTGGGTCACATACAGTGTTTGTGTCTATGTGTGAAAAGCAGGCATTGCTACAAAATGAAATACAACTTTTATTTCTTCTTAGCATGGACATTGGAGCCAGGGGAATAAGGGGAACACCCAGAGGAAATTCAATGTATTCACGGCGATGTCAGCTGCACATGTTTATAGGTTTTAGATCACAGTGCTTTGGCTGTATGTATGTAACAATATGGTCAAATAATGGCAGCCTAAAACGGTGGGTGGAAGGGGCAGACTCAAGGCGCCGACTACGCGAGAATGCGTGATTATAATGGTGCACACATACCATGCCATCAGGTCGCATCTTCAAGCACGATCCAAAATCAGCAAGCCTTATGTGGCCTTTCAGATCAATAAGAACATTATCTGGTTTTATGTCTCTGTGCAGAGACAAATAACAAAAATAAATAATTTTATTCTGAACAACTGTACAGAAAACATATCAGTGTGATGTTGCATACACGGCAGGACAGTGTTGACCGACCCCACATTTTCCGAACAGTGCCTGGACATTTAATACTCAATTTGACCATCGGGTCATTTATCACAAGCAAGCTGTTAACATAAAATGAATCTTAAATCTATTTACATATACGGTCAGAATTTGAAAGTATTTCAAGCAAAATTTAGAAAAATACTGAGGACACTCAATGTACCAAGGTGTTACTTACCTGTGGACAAATCTTAGTTGATGTATAGAGTCAATGGCCAAAACCATTTCAGCCAAGTAAAATCGAGCCATGTCCTCTGGCAAACGGTCTTCAAATTTACTTAGCAAAGTCAAGAGGTCTCCTCCAACATAATAATCCATCACTAGATACTGTAAAACAAACACTTCGGCTTTAAGGGATAAAGTGATAAAACATAATACAGATACTGCAAGCTACTATTAGGTCATTTGATGATGAGGCGGGATGAACCTGTAAGATTACTTCAATTAATAAAATAATGGTGTTTTATTTGGTTTATGTCACCTACAAAATAAGCCCAACTGAAAACTCCAAAAAAAATTAATTAATATGAATTGGTGCAAAAATCATCATATGCACTTTAATGCATTTGATAGCTGAGTTTCACTTTAAAAGACCACCCACAGAACACAAAGACAGTGTTGGAACTGACTGGGAGCGGCTGTCTATTGGCAGAGGGAAGGGGTGGCATTGAAAAGGGGAAAACGCAGAATCCCCCTCATGCATTTGGAAGGGTAACACCATGAAAAGTTTTAAGAAACTACTGAGCCATCCTATGCATTAGCTGATCATTGAAAGAAAAACATGTGGTGTAATACTATATAAACAATAATTTGTGAACAACACTCAACAACATATGCACTCACAAACAACACATGAATTGAAGCACATCATAACATTGGATTTGACATTTGCATATAGTTTCTTGGTTTATGATATAGTTTTCTTTTTTTATCCAGAAAGGAATGAAGATGGTCTACAGACCGTTATATTTGATATTGTATTGATGTATTTTAATAACTGGTGTAATGTACTGAATGCTTCTTCTTAACTTTCAAATGTGCAGATAACCTCTTCGTTGCTGGAGTGCATAACTTCCATATATTTGTAGTTAACCTCTTCAATGCCATAGTGCAACTTTCATATGTGTGCTTGATTACAAAAGTTCAGTGTGATGGCATAATATTCAAATGTACCAAACCGGTGGGTGCATGATACTATGGGAGCACTGAAGGGAACTTTTATGCTGTTACTTATATACTGTGTTGAAGTTTTTTTTTCCCTTTTTGTATTTTGCAAACCTATAAACAGAAAATTATATCTTGCAAAGAACATGTGCTAACCAGGCCCGGACTGGTAATCTGGCACACAGACAAATCTGGCCAACATCACCTTGTACTCCAGCGTCAGATTAGGTGCAGCAGCGTGCAGCGTATGCCTGGTCACACTCTATTTGAGACAAAAGTATCATGTCTGCCGACCATTGCCAGTTCTGCCCTGGACAGCATTGTGTCTTACCAGGTAGTTCTCATCGTGAAATGCATAATGCAGACTAGGTATCCATTGATTATCTCCTTTTACTAATACATCTCTTTCTTCTCGAAAACAGGCTGTCTGGAAGATATAAAAAAACAAAAAAAAAAAAAAAAAAAAAATCAGGATGGCATAAAACGTGTAGGTTAATGCTTAAAAAAGAGCACTTGCCGAGCCAGCACTGATGCTGACTGGTAGCCAAACACATCTCCTATAAATTTAATTTAAGAGGATTCTGCAGAACCCTCACCCATTTGCAAGGGGAGCACCAAAGAAATTTAAAAGGACCTCCCGGATATCATGCATTAAAATACATACGGTGGCCATTGTTTATTTCATTTTCTTTGTTACGTTACAACCTAACTGATGAATTAATAGCTTGGTGCTATTAATAGCTTGGTGTTATTGCTGATTTTCAGGAGGTCCACGCCAAGTTGATAATCAATTACTTTTAGGGATGACCTAGAAAGGGTGGTACATGATATATATAAATCACAATATAAAACAATAAAGGTGTACACATATCCATATTATGGTCTGATAACCATGTTAACAGACAGACATTTAACAGGACATTTTTATTGCCTCTCAAATGTTCAGAATGATTTGGGTGCCTGTTTCAGCTTGTCTGCTCTTTGGAAGGCATCCCAGACATCCCAGTCAGTAAATAACAGTGACACCTCTTGGGATTCCAGTTTCATAAGACCCGGAGGAGAAGGGGAAGGTCAGTTTGCAGTACTCAAAAAACACTACTGACTGACTATGCCATATATGAATGAAATGTAGGTGGTGGAGTACATATGGAACCCTTTTCTTCCCTTTCCTTAATAATCTTCTGTGCACTGCTGTGTTATTCTCTGTGTATACCCTATACTACTTACCACATTTTTAAAATACAATTAAGTCAAAAATGTGATCTTAATCGAGTAATTGCAATTAAAAATAAAAATACACCTCTACATAGCTAACAAGCTTCTTTGTCACTCACTTCTTAATTAAGTACTGTGGATAGGCTATAAATAAGGTAAAATAAATAATAATAAACTAATCCCGAGTGGGTTTAGCTTGCATTTCTTGACACTAGTTTTTTGTACACAGTTTTAAATAAAAAATCTCAAAACTGTATTTGGAGTATATTTTCTATTTGATCATTAATTTCACTATATCCCATGTGCCTGTTTTCACCAGTGAAAGCTACCTATTCAATTATTTGTGCCACCAGCAAAGCTTTTCACATAAGTAAATTCATTTTATTGCTTGTACTTTTTGTTTGCTGGTGCAATTTTTTGGAAGCTATTTAGTTATAAACTAACCTCCACAAAGCTTAGGCCTGGGGCACAGCCAGCAATATCCAACAAATTACCTGTCCTGAAATCATCTCCCTGTTTGTTACCCCACACGTATAAAGGCTTTGTGTGTGTGAGTGTGTGTGTGTGAGAGAGAGCATGGATGTGTACTCACGTGTGTGTGTGAGAGAGAGAGCGAGAGCATGGATGTGTACTCGTGTGTGTGTGTGTGAGAGAGAGAGAGCATGGATGTGTACTTGTGTGTACGTGTGTGTGTGTGTGAGAGAGAGAGACAGCATGGATGTGTACTCGTGTGTGTGTGTATGTGTGTGTAAGAGAGCATGGATGTTGTCATGGAAGCCCCCGTGCCATGGGCACCTGGAGGGGACTGAGTGCCAGCCTCCTTCCTACAGACTATGGGCCCTAGTACGGAGTGCCACGTTTCCCAAAGTACCAGAGACTCCAAAGACTGTGGAGCTCGGAGAGATTCGGGGTTCCTGCATTTTGGGAGGGGGTTTATGTGTTCTTTTTTTCCCTGTTGTATCACCAGTGCATCACATGCCCTTTTGCCTGACCGGGTCCTTGCCATAATCCTCTGGAACAGTTTGCCCATGGACTTTAACCCCTCATAACTCTGGACACCATTGAACCCACCAGAGCGCTCTTTCGTGGAGTTAGCCCACAGGTGGTGGGGAACAGACCAGGTATGGTTCGGAAAGGGAGCCTTTTACATATCCCCAGTGGCTGTGACTTCCAAGAGAGCGGTTTGGGGTTATATGGACATTGCTGGGCTTGGTGGCCTGAGTGTGGCGCCGGGCTGTCTGGGCAGGGCGTGCATATGTTAATGTGATTTATGTACCTTTCATTGTTGGACTGTATATAAGGCTGTGTTTTTTCCTGTTTTCACCTCAATATGAGTGCTGTCTGATGCTTGGGGTGGGCTGCTATGATCCTTTATAGTCCTTTTCAGGACAATAGCCACACTGTGTAGCTAAGCTTCGGCTAGCCACAGTGCCAACACAGCTCCGGTGCAGTGACACCCCCCCCTTCTATCTACAACACTAGTTCTGTCTGGCGCTGAAGGGGTTAATTGTTGGTGTCCCAGCAGGAGGAAGCAACGTTTGGCGGGAGTACCCAGTCGTACCCGTGTGTGAGTGTGTGTGTACTCGTGTGTGAGTGTGTGTACTCGTGTGTGAGTGTGTGTGTACTCGCCTGTGTGCGAGCATGGATGTGTACTCGCCTGTGTGCGAGCATGGATGTGTACTCGACAGCTGGCTGAATTCAAGAGAATGGGAAGTGTACAGCAAAGTAGGACTTTCAGACATCAAAAAAAGTGACACGTTTACACATTTCAAGAGGGTGAGGACAAAGAATCTTGATATGTTAACCATAAGAAATTTGATGAAATATGCTTAAATCACATTTTTCTTGTGCATTGTTTTACATTGTGATATATCTTATAATACTACTGATTTACGTACTTGGGACTAAAATTAAAACAATAAACTCAAAACAATGCACAACAGTACACAGCAATATAATATAGTTATCTGTTGATATTAAATTAATCTAATGTACCTCAGCTCTCTTTAACATCTCCCACTTGTGTAAGATTTTCATGGCAAAGATTTTACCACTGCCTTTCATTTTTACAACTGCTACCTGGAGAGAGAAATAGAGATATAAGTGGGCAGCAAGTGACTTGCAGTCACATAACACTCGCAGTCAAAATAATGCATACAGTATTCCCACACAAATCAGACAAAAAACACTCTCCATGAAAAGCCTGCCTCTCTCTTTGTAAAAGAGAACTCCCACTCAACAAGAGCTGTAACCTCATGTGCCTACCAGATACTGACTGCATTGTGATTGGAAACCACTCTACCTTCAGTAGTCTTACCTGGAAATGCACCTGCTAGGTCAAGAGGCAGGGAAGCAGATGACAATGGTTTGGGTGAGTATAAGGAAGTATGGATGAAGGTAGTTTGGGGTGAAGCAGAAAACCGAGTTGGTGGTTATTTTGTTACGGATGGAGGGAAGCAGAGTGAAGTGGGAACAAGTTAGGTTAGTTATACATTAAGGAAGATCAGGGGTTGCAAAAGGAAAATAGAGGATGCAAAAAACAGGACAATATTTAATAAAGAGAGGCATTATAATGTCTTAGATTAGCTTAACATCAACCCCTTCTAGCGCTAAGAAATAACCTATTAATGGGTCAGCAAACAATAGAATACTCTTAAAAGTACTTATGAAACACAAAATCAATACTATATAAACGTGAACATTTAACAAAGCTTCAATCTGGCACCTTTGTTCTATTGTACACCACCTAGGATACTTCTCAACGTACAACATACCTCACAACTGAAAAGATGAAAGCCCTATTGATAACTACTTTTGCTACTGGGCAAGGGTTTTAGAAGCCAGAATTTTGTTTACACAAATCCATTTTCTTCTGTTCATATATTTTTTATTGTTTTTCTTAGGCATGTAGAACACTGATACACTTATACCCATAGCTTTTAGAAAAGAGTAACATGAGGGGAGGAAAGAAGGACATTGATTTCCATTGCTTGTTTAAGCATATCCTCAGGATACAAACAGTGAAAATTTAGATATTTGACACAAGTAACAAACCACACTTATCTGACTGCCATTATTATACTTAAAAAGTCTGTTTTAATATCAATATCAAAATATATATGTACTATAAACTTATATCAGACTGTATTTTGAGATTTGTGGAAATTACACCCCTTGATGATCAATACTTTGTTGTGAACACTTAACTTACCTCCCCAAAAGCTCCTCTACCAATAACCTTCACAATTTCAAAGTCTTCTCTTTTCAGTCTCATCTGTTTGACTTTTGTGGCAAATGGCTCAGCTATTAAAATAAGAAATAAAAAAATAGATTACGATAATTTAACTGTAATCATTTTTAAATCTTGTTTAAACCAGACTGCAAATGAGGAGATAAGGAAGACATAGGACGAGTTTAAAGTCACTTTTACACAGTAGTAAAAGAAATCTCATGGGTTTACCATACAGTGGCAGGCCATGCATTCTGTCTACTAGGGTGAGGGATGACTGACAGCTTTATCAGAAAACAGCAGGAAAATGTACAGAGCAAATGGGCCAATTGTTCTATTTTCTAGAAAGAATACGAGGAATATTTAAACACAGTATTTATTTTCTATCCACACAATTTTGGGGATGCACCCTAAAATGAAAATTCTGGAAACCGAAAACGAAAATGACCCCCCACACACACAACCACAAAAGTAAGTAACACACCAAAATTGGACCATAAAAATGAAACAACAATATGAATATATATATGATGGGACGAAAGAGGGACACTTGGGAGGTAGAGACACTCTGCAATGATAGTTCACCCTAGCAGTAAAGACTTATATGGAGCTTAACAGTGTGGGTGGTACACGGGGAGAATAAAATAAAATCCTTCCATTCCATTTTGCCGCAAGTCATAGGGAAGCTGTATGCACCCAGAGCTATTTGCATAACGTGTCTGTCCAGGTCTCATACCAACTTTTAACAACAAATCTAGTCTAGCAACAGTTCCCAATTATTAACTACAGGAGGGGCCCAAATGACAGCCTGTGTGGTATTTCAAATGCTGGTAAGTTTTTCCAATCACACATCTACCAGTAGCATTTGTCAAAGTTTGTGGTAGAATTTTTGTGTTTTATTTCACAGACACATTGCAATTCAGGTATGAACTTACAGCTCCCTGTGTATGCCACAGCCAAACAACACACAAATACGTATTCAGCAACATCTGCGGTGTACAACAATGCCAACCGCGCATGTGTTTGTCAGGTTGTTTGAGAGGTGGGTATCTTTCCAATTCGAAATGTGGTATAATGTGGTCATTCTGCCCCATGTCCTATTTGGGACATCTTTGAACCCGACCAATTCAGTATTTTTGAAAACTAGACACCATAAGGTACCGTATGTGCTCGATTATAAGACAAGGTTTTTTCCAGAACAAATGCTCTGAAAAATACCCCTCGTCTTATAATTCCACGTGATCTCCGACAGCCGGGGAAGGTCTGCGCGATGGACGCAAACAACCCCTGCCGCTAACCGCACCTCCTCCCAGCTGCAGCGGAAGTGGTCTACACGCCGCCCGGATTACGAACCGGGGACTCAGAAGCTCCGGTAAGTTTGGAGAAGGGAGGGAGTGTTAAATGGGGGGCATAAGGCATTACTGGAGGCAGAGTGCTCTGTGAAATGCCTTTTAACCCCCTTAATGCCACTCTGCCTCCAGAAATGCCTTTTAACCCTCTATACGCCATTGGCTCCTGAAATGCCTTATACCTACCTATATGCCACTCTGCCCCATAATATACCTTTTAACCCCCTAAATGCCAGAGTATAAGGCAATTCTGGAGGCAGAGTGGCACATAGGGGGGTCAAAAGGCATACCATGGGGCACAGTGGCATATAGGGGGTATAAGGCATATCTGGGGCAGAGTGGCAAGCCAGGGGGCAGATGTGCATAACTGGGGGGGCAGGTTGAAAATAAAAGGCATTAAAAACAAAATATTTTTCTTAATCATAGCTTTTATTAAAAAAAAAAAAAAAAAAAAGTTCACAGTTTACATGAATTAACATTTACTGGTAAAACCTTTTTTTATAGGGTCGTCTTACATTCAGGCTCTTTTTTTCATAAATTAATATTCAGCTTTTGGGGGGGTCGTCTTAAAATCGAGCAAATACGGTATTTGAAATGCTGGAATTTTAACTCTTTCCATGCACTGATTGTACTACCAGCCTGTGCTTCATGTAGGAACTTACCGCATGGTACATGTCACTATCAAACAACACCCCATTATGTATTCAGCAACATCTTCTGAATACAGTGATACCACCCATGCATAGGTTTGTTGGGTTATTTGGGCGCTAAATGGCCACATTTGGGAGATACACAGTTTTTTGGAATTTTGACATCTGGTCAGTCTGTGCCTAAGTCAGGGCTTGACAAATTTGTTGTGAATCTAGGCGCCAGCTAAAAAAGTTAGGAGCCAGGATTTTTTTAAAACGAACAGTTGGTCAGGAGTGATCTGATCATCATCAGCCCACTTACTAAACTCACAGCGTTTGACCTGGAAGCACCCTGGACTTTCAGGTCAGTGCTGTTTTTGGGTTTTTTTTAAATTATTTTTTTGTGGGGACAAATGTTAACCCCTGCAATGCCACGAATGTGTCATACACAATTGTGGCATTGAAGGGGTTAATGCTGCACTGTCGCTCTCACGGAGCGATCAAGCAGCAGGGGAGGGTTGGGTAGAGGAGACCGAAGGACCCTCTCCCCTGTCCCTGAAGCTACCTCTGGCAGCTGGGACTCAATTGCTGGTCTATAGACCAGCCGTTGCAGGGGGGGGTCTCTTTGATGACTGCTGTAGGCTTCCATGCCTACAGAAGTCATCAATGGGCTTGTGGGGGCTCGTTTTTGCCGTTGCTGGTCTGCCTGGGCTTCCAGGCAGACCACCAGCAGCAGAGCACCATACAAAACGGGAATTAACCCCTAAAATGCCGCGATGGCGGCATTGAAGGGGTTAACGCTGCACTGTCGCTTTCATGGAGCGATCAGGCAGCTGGGGGGTGTTGGGTCCTTGATCAACACACAACCCCCTTCCCTGAAGCTGCCTGTGGCAGCTGAAAACACGATTGCTGGTTTTCCTGCAACCCCGTTTTCAGCCTACAGGATCACTCCGTGGAAGTGATCACAGGCTCAGGGGCGGGCTCGGAGTGGATGTAAGAGGCTGACAAACACCTAGGCGCCAGGACAAAATTCTCCGTTGCCATGGCGACCTGGGATTTGTCGAGCCCTGGCCTAAGTCTTAGGACATCTTCGAATTTACCATCAAGCCAAACATTTTTGAAAGCTAGACACCTCAAACTTAAAATAAAAAACAAAAAAGGCATTTGAACTCTTTCCATGCCAGGATATTTGTGAAAAAAAATAATATATATATATATATATATATATATATATATATATATTTGTGAAAAAAATATATATATACCGTATTTGCTCGATTATAAGACGACCCCCCCCCCCAAAATCTGAATATTAATTTATGAAAAAAAGAAAAAGCCTGAATTTAAGACGACCCTATAGGAAAAAAGTTTTACCAGTAAATGTTAATTCATGTAAAACTATGTGAGTTAATGAAAGCTACGACTGAGAAAAATATTTTGTTTTTATTTCCTTTTTTTTTTTTCAACCTGCCCTCCCAGTTATGCACATCTGTCCCCAGGCTTGTCACTCTGCCCCAGAAATGCTTTATACCCCATATATGCCACTGTGCCCCATGATATGCCTTTTAACCCTCTAAATGCCACTGTGCCCCATGATACGCCTTTTAACCCACTATATGCCACTGTGCCCCATGATATGCCTTATACCCCCTAAATGCCACTCTGCCTCCAGAAATGCCTTATACCCCTATATGCCACTCTGGCATTTAGGGGGTTAAAAGCCATATTATGGGGCAGAGTGGCATATAGGGAGGTATAGGACATTTCAGGAGGCAGAGTGGTGTATAGAGGGTTAAAAGGCATTTCTGGAGGCAGAGTGGCATTAAGGGGGTTAAAAAGCATTTGACAGAGCACTCTGCCTCCAGAAATGCCTTATGGCCCCCCATTTAACACTCCTTACCCCTCCCTCCTCCAAACTTACTGGAGTCCCCCGGTGCTTAGTCCAGGCAGCGTGTAGAGCTCTACGCAATTCGCGTAGACAACTTCCGCTCTACGCAAATCACGTAGAGCTCTACACGCTGCCCGGACTAAGCACTGGGGACTCAGAAGCACCGGTTATTTTGGGGGGGGGGGGGGGGAATAACACAGGAAGATCCAGGTCCCCTGCATCGCTGCAGGGGATCTGGATCTTAGTCTCATAGTCAGACCTATTTGAGGTCTGATTATAAGACGACCCCGATATAAGACGAGGGGTATTTTTCAGAGCATTTGCTCTGGAAAAAACCTCGTCTTATAATCGAGCAAATACGGTATATGGACTTTGTTTTTTACATTTTGTTGGAGCTAGATAGTCTGTGTTTTCTTTGCCCCCAAACAGTTTGCCTGTGCCATATTTGCCACCAAACAATTACACATCCATGCTCACACACACATAACCACCTACACAAGTACACAAGCTCTGGAGACCACAGGACTTGCTTAGGGAGATTCTTTTTAGTCAGGTCCATCAGGTGTTTTGATAAAGGAGCTGTACTCTATAGCTTTCCTAGGTACCGCCGGGTACTAACACCTGGGTCTTTGTACGTGGGGTCGGCCAGTAGACTACCGCCTCTATCTTAGCCGGCTCGGGGCTTTGCATCCCTCTGCCTACTCGGTGACCCAGGTATGGGACCTCTGATACCCCTAATAGACACGTCTACCTGTATACAGTCTGGTACGATGCCCAGATGGTCCTCCCAGGTATGGCTACAGATCGCAATGTCATCCAGGTACGCACATGCATAGTCCTGGAGGCCATCGAGGAGTCGATCTATCATCCGCTGGAAGGTTGCCCAAACGGCATGACCTAAAACTGGTACAAGCCGAAGGGGGTGATGAATGCCAACTTCAGAAACCGTATCCGAGTCCAGCGGAATTTGCCAATACCCCTTACAGAGATCTAATGTGTTAAGGCAGTTGCCCTGGGGTGGGTGGGTGTCTGTCGTGGTCCAGTCACTGAGCCTCCGATAGTCCACACAGAAGCGGGTAGTCCTGTCCTTCTTAGGGACTAATACAACCAGAGATGCCCAGGGGCTCCTAGATAGCTAGATGACCCCCATGTCGAGCATCTCTCCTATCTCACTCTGCATTTCTGCCCTGACTGCCTCTGGTACCCTATAGGCTGCCTGTCTAAGGGGTGACTGCCCTGGAGTCTCGAGTACCTTGAGCGAGGTGCACCCTGGGAGTAGGGAGAACACGGTCCTATGCTGGTCTAACACTGCTCTAACTTACTCTTGGGTGGCTTCCAGCTGCTAGGTGGCTTCCAGCTGCTCTGACACTTTTTCTCCCTCTGTGGCTACTGCGAGCGGTAGACTTTCTGGGTCGCCTGGGCACGTATGGTCGCTACCGCCTCTAGTCTTTCCTGGTACATTTTCAACATGTTCACATGAAAGGTTCGTTGGATGCTTTCATCTGAACACTTGGTGACAAGATACGTGGGGTCGCAGAGCCGCTTCACCACCAGATAAGGTCCCTTCCAGTCGGTCTGGCCCTACTCTGTTTTTTCTGGCTTCAAGACCAAACACTTTCTGCCCTACCATCAGGGTACGGCTCCAGGCGGTACGATCATACCAACCCTTCTGCCTAGACTGGGCTGATCGCAGACTCTCTGCCACCGAGGCAGTGAGCTCCGTCAGCCAGTCCCTTCAGGACGTACTCCAGTAGGGGGGTCCCCAGCCCCCTCCCAGTGATCCTTGACTAAATCCAAGGGTCCCCTTACCAAAAAAGTATGCAAACAGGAAGCGCGGCAGGAATTTCTCCCAATCCCGGTATGTGACCGCAAATGTCTGGAGCATTTGCTTCAACGTCCCGTTAAAGTGTTCACATAGACTGTTGGACTGGGGGTGGTAGGGGGCACTGCACAGAGTAAGGATCCCACATAGATCTCAGACCTGCCGGGTGAATCCTGCGCAGAACTGTGACCCCTGATCCGAAACTACCTCTTGGGGTAACCCTACTCTCAAAAATATACCCATGTGGGCATCGGCCACTGAGCGAGCAGCAAAGTCTACTAGGGTCAGTATGTATCTTTTCCCGGAGGCACTTGGTCAGGGTAGGGGACCTACGATGTTTACCGCTACCCTACTGAAGGACTCCCTAATGATAGGCAGGGGGATGTAGCGGGGCTTTGGGATGGCCTCCGTGCTTTCCGGCTCACTGACAAGCATCACAGGTACGCAGGCAGCGCTTCACGTCTGAGGTAAGACCTGGCCAGAAGAATTTGCGGGTCAGGCAAGTGATCGTACAGTCTCTGCCAAGGTGGCCAGCCAGGAGCTACTCATAGTAGCGTAGCCCGATATTTCTGGGGTACAACCAGCTGGCGTTTGGGTACCATAGTCTTTCTGGCCCTCTGTGAGACGGTACATCAAACCCTGGCTCCATACGATTCGATCACCAGCCTGTCCCTCTGGCTCAGTCCCAATCAAGTTGTACCCGGGCTGTGGGTATCCTATGGACATTTCCTCCAGCCACTCTGACTGCTACAGCTTTAGGTAGATAACACAGTACACCAGGCAATCTATGGGGGGGATTGAGGGACACAATGGGTTTCCCCCGCCTGTGTTATCCCCCCTGTAGTGAGGGTGCCGTCTGGGCAAACAGGGCTGTGCTGGCCGATTAAGAGCACCAGCCAGGTTACATCCTTTGAAGGGATGGAGCTGCAGCCACATTCAGTCTCTGGGCCGGTTATAAAACACCTTATAAAACCTTACCGGGTCACGGTATCAGGAACTGGACACAAAAGTACTCCATGACCCAGCTAAACTTCACATAAAAATATAAGCCTGGCCCTGTGACACCCTGCCCCCTCCTGATTTGGATGCTAGAAATTTGGTGAGTCAGATTTATGAAAATCCATTTTTTCAAATCTCTCTTCTTCACAGTGATGCATCTACCTTTGTGGCCACCTAAAACATGACCTAGGGCACCATGTACAATAGATGAAAGGGTGCACCGGCATATGGAGGCTGTGCTGAGCTGGCATAAATAGGCCGGTTGGGGTAATCATTAGTGCATTCTGGACTGCACATGCACCACAAGAAGCAGCAGCATTCACAAAAGGAAGAATAAAAGTTATGTATGGAGTGTATACATAAGGGTCTATTCACTAAAAGGTACATTGACAGGAAAGTTATGCTCTCTACCCTTTCACCATACATTATGAAGGGTGTCTGGCCCTGGATACTAAATAGTAAAAACTGTGAGAATTCTCACCCATTAAATTATGCATTATGAAGGGCATTATGAAGCATGCAAACTGTCCAGTTAGGTAATACATTCCAAAGTCTATGCAACCACACTTTTCTGATGTATGTGTATATGGGTTCAGTAAAGGTATAAGGAAGCTTGCTTATAAGGGTGAGGATGTGGTGTCCTTGGGGTTTTAAATCCTGTTTGCCTGCATTCCTCTGGCTGGTTAAAAAACAAGTGCATAATATGACCCAAGCAGCCATGGGGATGGGAGAGAGCAATAAGTAAAATAAATGTGACCGTGTATACATATCCTCACATTTCAGAGGTTTCCGTGTGTATTCTAGAACCAATAGAAAAAAAACAAAAAAAATATACATATTATATATATATATATATATATATATATATATATATATATAGCAAAATTCATACATCTTGCTATAAATCTATATAATGAAGGCACATTTATAAACCTAGAAGATTAATCATAAAACCTACAACACGTAAGTAATTTCAAATATATATATATGTACATTTTTGCTGTCCATACATTTTCTGTGCATATATTATATGAAGATATGTTGCAGTACTAATTCATGATATTTGCAAACACAACAACTTTGCAAGCATGAAAACTTCCAATTTAAAGATAAACAGTAATTTGTACGTCTAAAAATTCCACCATCATCATATCATACCATTTTGCACCCCCAATTCTTCCTTATCGATTATAAGTTCTTTGGTTCAAGGATCATAGTCTTATTAGTTGATTTGAGGGGAAAAAAAACCATGGCATCAGGACATCAATAAATGCTCCTTTATAATTATGATTGGCTAAGTGCCAACTCACTCCCCTATAGTGGGCACACAATAACATTGGCATGCTGGCAATGAACGGATCTCCCATATGTTTGAACTCTTTTGTTTTGATTCTGCCAGCTACTTCAGTTTCAGCAAGATCAGCATGAAATAGATTACCCAATAGGTGTTTGCCTAGGGCAAACGGTTTTGGTTAGAACTCCTATTTCAACAGCCAGCTGTCTCGATTGGCAACTATTGCACAAGGACAGTGTATATTATAATAGTCATTGCATGGGTACAGGCAGGGGTGAGGCAGGGCAAAAACTTTATGTGGATAGGATACAATGTGATGACTCCATCAACAACTAGTACAATTAAGTGGAACAAAATGCTGGCAAGTAAGCTAAAGATTTTTGACACACATTAGTGGAGAGGCCAGACCAAGCCATGAATTAGGGGAAGGTCTAGGCCCATGGAAATAGTCTGGCTCACTCATTTTAAATGTTATATATTTCACATTTTTAGAGAAGTCACCGAGAGTGAGCTGAAGGGGCACCTGAACAGGGTAAGAAAGAAGGAAAGTAGTATCATGATGCATTCTTCCATTATTGTGTTTATGGTGGTAGTGTTCAGAAACATATCCCAAGACAGCACTAAACGACGCACATGTCACAGTCATTAGGTTATTTTCTTTCTACAGACCTTGCGCCTAAAGATGCACTCAATATGTACTTTAATGTATAGGGGAAGGTCTACTCATATTTTGATGCATAGGATATTGTACTAATATTTTCATTAGAATTCCCAGTTTCCCTCCCCCAGTTATTTGCCTTGCTGGAGGCGCATGCCATTCAATGCATCTCCTGCTCAGAAGTGTTCTAGGGTGACCACATTTCATAATTGACATCAGGGTGTTACCGTAGCAGACGCATCAAGTCGAACCATGTCAAATTGCTTACGTACATACACTCTCCTTTCACATATACATATATACTTGCATGCAATCTTGACCGTAATATTACTTTTTTCACAACCCTGGGCTGGTGTTTTCTGAGTTATATATTTTGGGCACAAATTCCCAAAGACACACTATAGAATCTTGTGGGAAGCCTTCCCAAAAGAGTAGAGGCTTTTATAGCAGCGGGGGAAGGCTTCCCACAAGGTTCTATAGTGTGTCTATGCGAATGGGACATCCGACAAGCTCAAAAGTAAGGATAATCAGGCGTTCATACTTTTGCCCATATAGTGTATGTTCTAATCTGTTGTGCCAATTGGCCACTTGGCATAATTGTGGGCCAAATTACGCAGGCTCAGCACTTTACAAAAAAGGTTATCGAAAGCCTCCAACCAGGGCCGCCATCAGGGGGACAAGCCCAGTACTTGTACCTAAGAGGAGCAGGGAGGCCATGCCCATGAATTAAGTAAACCCCACTGTAGCACAGGCTCCACCCCCTAGTCATACCACTTGGCCAGTGCTTCAGGAATCCTTTTCTCCGGCCCGAGTGTGAGTGCCAGGACATGACGTCACTTGTGCGCTTGCAATGCACTGGTAGGGTGTTAGTATGTTAGTTCATGTGTGTTTTAGGATGCTTAACCCCTTAACGACCAATGGTATGCCAGACACGTCACAAAAAACGGCATTAAATCAACTGAATTCTACTCCATGGACTCTATCTAGTATAATCCCTCCAGAGGGCGTCAATGTCAGCCATATACAATATGTCTGCAGACACTTGATTTTAGACAGTGTTGATGAAATGCCTCGATAGCAATGTATTAAGCCACACTAAAAACCCACCCCAGGACGCAGGACTTGCTGAAGTTCAAACAGAGCATCAGAATGGAGAAGAAAAGGGAATTTAAGGGACTTTGAACATGGCATAGTTGTTGGTGACACGCACAACCATCTCTAGGGTTTACAGAAAATGGCCCGAAAAAGAGAATCCCAGTTCTCCGAATCATTCAGATGTTCACTGGCAAACTTCAGACGGGCCTAGCGTAGTCCAGTAAATGTTAGCCAAGGTCAGGATAGTTGAAGACAGCAAATCTAAAGGGAATCGGGGGTCAGCAACAACAATTAAATAGCACAAGGTAGAGAAGGCACAATAACTGAGCACTGAGTAATGCTCAGTGTCGTTTTTTTTAAACTTGCCGCTAATGGATGCCCCGCCCCTGTGCCGAGCGTTCCCTGTCGTCTCCATTCAGGGACAGATAAAGTGGAGTGTGGGTGCGTGTGCCCAGAAGCAGCCATGCGGGAAGTGGCGCTGGATCCGGTACCCACAGTTAGCTGGTACTCAGGTGAGTAGCTCCGTCGGGGTCTCGGATGGGGATCCCGACACTTTTACCCCCAGGTATGCCACTCTGCCCCCTGATATGCCTTATACCCCCTATATGTCACTCTGCCCCCAGATATGCCTTATACCCCCCCTATTTGCCAATCTGCCCCCCTGATATGCCTTATATCCCCCCCCCCCTCCGACTTACCGATGCATCCCTAGACTTTTTCCCTGTGCTCCAGACTCCCTGGTGTCAAGTGAGGGCAGCCGGTGGATGTCTGCGTGATGCGCGCAGACAACCTTCACTGCTACCCAGGACCTCCGTGACTAGGCACTGGAAGGTCACGTCACGGCCGCGCTCCATCATAGAAGCCCTGGCAGAACTGTCGGGTAGCAGCAGAGGTTGTCTGCGCGCATCATGCAGACCTGCACTGGGTGCCAGAAAGGAGGATCCAGGTTCCCTCCAGCTCTGCGGGGGGTCTGGATCCTAGTCTTGTAGTCAGACCTCCATTTGAATGGTAGAAATAAAACGTGGTCACCCTAGGTGGAGGAGATAACTCAAGTATAGACAGTATGGATGCTTCTAATACTGTACAGGAATGTGATAAATCAACTTGATGTGAATTGATTTATTCAAAATAGTGTGGATCCTCTGTCAACCGTTGAGAAACAGTTATCACAGCAAAGCGTAGATATGAAATCAAACTATGCTTTATGTTCTTCAAGTCAAACTGATCACCGTTTACAGAATAAACCCTTCTGAAACACATGATTCCAGAAGATCTACAAACGTTATTATATTATGCCTAGGCAGCACTAGTCTTTCTCTAAACGGTACCTGTGTAAAAAGTTTAAATTATAGTAGATCCCACCACCTTACAGTCTTACCTCTACTATTCAACAGAGTGGAAACGGAATTATTAGACCTTAAATTATTTTACCATATTTTATACCTAAATGAAATAACTTTGGTTGTCAGATCTTTAAAGTCCATCTGGAACCTAAAATGTAGACATTAAATTAAAAATCCTATAGGTCTTTTTTACTTTAAAGAGAATAAATCTTGTCCTCTATTGTAAACTTTAGCAGGTGAATTTATACTTGTGCACATCTTAAACATTATAGCATTGTTTTTATCCGTTATGTCATACAAAATCTGCTAAAATAAAGAAAAAAAAAAAAAAAGGAATGAGAGCATCCATTCCATATATAAGCAAGTATGTACAAAAACCCAAAACATTTTTCATTAGGGCCTCAAGACATTTGTCTCAAAATGAAACATTCGTAAAAGGGTTTTGTATGGACATGTTGAACTAGAAAAACAAGCTCTGTCAGATCACGAAGTCAATGGAGAACCAGAAGAAACTACCAGGATAGCTTTCTATTAAGCTAAGAAACTATCAGAAAACAAAAGCACTGAGATTTAATATGCAGGCCTATCTGCTGCACCAACCACCCTGTCTCAAGGACGTCTAAACGTTTCGGATGAGTGGTGCGTTGATAGCAGAAGGCCTAGGAGCCCATTACGACAAATTCTTGCAGAAAAACAAAACCTTTAGCCTTACCAACTCCATCACTACAAAAAAAAAAAAACCCTATGCATGCAGAGTATTAAAATCTAGTCTAAGAATGTGAAATTTCTGCAGTTTTATTTTTCCAAGTCTGCATCTATCATCATCTACTATATTAAACATAAGTAAAATATTGTAATCATTTATATGAATATCTTCACAAACCATTTACTTTTAAGTTTGTAGAACAGTTGAAACACTATACAGTATATAGCATTTCATTTAAAAGGAACATCCTAGTATACATGTAAGTTGTATTTGTCTTAATTGCAGAGAAGTTGAATACTTCTAAGAGAGCAGTACAATGCACACTGTTGAAAGAAATCATCCAACGCGACACCAAACAACCCACGCCATATGGGAATATATCGAGCTATCACAATTACAGAATAATACAGCCTCTGCATCTACAATTCAAGAGCAGCTGAACCAGGAATGTCCTATACCAGTAAGCAAACACACAGTCAAAAGGCAACCGACAGAGTGCAGCCTTGCTGGGAGAGTAGTGGTCTCCAAATCACTTCTTCGCTGGGAAAAAAAACCAAACAACTCTAAACATTTAACACGTGCCAAACAATATAGGAATTTTGTAATCTTGGAGTGTAAGGAGATGGCCCCATGAGCATACCTAGAAGCAAGCCTTGCGGGACATAAAATATCTATAGTCGAAGGATGAGCAAAGACTGCTAATCTGGCGTTCTTATCGCGATCACCGGAATCAACCTCATTGAACATCTTTGGGAACATTTAAAAACGTAAAACAAACTGGGGACTATGCTCTAAAAAGAGACCTGAGGTTTTAACTCCCTCACTTCACCATTCATTATAAAGGGCTAGCCTATCACTGGCAATTTTTTCCACACAACGGGCTGAACTAGCTCTGTATAATCCATACTTCAATGGGTGTGGGGACTTGTGAAGAAATGACACTAATTTGACCATACATTATATAGGGCCAGACAAGTTCTTACGGCAGCAGAACACTGGGGCTGGATAGAGATAAATGTATAGCGAAGGCAAGGATTTGAAACACAACAGACCACACTGTGACATCTCTAGATATTCTCTGGGATGTTCTAAAGTAGTTCTGCGACAGAAAGGTTTGTATAGACTTTATGGGTTTATGGGGCCGAGATCTTAAAATTCAGAACAGACTTGTTCGACAGTGCTAAAGAAAACAGTGGTCATAACAAATACTGAGAATTTTTTTTCATTGATTTTCATAATGCACATTTTTTTTACTTTTAAGAATGACAATGCTGTATCTTTTGTCAACCAAATTAGTTTTTCAGAAATGCTTTAGTAAAAACAGACTGTGGTAGTAGACAGACTTTTGGACCCTATTGTATAAAGAAAAAGAAAATGACAGCAGCTTTGAGTTGCTTCCCCAGTGTCACACAGGGTAGAGTTTAAACAAATATGACGTAGTTGGAAATCCAGATAGACAAGTCTGAACTGGAAGAATTTCAGAGACACCCATAACAAGGGACCTGTGGTCTGGGGACACGTAGGGCGACGGGAACGTCACACCCTATCGGCAGCTTTGATATACCCCATGGGCGTCAGCAAAACATAAACAAAAACAAACAGCACTGAATATTTGTTAACCCACTGATGTTAAACTTAAAACACTGCGTGTAATGAACAGTTACTGGTGTCAACTATCACTTCACAATAGCAAACTTTACCAATGTACAGCATTAAAGAGCAAGTATATCTACAATCCAAAAGTGAACATATTGTGGTGCAAGATGTGTACTGTGTACCTGAACACGCAGACAGGAATATCTGAAAAGTATAAAGAAGAGTTTTGGAAAAAATTTACAATTGAACCTATGAAGTACTTTTCCTTTCATATTTTGCATGTTAAATGCTTCTCTGAGATCTTACGGTATTCGGTTTAATCCCTAGAAAGGAGCATAGTACCCTAGTCTATTATCATTAATGAGGGTCTGACAATGGATATTGTACATCCCCTGTATATTTTCTTAACCCACCAGGCCAAGGTCAGATATTGGAATTTGTGATAAATCGTTAAATCCCACAAACATCAGAAAACAAATTTAGTGCAACTGTGCCAATCTGCTATATTTATATGGTGCCTCAGGCAAAATCAAACTAAGCTTTTATAAGAGTTTTTTGTGCAATCAATGGTTATACTACAGTGGATGATTTGCCTGGGTAGTGAACCAATGGTGTTGCTTGACTGGCAATTACAGCATTTGTATGGGATGCTTGAAATGTAAATCAAACCGATGATTTATTCCTTTGATTTAGTCCCCGGGCTGGTCTTAGAAGCAGGTGACTCAAGCAGCTTCCTGAGGCACAGGCTGTCACTTCCCACGTTTGTGGAAGTGGTTCTGGTGCCTGCCAGGAGTGCGACGTAAGCCTCCCCAACATGCGGGGGTTTCACATTGCAGTCTCAGCGTGGACAAAAAAAACATGGCCTGCATGGGGGGAAAGAGAGGCACCAGGGCTTACTGGCAATCTGGTATACTAGGCAAATGCCCAGTTTCACATGCTCTGCTACTCCAGAGGCAGATCAGGTACTCCACTGTGGAGCAACCGACTGGATATGCCTAGCCGTACATAAAAACGTAACATGCAGCCGTGCATATCCAGCACTCGGCCACACTTACACCATCAAGTGGCCACTGGCCTTGAAGTACAAGGGTCGCTCTGTCACCTCTAGCCCAGCCCTGACCAGTTGAGGGAGAAAATTAACAATATTTTGCGTAGATGCCCTTACCTCTTTTTCTGAAAAAAAGGAGGCTAAACACAGGGCTACCCTAAGGATTTGAGGTGAATACTGCATGGAGAATATGCAGGGCAGGTTTGCCCTTATTTATTTAAGAGGTAAGCCGAGTCCCACACTAACCCGCATGCTTGTATTTTCTGTATCACTTAGAGAAGTGAACCCCTTGTATATGATGTCATTTCGTAGTGCTTTGTTTGAGGGAGAGAGAGGTAAGCAGTAGCACTGTGGGTACGGGGTGGGAGTCCCACATGCCCCTGCCCAAGGGCAGCACTGACTAGATAGCATCTTTGATGTAAGCAATTACTCTACTGGGTTTTCTATCAACTTCCCTCTTTATGGAGACATTTGGTCACCCTACTAAACAATTGTTTAATCTACAAATTAAAAATACATTTCTCTTAGCCAATTTAAAGCTATCATGATTGAGTGTACCACAAAATAAGTAACCTGTGCTGTTTGAAAGGTAACTCCGATAACACCTTTCATCACGATAACGGACTGTTATAAACATAATAAACAGCGAACAGGGAAAAAAATTTGCTTGGTGTTTTCTTACCCCAGGCCAGGAATTCTGTCACGTTCTTGTCCCGCCGAAGAGGTGCTGTGTTACATTCCTGACACAGGCAGACGAGAACATCTAGAAGAGTTTCCACACTAAGGCTGCCTCCATCAGTTCGCTGAGGACCTCTTAGAACCATGTCCTCCAAACTTTTCAGTCTCTTCTCAACCGACATTGTAAATTATCTTCTTTCTTGTTTAAATAAAAAAGCAACCAGCCAACATCAATCAATATCCAGCCTCTGTCCACATTGATGCTTCTATTACTTCTACTAAGTTTGTGTTTGAGTCAACACACAGCAATTGAGCGTCCACAAGGGTATATCCCAAATCGGCTAATCTTCCATCAGGGTGTAAAATGAGATCTGTTTGGTCGCTGACTAATTTACATTAAACTTCAGCTCCATTTTAAAGTCACAGCTCTGTCAGGAGAGAGTTTTTTTGCGAGGATTCTTTTGTTCTCAATGCCCTGTAGTACAAATATCCAGAGGATAATCGTTAGCCAAAGCTGAATGTTATGCTCCACAGATTGTCTGAAATATACTTAAACACATATCATGTATAATTATACTGTGTGCATTTCTGTGCATACGTTACCACACTGGTATTAGGCACACTTATCACCCAGTGCCATATACATGAAGTCAGAATCACTCCTAGCACTAGGTCACTGTACTATTGTCAATGCTTCTTACTGACACAGACACACAGCCTTTTCCACCGAGACAATGATGGATTTACCTGGTCACCCGCACATACTTCCCAGGTGTCATGCACATGCATTTTCACACAAAGCTCTGTATGCGCACACACACACAACAATAATCCATGCAACCATCACGGCACTGCAGAATAGGATGGCACTATATAAATTAATACCAACAATAATGACCAGTCACATACTTACAGTTACAGAGTTGCCAAACACTTCTCCTGACCTGTCATAGGATTAAGAGTAACACTACTGTATGCCTAGAGCAGACAATGAAAATGTAACTCAGCAAGAGACTGCACATGTATTTATTCATATAGAAGACTGTCACTGACACACACACACACACACACACACACACACACACACACACACTCACTCACTCACCTTCCCAAATGTGTACGTCTCTTCAAAAGTGGATTTCCGTGGCAGTATCTGCAACTGTATTAACACCCTTGTTTAAGGAAGATTTCATCTGCCTGCACAGTATATATGCTACATGTAAAAAACTGAAAGCAAATACATGTGTATATTACATATACATGTACATATAGATATACGTATTAGTAGCTTGGCTCATGTTGCTGTCTTCCTGTAGTTACTGAAATCTGCTCTGTTCTTCCTTCACCTGCATAAAACACGCCCATGTTAGGAATGGAGGCGGAGTAACATGAAACGCACCACGCCCCCTACTGCACACCTGAAACTCGCCCCATTCTGTTCACGCCCTTCGTGTGACTGATGGAGTGAACCGCCAATCATATGGTTGAAAGGGGCGAGTCTGTATTTGGGTCACGTGGCTATTATAAGGCAATATTAATAATACGATTTAGTAGGATATAACGTATTGTTTACGTACAGCTTGTTTGAATATATGTCAAAATGTAAAATAAAACAATGTATAATGAATGTAATGAACATGTACAGTTCACGTGCATTATTGATTATCGCATTCGCAGGCTGTAAGCAAGAGTTTCCACAAGTCAAAACGTATTTATTTTTTTAGGATTGCGATTATCTATTTCAAAATGTAATGTATAGATCCTTGCTTGGAATGCACGTAAGGTAAATACACGATTGCATGACATTTTCTGAATATAAAATGCACGGTGACGTATCATCCGCCAAAATGTCGTACGTTGACCAGTTGTAGGTTATGTATTATGCCAGACCACAATATACATCCTACTGTGTTATGAGGTGGATTTTTGATCGTCCAGTCAGGACTAAGTAATCATTAATGTCCTTATAAACATGAATCGAGGGTAGCACTTTTATATAGGTCGCACCCCCCCCTCCCTTGTAAAATGTTTTAAAAGTGATGTTATCACCATAGTAACCAACTGGACAATATATGTATATATATATATGTCTGTGTGTATAATTGTTCCATACAAATAAAATATGAATTATTGTCATTATTAACTTTACTGTATACATGATATAAACTTATCTTTATCTTAATAAACGTATATATATATATATATATATATATATATATATATATATATATATATATATATACACACACACACACACACACACACACACACACACATATATATATACATACATAAAGAGGAGGGCTGGCAGCTTCTAGCCCAGGGGCAGCAAATGCAGAGTGGCCCCCTGAGCTCTCTGTTAACATAAGCAACATACACACTAGAACACGTATTTACATGCTCACACTGGCACATGTACACATACATACTTGTCCTAGACAGTCATGCTAAGACACATATACACACACATGCACAGAAATCACACCACCATAACACACTTTTACCCGAGCCTTTTATTTTCTAGCTGCTTGCACAATACGTAAGCAGCTATACCATTATTACGCAGGGTCAATTTGCGTTAAGTGATCTCGTTCCAGCCACTGCAAGTCGACCCAGCCTTTTTTAAAGTGTTTTGGATCAGCCCCTTTCAAAGAACTTTGGACCAGCACTCGCTGGCCACTTTATTAGGTACACCTTGCTAGTACCGTTCGCCTTCAGAACGGCCTTCATTGTTTGTGGCATACTGTCTACAAGGTGCTGGAAACATTCCTCAGAGATTTTGGTCCATATGGAGATGATGACATCACGCAGTTGTTGCAAATTTCTCGGCTGCACATCCATGATGCGACTCTCCCGTTCCACCACATCCCAAAGGTGCTCTATTGGAGTGAGATCTGGTGACTGTGGAGGCCATGAGTACGGTGAACTCATTGTCGAGTTCAAGAAACTAGTCTGAGACGATGTGAGCTTTGTGACATGGTGCAATATACTGCTGGAAGTAGCCATCAGAAGATGGGTACACTGTGGTCATAAAGGGACGGACATGGTCAGCAACAATATTCATGTAGGCTGTCGCATTTAAACAATGCTCAATTGGTACTAAGGGGCCCACAGAGTGCCAAGAAAATGTTCCCCACACCATTACACCACCACCAGCAGCCTGAACCATTGATACAAGGCAGGATGGATCCATGCTTTCATGTTGTTTACGCCAAAGTCTGACCCTGCCATCTGAATGACGCAGCTGGAACCGAGACTCATCAGACCAGGCAATGTTCTTCTGGTCTTCCATTGTCCAATTTTGGTGAGCCTGTGCTAATTGTAGCCTCAGTTTCCTTTTTTGGGGTAACAGGAGTGGCACCCGGTGTGTTCTTCTGTTGCTGTAGCCCATCTGCTTCAAGGTTCAACGTGCTGTGCATTCAGAGATGGTGTTCTGCATACCTTGGTTGTAATGAATGGTTATTTGAGTTACTGTTGCCTTTCTGCCATCTCAAACCAGTCTGCCCATACTCTTCTGACATTAACTGCCGCTCACTGGATATTTTCTCTTTTTCAGACCGCTCTCTGTAAGCCCTCGAGATGGTTGTGCGTGAAAATCCCAGTAGATCAGCAGTTTCTGAAATACTCAGACCAGCCTGTCTGGCACCAACAACCATGCCACGTTTTAAGTCACTTAAATCCCCTTTCTTCCTCATTCTGATACTCGGTTTGAACTTCAGCAAGTTGTCTTGACCACGTCCACATGCCTAAGTGCATTGAGTTGGTGCCATTGAGTTGGCTGATTAACTGTTTGTGTTAACAAGCAATTGAACAGGTGTACCTAATAAAGTGGCCAGTGAGTGTGTGTATGTGTGTGTGTGTGTGTGTGTGTGTATATATAGATATATACGCACACTCATACATATGTGTGTATAGTGCAAATGGAGACTTTCTTTGTGCAGAACAAGTAATATAAGTAATTTTACATAACATTTGGGGACCTCAGACGAGAACAAAGGGACTAATCGAAAATTAGTGATCATGTTTTTGCTGAGACACCAGCAGCATTTTGTTTATTGCAGTAGCATTGTTAATGCGAGTCAAGTCAGCAATGAAGTTCAGTTATCACTCACTTCCACACCCTTAATTAAACGAGGAACCTAGTTAATTATGGGGGGACCAGGACATTTTTCTATATACTGGGTGTGGGCAGTGAGTCAGCTGAGCTGTGAACTAGTGAAAGCAAACGTTTGGAAAGCGTGTCACTGTAAATAGACGTTTCTAGGTGGGACAAAATTGCCAATGTATTTAACCTTACAAATGAAATTGCACATCACGCCCTCAAATACACGGTTTTGGTTTTTTTAGAGGTTGAATGCATTTCTGTTTACAGCTGATATGTGTTGGTTTGGCACTTTCACTACTAAGCGGTATAGTAAATACGGTGAGCTCGCTTTATGTATAAGCAGGCTTTTGCAAGTCCATTCATGAAATGAACTCGTCTCGGCATCACCATACCTGGGAATGGATGAGCGCTGGTTCTCCGGGTTGTGGGGTCTGGACACGCCTCCTTTAAATGGGGGTGTTTCCCGCTGCCATCAGCGGCAACTCCCCCCAATAGCAGTTCATATGCATAATTACCAAGGGAGAAAAGATTGAAAGATTTGGGGCCCAAATATGTATAAATGAGAAATATAGCAGGGGGAATGCTTTACTTGCCCCAGGCCAGAATGTGCCAGCCCTCCCCTGGAATATAATAAAACTTGAAATTACTAATGAGTGATATATATGATACATAAAAGTTCTGGATGTAAAGGAAGGAAGCTTTACTTTAGGGTGGTAGATACATGGAACAGTATCCCGTCGGAAGTGGTAGAGTGGCTAAGGGAATTTAAATATGCATGTGATAGTTATAAAGGTATCTGAAAACTAAGGCATAGCAAGACCAATGACTGATTAAGAGTCTTTGCCTATTTTTCCTGACCTAGACTAGATGGGTCGAAATGCTTCTTACCTGCCATCAAATTCTATGTTTCAATATTTTAGAAGAATATAAGTACTATAAACCTAACTTAAATGCACGTCATATGAACAGTTATCCTAACTTACGGTTCTCAAGATTTGCATTAATAATAGATGGCAAGCTTCCAAGGGAAAGGAACCTCTTTTCCTCTATGCCAGTCCTGTTGTGCAGTGATATTATCGTCAGTTTTGAAAATTTTTGGTTTAAATCCTTTTTCATAATGTTATTCACCCAAAACTTTTGAAAATACCAAACGTGTAGGTTTGCAATGCATTTTCAAAGTTATGAGGCACAACATGCCTTTTCCAAACTTGAAATTTTCAGCTTTCTTAGCAGCTCACCAGCTCAACTTTCCTCCCACAAAAGTATACATTTTTGAAGAGCAGACAACTCGGGGTATTTCAGTAGGAGCATTTGGATACACAAAATAAAGGGTTAAATGACATAATGCAATATACAAACTGTATAATGCCAGGCTTCTCTTGCGCACCCGTTTTTATTGGGCCACAACTCCCATCACCATTATCAGCTTGGCTCATTCAAAATAAAAAAAGGGTATTTTCTTATTTTTCTTTATATTTGTTTTCGATTTTATTTGCAGGCAGGGATGATTACCTGGCAATGGCATATCCGATTCCCTGCAATACAGCATGGTTTTTCCAGTGTGCCAAGCAGCTGGCAACGTTAACATTTTTTAGGCTGCTGGTCACGCAAGCACATCATAGTGTGAGACTTCCGGCATGGGGGATGAATGACTGTCCCCTGGACCTGGAACCGCCGGGTACCGGTGTGCATGGGTGCCCGCGCTGCTACTTTTACGTCATGAAGGTTTTCAGGGGTTAATGTCAATTTTCAATTCCCAGGGATCACTCCCTGTTGGGAGACGGAAAGGGCAGAGCTTGACTGTGCAGGTACCCCAAGTGTAAAATGTCATTATTCCTACACCACAACGCACATTGAAATAGACATCTGTTAATTTTATTAAATCATACAAATAAAATATCACAACCAGGTTTAATTATTACAATCAAAATGAATACAGCCTTTGGTGGCAAAACCCATGGTACACTAGAATTATAACTTAAAAATTGTTAAACGTTCTGAAGGAGCAGTCTCATCATATTGTAAATAATGTAGGGAAGGCATTTGAAACATTTAAAGACAACCGATAAACTCAATACGTGAATTGCATGCGTTAATGGCACCACCTTCATAAGTGTCACAGCATAATGGCGTCTTTAAAGTATTCAGTGTTGGTGTTTAAGAGCTCTGTGAATATTCCAACCGTGCTTCTTTCAGGGTGCTTATTCATTTATTTATAGATCAAACAGAAATGGGGTTTTCACAATGGTTAGGTCCCATTCTTTGTGACATTGTTCATTTAATTATGTTCAATTATAGCATTGCCTTGTATTTGCGCAAGGCCACATGAAGATGTCACAAATCAACAGAATCTATTTCCATGCCTTTCCAGTATAATTTTACTTCTTAGGTGGACATTAAAAGGTTTAACAACGGTGTCTCTGATGTATCTACTAAGATAACCAATGTTTTATGTCTGCCTCCCTATTGCTGGTCAGCAGAAGGCATGCATTGATGCTGTCAGCGTGTCCCTCAGCCACATCATTGAAGAAGGAGACTGGAGATCATCTTAGATGATTGCTTTTTACTCCACCACGAGTCTCCCTGTAGATGCGGCCAAAAAAAAACACTCAACGATAATTGCAGGTAGTGGCAGCCGCCTAGTGAGACAGATTGTAATGTTTAAAGTTTAGTAGTGCTTCATATAACACTGTCCTATTAATAGGCATCATCTGTAGGTAACAACAACTATTATCACTGCAAGTGTATTTAACACAGGGTCTCAGATTTATGTACCTATCTATTTATTTTAACCATTTCCAGGACTGTGCACTTCAAATGTATTAAACTGGATGGTAACAAACTGGAAAAAAAATGTGAATCAACCGGGCACTGATCTTGGTCCTATAGCAACTAATATAACACATCAGATGAGATGGATCCTAATGAGAACACATGTTTCTACACAGCAAAGTACCAAATACCAGTTAATGACTAAATGTTTAAAAAAAACATAGCTCAGAATATACACGGTATATGTTCATGTGTCTCAAACAATGTATCGAAAGGAAGAATAATATCAATATAGATTACTGTTCCTTTAAAATAATTTTTAGTGATCAGCGTTTGATGAATCGGTCAAATCGTAGAGTGCCATCACTAGGTTTTGCACTTGTTCATTACAACGGGTGAACATTTTTTACCCAATATTCCTTTGAACACAGCCATTGGGAGAACTTACAAATGATAGTATATAAATGAAGTAGGCATTAAAAGGTAAAGTGAAAACTGCAGGTAAGAAAGAGCACACTGACAAGAACAAAAATCAAGCAAGTCCTGAGAAAAGAAATTAAGATTAAGTCGCACAAAAGGTGTATGACTATAATATATATATAAATATATATATATATTTAGATAGGATAGAGGGAATGAGAGAGAATGCCTGATTTGTGAAACAGACAGCAGTTTATTAAGAGTATGCCAAGATTTACTATCCCCAAGATCTAATCTCTCTCTCTCTCTGTGTTAAATTAGCTACATTTGTTTTAGGAACGCTAACCTGATGAATACGCAAATGTGCTATCTTACTAAAATGTGTGCGGCCTCAGTACTCTCTTTAGCGTTTCTCATAGAAAGTGTGCAGTTCAGCAGTAGAATCTGGAAATCTTGATTTACATGCAAAAGGAATGCTCACATAAAAAAGTAATTGTTCCTTGGGCAACACATGAGTCAGGATACAATAGTAGAGGCTGCTAACACCTACAATTGTCTACTGTTGCAAAATTGGCTGATCCCATTTATAGCAGGTTCCTTTCACTCACACACACATATTGATAAAATCTAATTTCGCTCTGGCTAGTAACACAAACACATGGGATAATCAATAGATCACAACACTTGTTCTGTCTTTCTATATATATATATATATATATATATCCTTCCAGTTAATGATAATCATGTGTAAGGTAGCACGATTTTGCAAAACCACATATCCATTTTTAAAAAGAGGAAAATTCTAGGAACCCAAATTAGCAGAGCGTCTACAAGTAATCTTAAAATCCGTTCAGGTCTGTTTTACGCAGAGTCCTCAATGGTAAACTTACAGCACTTTAAATCCATACCAAAGCGAAGTGGGATTTCTAGCAAGCTCCACATAAGCCCTGAAAGAATACATTTTATAGAATATTTTTGCAAAGCAGGCTTATAATAGTGATACTATTACAACAAAAAATGTAATGCATGTTGAATAATGCTATGTAGTTATTCTGTGGCTTTTATATATTTTTTTTAATCCCCAAAGTAACTGATGGTACATCTGATATTACCAATCTACATGGAAGAAATGAATTGAATATGCACACATTATACATAACACTCTTACTCAAGGGGTACATGGCCCTTTGTGCCAGCCCCAGTGTGGCCATGCTCAACAGACTTGGAATAGGCCACTGATGGAATAGTCAGGATCCACCATCCATCTGTTAGTCAACATTCCTGATGGGGCTCTTCTTCTGGAGCCAAACTCAAACATCGCATTCTTTTTCCAACCAAATCACTGCTTCATTGATGGAACAAATATTAAAATTAGCCAAGTTCGCTAATGACATACCTGAATACCAGTTAACCATACACTTGGAATTTCAGTATTGAAAACAATCAACATCTTACTAAGACCTTTTCGGGTTGGACTGAAAAGCAAGCCTCGATAGGATAGGGCAGTAGTGTATTTTTGCTTCTTCTTCTTCTTACTACCCCAAGTCTTGTTTTTTGTCTACTCTTGGCCAACACGGATATGTGGATTGAAGAGGGGATCAAGATTTGGGTCACTGTCAGCTGAGGCTCTGCCCAATTTGGACATTATTAAGATAAGGGTAAAAAATCCCAGAACCCCTATTATAAGGATAATGAAGAAACGCTGAGTAGTGGAGACAGGCCGTCCCTTCGAGCCTGCGCGGTTCCTGCAAGAATGAAGATGTCTAGGATGAAAACAGTACATAAATACATACATTATATATGTATAATATATATACACAACACAGGAAACAGGTCTGAGAGGCAGATAAGAAAACAATAGAAACCAAGTAAGCAAATATGTGGAAAGAGGTTTTGCTCATAACAGATACTAACTTAAGTATTCTGGCCAGCCAGCTCAGTGTTGGTCGCCTTCTGTATTTGTCATCATCAAAGTCAATAAGCGTTTCCTGACTCTTTGCTTCGTCTCGAGTGTCATAAATTTTCCTAGCAGTGGACCCTAAAAAATAAAAATGATATAATAATTTTTTGGGGAGAAAGATAAAATTCTTAAATTAACATGTATCACAGGGGCAGTTTTCCCACAATCAAAGCAGTATTGTGGCATAAATCACGCAGCACTACTTGGATGATGTGCTTGCAGACACTGGGAGCACATGTTCATTCACTGCCTATGCATTCTACTTTTACAGCTAGGTTCAACAATAAAACCCGTTGGTGGTCCATCTGTGCCACTAATACTTGAGCCTGGTGGACAGACTTGCGCATGTCAGTACATGGAAAGGAATTGGATTGGGCACAAAGCATATAGTTGCTGCAGAAGGTCTAAGCTTTGCAAAATGAAATATATGGAGTTGCTTCAATATCTCCATAAAGTAAAGAAATAATCATTTTAAAACCATAACTGTTGCACTAAGATATACGTCATGCGTTGCCCAGTATTACTTTCACAAGTGCTCCTTCTTACTCTTTCCAAAGCACATTTCCCTGCCCTTCATCTGCCTGTTTAGGACACATTTCCCCCTGCTCTATTCCATGCAGGTTGTTCAAATACACTTTTTTGCATTCCCTTACACCTTAGGGTTTATTTACTAGAGCATGTATTAACAGAAGAGTTATGGTTTCAACTCACAGAATCTATTAGTGTATAAGAAATAGCCATCCCTGGCAGGTTTCTCCTGATATGCCCCTTTTTGCAGGATAAGCTCACAGGGGTCAGGAAAGTTGACAACTGCAACCTATTTTGTGTTTCATACCCACGCTCTTTACAACTTACCTGGGTTTATACTAACACTATCACCCTCTGTGTTTCCAATGATGACAGTATGGTCCTGCGATGTGCCATGCTGCGTTGTTGGAGGAGACACAGAATTGTACAGATATCCAGTCTGAGTGGTCCTCTCTGGGATTTCAGACAACTCATCAGAAGATGCTGGAATAAAGCCAAAAACAAATAATTATATAGGGTTGCCACGAACAAGAAAAAAAGCTCTGCTTCTAAAAGCACTTTTACAACCTAGAATGTTCTCCAGTTTTGCTTAACATTATATGATTTAGACTGAGTGGGTCTAGTCATCTGTAATTTTAGTCCCGTCAACAGTCAAAGAACTTAAGTCTTTCACATTCAGATCTCTGCTGTCTAGGCTCTACCAGAGTGATATGTGCTCTGGATCAACTGTTCAGTAGGTTCCTGTTCCAATGCAGCTGTGGAGGATTTCCCATCTACATGACTATTTTTTACAATATACATACAAAAAAAAAAAGAACAAAACATGTGAAGAGATGGCAGCTTCAGAGCGGCACAGAACGTTCCCCACAATACCAATGGTTAAGACTGTTTGAGGCAGCCAACCAGACAGGAAAGCCTGAAATGAATGGAGTGCCAAATGTGCATGCACATGGAGGTCTCAGACTCCATGAAAATCTTGTCCAAGTGAGCACTGGATCAAAGGTGGGTAACTCGCACTCTTGAGGACTTGACCGGGAATTCAGCTAGATACAACTCCAGCAAGGGACTTGAGCTGGGGCAAACATGCTAAACATGACTCAGAGGAATCCCTTTATGTATTTGCAAGAAAAAATGCAAACGCTAGGTAACGCTCAGCTGCCATATGCGTTAAAGTGCATATGCAGGCTGCAGTGTACTTTTAAAACCTTATTTTCGGTAGGATAGACCCTTCTAATCAGTTACTTCATAAGATTTCATCATCATTTCACCTGAATCAGGAGGTGATTGCCATCCTTCCTTTCCAATCTCACTAAAGAAGAGATGGGCCTCTGGCATTTTCCCAGCTTTGCAAAACTCATCAAGACATTTGACATTACCCCTCAAAGGATATATTGGATCCAGATCCACCGTGAAGACTTTATTTACTATGAAAAACTACTATGCAGTGGCTGAAACACTTACAATTTACAACAGACCAGTCCCTGTAGTCAGTAATGTCATGTGATGATACCTCTTCTACAGGAACTGGCTCTTCTATCTAAACAGATAATAAAATATAACAATTAAAAAAGAAAGAAGGAAAATATTAGCACTAGCCATTACAGGATACAGGGGTAGGCAAAGAACTGGTTATATATAAAGCTTCATATAGCTAGAAACAGAAAATACATGAATGAAGACAAGTGGTAACATACAACGGTAAGTAAAAGGTGTCATTTAACGGTGAAAAAGATCAGAACAATGAATGCACTTAACAATACTGCAGGAATAACAAACTAGCAGAGATATTACTGAAATGGTTCACAGTACTTTACCAAAGGAAGGCCCAGTCCAGCTCTAGCCCAGTTGACAGTAGAGAGTTTTTCTCTTAGGTTGGAGGCCACAGGACTGACAAGGTTGGCAGGGGGAAAAATAGGTCCCTGGCAAGTTGGGCACTGGTATCCAGCAGGTGCTGTGTTAAGGGGCAGTTGAGAAGCCAATTCATTCAGACAGGACCAGTGGAATAAATCTAAAGCAAACAAAATACGTTAGAGACAAACTTCTAGTATAAAGGCTGCCAAATTTTACATCCCCATCCCAGATAACATGATGCATACCATAACACGCAAGCCTTGTTGTCTCTTTGGTAGACAGGAGTGTGTTACATAGACGACAGTTTGGGTTGTAATCACTGTCCTGAAGCCATTGGAGGTATGATTGAATAATGCACTAAACAAAAAACAAATGTTAAGATATTGTAATACATATGATAGTCGTGTGGTCTCTTAAAATTCCATGATATCCCCTAAGAAAAGCACGGGGAGGAGGTCTGCAGATTTTTGACATAAGGCATACCTTGGAAATGATGGGTCTAACGATCCACCCAGTGTGCATTAGCAAAATCTGATTGTGCTTCAAGCAGCCACACTCATTATATATATATATATATACATACACATACAGTGGGGCAAAAAAGTATTTAGTCAGCCACCAATTGTGCAAGTTCTCCCACCTGTAATTTTCACCATAGGTACACTTCAACTATGAGAGACAGAATGAGACAACAAAGTCCATAAATCACATGGTCTGATTTTTAAAGAATTTATTTGCTAATTATGGTGGAACAAAAGTTCATATCAATACATATACTGTTATATACCCTTTGTTGGCAATGACAGAGGTCAAACGTTTTCTGTAAGTCTTCACAAGGTTTTCACACACTGTTGCTGGTATTTTAGACCATTCCTCCATGCAGATCTCCTCTAGAGCAGTGATGTTTTGGGGCTGTCGCTGGGCAACACAGACTTTCAACTCCCTCCAAAGGTTTTCTATGGGGTTGAGATCTGGAGACTGGTTAGGCCACTCCAGGACCTTGAAATGCTTCTTACGAAGCCACTCCTTCGTTGCCCGTGTTTGGGATCATTGTCATGCTGAAAAATCCAGCCACGTTTCATCTTCAATGCCCTTGCTGATGGAAGGAGGTTTTCACTCAAAATCTCACGATACATGGCCCCATTCATTTTTTCCTTTACACGGATCAGTCGTCCTGGTCCCTTTGCAGAAAAACAGCCACAAAACATGATGTTTCCACCCCCATGCTTCACCGTAGGTATGGTGTTCTTTGGATGCAACTCAGCATTCTTTCTCCTCCAAACACGACGAGTTCAGTTTCTACCAAAAACTTCTACTTTGGTTTCATGACCATATATGACATTCGCCCAATCCTCTTCTGGATCATCCAAATGCTTTCTAGCAAACTTCAGACGGGCCCGGACATGTACTGGCTTAAACAGGGGGACACGTCTGGCACTGCATGATTTAAGTCCCTGGCGGCGTAGTGTGTTACTGATGGTAGCCTTAATTACTTTTGTCCCAGCTCTCTGCAGGTCATTCACTAGGTCCCCCCTTGTGGTTCTGGGATTTTTGCTCACCGTTCTTGTGATCATTTTGATACCACGGGGTGAGATCTTGTGTGGGGGCCCTGATGGAGGGAAATTATCAGTGGTCCTGTATGTCTTCCATTTTCGTATAATTGCTCCCACAGTTGATTTCTTCACACCAAGCTGCTTGCCTATTGCAGATTCAGTCTTTCCAGCCTGGTGCAGGTCTACAATTTTGTTTCTGGTGTCCTTCGACAGCTTTTTGGTCTTTGGCCATAGTGGGGTTTGGAGTGTGACTGTTTGAGGTTGTGGACAGGTGTCTTTTATACTGATAACAAGTTCAAACAGGTGCCATTAATACAGGTAACGAGTGGAGGACAGAAGAGACTCTTAACCCCTTCGTGACAAAGGCTGATTCTATTTTTTGTACCCTTCGTGACAATGGCTGTTTTATCGTTTCTGCGGTGTTTGTGTTTAGCTGTAATTTTCTCTTAACCCATTTACTAAACCCACACAAGTTATATATAGTTTTTTTCAGGACAAGAAGGGCTTTCTTCAGACACCATAATTTTTTATATATGATGTCATTTTCTATAATAAAAATAATAAAATATGACGAAAAATTGAAAAAAAAATAAAAATTTCTCACTTTTATTTGAAAAATCTTTTATTCATCATAAAAAACTACTGAAAAAACCTGCTAAATAGATTCTACTATTTGTCCCGAGTTTAGAAATACCCAATGTTTTTATGTTTTTTTGCTTTCTTCTACACGTTATGGGGCAATAAGTACAAGTAGCGTTTTGCTATTTCAAAACCATTTTTCTCTGAATCTGGTAATTCTGTCTCCATGTGGTATTTGGGGCATCTTTGAAGCCAGCAAATTAAATTTACCCCACCAAACCATATATTTTTGAAAACTAGACACCCCAGGGTATTTTAGATGCTGATAGTTTAACCCTTTCCAACCCTTGTCAAAGTTTGTGATAGTAATTGTTTTTGCTGTTTTTTAAACATACTTTGTACTTCAGGTGTAAAATTACAGCTCCTGGTATATGTCACTGTCACACAACACCCCGATATGTGTTCAGCAACATCTCCTGAGTACATTGATACCCCACATGCATGGGTTTGTCAGATTGTTTGGGGGCAAAAGGGCCAAATTTGGAACATGCCTCCTCAGCCGTATACCGCTGCATGGCAACAATTGCAGCAAAAATAGTAGGGAAGGAAAGGGTTAATGGCTCTAATAAAAAAAATTAAAAAAACCCTAAAAAAAAGTACAAAAAAAAATAAAAAGTAAAAAAAAATGTAAAAAAAAAAGAACCCCAAAAACAATTGCCACTATGCAAGATCACTGTTTATGCAGTGATCAATGGCAATGAAGGGGTTAATATTAAATGGGTGGCTCTTATAAGAGCCTTTGGATCAATAATAATATATATTATTGAGAATACCTAAAAACACACTGATCTGTCTCTCTTCCTCACTAGAAGCAAGTGAAGGAGGGAGGCAGATCCAATACTGATCAAAGGCAATGTTTAGAAAACATTGCCTTTGATTTATCAGATCATGATCACTCTTATGAGTGATCTGACCACTAGGGGTGTTATTCACTGGATGTCCATGACATCCAGCAACACCCCCCCCCCCCGATGATGACAGCAGGCTCCGCCCCCGGCTTGATGGGCGCCGCCATCTTGAAACACCGCATGTGTTTCGAAGACGCCGGCACCGGGAAGGTAAGTTGAGCATTTAGGAAGCGATCGCGAGTCGCTTCCTTTGCTAAACAGGTGTTGCAAAGATGCCTCGATACTGAGGCATCTTAGCAACACCAGCTAAGCAAAGGAAGCGACTCGCGATCGCTTCCTAAACCCGTTTTTCGGCGGCGGGCGCCGCCATGTTTGAAAGACGTGCAGTCTTTCAAACATGTTTTTTTATTTGCTCCTAGGAGCGATCGGGGGGGGACGGGAATGTTTTTTTTGGTGTTGCTCAATGCCTCGATGTCGAGGCATTAGAGCAACACCGTTTGAGTGAAAAAATCGATCACGGATCGATTTTTTCACCCGCTTAAAGACGTGCCGGTCCTGGCACGTCAATTGTCATAATCGTCACGATTTTCGGTGACGTGCCCGGACCGGCAATTGTCATCAAGGGGTTAAAGAAGATGTGACAGGTCTGTGAGAGCCAGATATCTTGCTTGTTTGTAGGTGACCAAATACTTATTTTACCGATGAATTTACCAATTATTTCATTAGAAATCCTACAATGTGATTTCCTGTATTCTTTCCCCCCATTCTGTCTCTCATAGTTGTAGTGTACCGATGGTGAAAATTACAGGCCTCTCTCATCTTTTTAAGTGGGAGAACTTGCACAATTGGTGGCTGACTAAATACTTTTTTGCCCCACTGTATATATCCTGTATTTGCTGGATTATAAGACAAGGTTTTTTTCAGAGCAAATGCTCTGAAAAATACCCCTCGTCTTATAATCAAACCTCAAAATGTCCGATGGGGCCAGGCTGCTTACCGGTGCTTTGGTCGCGAGCAGCAGGAGAACAGGAAGCTAGAAGAGTGTCACATAACTCTGCCTCCCCCCTCCTTCCTCTGGGGGCGGGGCCAGAGAAGTTGCTCACAGCCGGGCCACTGCAGAAGTCTTCGAGTGGGAGATCTGCAGTTCGGGTAATGGGGTGGGGGAGGGTTTTTGAGCAAGTATGTGTGATTAATGGAATGAATGAGTATTTAAATGTTTGTGAATGAGTGTGTGTTAGTATGGATGTGTAAGGGGGGTAGTGGTGGTAGCATGGCATGGCATCCCCAGGTTCCAGCATGCACTGGCTGCCTTGGCTTGATAGGAGTGTGATTGCTGTTAGCAGTTATATATATATATATATATATATATACATACCTCCAGAAATGCCTTTTAACCCCCTATATGCCACTCTGCCCCATGATATGCCTTTTAACCCCCTATATGCCACTCTGGCATATAGGGGATTAAAAGGCATATCATGGGGCAGAGTGGCATATAGGAGAGTATAAGACATTTCTGGAGGCAGAGTGGCATATAGTGGGTTAAAAGGCACATCATGAGGCAGAGTGGCAAATAGGGGGTATAAGGCATTTCTGGGGGCAGAGTGGCAACCCTGGGGGCAGATGTGCATAACTGGGGGGCAGGTTGGCAAATAAAAGGAAATAAAAAAAATATATATTTTTCTCAATCATAGCTTTTATTAAATATGAAAATATTGTTTACATAAATTAATATTTACTAGTAAAAAAAAATTTCCTATGGGGTCGTCTTATATTCAGGCTTTTTGTTTTTTTTCCTAAATTAATATTTAGATTTTGGGGGGTCGTCCTATAATCGAGCAAATACGGTGTGTGTGTGTGTGTGTGTGTGTGTGTGTGTGTGTGTGTGTGTATGTATATATATATATATATATATATATATTATATATAGTATATTCCCCACCCCCAAACCAGTATGATAACTTGATATTTTTAATAAAAAAAATAAAAATAGAAAGAATAGTCACCTTTGTATGGTTGGCCACCAGACAATGTTCACACACATTCACTCGATGTTCAAAGCAGAATAGGTTTGTCACTTTCCTCTTGGGACATTTACACAGTCCCATTATGAGACTGCTAAAGATAAAAGGTACATATACAAAAAATAAAATTAAAAAAATCTGTCAGATTCACGACAATTACAGGAAATACAGAAAATACAGGAAGCACCAGGTTATCGACACTGGAGTTACCCAGGGCTCATCATAATGTTGACTATGGAATACAATCACAGGGAACTGTCTGGGAGATTATTTAAGACACCAATAATAAGTAACTGGAAGGAGAAAAGTCTGACTATAAAAGAATTTACAAATGAACCATATGGTCACCGACCAAACAGAATTAAATCAGCTAAAGATTGGGGGATTTACTTCAAAGAGGAAGGCTGCAGGAGTGTTGTGATTTCAACTTGCCAACATTTCTATGAATTATGATGGGTCATCATAAGAATTCATAATGCATAGAAATTACCCCATATAAGTTATAGCTCAATTCTGAGACTGAGACTTTCAGGATACCCACTATTTTATCTAGGAATTACCCTGGACCAACCAAGCTCTTCCTACAAGATCAACTCACTAATATTCAATAGCTTAATTCAGGAGTCGAAACTGCAGCTCTTCTGCAAACACCTGCATCCTACAGATGAGCGTCAAAGCAGGCGTCAGAGTAAGGAAGAAATAGTCTTTTCTGTGCAGCACGGGGTCAACCGAACAGCGCAAAACCTGCATGAGATCTGTTTGTGTGTCATATATTGGGTGTAAATAAAGAATGCATTGTAAATAACAATCCTGCGTAAATAATGTAGGAATTTTTAGATAATTTCATGTGATTCCAACAATCCACTCTACTCATTCACAGATTTAAGATTTTTCTGTAGCTAGAGAATACATTTTGTGCAGGACGAAAAAGTTTGGTAAGTGGAGGGGCTTACATTCCACTCTAACAAGTCTGCCTGCTTACGAGGGATAAAACAATACTACAAACACACCAGTCTAACAGGAAGTGACACCATACGAGGGAACAGAAATTGATCTAACAATAACAGGCCTGTGTCCGTGGTATGCTGCACCGTTTCCAGTTAAATTTGGTTAGTCGGGGTAAGGCACATTCGCAGTCAGTGTACTTGTTTAAAAGCTTGATACATATGCAATATGTAAGTAATTCCGATCAGTACATGCATACACACCTCCTACGCTGCTTCAATCCTTGCGCTTCAGTTTCTTATCCTTGATCGGCCTAAGTAATAGTGATCAGTAGTTTCTTCTGGATTCTCTCCTTACTGACCTTTGTCAGGACTAAATTGTAAGTATTATAATTCAGACGTTCTCATTTACTCACTCTTACTTGCCACGTCTCTTCCGGGTGATACTGACAGCTGCAAAAGCGCCGCGCACGCTGGTGATGTCATTTCCGCCACACAAGTTATGGCGACTAGGCGGGATAGATAGAGGGCAAGTTCCGTTTCCGGAACATAGGGCGGGCGCGGGACTTTTGAATGTTCTTTTCGGGTTATACGTGTGGATTAAAGCAGAAATTGCATTTTCATTTTTAAACACAACAAGGATTGCAGCGAAGCTACAAAACCAATCAGGCCGCGCGGCTTTGAAAGAAACTCCGGAATTCCTTCCTAGAGCTGTGTGCGCTAAAATGTGAACTGCAGTTCTTCGGTGCCTGAAGCTGCAGAGTTACGCATCGTGTCCCGCCCGCGGTTGTATCGCGTGATGTCTCACTGAAGAAGACGGTCGGGGTTTATGCGGACGTGGCGAGACCAGTACAGCGTACCTATCCAACTATGTCCGCACTGAAAAAGCGCGGAAGCAGCGCAGGACCCGGGAGGGATGAATGTGAGTCCATTTTCTTGTCGAAATACACAGGCTTGGGTACAAGCTTATGGTCGGTTTTTTACGTGTTGTGGGTTTAGATGCACCTCGCGGTAAGTTTCCACGTAGTCTTGGAGGCACATTAAAAAGCCTTACTTTGTGACAACAAGGTGCCGTTAGGTATACGGGCTGATACACAGTGACTTTACTGCTATGTCTTACAGCTTCCATGGCTCGCAGGTGGACAGAACTCTGCGAAATTTAATTTCCAATGAATTCCCATTTTTGTTCATGGACCAAAAATGTTTGGTCTCTTTAGTTCCTGGCCGATTTTACTGCGCCGCTTCTCTCTGCCAAGTCATCCTCAACTAAAGGCAAAGCCACCTTCGAGCTCTACATTACATTGATGTCAATGCCGGGGAGGGATTTTGTCCCCGATGCTGTATTCTGCGACATGGGGGTATGCAGGAGGATCACCGCAGAGATGTATCTGTGGTTTAGTGAATAGATAGTTGGTGATTTAGCATCCTCCTAGTCTGTTAGTTGTAAACAGGATAACCTAGTGGTCAATTCTGGATCCTCTTCAATCTACAAATAACACAGAAGTGGAGATTGAAAGTAGAATATCTATATTTGCAGGTAACACCAAACTTAGAATTGTAAATTTTTCTAAACGCTGATCAGGATGTTCACTGTTTGCAGAATTATTTGAATAAATTGACACCGGGCAATCAATGGGCAGATTATCACCGATAAATGTGAAATAATGCAAAATCTTTAACTGTTTCTACAAACCAAATTGTGTTAGACTAAGGGCTTCACTGTTGGAGAAAGATTTGGGAATGCCAGTGGACTTTTAATTATATCATACAATGTCAGGTGACGCCTGCAAAAGCAAACAAAATGTTGGCATTCATAAAAAAGGTATTGATGGAAGAACAGAAAATGTCCCTTGTCATTATACAAAACACTGGTTAGACATCACCTAGTGTATGAGGCACAGTTTTGTGCAGGGCCCTCCTCACCTGTTGTCTCTGTTAGTCAATTTGTAATGTAACATACTACTTATGTCCTGTCTACCCATTGTACAGCGCTACGGAATTTGATGGCGCTATATAAAACAATAAATAATAATAAGAAGAAAGATATTTGGCCATTGGAGAGAGTAGCGAAAAGTAGCTGCAGGGTGATTTTTAAGTTTTTATTGTGTCTGCTTTTCAAATGCATGGGGCATCCCCCAAATCCACCATATGTATCTGCCCCTCTCCCCACCCCAGGTATATCCTGTGCTGGAGATGTGTTCTACACACATGATGGATTTACGGCCCGCATGGGACCACTCGCCGCCAACAAGGTCTTTCCTGCCATTAATTGCTCCAAGCAAGCAGTCAGTGGCAAGAATCATTGGCGGAGGGCAGCTGTAAAGCCGCAGATTCTACTTCAGACACGTCTGTTTGAGTTATGAAGAATGCATATTTCAACATTTTATAATGCATTGGTTAGCGGAGGAGTCATGGACAGTAAACTGTGCCTCTAATTAAAGGAATGCAAGAATTCAATCACAATAAGCACTGTTATAAACTGGTTTATTTACCTTGTAAAAAGGCAGATCAGAAGCAATCTCATAACTATGTTCAAATAAATGAAATGCTCCTCCTAGGGCTGTTCAGCGGAATTGCTGATCTCACTGACTCAGGAATTTCCAAGTGACCATCATTTATAAGCGATAGAAGAATGCTTCCATCTAGGGCTGCAACAACTAATTGATAACATTTATAATCAATAATGAAAATTGTTGTCAATTTAAATAAATGAAAATGTCCTTTTTTTTTTTTATCTGATTAAACTAAAAAATAATCGTTAGTTGCAGCCCTACTTCCATCTAAAAACAGAATAAGGTATTATTTATAATGAAGGCAGTTAAGCTCAGAGTGTGTTACCTAGGGATATGCAGATAATTTGAACCGATTTTTGTCACGGAGCGTATTCATCAACACGATGTGTTTGTAATTAGTAGAGGTTGATCCAAGGATATATTTGACTACCTACTTCCTACTAGTGTTAGGAACAAATTTCTTTCTACCCTCCAAAGAGTATTTTTATTAGGCTTCATCTGGATCAATTTAGGTAGGGATGACTAGTTGAAGTCCTTTTTGCAAGAAAAGTTTGTGTCCCTTCACAAGACATAACGGAGGCAAAATTGAAATTTAACTCGCCAGCAAGCCCTTAGTGTTACAATAAATATAACATAAAACACTGACCTGACTTCTCCAAAAATAAAAGGTAACTTTATTTGTGCTTCCTGGGTAAATATTAGAAGAGGCATTTGACTCACAGATTCGGGAGAAAGGTGTTTGTCACCGGGCTTGACTGTAATGCCACTCTTGCATTTAGGGCTGAAACAACTAATCGATAATGAAAATCGTTCTCAACGATTTTCATTATCGATTAATCGAATCGATTTTTATCGATTATAAAAGTTTTTTTCAGAGCAAATGCTCTGAAAAACTCCTCTCCTTATATAATCCGACCTCAAACAGAGATCGGATTATAACACCGGAATCCAGATCCCCCGCAACGCTGCAGGGGACCTGGATTCCCCTCACTGTCGGCCGCTCTCTCACTTCCGTCTCTCCCCCTCCCATACACCCCTCTGACTCCTCCCCCCCCCCCCATACATCACTCTGCCTCTCTCCCGACTCCGTTACTGACAGGCACTTTCACTGCAGCTTCATAGAAGCCTCAGCGTACGTGAAGGGCAGTAACGGAGGCTGTCTGTGCGCATCGTGCAGACCCCCACCGGCTGACAGAGGATGATCCTCTCTGTCAGCCGGTGGGGGTCTGCATCGCACAGACAGCCTCCGTTACTCACCTTCACTTACGCTGAGGCTTCTATGAAGCTGCAGTGAAAGTGCCTGTCAGTAACGGAGCCGGGGAGAGGCAGAGCGGTGTATGGGAGGGGGGAGGAGTCAGAGGGGTGTATGGGAGCCACCCTCCCATACACCTCTCTGGCTCCTCCCCTTCCCATACGCCTCTCTACCCGGCTCCCTGGTGTCTTGTGAACCTCTGTTGCTGACAGGAGGCAGAGTGGAGTATGGGAGGGGGGAGGAGGCAGAGTGGTGTATGGTAGGGGGAGGGGCCAGAGTGGGGGAGGAGGCAGAGTGGCGTATGGGAGGGGGAGGGGCCAGAGTGGCGTATGGGAGGGGGAGGGGCCAGAGTGGTGTATGGGTGAGTTATAGTGGTGTATGGGGGTATTATAAATTTCAGGGCATATAGGGGGTATAAGGCATATCGATATTAGGCATATCAGGGGGGCATAAAACATATCTGGGGGTAAAAGGTATATCAGGGGGCTCAGTGGCATATCACTGGCATATAAGGAGTATAAGGCATATCGGGGGCACAGTGGCATATCAGGGGGCACAGTGGAATCTCTGGCATTTATGGGGCGGAGTGGCAAGCTGGGGGTCATTTTGGTAAATAAAAAAAAATTTAAACAAGGCTTTTTTTCATAGTTTTTATTAAATATGAAAAATAGTTAACATATGAATTAATATTTACTAATAACTTTGTATTAAAACCTAGTTTGAGAAACACTGTTTGGGTTCTTGTAGCTTTTATTAGTATATCAGTAAAATAAGAAGGTGAATAGAGAGGCCACTGCAATAAAGAGATGAAAGTGTAAATTGTACGTTTTTATTACATTATTTTAAATTGAAAAAAAATTGAATTTTTTTATCCGATTAATGGAAAAAATAATCGGCCAACTAATCGATTATTAAAATAATTGTTAGTTGCAGCCCTACTTGCATTATGAGGCAGCACTATGTTTACTTCGGTGTAGGTATTTCAAGTTGCACGTTAAGAACTGGTGAGACATGTTAAAGCATTCAGACAGTATAGGGGAAAAGGCAATTATGGTTGAATTTCAATATACAAAAAAATGCTGACCACCCACATTCAAGCCATGAACCCAAATGTCTGCTTTCATGCAGCTTAAAAAAAAAAACACCTTTGTCGACAGTAGTGTGTTTTGTAGGGTAAACAGTGTTATATGTAATTATTAACTTAGTGTTTTTTTAATGTTCCAAATTGTTTTATATTTTAATGTCATAATTGATTACTGTTGTTTAACTGTTCTTCATACAGGTATAACCTCTCCATCAAGCAGAAGATCCCAAAGAAAATTATCCAGCAATAATGCTTCAGGAATGACCTCTCCATCTAACAGAAGATCCCAAAATAAGCTATCTAGCAATAATTGTTCAGGGATGACCTTTGTGCCAAGCAGAAGATCTCAAAGGAACCTATCCAGCAATGGCTCCTCAGAGACAAGTTCTCCATCAAGCAAAATATCTGAAACGGGGTTATCCAGCGACAGTTCTTCAGCAGTAACTTCTCCAAAGATCTCGTTTGTAAACAAAGCTTCTGATAGTCCAGTATGTTTCTAATTTGGTTCCTTCCATCGAATCAGTGTATTTCACAATATGATGGTTCTCCACGCCACTCCTCAGGGGTCCACTTCTCAGTACAATATATATATTATCAGGATAAATGTTAAAAATAACTTGTGGGCCTATTAGAATGAATTGACTGTGCTGATGTGAGAAAATACTGAAAATCTTATAGGCACAGTCTAATATTCCACATGCAGCCTCACCAGTAAACATGAATACTAAAGTACTTTTGTAAGAACTTTAAAGGAGAAAGCTGCAGCACAAAGCCCCCTCTGTGATCGTGTTTTTAATTTGCTGATTAGCTCCTTAAAGTAGACAATCAGTGGCAGGAAAGTGCCTCCATTAAAACAGATGGGAGTGCTTTCTGTGCATGCACGCTGCACTGGCACTCCTTCACGTAATCCCTCGGGGATCAAATCTCTTGCTAACTAAGGAGCTTGGACATGGAGAAAGAGAGTAATGCATATTGAGGAGTTCTTCGGGTTTTGCCAAATTTCTAATTCTAATTTTAACATTTTAGATGCCGGTTCCAGTCATCAAAAAGCAAATCACTGCCAAGAAAATTATGCCAAGGAAGACGCTGGTAAATATGTTTTCATATTTCAGTTTAAAGAAGATTCGGTGCCTTTGTTTGTTTCACCAAATGTATGCCACTCTATAATGTTACGAGGGTATAGAAAGGAGACACTGATGCAATCCTAATATGAGACCCAGTAAGGCCAGTCACTTTTAATGTTTGCTCCATGTACTTAGAATGCTTTTAGAGTCCATTTTGTTAATACAGGAAGGTGTTTTTGATTTGAAGAAAATTATCAGCCAATATAAGTTTGTATATTTGTGTAAATTGGAAACTCTTCAAATAAAAATTTAATTTGCATGTAAACACCCCTGGCCATTGTAAGTGGTCTGTGTGTGTGTGTGTGTGTGTATATCTATAGAATTCTGCTCACTGTCTATTTTGTTTCCAGCTTACCCATGCATCCCTTGCACCATTACCCAATCCCAAGGTAAGCTATATGAATATTTCTGGCTGGAGCTCCCAAAATTGATAAAATAATATTTATTGTTTAACAATTATCTTTTTAATCAGAAATTTCTAAGAAAGTATCGTTTATTATGTATAAATATATATGAATCAAATTTATGGTTTTGGAGTCATTGTTTAAAATTTTATTTAGTTTTTTTTCTACTAAATTCTATTTTTTATGTAAAGGAATGCCTGAAATAATTCACAATTAGGGTTTAAAAACATGACGCTTGTGTTTATTGGCAGTCAAATGGAGGAGACAGAAAAATACTTTATGTATTCAGTTCTTCCTTAACAAGATTTTAGAAGTGTATCACAAATTAAAACTTCGTTTTATAGACATAATATGAATATCATACTTACTCTATATTGTAAGTTCATTTGAGCAGGTCCTCCTTCTGTGGAAGTCATATGTCCTGATTGTCCCCGTTGTACAGCGCTTTAGAATATGATGGCGCTATATAAAACAATAAAAAATGCATTAAGACTAGAGTAGAAACACAAATTAGGTATTTGTTGCTGATCTGTTTCAGCAAAGCTGTCCGCAAACGTGTGTTACCACGTTGAGTTTATTTAAGAACGTGGGAAGAGCGAAACTTGCTCTCCTTTTAACCTGTGATTTTATTTTTTGGTTTTGAAAACAGGATTTAAGCATTACACCAGCACCTAGGAGGAAGAGCTCAAGGGTGAGTAGTACGTAGAGAATACTAGAATTATGTCGGTCCACAAAGCTGACAGCTGCCGATTTTGGTCAACCCTCTGGTAGATGTATTTTCCTCTTAGTGCATACTTCACAAAATATTTGTACAGAAAAATAGCATCATAAAGGCCAATCTAACGTTAAACATGTCATTTTTTTTAACCTTTTGTTCCCATAATGTGTGTCTGCTTATTTGTTTGGAAGCTCGCTATTTTACTCTAGTTAGCAAACATTCTAAAACTACAAATCAGTTTCTATTACCGTATTTCCCCATGTATAAAATGATCCGATGTATAAGACGCACCTTAATTTTGGGGCCCGACATTTGAAATTTTTTTTATTACATAGTGATTGAACTCAAGTTTTATTTATCATAAATTCATACACATCATCCTCATCACTCCCATCCATAACTGCCCCTAAATTAACCCCCACCAGCCCAAATATAATTTTTTATACTGTTAGATGAATTGCTGGGCCATGTGGACGCTATAAGGAAAGGGGCGGGGCCAATTGTCAGTGTGACTGCAGGGAGGGACTGGGAAGTAGAGGACTGCATTGGGGGAAAAAACTTGCGGGCGGTCTTGCTGGGGCTGCGGGCGGTCAGGCACTGTACCTGCAGGTCCCGGTAATCCCACGCAGTCCCGCAAGGATGCCTTCTCGCCCATGAACAAGGCGGAGTCACGTGATGTGACGTCACTTCCTTGACTCCGCCTTGTTCCTGGGCGGAGCAAGAGAAGAGACGCTGTGAGGGAACAACTCGAGGGCAGCCTTGCGGGACTGCGCGGGAAATCAGGTAAGGAGGCGGGCGGGATTGGCCACAAATGTGGCGGGAGCGGAACACCCACATTGCGCGAGCGGGATTCAAAACAGCAGGAGCGGGCTTCAAAAAGCAGTCCCACGCAGGGCTCTACTGGGAAGTAGTAACTGCAATCTACAACCACTGTATTATAAGACGCACCTAGTTTTTAGACCCCAATTTTTTTTGGGGGGTGCGTCTTATACATGGGGAAATACGGTAATTAGTAACATACAAAATATCAACAAATACGTTTCTGGTGCATGTTGTAGTTAAGAGATCTTGATGAGTAATGCATTAGATTGAGTGCATTTATTGATAGTACTAACTAAGGCAAGTTACACAATAAACTCCACACTGGTGACAAGAATGTAATTTTTTAAATCCTTTTAATCCTTTCTGAAGGTTTCACAAAAATGTGAAAAAGAAAACACTACTCTTGACAACCCTCAAAGCTTTCCAAAAAGCAAAGCAGAACAGTCCTCCTCGGAAATAGAAATCCTCTCTCCCATCACGTTCAACATCTCGGGGTCCCCTAAATTAGATAGAGAGCATGTGATGTCTCAGAAAGTGCGACGTTCTTACAGCCGCTTGGAAATGTCTTTGAATAGCAGCTCTTTCCTGTATAGTCCAACAAGAAAAAATGACTCCTCGGACACCTCCACCCCAAACCCACTGCAAAAATCAGGGCGCCAGTCTCTCTTTGGGTTCGATAAACTTCTGAGTTCTGAAACACAAGAGGAGGGAATGGGAATAAAGGCAAAAAGAGACTTGGGTGAAAGAGGACATGAAGTCACAAATAAAAGCACAGTAATGACATCATTGGAGGAACCCGACCACAACATTCCTGGAGTGACTCTGGTGAAGCAAAAAAAGAGGAAACGTAAAATTCCTCTGATAGAGGTAAGACTTAGTATTATCAAGACTTTTGTTACTATGTGGAGTTAAACTCAAGAATATGTACATCACATTTAGTTTTAACTAGACTATACAGGACATGATCTATTGTAGAATTTACAAATGGCGTTCAGAGAGGTCAGCATGAAATATAATAAAACATTTGGATTTTTTTTGTTTTTGATCCTTCTGTAATATATTAATCTAGTACTTAAGACAGGCATTTCTTTGAATTTAAAACTGACAGGGTATAAACTCTGAACTATTCTTTCGTCAAGTGAAGATGCAATACAACTTTTTTTTTTTTTTTTTTAGATATTTGCACTTTTAGAGGTTTGTATCCAAAGTATTGCTTTATTGGGTCTATTCACTGAAGAGGAAGTTTGTAAGAGTTCAGTATTTGATCCCCATGCTTTATGAAGGGCAGTCAGTTTCTCTAGTAATAAGGGCTGAATATGCCCTCAATAACTTTTGCATTATAGATGACCAACTCAGAAGCTCACTCTTTAGTGAATAAACCCCATTGCATTTTCAATACTTGCTTGTTTAACTTTTATATTTAAATGGGGCATGCTGATTATAGAATAACACTTATATTTTTTCCCATTTAGAAATCTGAACTGGATGAATGGGCTGCTGTTATGAATGCAGAGTTTGAGGAAGCAGAAAAATTTGACCTCCTTGTGGAATGACTAATATTTTTTGGTTTATACAGACTTTTTTTGTACGTGGACTGATGACACATGCTTATTACACATCTGATGCAGATGTTTCATCTTTTTGTATGTGTTTTAAGGATTATAGGACATAAGTTGTTTCTGTTGACTTTGAATTTCTTTGTAGAAAATCAAGGCGTGTTGATACCCGTTTTTGTGAGTTGTGTTTTTAAAAATTGTGTTAAGCCTATGCCCAACATTACTCGCTGGTTTCAGGTAGGTAGATATTTGGTATGCAAACACATACATTTTCAGTCTTTAAAATAGTGCTGTGTCTGCACTAGTAAATATCAGTAACCCTACTCTCTATGGCGAACAAGTAGAGACTCTTAGTAAAATTCTCACAGCAGAATACACTATTAGAGCTATGTTTCATCTGCTTGACATGGGTTTGGACTTCTTGCTGTCAGTTGTTGCTTTATTTATATCCTCAGTAATATATTAAAGCAAACATGCTGAGACTTTTCATGTGCTAGCTAATGGTGTTTTAAAACGTTTTTGTTTTAAAAAAAAAAAAAAAGACGAAGTCAAGTGATTTCCATTGTTCTGTTTGCCAATAGCATAGCATTTCTTTTAAAAAGCAAATAACTAGGTATGCAAAAAACACCCTTACAAATGAGGGAAATACTCATGTGCTATATCTACGAAAATCTTTGTAGTAACTTTACAATTGCCTGTAAACTAAGCGCATTACCATATTAAGCATGTCCCCTAACTATAAGGGAAGACCTTATTTCGAGATCCTGGGAGAGATATATAATTGACCATCACTGCTGAATGTATGTTCTTTATCCTCAAAAGAAGTATTGGTCAATACAGTTCTAGGTGACCTAACACATGTTATAGAGTATTAGGATAAATACTTTGCCTCCGGCTATTGTTTTGTTACCTACATCCTCTTTTCTCGACATTGGTAGTTGTATAATAACGATGTATGAATTCAAATACTTCTATTGAAAGTTATTCATTTTAGTTCAACTTTTTTATAATGAAAAACAAAGGCTTTTCTATGGCCGTTTTTCCTTGCAGTGCAAAGGAGACCATGAATCTATGAGACTAAAATCCAGATTTTCCGCAGCGCTGCAGGGGACCTGGATCTTTCTGTCTGGTAACCTCAGCTGCTGGTGCTTCTGACTCCCTTGTGTGTAGTCGGGGCAGCGGGTAGACATGTACGCGTTTCGCATAGGCAACTTCCGCTGCAGCCGGAAGGAGGCGCTGTAAGCAGTGGGGGTTGTCTGCGTCCATCGCACAAACCTTCCTTGCTGTCAGTGAGGAGAGTTCCCTGCACCGCTGCAACATGGTTGGAAATACTGAAGGTTCACTAAGACAACCTTGCCTGTCCTGGAATAGCCCCGTAGATTCCATCTTGGTTCTCGGTTCTATAAGTCCCTGGTACCTTTGTTGCTAGTAGTGTTGTATTGCATAATGAGGATTACTATAAATATTTTTAATGATTATTTCATATGCCACAATATTGAATAATGTTAAACATATTTGTACTTAGTTGCCAACTGGTTAAGAAATAATTTAGTTGTCAATTTGTCCTTTCTATAAATATAAAGGTGATCATGGTAATAAGTTTGTTATTGGTAATAAAAATGGTTAAAGATGGATATGGTCAAAGCTCAGATATATGCAGATACGTGGCAAGACATGGAATAAGTGGCAAATAGCCACACAGCACTTATAAAGGAGGTAATACAGTTGCCGCCATTAGACCATCCAACTACACTTCCAATATATAAAGGCATCTGAATTCTAGTGAGCTTTCATATCCATTTACCACTAGGGGGCACTGGTAAGCTGTCTTTCAGTTGTGCCAAGTGTCCCAGGTTTTGCTTAAATAAATGTAAACAATTGTTTCACAAACAAGTTACATAAATATCACATTTTTTCCAGTGATAGGTTTGTTGTACTCCCTTAATTACAAAACATTAACTTAAAGTTGTAATAATACAAAAACCGAACAACGCATTTGCTCAGTCCTGTAAAGTGCTGATAACGTAATGTGTGATTGAGTGTCTCATTTAATGGTTCAGGGTGATTTTGCAAGAGTTGTTCTTTTTGGGTTTTTTTTCTTCAATAAAATTATTTTAAGGCCGTCTACCCTATGTTGTGTATCCTATGTAGAAGTATTCTGATGAAACGGATCTACGGTTTTATACCACTTACAGGCACTACTCGAATTTTTGCACGTTATTTCATTCCTTAGCTTTTGGGCCTCAGTATTTTAGGTTTACTTGCTGTATACACTTGCGGATAAACCGAGACTTTTGAGTAAAAAAATATACCCAAAAATTTAGATTTGGCTTCAAGGCTGTATTATCGTAGGGCTGATGGCGCTGCAGCTCCAGGTCACTACCTAAAAAACAGGCCCAGTCAGGGCTAGACTGGGAGACTTCCCAGTGAGCCTGCAAGTCTGGGGGCCGGTGGCGCACTGAAGTGGCAGATGCAGCCCCACTACTGCCAGGGCTGTCTTTAACGTGTGTCAAAAGCCTGCAGCGACAATTAACCCCTTCAGAGCCAGACAGAACCAGCATTGTAGATAGAAAGGTGGGGGGGGACGTCGCTGCACCATAGCTGCGTTGGCACTGTGGCTATCCGAAGCTTAGCTACACAGCGTGGCTATTGTCCTGGAAAGGACAATAAAGGATCATAACAGCCCACCCCAAGCATCAGGCAACACTCATGTTGAGGTGAAAACAGGACTCCTTTATTTAAACCAAATACAGAGCTATATATATATACACAAGAAAAGGGGCAAGACAAATATCACATGATCTAATTACCATGTCAGCAACGCAATATCCAGGGGAATGACATGAGACATAAATAATTACATTAGTTGAGGATGTAGACATGGAATGATGATAGACATATAATTGGCTTGAGACAGACAATGGCCAGGACATAGAGCTAACAGGATTAACAGCTACTGGCTGTGTATTTAGTTATTTTATACACAGCAGTAGGGGCAGATAGTGAGTGGGAAAGGTGTTAAAACATACAATAGGGGAAATCAGTAGAAAGTAGGTCCCTGTACCCACTTCCCCAACAACAGCATTTCTGGGGACTACAGGTGACGACCAGTGTTCCCTCCAAGCTGTGCGCACAACAGTTTTTCCCAAAAAAAGAATAAAATTATTTTCTTGAAACTTTATGCGGCGCGGATATTGTGCGCACAAAATTTTTGCACAAGAGACATTTTCTGCGCACGCCAACTAAGAAAAATTAGATGGAACATTGGTGGCGACCACAGTCTCATCCACCAGTATGGGATACATGTCCCGCAGTGCAGGTAGAGAGGGGCTGTCCTGCCTCTCTCCCGTTGCCGATACTCCCCACAGGACAGAAGTGCCGACTGCCCCTTCCCCCTGGAGTCCACTCAGCCACTGGGGAGTGATGCCGCCTGCATTCCCTCCCTGGTGCTCGGGCTGCCGCTGGGGAGATGGGGCGGCTGCGCTGTCTCCCTGGTGCACACTCGGCCGCTCGGGAGTGATGCCACCTGCATCCCCTCCCTGGTACTCCGGCTGCCGCTGGGGAGATGGGCCAGATGCTGCATCTCCCTGGATCCCTGTAGCCGGTGCTGGGCAGAGGCCAGCGGCACTCTGTCCTGTTGCCAGCGCTTCAGCTGGGACTATGGAATCTGCCGACTGCAGTGTCATGGAGAGGCCGCCTTCCAGCAGACACAAGTAGTCCATCTCCAGGTACCGTTCCCTGTAGACTAGCCCTTCTAAGTCAGCTGTCGGTCAGATCCTGGGAAAGCAGCAGCATTCAATGGGCCCTGACATTAGAAGCAACCCCTTCTAATGTCAGGGCCCATTGTCAGCAGGCAGGAGGCTAGTTCCCTCCAAAACAATTAACATTCTCCCTGATTAAAAAAAAACTTCTGACTCCCAGGGCAGATACCTAATCGTTAACTGTATTATCAATTCACAAGAACATGCTATCTTGGACCACTCTTTAGATATCTCCCAGCAAATTGTCAGGAAGCCACACTAAAAACATGAAACAGCTAGGCTTAAAACTCAAAAATGTACTGCACTCCTTTAATTTATATGATACTTGGCGCCTCTATCACTCCTCCGAAAAAGATTTGACCTTCTTTTCCTCTGCCCATAAAACCTATACAAGAATAGACTTTATTCTTACAGACAAAATTATATTGCAGTTTATTAAAGCTTGCTCGATAGGCCTGCTAAACTGGTCAGCTCACGCTCCCTTAACCCTTGCTCTAACTTTTGGTCACTCCTATACAGGCAAGGGTTCTGGGACATTGAACAATAATCTGTTATTAAATGAGGATTTCAAATATCAGCTCCAAGATGATTTAATCATTTAAACAAACATAACATCCTAGATCAATACATTGATGAGAATTAAACTAGCTGAGTTGCACTCGACACAGGTAGCCCAGATGCTCCTTAAACTGCAGCAAAAATTCTACTCTAAGGGTAACAAAGCAGAGACCATGTTAGCCAAAAAATTACGAGTCACTTCTGCCTATCAGAGACCTCAGGCCATAAAATCTCTGAAAGGATCGTTGTTAAGAAACCCAGCCCAGATGCTAGAAGAATTTGCCCCTTACCATTCCAAACTATACACTTTAAATACTGACCCTGATCTTCTGATGCCTTCCCCAGGTTTGATTAATGATTATCTAGATTCTGTGTCTTTTCCTACCCTTAATGAGGACATGATTCAACAACTAGAAACCCCTATAGATTTAGAGGAGATGAAAAGCACTGTAGGCCAACTTAAGAAAAATTCGGGTCCTGACCCAGATGGCCTCACCAGCTTTTATTATAAGTCCTTTCTCACAACACTAGGACCACATCTGGTATCATTGTTCCACTCTTTTATAAGAAAAGGTCAAATACCTGAGGAAAACCTTAGAGCACATATTGTGACCATACCGAAACCTGGGAAGTCGTTAGATACCTGCAGCAATTTTAGACCCATATCACTGCTTAATAATGATCTTAAGATATATGCTAAGATCCTAGCCAACAGACTGGCTTTTTTCCTTCCTTCGCTGTTACACCAAGACCAAGTGGGTTTTGTCAGAGGTCGCCAGGCAGGAGACAACACACGTAAATGTATTAATATTACATGGGAAGCTTCAAAATGCAACATTCCAGGGGTATTGATCGCTTTTGATGCGGAGAAAGCCTTTGACAGGCTACACTGGCTTTTTATGTCCAAGGTCCTCCAAAAATATGAAATACCCCATATAATGATTCGTGAAATTATGGCTCTTTACACTAGCCACAAATGAATGCCTTATACCTCCCTATATGACACTCTGCCTCCCTGATATGCCTTATACCCCCTATATGCCACTCTGCCTCCAGAAATGCCTTATACCCCTATATGCCACTCTACCTCCAGAAATGCCTTATACCCCTAAATGTCTGGCATATAGGGGTTTGAAAGGCATATCATGGGGCACTCTGCCTCCAGAAAAGCCTTATGCCCCCCATATAACACCCCCCCGACTTACCACTGCTTCCTGATGTCTAGTGTGGGCAGCGGGTGGAGGCCATTCATGAAATTAAAGGGGCCGGCGTACACACACCGCGCCGCTCAATGGCCTGCCTCAGCACTTCACCCCACGTCTTAAAAGGGGTGGGACGAAGAGCTGAGGCACGGCCATTGGGAGGCGCTGTGCGTGCACGCCAGCCCCATTAATTTCATTAGACGCCGGCGGCCGGAAGAGACTTTGAATCATGTTCGCAGCCGCTCAGCGGGTCTGCCGACCAACATTCAAAACAGCCGCTGAGTGGCTGGGAACGGGATTGAAAGCGTGGTATCCCAGTGGGCCAGCCCAGCCCAGCCCTGACCTCACCCTTCCTCCGCCTCTGCAAAGTGAGACAGAGGAAGGGATAGGCGGGACGGAGGGACAGAGACCCCAAATCGGGACTGTCCCGCCTAAATCGGGACAGTTGGGGGGCATGCAGGTTTTATGTCTCAATCTAAACCATACTTTAAAAACTGAATTAATGGAACATCATCCATCTGATTGGAGGAAAGACTACCTTTCTTATCTCGGAATGAAACTCCCCTGTCTTCCCCACAAACTGAATGACTTCAAAATATTCTCTACCTGGAAACTAGTATCTAATGATATTTGTCCCTGGAGGATTTTTGAACTCTCCTGGCTAAGGCGCATTGCTGCCATCAAAATGACAGCACTGCCCAAATTGCTCTACATTTTCCGTACCGTACCGGTCACTGTTCCACGTAGGTTTTCTTTCCAGTTTACAAAAAGCACTCAATGATTTCATTAATGTTAAAGGCAAATCTGTAACGATTGGATGAGGAGGACCCCGGATGGCGGATGGAGTGAGCCATGCAAACATGAACCAGGAGTAGCCAGGAGAGTTCTTCACTTTGATTTGTGCACAGAAGAGCATGACCTTGGGCTCTCCAAAAAATTAAAAAAGGAGCTTCATCAGCAAAAATGCCCGTTGCTTCTTAGTGCTGATAGGGCTTTTGAGCCTCCGCAATGATTGAGGGAGATTGAGCCATATTTGATCCTGTACTCAGTGCCTCTAGTCAGTGATTTATTTTGATATAGGGAAACCACTGACTGAGAAGCGGTTCTGCAATAACATTAACAAGTAGGTTCAACTGATAAACCAATTGAACCTATTTTACTGTATGAGAGGGGGACAGATGCATACAATAACTGTGTTCACAGGAAAGAAAGATTCTTCCTGAGGGTGAAAGTTCACAGTAACTATGTGTTCAACCCAGTGAATAACAGAAATACATATATACTGAAAACACTAGCCCACCTAGGAGTTACAGTAAATAGCAGACAGGTACAAATGGGCCAAACATTATTGTCCCCCTCGCTTTTGGGAAATTAACTTGAACTCAGGGCAATACAGTGGCTCTTGCAGTGATGTCCTTTCCACCGATTAGAGGATCAGGAAGAGGAAACAGTCAGTCACTTTGTCTTCCTAGATGAGAGATAGGCCTTAACCTAATGAATGCTTAATTCAGAGAGAGGCTTCTCTTCCTTGTCTGGCTGTGCACTCTCACCCCTTTCTCTTTCTGGATAGTTCTTAATGGCCAGAGCCACACCCACAAAGGTGAAGTATAGTGTCCTCAAATGTTGTGGAAAATTTCAGGTGTATATATACGGTATATAGTCAAAACTGGTTACAGCATGTGTACTTAACTGTAAAATATAATAGGGTATCGTGTATCAGATATAACATAGGGTCTAATTTTCTTTTTATTCCAATAATATCCATATTATTGGCGAACTTTGGATGATGTGCCGGTTAGGCACTGACCTCGGTAGTGTAAATAGACCAGTGATAATTCCATCTCCCTACAATGAATACATTCCTACCTACTTGGTAAGAAGCCTTTGTATGGATAAGAAAATAGTAAATGTATTTAGTGACAGGAAAGATTAAATTAGCAATAGCATACTAGGAAATATATTGACATTTTCTATAGGGAATACACCAGTAATAATCCAAGTACAATGTAGTCTAAGAATGGAAATTGAATTTAAGAGTTAATATTTTTCTGCATACCTGGAACTGACTTTTGATTACTCCATCATATAGCTTTATCACTTTCCGATAAATACTGCCATAAACTGATAACAATGGATAAGAGAAATTGCTTGGATAACATTTCCTATGACAACTGTACTGTGAAACACTTCATCCTAGAGGTGGACGCATCAGAAAGCGGATGTCAGGCTCATCATATTGCAGCCCTTAACTGGTTGTTGGAGTCCAGAGCGCGGGAGTGTAAGAACACAGTGATAGAAACAAACTTCACAAATGACACAAGTGGAATGTTTTGTTATAGGTTATATTACACAAAGCAAAGCAAGACATCTCACCAGAAGCAGCAGAGTAGGAGGCATATCATAAATACAGACTGCTGGGGAGTGTCACACCAACCGGTGTAGTACGTACGTGGACTGGCTACCCGGTAGAGATGGCACAGCCAATTTCAGTATGTGAGGGGTTAATTCGATTGTATAGGCATATGGCGCCAAAAGGTCTTTTTAGATAAATTGGTCTTTTGAAGCTGGGACTCCAACCAAGGCCCTCTGCAAGGTGTGAAATTTCACGGGGAGGCGGTGACTTTAAGTCTGCTAGCCCAGTCATTCACCATATGCCTGTATCCCCTCATATATAATGGATTCTTTGATATGCTAAGTGACCACTAGCAGTCAGGAAAACCATTTCATATCCAGGTCATATCCAACACATATCAATAATAACTCATATATTCATTATCATACCTCCTTGTGTGCATACCTAGAACTGGGAAAGCGCACCCTACAAAAAGAGTACAAACATGGTGGCGCCACTTAACCAGTTTGGAAGGAATTGTGAAGTCTATGATGTCTAGTCATAAGTAGCAAGTGTGACATGGACTCTATGGACTTCACAATTTACAGGAAATTCATAAATGCACGAATTATGGATGTGGCAAGCACAGGAGGGACGGTAAAATGAAAATAAGTTATTTGGACTGATATGTTTCCACCACACAAGGGGGAGGTCACTTATGGTATCCCTTCCCCTCCGCTTATACCACCTCTGGGCCGGCTTGGAAACTCGAGATGAACTGGGAAAGGGTATAAAATTAAGGAGAGAAGATTGGTCATTGTGCTTACTAGGGGCCAAGATCTAATTTTGAGTAAGTCGCCATCTTTCCTTGCCGCAGCCCTACGGACAGAAAAACTGTTACTTGACCATTCAGTGAGTAGTTAGGTTTTCTGTAATTTTCTCCTTTTTTTATTTTTATCTGTTGGTGTAAATCTGTTTATCATCTTTTTTTTGTATGCACTGTGATTTTTTTTTGTTCATAATAAATATTCCTTTATTAAGTTCTGCCTTTGTCTGGTAAAGACTCACGTTACCTGATTAGACCATTTTATCGGTAATCTGAAATCACATAATTATTGTGTTAAAATATATTGTGTGGGTTTTTCTAGTCTGATTCATTTGGGGTACCAAGGCACCCCATTTCTAAATTGTCTTGGTGGTGGCAGCGTTATTTTGATATTTGTTATTTCATTATAGTTGATTGCGGGTGGTATTAAGGGTGGATATTTGTATTTTTATCACTATTTTCGGTCTAGGGCAGACAGATAGTGAATTTTAACCCTTTTACCACCAGAACCAAGTGACGCGCACGCTTGGAGTAGAGTGCGTTCGTGACAGGGAGTATGAGGGTAGAAAAGTCCAGGTAAGTATTCAAAAGGGTCTGAGACAGGTAAAAAAGGGGGAAATCCAGTAGGCAGTCCGGGTAACAGGTAACAGGCTGGCAAAAGGGTAAATCCAAAAGGCAGTCCAGGTAAAAGAGGTGGTAGGGTGGTAGGGAGGTAGGGAGGTAGGGAGGTCCAACAGACAGATCCAGCGTCTGGCGTAAACCATGGCTCCAAAGAACTTAATGAACTCACCCCTCTGTTACTGGGAGGCAGGGATATAAAGCCTGTTCATTAGATCAGGTGTGAGTTGCCTAGGCTTCAGGTGAGGGAGCCAGGGTAATAGTATAACAAAACACAGCTGAACATAAATACACAGAACATTGATCATTTTCATAGCCAGATAATACAACATGGTACAGGATTCCACAAAGGACAGAGAACAAGGCAAGGAACACAGGGGATAGAGTGAGGAGCCGAGATCCTCAGATGTATAAGGGAAAAAGGGCAAAGGTACATAAAATACAGACACAAATAAACAAGACAGCAAGCTGTGGAGAGGAGCGGCCACGCCTGGCAGTTTCCAGGGCTGGGGCTGAACCCTGACGGTGGAGCTGTTCTGTCCCAGAGGTCCTTCTATAGTAGCCCTTTACATGCCTTTGATTTTTTTCTCCAAGCACTTCACCCCAGCAGAGAGGAATTATGGTGCAGGCAACAAGGAGCTCTTTACCATCATCCTCGCCTTGGTAGTGGGCACTGGTCCGACTTATTCTAACTGACCACAAGAACCTCCAATACCTCCTTTTTGCAGGAGGAGGATCTGGGCAGAATTAAGACTTATAGAACGTAGAGGGATGGATGACATTTGCTCTCTCCTCTCCTCACTCTTTTCTGCTTCCCCTCTCATTTCTCTCTCTTTTAATTTCCTATTTCACTTCTTCTTTTGTCTCTTCATTCCATATTTGCTGTTTTTTTCTCTCACCTGTACTTTGGTTTTTTTTCTCATCTCTTCTTTCTCCCTCATCTCCTCCAATTTCTCTATCATTTCTCATTTTATTCATTCTTCTCCCCGGCAGCTGTCCTTCATTGGTTGATGCCAGAGGAGCTAAGTGCCGGCAACCAATAGAGTCACTTATATGGACCTTTAACTCCTGAAACCCCCCAGGCCAAGTTTCGTCATCACAAGTTAAAGGTCCATATGAGCGACTCTATTGGTCGCCAGCAGGTGCCTTCTCTGGCAATTGCCGTCAGGAGTTAGACGCGTCAGGAGTTAGACAATGAAATATGGCCTGGGGAGGTTCCAGCAGTTAAAGGTCTGTACGAGCTACTCTATTGGTCACCGGCAGGGGGGGCCTCCAGCATCAACCAATGAAGGGCAGCTGTCCGTAATTGGTTGATGCCAGTGGAGCTCAGTCATATACCATAATATGTCACAGTATTTGCATTATAATTCCACATCCCTACAATGAATACATTCCTACCTACTTGGCTAGAAGCCTTTGTATGGATAAAAAACAGTAAATGTATTTAGTGACAGGAAAGATTAAATTGCTAGAAGCAGATTAGGGAATATGTTGACATTTTCTATAGGGAATATACCAGTAGTAATCCAAGTACAATGTGGAATGTGGAAATTTCATTTAAAAGTTAATATTTTTCTGGATAGCAGGAACTGACTTTTGTTTACTTTATCATATAGCTTTATCCCTTTCCGATAAATACTGCCATAAACTGACTTCAGACAATAGAACAACGGGAAATGCTAGCAGAATGCTTGGTTGTATAGGGAGAGGTATTAGCAGCAGAAAGGGGGAAACGCTCATGCCATTGTACAGATTACTGGTTAGATCCCAAGTGGAATATTGTGTACAGTACTGGAGACCGTATCTCCAGAAGGATATAGATATAGGGCTACTAAGATGTTTAATGGATAACAGGATAAAACGTACCAGGAAAGGTGAAAAGATGTTACCATATATAGCCTGGAAGAAAGATGTGACAGGGGACATGATTGAAACATTTAAATATTGTATTTGCTTGATTATAAGACGCCCCCCCCCCAAATTTGAATATAAATGTAGAAAAAAAGAAAAAGCCTTAATATAAGACTACCCTACAAGAAAACGGTTTTACTAGTAAATATTAGTTCACTTGTAAACTATTTTTTCATATTTAATAAAAACTATGATTGAGAATTTTTTGTTTTTATTTCCTTTTATTTGCCAACCTGCCCACAGTTATGCACATCTGGCCTCCAGATTTGCCTTATACCCCTATATACCACTCTGCCTCCCAGATATGCCTATTAAACCCCTATATGCCACTCTGCCCCCCTGATATGCTTTATACACCCCTGTATGCCACTCTGCCTCCCTGATATTTCTTTTAACCCCCTATATGCTACTCTGCCACCCTGATTTTCCTTTAACCCCCTATATGCCCGTCTGCCTCCCTGATATTCCTTTTAACCCCTTATATGCCTTTATAGTAACATAGTAACATAGTTCATAAGGTTGAAAAAAGACCAAAGTCCATCAAGTTCAACCTATATACATATTGTGTCCCTACTGTGTTGATCCAGAGGAAGGCAAAAAAAACCCTTATGAAGCAGATGCCAATTGCCCCATACCAGGGGGAAAATTCCTTCCCGACTCCAAATATGGCAATCAGAATAAATCCCTGGATCAACGTTCTGTCCCTATTAATCTAATATCCATAACTTGTAATATTATTGCTTTCAAGAAACACGTCCAGGCTCCTTTTGAACTCTTTTATTGAGTTTGCCATAACCACTTCCTCTGGCAGAGAGTTCCATAATCTCACCGCTCTTACTGTAAAGAACCCCCGTCTGTGCTGGTGTAGAAACCTTCTTTCCTCCAACCGTAGAGGATGTCCCCTTGTTATAGATACAGTCCTGGGTATAAATAGGTCCTGGGAGTGATCTCTGTACTGTCCCCTTATATATTTATACATAGTTATTAAATCCCCCCTAAGCCGTCTTTTTTCCAAACTAAATAACCCTAATTCTGATAATCTTTCTGGGTACTGTAGTCCTCCCATTCCCCTTATTACTCTGGTTGCCCGTCTTTGAACCCTCTCCAGCTCCACTATATCTTTCTTGTACACTGGTGCCCAGTACTGTACACAGTATTCCATGTGTGGTCTGACTAGTGACTTGTACAGTGGTAGAATTATTTCCTTGTCGTGGGCATCTATGCCCCTTTTGATGCACCCCATGATTTTATTTGCCTTAGCAGCAGCTGCCTGACACTGGTTGCTACAGGTAAATTTACTGTTAACTAAAACTCCTAAGTCCTTTTCCATGTCAGTCGTCCCCAGTGTTTTCCCATTTAATACATATTCCCAGCCTGGATTTTTCTTCCCCATGTGCATAACCTTACATTTATCTGTGTTGAACCTCATCTGCCACATCCCAGCCCAAGCCTCCAACCTATGCAGATCCATTTGTAATCGTGCACTGTCCTCTATTGTGTTAACCACGTTACAGAGCTTAGTATCGTCTGCAAAGATTGATACTTTACTATACAATCCCTCTACAAGGTCATTAATAAATATATTAAAAAGAATAGGACCCAAAACTGACCCCTGTGGTACCCCACTAGCAACAGTAACCCACTCAGAGTATGTACCATTAATAACCACCCTCTGTTTCCTATCACTGAGCCAGTTACTTACCCACATACACACATTCTCCCCCAGCCCAAGCATTCTCATTTTATGTACCAGCCTTTTATGTGGCAACGTATCAAATGCTTTGGAAAAATCAAGATATACGACATCCAGCGATTCACCCCGATCCAGTCTTGAGCTCACCTCCTCATAAAAGCTGATCAGGTTAGTTTGACAGGACCGATCCCTTGTAAACCCATGCTGATATGGAGTCATACACTTATTTTCATTGAGATACTCCAAAATAGCATCTCTTAGGAAACCCTCAAACAGTTTACACACAACAGAAGTTAAACTAACAGGCCTATAATTCCCCGGGTCACTTTTTGTCCCCTTTTTGAATATTGGCACAACATTTGCTATGCGCCAGTCCTGGGGAACAGACCCTGTCACTATAGAGTCCTTGAATATTAGAAATAGGGGTCTGTCTATTACATTACTTAACTCCCTTATGCCTCCCTGATATTCCTTTTAACCCCCTATATGCCACTCTTACCTTCTAGAAAGCCCTTATATGCCACTCTTACCCTCCCCCGACTTACCAGCATACCTGGGAACTTCTGGGCTCTGGCTACCTTGAGCCTTCCCTTGCGGGACTTGGCCAGGACCGCACACTGACATCAGCGGGCGGTCCCACTGACGTTGGTGAGCGGTCCCACTGATATCGGTGGGCGGTCCGAATAACTGAGCACTGGAAGGTCATGTGATGTCATAGAAGCCCCGGCAACAGTGAAGATTGGCTGCCGGAGAGGAGGATCCGGTTCCTCTGCAGCGCTGCGGGGGATCTGGATCTTAGACTTGTAGTCAGACCTCTATTTGAGGACGACCTCGAATATAAGATGATGGTTATTTTTAAGAGCTTTTGCTCTGAAAAAAACCCTCATCTTATAATTGAGTAAATACGGTACCTAAAGGAAGTCAATATGATAAAGGTAGAGAGTTTAATAAAAAGAAGAAATACTACCACAACAAGAAGACATAGTCTTAAGTTATATGAGCAAACGTTTAAAGGTAACATCAGGAAATGTTACTTTAGCGAAAGGGTAGTGGATGCATGCAATTGCCTTCTAGCAGAAGTGGTAGATGTTAATACAGTGAAGGCGTTTAAGCAGGCATGGGATAGGCATAAGGTCAAGCTAGATATATGATAATGCCAGGGACTAAGGAAAGTTGGGCAGACAAGATGGGCCAATGGGTTCGTATCTGCTGTCATTTCCTATGCTTCTATGTTTGAAGTCCAACTTGCAAATTCTCTAATGCCAATTGACATTGGAACTTGCACCTCATGTCCACAAGGGTATTTAATAATTTTGATTGCACACACATTCCATTGCACACAGGGTGCATTGTGCAAGAGGGTAAGTTTGGTACTATATCCCCAAGGTTGATTTATAACCCCAACAGGATATGAGTTGAGGGGAAAACGGGAAGCTATCATAATCTCTCCATTCACTACTCTTTTTTTTTACTTTTTTTAAAAAAAATATTAAAGTATATATGGGTTATTTTTTTCAATAATTTTGTAAGTTTCAGACTGTGATGTTCAAGTTAATTGACTAACTCAAATGCCCTCACCAATGTGTGAATATACAGATACAGGTTATTTTGTTGGTGTTAGCATGTAACTACAAACCAGCATGGCCAGATTAACCTTTAATTCAACTGATCACTCAGCTTCTTTTTGAATAGTCCCTAGTTTTAGTATTGTTTTTTTTAATTGAGGGTTATTTTATTTTAAACCCTGCCTTTGATATGTGTTGTTTTGTTAACCCAAACTGAGCAATAATATGTAATATGTTATTCTATATCACTAAAAGCTTTCACCACTCAAAACGCATTACATAACTGTGCCACATAAATATTTTTGCCCTGTAGAGAATTGAATAAATGTCACATTGGTTGTTCACAAGCTGTGTAATTCCCTGTGTGTTGTGTTAGTGTAATTGATTTATTTTTTTGGGTTAGCTATGGCCTAAGGTCTAATAAATCAACTCATCAATAGTCTTCAATTTGGGTTGGGTAGCATTTCTATGTGCATGATCTCATTCCCTGCGTCAATGGACTTTAATTCATAATGAACCCTTAAACAAGAGGACAAGAAAGATTACAGTTTGACGGTGCAGTGTTGAGAGAGAGGACAGCAGATTTTTTTCTGAAATGATGAACAGACACAGAGAATCAGGGAAAATTCATCTGTCAGAAGCAAAGACTTCTTGGGAGGATCAAAGTGGTTGTGAAGTGGCAGCTGGAAAGTTGGAGGTTATGGAAAAATTCTTTACCCCGCTGCCCCACTCTGCTATCCGCAGATCTGCCAAAAAGGAAGAGGAAGAGAGATCAAGTTGGAATAGAATGAAAGACCCATACAATAATGCATCTCTTTCCTCATCTTCCCCCTCATCGTCTTCATCACAATGGTCTTCAGAATCTAGTTTCAGAGGCCAGGTAGGTTTTCCAAGATACTACTCTTGTGCCCCTCATTCCCGCTCCTGCAATGATCTCTCCGTTGCGAGAGGAAAGAGAAATACTTATGAGAAGGAAGCAATCAATATGCAGCAAAAAGGTGCTTCAGAACTAAAGCAACTGGAGAGTACAGAGAAGATTATTGCCAGTGACAACAGAGTTGGATCAACTAAATTGAAGGGATGCTCACCACAAAGAAAGGATTTGAGGACTTATGACGCCCATGGAGGATTAGAGAAGAAAACCTTAATAGAAGGTGGCCGGCGAGCCAGGTCCATGGAAGCACTAGCAGTAAAGCAAAGTGACAAAAGGCAAGCAAAGGACAACAGGAAAGTTATTGAGCAAAAGCAGAGGTTCTCTCGCTTCCTAGATGAAATCACTATCCAGGTGTTGAGCCCTTCGAATCTAAATTCTTTGGGAGTAAAGGAAAGTCAGGTTGTTGGTGCCCTGGACCCATGGAAAAACTCGAGCACTGACAGCTCAGGTTCTAGAGAAAAAAGAAGACATGATGCTATGACTGAGCGTCAAGAGCAGAGAAGAAAAGGGAGAGGAAAGGGAGAGACTACTAGACCAAAGGTAGGTGCTAATGCACCCAGTCCTCGCAGGAGTAGAGATATGAGCACTAGCCCTGATTCTGCCTCCTCATCAGCCTGGAAAAAAAGAACAGTGAACAAAACACAGAGTCCTCCACCCATAAAACAACATCCCAGAAAGAACAAAGCAAGCAATCCACAGACAACATCCCAAGAAATAGAAATAAAAGACAGGAGTAGGTTTGAACGAATCCAATGGATGAGAGAAGAAGACTGCAAAGGCGATAGAGCAATGCTACAAGAACAGGTAAGTATTTAAACAAAAGACATGTCTGTTCAACTTTGTTCTGACTTGTATACTGTGTCATGTAATAAATAAGTACAGATCTGGCCAACCGCATGCACACTAAAAGCCATATCCACAATATACACCATAATACACAAAGAAAATACCAGCCCCAGACGCAAAGGCTCCACCATTACATATACCCATAGTACAAGAGGTGCTTGCCTCCCACATACTTCTGTACATTATGAGTTGATGAGTTGACCCAAGTAAAATCATGCCACTGTGACACTATGGTATAAATTCACATTGCAGTTATGGCTGACATCACAATGCATACACACTGCATGTAACGGGTTCACCAAGAGAGCTGTAATAACTCCCAGAGATCACCCACATGTATCCTCCTGTTGTCCCCGGAATCACTTCCAGCACCAGAGAGAACAGCAGCACTCTGCCCTGTTGCCAGCGCTTCTGCTAGGGAGTGTGGATCTGGGCCAACTGCCCAACATTCCGGGGACCCAGGTGTGGAGACCGCAGTCCCATCAACTACCACAGTCTCTGGGGCTGCCTGATTGGACCCTACAAGGTTGCTGTGGTCAGGCTCAGGAAACAGGGAAAGGAGCAGGCAGATGCCAGCTCTTCTGCTGGGTGGGTGCTTGTGGAGACCGCAGTGCCATCTACTACACCCAGAAAACTTCCTTCCTTTTGCTGGGAAGGAAAGCCAATTGCAAGCCCTCCCGGACCAACATCCTCCGATGTAAAATCAATTAAATCCACAGTCTCTGGATCTGGTTGTGGTGTACAGTCACATAGTTCCGCTATCGGATCTGGGTTAGCTGTCCAGTAATCCTGTGACTCAGGGGCAGAGACCGCAGTCCCATCCACCCCTCCTGGGTCAACACTCTCAGGTGACCACTCAGTAAAATCCATGAAATCCATGGTCACTGGGGCATACTGTTGCACATGATCAAACAACTCTTGATATGCCTGTTCCAGTTCCCATTCTTGTGTGACCAAATAATCCAGGTCAGCCCACAGCTCAGGCACATATGGGATATCCTCCGCCCTTCGCTCCTGGACATCTTCCCCCCAACGCTCCGATGCACTACCGAAGTCAGGATCTTTTTCTATAATTTCCAATAAAAATCTCGGGCCGCCAAAGCCATTGCCCTCTGTGAGACCTTTATCTTCCAGCCCCAGGCACAGCTGTGCTGCGTACCACCGCAGAGCCCGATATCCATCGTCCAACCTCAGCTCTGTCTGGACCAGCATCTCCAGCTCAGCCACCCATTCCTCCTTGGGCTGCTTCCCCAAGAACGGCATCCGCAACTTCTGCTGGAGCCAAAACCTTTCCTCAAAGGTTGGGAGGCTTTTCCCCTTGAACTTAATTTCCAGGTGGAGAACCTCCCTCCAGAGCTTCAGGCGGGTACAATTCCTCTGGATCAGCTCTGCGTAGCTGACTTCCATTCTCTTTCCTGGAGATAGATCCCAGTGCAAAGGAAGTGTCCCTCAGACTAGGAAGCAATCCCGCCGCTTGCCACCAGTGTAACGGGTTCACCAAGAGAGCTGTAGTAACTCCCAGAGATCACCCACATGTATCCTCCTGTTGTCCCCGGAATCACTTCCAGCACCAGCCAGCATGCGCACCTTGGAACCCTGCTATGTGTACCCAATAAGTAGACACAACTACCTTGAACTGAGTACAGCAGGAATGAACAGTTTATTGTAGTAAAACAGACTCTTCATTAACATAAATTAACAGATATATTTATTCAACCCAACCTTTAATCCCCAGTCAGCAATCCTATTGATGGGATTAATTAAACAATGGAGTTCCTGCCTGTTTGGGAGCCAGGCTGGAGCCACCTCTGACTACCTTGGGCCCCTGTATGACGGGTCATTCTGTCACACTGCAAATTTTAATCTCACACAACTCCTACATCAAGATGTACACACAGCATACTAGTGTTGACCTACCCTATATACATTTATGGTATGCTATACAAACAAGTGATGCAAATAGTGCCATCCTTTCAGTGAAAATGATTATTATGGGTACACACAGTAAATACAATATAAGTCATCCTCTAATTACATCTCCCTGTGCCCTAACCACACACTAACTTCTTATTTTGAACTGTGTTTAAAATTGTCATGGAATTGAATATCCCCTTATCCTTTTATATGTTCAAATAATTCTCCCCAAGTGGCTTCCAGAAGTGACCCCAGTGATTCCCCATCACTCTACAAGTGTATTGCAGCTGGCTATGCATGCTAAGATACCATGCAGCTAGGGGCATCTTACAGCTATGCTCATAGGACCACTCTGTAGGGTATATTACATTATGCTTTCAGGTACAGACCTTGCACCATCTTATGTGCATTTTTGAACTAGTACATCTCCAAGTCTTACAAACACATTTTACATCTTAGTTTTCTGTTAGCTTTTCACTGCAGTAGTCCTACATGTTCTTTAAGGTAACAGCTCCCAGCTCACTCTTTCCTTTTGTTGATACATTACTATGTTTATCAGTGGAAAACTTGAAAAGTCTTTTCCCTCTCTGTGCTTTGAAAGAGCCCAGTAGATCAGTGTTTCCAGGGAGCTAGTGTTCTAGAGTTAATGCTAGTAGCACCCGTGGTACACTATGCTTATTGAGCGACACGTGAGTTCTTCATTAGCAAGAACTACCCTCATATGTAGTGTAGGGAACAGCTCACACATGGGGCGGCAATGACAGTATTCACACAGGTTTCAAAAGTCAAGCGTGTTTATTTAGATGCTGTAGGCACAGAGCCCCTTGCAAATAAAACAAACTCTAAGCCTGTCCGGCTCTAACTAAACATCCGGATACCTCTCTACAAGCCTAAGGTCTGGCACAAAGCAAAGTATCAGGTTGTCCATGGGTAAAACCTGGTGGGCTGCAGCGCTGGCTGTAGCTGCTCCCTGCCTCAGTCCCTCCTCCACCCTGCAAACCCAACAGCCCTCTCTTTTAAGGCTTCCTCCCCAGTAATGAGCATAGGAAGCCTCACCTGAGGGCTCCTGGGTTTGCTACCGTGCCTGGCTGAGGAAACCAGGTGAGATATATATCCCATCCACCACTTTCCCATACACTTTACCGCAGTAGATAGAAATAAGTTGGAATGTGTTGGAAAAAACCTGATTCATGCGTCTCCACCGCTCCAAGCATAAATGACCAACGGACCCTGTCCATTAGCTGTTCTCCTAGTAAGAAGTCTTTCTTTCTTTGAACCAGTTACTATACTCCTGGGGTTTGTGTTGTAGTCAATATTTTAATATGTTAATAATGTTTGACTACATTCCATTGTCATTCATATGAAACACTACCAGAACCTCTACCCAAATCTAGATATTAATACCGATCTACAAAATGTAACACAAACAACTAAGATAATTGATTTAGAAAAAGCATGTTTGTAAGCCAAACCAGAGAAGAAAATATTTCAATTAGTTAATTGGGTGCAAATAGGACTGCGAATAGGCTCTCTCCTGTGCAGGCTATAAAACATATATAGAATATTTGAGAAGGAGCAGAACTGCACACCAAAAATAGTACAACTGTATTAAATGTATTAATACATCAGAAATATTATTTTAATAAATTAATGAGCAACACCTTCATCACCAATTTATTAAAACAACATGTGTGACACTTGAATAAATGTAATACATTTATACTATTTATATGATGTGCTTCTTCTCAATTGTTCTAAGTAAATAAATTTGTTTTACATGATTTATTAGTTTCACCTACACACCACTAGTCTGTAAATGTAGAAAGATCTCCCCTCTCCCATGCTAGATCACTGATGATTTTAGACCCATATGAAAGTGGGGGGTGTAACAAGGGGCCCATAATATCCATTCTTGAGGACTTATACTTTGAATGAATGATAGATACAAGCACACCAAATACAATGTCCTCCTTAGAATCCCCTAAACATCTACATGAAGCCTACATGAGACTGTATATGTCTGTTTTAACTGAAATATGTTTTACAATAACAAGTAACTGTTTTATCTTTTCCATCAAGGCGCCATACATTGATAACCCTCAAAACTGGTGAGTACCACTGTAAATAAGCGGTTCCATTTGTTTCTATGCCCGCTTTCATCCTTTTTAGCATATCTAGTTTACTAATGAGCTTTTTCTTCTATTCGTTTATAATGCACGTACTTTGTATGTCTCCTTTGCAATGTATTAGTGAATCTTCCAAAGAGCTGATCACCCAGGTACCTATCATACCCCCTCCAGACTGGTGGGGTGACCATGGGAGTTCTCTGCCCAGACAAAGCAATAATAATGTCCCGGATACGTCCAGCAGGTAAGAACTTAGGACATTCAGGACTAGACACACATTCAAAGGAAACTTTTCACACAAAAAAACATTTTAACCTATATGATTAATCGCATATATTACTTACTCTATGTGGACCGCTTGTTTCTGGTCTGCATTATGTGGATTACAAGTTATTTTAGATGATTACAAACAAAACAAAAATCTTCATGTCTCAGTTACCTTTTTTCATGTGGCATACAGAGCCAGTGACACTTTACGTGTGAACAGCAGGTCACATGTAAATAGACCTTAAAGGATACGCATATAAACAGGTGTATCAGACAGAAAATTGTTGAGGATGATGCAAGACTCAATACTAGATATTGCCAATATAAAATATGTTTAGCACGCTTAATGTGATATGACAAGCATAAACTAGAATACTGTCCAATACTGGTTTTCCAATGATTTCTTTCCTAGTTAAAGAGCCAATAACAACTTCAAAAAGTGTTCTTATGGTAGTACTATGGTTAATGTTTTCAAACAGAGTGACCAAATCACTCATTTAACCAGGAGACACTTGTTAGTAGTATCATACACTGCAGCACTGATTTTAATGCAGCCCTGCAATATACATATACGTTTTAGTGGTCAAAGGAGCCATTTGGTCATGCAGTGCTAACACTTTCCCTAAAGGGGTCAATAACATATCAAGGGCATGATCTTGTGAAGCGACAATTATAACGTGTTAATGACTCTTAACACCGAAATGCAGTGATCCAATTACAGTGACATGTTCAATGGGCTAGATGATGAATTTTGTTAGAAAGGTATGGAGCTTAATACATGGGTTGTACCTCCTTCCCTCTTCAGGAACAATGAAAGCTTTCCTGGCACTGAGCTGAATGACCAGTCGCGAGAAAATAATCTTCATTCTGCTGTAAGCACCCATCTTGATGTATGCATAGTTTGGCTGAGGATTCTTAAAGATTTTTCTCCTTTTAGTGAAGATTTGACAAGGTGGGGCAGGGGGGGCAATTGCTCCCTGGGCTGCTGTGGGGCCACCACCTGAAACTACCACAGTGTCTAGAATTCTGTAAATAGTTTTTGGTCGAGCATGGGCATTGTGTTATCTGCCAAATGTTTTCTGATTATTTCTAGGCAATATTCCCAGATTTGCCACTTCGGATTGAATTGTACCAGTCCTCCCCTGCCTTCTTTTATTTCTTTAATAATCTAGTGTGCTATCAGGTTGTTTAATACAAGGTTACATTATCCTAAGGTATTAGAACCTTTTTTGTTCCTATTACAAAACATGCTGTTGCATTTTAATTATTCTGGAAGTCATAAATATTTCAATGTTTACGTATGGTAGTATAGGCCAATAATTCATAGGTAAGCCAAGAATATCAACCCCCTAGGTACAGCAATAATTTCCCCATAATTGTGGCTTTCCTTCCTCCCTTGCCAATTAAAGTTTTCTGAACATACATTCAGAACATTCAGCTACTGATTGACTGTAAGGAGGTTTGTAGAATGAAGCGTTGCTGATCACTTTTACCTTACTAGAATTATATGGACAATAGCATGGAGTATAACAAAGACAACAACTGGGTGAAGTGGGCCCCTGAAGGTGGCAATGCAGTTATGTTTCCACACAATTTAACAAGCAGGGCATCAATTTATTTAAACCCTTACTCTTTCTTTATCAGTAAATCTAACACTTGATTGCTTTATGTCTTTTGTCTCATCCTAATCATGAATTATCTACATTAATGCACCCATCTCTTGCTTATTTGGACAAAGAATGATAATTTGGAGACCAACAGGGATTCTCTGAACCAGAAGATCACTGAACTCCTTGACCATCTAGTAAGGGCTCAGAGCACCATCTGCGCGTTGGAGAAACTCAATGTAAGAAGCTCAAATAAATCTAATGAAGTAAACCTATGTTTTGAGTGAAACATTAAATTTCCTTTCCCACACTTACATCTGTAAATACCTTGTTACATTTTTTTTTACCTTTCGTAACAACTCCCATGAGAGCCTGAGTAGAAGTAGTGGAGGAACTGATTTTCTGTAGGTATTTTTTCAAAATATCTGTTTGCTGGCATCATGATGCATGTGATATATCTGCTTATTGAAACATTACATGCATTATGACAAAAATGTCATAATGTCACTGAATGTAAAAACAGCCTTTTCTACACTGTTTTTTTTGCAGAAGGGAAAGTGCCATTTTACACAATTGTTAGATCATAGATATTCATCATTGTGCAGAAGTATAATAAGTACAGGAACAAGAACCTAGTAATAATAGTTGAATATCTTGTCAAGTACTACTTTGTCATGTGCTATAAAGTGATACCAAAACTTTTTTAGTTTCTGAAATTTGTAATGATGCTAGTGTACTTTTTGCAATCGGTACTAATACATTGAAAGGCCAAAAGTTAATGGTTACTCTGTTGTCTATAATTACATTTAAGGTTTCCTCCTTGCTTCGCCATTTGCCACCTGATATGCTGGATTCAGTAAAGACGTCACACGTATCCACTGATGTAGGCAGTCATTTTAAATCTCTACAGGATACCACATCAGCTGGCATCTCCTCAGAGACCTGTTGCCAAGATTCTAATGGCAGTAACTTGCAATGTACTGCAGAAAAGACTATGGGGGTATCTACAGGTCCACTACTGACTGCTTTCACCCCGTGGAGTCCTAAAAAGCAGAAGTTTTTGCCCACTCTTCATTCCATTTACACCTCGATAGAGAGTGATTGCAGCTTAGAAGATGTCCTTCCTGCCTGCAAGCTCCTTCCACCTCGATTTCCTATGCTTGGAGAGAGTTTTTCTGATGATCGGAAGGATGGAGTTACTTTGGATGTAAGAAAAAGGTTGCTCTCTTATAGGCTTGTAGTGAGCAATATGTCACGGGGTCAGGTAGCAGGGGAGGATCCAACTATGCAGATATATGGACGTAGCGTAGTCCGGTCAAAAGTGCAACGGCAAACAGCGAGGTCAAAAACGTATCCGAGGTCGAGGCAGGCAGATAAGAGGCAACACGGTATAACAGGTCCGAGGTCGAGGCAGGCAAAACGGTATAACAGGTCCGAGGTCGAGGCAGGCAGATCAGAATCGTAGTCAAAGAGCAGGCAAGGGTCGGTACACAAGGCAAGGTAATATCATAAAGAACAGCACACCCCAAAAAGCAATACACTTTGAACGGGTAAAGCAGATAAAACAAATGGCCTTTAAATAGGAAACCGTCTACTCACAATGAGGCAGTGGTCCGATCCGCGATCCCGGTGGGGGAAGGTGGTGACGCGCCTGCTCATCCCTGGCGAGCAGGCGCAAGCCCGAGTGAGGCCGTGGAGGCAGGACTTCCCTGCCGGCGTCCGGTTGCGGCGGCGGTGAAGCCGCGACCTCGCCGCGACCGTACGGCGTCGGCGGCATTGACGGGCGCGCCGCCGGGAGCCCTTGGCGTGCGCGCCGCGGCGGCGCGCGTGACGCCCAGCCGACATCGGGTCGCGGCGGGAGCGGAGCCGCGACCCCGACGTGACCGCACGGCGCCAGCGGCAGGACGGAGGGAGCTGCCGCGAGCACGCGAGGTAAGTGCCGCGGCGGCTCCCGTGACACAATATTAATTTAATATGGCTAAGGATGAAGCTGCCATCCACCATAGATAGACTGAAACTATTGTCTAATCTTACATACTTTATTTGTAAACACATTTGACACTGTAACAGCTCTTATTATTATCTTTTATTTATATAGCGCCAACAGTTTACGCAGCGCTTAATACTATACATAAATTCAAGGGGTATGAGAAGACAAGAATTGACAGACTAAGACAAATCAATACATACTACTGCATTGGGCCACACAAACAAAAGTTTGAAGAACACTGAGTTAAGGCATAGATTTAGGAGCAAAATACCTGCATGAAATATCTCATGTATCTGTACACATGAAAGTAAAGTCAAAAGAGATGGGGTATAATACTGTTATTCTATTTTATCTGGGGTGTGGGTGGTAGTGTTTATTTGTTAACAGAGATATATTATAAGCCAGATATTAATCACCCTTTGCAATGTAACAAAATGTTTCTTAAGCCTTTCTCTCTATGAAGGACAAATAGTTCTTAGAGGTTCATATATTCAGTGATGATAAAAAGTTATTTTAATTTTAATTAAGCAAACTGACAATAGTTTGTCGCCCACAGGCTGCTGAAACTAGAACAGAAAACACAGTATCTGCTTCTTTGAAATCTACTTTTCCTGTTCCTAACCTTCTTCCCACTCATCGCGCCTTACCTCGTAAACACCACACCAGGCCCAACAGTTCTGAAAGCTCTGGAGATGAGCTTCACGTTAACTGGGGTCAGATACCATCTCAGGAGCTGAACTACCTGTCAGCACAAAAGATACTAGATACTATTTTGGGTTTAAGTAGCTCTTCCGAGCAAAGTCCTGCCACCCACCCCAAAAACATAGGTGAGTACTCCAATGCTAATGTTTCACCAAATGGTTATCCTAGAAGAGCTGACCTTCAATTTACAATGAGTGATGGTGTCTCTAGAGGTGATTCCAACTATTTATCTAACTCTGCAAAATGCAGAGACACATCAAATAATTCTGAAAGATGTTCTCCCAGTTGCTCCTCTAGTACAATGTCCAAATCTAGAGATTACAGTCAGGCATTCCATTCAAGTGACTATGCTACACCTCCACTTCCAGCTAAGAGGTCACCTCTTCCAAGAAGCATAAGGAATTCTTTTCCAAATCCAAGTGTTATAGATGAAACTAGTTTCCATCTGACTGGACAACAGGCAAGTTTACTCCCTTACGAATATGAGTGTCTTCAACAATCTGGGTCCATGTGCAGTCAAGTGCCTGGGTATTCCTCAGATCTTTTCACTGACCATTCCCTTCCACTCAGTCTAAAAAAACCAACATCAGGAAATGAACCGCTTATAGGGGATTGGGATAGCTTTCCCCAAACCAAGAGACCAGAAGACATTCCCCAAAGGAAACCAAGAAGAGAGAGAGCAGTGCACTTCCAGACACTGAATGAGGTGGAATCAAGAGAAGGCCAAGCTGCGTTACGGTCCAAGTTCATGGCTACTAAGGTTGAAAATAAGAAATTAAGTGATAATGCTTCAGTGGATTCAACGTTGCTTTAGTTTATTAACCACTGTGTGAAGTAATATAATATTCTATATTAACAATAAAAAAGTCTTAAATAAATCTGTCCTATAGCTGCATTTAGACATGAGAAAAAACACCCTAACTGAGATTTAGCAAAAATCCTTAACATTATACAACATCTATTAATGAACTTAGAATCAAATATATACAGTATATGTTATTAGTGTACCACATGAAAGCTAGATGAAAAAAAGCTAAATGTAAGCAAACTTATCAATGTAAAGAGCAAACTATGGAGAATTATGTTATAGGTATTATATGTATTTTTGCCCACTGTTTTTTTAGCGTTCAAATTATATTATGTTTGTGAGTGCATTATTCAGGAACAATCGCTTTTGGAGATGTTATTTTATATGGCATTATTGTTATAGCTACCCCAAAGCTTTTTCCATCCCAACCTGTTTGAGAAATTTTGAAAATGAAAACATACATTCAGAACAGGAAACATTCCTATTAGAGTTATGTTGAATGTGGTGGGGTAATAAATAAATCTATGTAATTCTAAATTCAGTAGCATAATTGAGTGTAGGAGTAACGTATGCTTTAATCCTTGTGTTAGAATTAAAATTATTATGGTCATTGGTATAATGTGTTTTTGCTTTCTAGATGTGTTTTGCCTTCTGTACTTGTAAAAATATATATACTCTGCACCCCCTGCTGAATTACTCAGTTGATGTGTTCCTATTCTAATTTATAGGCATTTCTTGGTGGTCACAGTCTAGAATCTGACACCACATATTTAAGTTTAGCCAGGGAGCTAATTCAGAAACCATGCATTTTCAACCAGGGGCGTATCTAGAAACCACAAGGCCCCGGTGAGAAAACTGCCCCAGGTCCCCCAACCTCACCAAGCAACATGTCCCAAAGTACCACATTTGTCCCCAAACAGCTTATCAGTGCCATCATAACCCCCAAACAGATTTTATAGAAGACACAGGGGTGAAGTGTTTGCAATATATATATATATATTTTCCTTTTTCACATGTGTTTATTGATGTGCACAATCTCTATTTTCATGCTGGTACATACAAACACTTTTACATACACATTCATGGTAACACACACTTATACATTGTCATTCATGCACTTATACACGTATACATAGACATTCATGCTCACAAGCTTTTATATATACACATTCATGCTCACAATTCTATTTATATATTTATGCACAATATATACAATGTACGCATGAGCTTGTATATATCAGGTGGGGGTAACACTATATATATATATATATATATATATATATATACACACACACACAATGTTGGTGGCACTAGCCTTGTTCTCCGGCAACACCAACTGGAAAAAAGGCGGACGGGGTCTGGTAAGTGTCAAAGCAACTGTCCTGGATAAAACCCAGAGCCCCTGGGATTACATCAGTAAGATGACACTCAAGAATGAGCTGCTGAAGGGGACATAACCAAGACATTTTGGACAATGCTATGTTTCCAACTTTTTGGGAACAGTTTGGGATGTATCCAAGGCAAGGTCCGTAAAGGTATGTTTTTATGAGTTTGGTGTAGCGGAGCCCTAACCTCAGCCCCATCAAACACCTTTGGGATGAACTGGATGCCAGACCTCACAAATGCTCTACCGGATGTTTGGCCAAAAATCCCACAGAAACACTACACAATCTTGTGGAAAACCTTCCCTGAAGTGTTCAAGCTGTTATAGCTGCAAAGGGGGACCCAACTTCATATTAATGTCTATATTTAGAGTGCAATATCCCCGTTGGTGTAATGGTCAGGTATCCCAATACTTTTGTCCATATAGTTTATGTAATTCATCTTCATAGGACTGAAATACAACAAAAACAAACATTAAATTATTATTTTTTATTTTTGTGCTAATTAATAAAAATGATCTCAAAACATTAAACCACAATGTGTGCATCACCTATGCTTTAAAAAGCTCCAATAAACAGTTACATAATGGTATGCACATTTACAATCCCTTGTTGCCACAACAGAAAATTCTGAAGATTTATTTACAACTCATTCATGTGAATTTCATGTATTGGCAGCCAATAAACATTTACTGTTTTTTACTTAAAAGAGATAATACTTTAAGATAAAGCCCAGGAAGACAACCATTGTGGAAAGCAGTGGCTTACAAATGTCCCCCAATGCCCCATGTGTTCATTTAAAATCTGGTTAAAACGTAATCTCATGGGGCAAAGGTAGATCATTTTGTGACTATTAACATGACTCCATGCCACACAGATTAATTGTTATATAGCGCTTTATTTTGTTGTTCATTATATACCATGGTGAGTACTGTGTATACTATATTACAGAGATGCTAAATGACCCTCTGTATCTTTAGACTTTTAAAGCTTAGTTTATGGGCTTACTTAGACCCGATGCCCTCATCTTTAAAGATACTAAAGCTAATAAAAATTAACTTCAATAAAATTCGTACTGATTGCATTCTAATTCAACAAGATGTGCCAAAGACCAAAGAACATGAATACTCTGTTAATAATTAGAATACTTGACAACTCATTCTATGTGATATATGGAACAGAGCTAGAATGCATTTTTTTGAAGCTCACAATCCCTTATCAGTACAAACATCAAAATTCAAGGTCATGGAATAAGTTAGGCCTGGTATAAAAAGTTCAGCGCAAGAGAAAATTCTTGAATCTTTGTTGATAATAAGAATGAATTTATGGAAGATCGTTGGAGGTGTACTTGGAGGAGCTGTTATACTGGCCATTGGCTTGCTTATTGGCCACTTTGGCATCTCCAAGAATTCAACACCAGAATGGGTTAAAGAAATTTCTCAAGATGTTGATGAAGCTTTCATTACAGAGTTCATGAAGGAGGTGGATAACAAGAAGATAGAAAATAACTTAAGGTATGAGAGAAAAACCGACAAATGAGAATTTTTGAGACATTCAGACCTATGACTTAAAATATCGTTGCTGCTATTGGGGAACCATGATGACTCTTAGAATGATATTTTAGGACAATAATTATATCCTTGACATAATTACTTAAACAAGAAACTATTAACCTTTGCTCAATCCTTCATAGACATGAAGGTCTGACCCCTAATCTTCAAAGAGCTGAACAAAAATGAAGAGCAACCTATTTTACCAGTGCATTAGAAGATGGGACAGTATCATAAAATGGAATTTTATATAGTCCCTTTTGCTTTATCACATTTAAACTCCACACTGATGTGACTCAGGTTCAATAACTTTAAATCTGTATTAGTTACTCTAGGGTAACATTGCCAAAAGGACATTGTGGGGTAATAAAACCCCTATATAGCCTGCAAAAACTGAAATCCTATTAAATTTAACTATTGAAATGTAACCTTTAATTATACTATCCTAAAAAAAATAAATGTAGTATCAGATATAACCCGAGCAGTCCCTACCTATATTCAGACATAATAAAAAGGATTCATAGGCTCTGATTTATCATGTACTGTTCAGTAAGCCTTGTAACTGTAAACTTGATAGTGTATCCCTAAATTGCTTGCCTACACAGCTAGAGTGCAGTGGTGATCTAAATCAATATGATGTATGTCTAGAAAAATAAACTAGGACTAAGAGTCCAACTAAATAAAAAATCAAAATATCCCTGACACACGTTTCCCCATTACTACGTCTTGTCAGAGGATTATCCTTGGAGCACAGAGACTCATGGTGTAAATTTAAAAGGACCGCACTGTGGATTGATTGGAGGCACAGCCCCACCACTGGTTTCTAATAGGCTTAAACCTGCACCAGGAAATTAGAACCATTAATAAGAAGGGAACCATCTCTTACATGTTCAGGTCAGATTGTACAACCATTTTTAAAGACATCTTTGAAAGGACTTTTAAAATAAACCCATGGGATTTAATCACTATTACAAATTGTCTAAAAAAAAATTTATCATAGCTATTTGCCACAATTGATTAGTTATGAGATAATGAGTTGAAGGCTATAAACATGACACAGCTGTTTAAAAATGGTGGTCAAACTTGCAACTGGGCAATCACTATTTCTAGATGGTGGTGTTTGCTGAATACTTGCTTTGAATCAAGCTTTTTGAAACCTCACTCACATTTATTTCTTTTTTGTGATTTATATTATGTTTTCTTTTTTTTAACAGGGAACTAAGCCAGAAACCTCATTTGGCAACAACTCAGGGAGATGAGGCATTAGTTAAAATGATTCTAGAACGTTGGAAGGATAAAGATTATGGTCTTGATGATGCTAAGGAGGAGAGATATGATGTCTATCTTTCCTTCCCTGATAAAAATAATCCAAATAATGTCAAAGTTTGTAAGTTTATAAGTAATCAATATGTTACCCCTACCCTAAATGTCTAAGATATTTTCTGATAGACACTGCTGATCAACTGACAGAACTATATACGGCAGTAAGAACACATTTAAGTAATATGTTAAGGAATATGTAAGGGTAATGCAATGTTGATTCTAATATGCTGGCTTGTATTACAAGCACTATAACAGGGGTCTCAAACTCTTTTTAATAAAATATTAAAATTTACAATAAAAATGTATGAAAAATGTTAACATTACATAAAATAAAAATGCATTTTAAGGATTAAGCCAAGTAGGGTGCTAAAAAAGGCACAGAGGAGCCAAATGAGCTCCCATACTGGTAGCTTGTATCTGTATGCTAAATACAAACAAATATAGAAACTATTTTGTTCACACAAACTTAACATGTAATCTACATATACGCTAACTAATTGTTTAGTAAATATTTGCGTGGGATTCTGAAATACTACATTCAGGTCTTAGTCATATGCAACCCAGTACTTTCAGTGAATAAGGTTATTCTTCTAGCTCATGTTTTCCTGTTTTATTCAGCACTAGCACTAGCCTATACTTCTGTTATATGAAATTATATAGTAAACCCAGTACAATAATGGTCCATGTTAGTCTATATCACCCTCTCACTTTTTTTTATCTTCCCAGTGTTACCTAATGGTGAAGAACCATTTCAATCCCTTCTAACAGAAAAAAATCTCTACGGAAATGATCAAAGTGATCCTGATGTCATTAAACCTTATGCTGCTTATGCCCCAAAGGGAAACCCTAAGGTAATTAATAAAGTGGGTTTGGTGACATTATTATAGGGGTTTCGATGAGATTAAATTAACAGTTACTGGCACCTCTGCTGTTGATAATTTGGAAGCTAGCATTACAAATGTTTGTATAAGCATATGGGCCTCGATTTAACGACCCTCTAAAAACTAGGCTCTATTCACTAAGGAATTGAGTGGTCAGGGCTAACTTTACTGATGTCACATGACCATGCATGTTAACCCCTTTAAAATAAATACTTTTGCAAGAACACAACTCTTTCTATACATCTATAAGCAAATTTAACCGTGTAACATGGAGCCTGGTATATCTAATGTTGTATAGTAATATAAAGCCTGGCAAACCAAATATTTATGAAGTAACACGCAGCCTGGAGCACCTAATATTTTCCAAATACATTTTTATTTTTCAACTGTGCTACTTTTCCTTTTATTTTTATAAGAATTATTGCATAAAATAGTCTTCTTAACCCCAAAATGATTTATTTTATCTATTAGGGGAAGCTGGTGTATGCCAATCAGGGAAAATGGAGTGACTTTGAATATTTGAGTACAAAAATGAATTTGACAGGTACCATTGCTATTGTGCGCTATGGAGGAGCAGGTAGATCTACAAAGGTATGTCTTCATATAAGTAACACTTTTCTGTGATCAGATTTTCATATTAATATCAAACGTTAGTTTAGTCTTCGGATACCAGACTGTTTTGCTTTTTTAAAATGTTGCCATCATTCTTACATTTTATCAAAATCAAATAACCGACAGGGACAGAGAAAAACAAAACAGACACCTTTGAAAACAAAGCAGGGTTATAATGGGTAGATTAACATTGGACATTTACTTGCTGCTTACTTGTTGTTGTGTCATTTATATATTTACATGCAAGGCATAGCAGGAACATGGAGCTTGTTGTGCTGGAGATTGTGGCGGACCACTTGGTCCATGTGCCCCTTCCCTTGCAGCAGGGGTATTTTTTGAGACAGACAGGGTGAATTGCAGGAGTATGATCAGGGATGGCCGGGGATGTCATGTGAAATGGCCAGCCAGAAAGATGCTCCTTGTGTTACAGTCAGTATGAGTGGAAGCTGCATGGCTCTCTGCTTGTATAGTAAAGGTAAGGCTCAGAGTTACTGTGTCAGGATTCCCCACCCTGCAGTCACAAGAGCAGAGATACTCCTGTCAGCAGTGGTCTCTTCCCTACTGCTCCACAGATGGACACCATGGAACCCAATCTGTCAGATCAGTGGAAAGGGATGGTCTTGGTGTCACAGAGAAGAAGGCCCAGCCGTGACAGTTATGTGTATTTATTTTGAGGGTCTAATGTAAATGTCATTGTCTCAGTCGTTTGTAGATTTTTACGCCCTCCTAAGCAGGGATCTTAGATTGGTAGATGCTCAAGCATATCAGTTCTCTATGGTAAATGATGACATAAACGGACTTACTAGTTTTTGGTTGGTCATTGTTTCTCTTTCGTGTTAGGTACTGAACATTTAAAACCCCCCACCAATGTCAATTTCGATTAGCCCCTGACCAAGCCATTTAGGCAAAACGTCCACCAGATGATCCCTCAGAAGTCTCCTAGCTTTGCCCCAGTAGATTGGATAGTTATTATTTAGGAATGATTGGGTTACAAGGCATTCCAGGTTACAAGGCTGTTCACAATCAGGCACGGATGTGCCAGTCGATGTCCGGCATAGGGAAAGTTATTGTAATACCTGGGGCATACACTATATATTGAGCAATTTTAATCCCATTATAATTTTGGAATACTAACAAAAGGAGTACCGCGTGGGATGTGAAATGTGTTTTTACTTATGTTTTATAATTGTGACAGATTATTATGGTAAAATCTCTAATTATTGATGCTTTTTTAATTTAGCCTAATAAAAGTTAATTTTTAATATAACTACATTGTAAGCTTGCGAGCAGGACCCCCTCTAACCAATTAGCTAGACTTGAAATTGACCAGAAACAGATGAATATAAACCACTGGTAGCTTCTATCTGCTATAAAATGATAGAGTAACCCTAAAGTTAAAAATTCCAAGTGCCTGCACTTCTATGTGTAAGATGTATCAATTACATAAAACCAATGTAACAATGTAATTAGCAAATAATAAACAGTGCTAATTTTAACGCATAACTGCTGATTACTCTCTTCTTCAGGCAATCAATGCTGCTCAGTTTGGGGTTGTTGGCGTAATTGTCTATACAGACCCTAAAGATATCAATGACGGGAATGCGAATCCCAGCCAAACATACCCATCTTCTTGGTACATGCCACCATCAGGGGTAGAACGAGGTTCCTACACTGAAGATTTTGGAGATCTGCTGACTTTTTTTTCTCCAGCAAAAAGTAAGAGAACACATCCCTTAATCAAAATCTGCATCATGTCAATTGTCCAATATAAAGAGTCAAATAATAAAACCAGATAAATAGATAAAACCTATGACAATAATCCAGCATTGGAAACTGTATAACAGCTGTGTCTTTGCTGTGTTCCATTGTTAAGCTACTTATTTTTGTTTATAACATCTATCTCCAGGTATAACCTAGGATGTGACATTCCCTCTTTAATTCTTTCTTTCCTGTCTATCGCTACCATAGACAAAGAACCCCTAAAAATGCATGTGCATGTGAACCTCCATTTCTTAGTGCATATCAGAAGGAGCATGACAAGCTGCATACATTATTTCTTCTTTCTATTATTTCATTCCTATGATCTAAATAAAAGCTCAGTGTTTGTATCCCCTTGTGTTTGGCTTTTGTCACAAAGTACTGTATTTGCTTGAACGCTCTGAAAAATACCCCTCGTTTTATATTCAAGGTTTTCTTATAATCCCACCTCAAATAGAGGTCTCACTATAAGACTAAGATCCAGATCTCCCGCAGCGCTGCAGGGGACTTGGATCCTCCTCCATGGCAGCCGGTGAACGTCTGTGGGATTTGCGAAGACAACCTCCGCTGTTGCCCGGCACTTCTGCAGAAGTGCCAGGAAGCAGCAGATGTTGTCTACGCGCATAGACGTCCACCAAGAGCCCCCACTAGAAACCAGGGGGCAGAGTGGCATATAGGGGGAATAAGGCATATCTAGGGGGCAGAGTGGAATATAGGGGGTATAAGGCATATCTAGGGGGCAGAGTGGCATATAGTGGTATAAGGCATAATGGGGCAGATGTGCAGAACTGGGTGGTAGGTTGGCAAATAAAAGGAAATAGAAACAAAAAATGCATTTTTCTCAATCATAGTTTTTATGAAAAAAATCTTTACATGTGAAATAATATTTACTAGAAAACCTTTTTCCTAAAGGGTAGTCTTATATTTAGGCAATATCTTTTTTTCCTAAATTAATATTCAAACTTTCGGAAGATATTTTATATTCATTTATGGTAATTGTTTTATAGATTATACCTACAGAATTAAAGAGTCTGAAATCAAGGGAATTCCGCCAATCCCCACCCAACCAATAGGATTTGAAGATGCCAAGGCATTGATATGGTGAGATGATATGGTTTATTGATGGAGAATTATTTAGAAACATACAGTAGAATGTGAGGGCAGATAAGAACCATTCAGCCCATCTAAGCTTCCTTCTTTTCCTGCAGCACAGACTCAATCCTTTATGAGTCCTTGTTCTTTTCTTAGATTCAATCTAGCCATATCTCATTCATGTTTAAATTGTATTACGGTACTTATATTGTATTCTTGTATTAATATGTATTAACGTGTCCAACCTGCAATACCATTTATCTGCTACATTCTCAGTAAAGTACCATTAATTATAAATATACTTCTGTGTAAATACTTCTTTGTAGCATAGTGAGTAGTAGTATAGTATCATGATTGAATCTAAACAATTTATAAATAGTGCTATACTATTGTATTTACAATATTTCTAGCTTGTTTCCTAATAAATTGATCGGTGTCTGATTTTTTTTGTTCAAAATACTTTTTGCATTTTAAAAAAAAATAAGAATACAAGTATTTACAGCCAAGGGATATACTTTTACTAGGTTTTCTTAAGATGTCTTTGGCATAAAAATATATTGAAATTTTAGCTCATGTGCTACGGTCTCTTTATTCTGTTGCTTCATTTTATACGACATAAATGGGTCAATGCAACATCCTAAAACTAAGGCAATTCACATTCTTAGCTGTGATTGAATCAGCAATAGAGTAAAAGAACATTTTCATATTGTTGCTTACCTTGGGCCAACTCAACTCTTATTTGATTGACCCAGTGGTTTCTAATCACAAGTAAAAGTTAACAGGGCCGCCATCAGAAGTTTTGGGACCCTTTATAGAACAAATGGTCTTAGACAATGAACCCCTCCATTAACAGACATTAGCCGTTTCGGACAATTACCCCTCTCTATTACCAGACCTGATGTTGGCTGCAGCTTACCCTGAGCTCCAGATATGAAGTCTTTCCTGATTGGCTGAGACCTCCTTCACTGTAGTGAGGGCTTCTCTCCCAGCCCCTACTAATCAATAGGGCTTTTTTTTTTTTTTTTTTTGCACCGGTCCTGGAGGTACTGCAATACCAGGTCAATGCGTGGAGTGGACAGAGCAAGCTCTTCTTCCATCTCCCTGTTCTAAAAATCCATTTAATATATGGTCCCCAGATAGGGGACGTATCAGATATTAAACTGATAAGAACAGATACTACACTTGATCTTAGCCAAAAGGCCGAGAAGCGATAATAGGGCTTTTTTTAATGGAGGGAAACTTTGTTAAAAAAATTATACAGCCGGACCCCTCACTTCAGCAACAACCAGCAGTAATATTCAATAAGGTAGTTTCAAGTAATATTTAGACATGAGAAATGAATAGAGATTATTCACAAAATCAGGAGAAGCAATGCATTACGATGGGCCAACCCCGGTGAGCTTTTCAGCAAGAAAAGTTTGTTTGTCCCTATTGCTTCGCTAATGGAACAATGCATCACACAGGGCCATCTTACTTAGCAGGTTCACTTTTTCTACTAGACTTCAGTCCCAGCAGATTATTGTTTTAATAATAGTCTGCTGTAGCCTTGATAGTCTTGATACAGAAAAACATTTACAGTTTTTAAATTATTATGAAACAACATATTGCTGTGATACTCACAATATATCTTCTGTTTTCTCAGTCAGCTGACGGGTAGTGCTGCTCCTGAAGCCTGGCAAGGGTCCCTTGGGTGTACATATAACTTAGGCCCTGGCTTCACGGCAGCGGGTACATTCAATGACGGGTAAGACAATGGTATTTTATATCCTTGTTATTTATTACTCTGTATATGTAGAACTATATTTAAATATATATTAACTTGGCATAATGGCGGTTTATATTTCAGTCAATAAAACATGACTTTTTGTGAAATGTCTGCTGTTGAAGGCCTAATTTTGCAAATCAGAACAATTATAAATGTATTTAGCTAATGGATTTTAAAAATTTCAGATTGGCTATTGGGATGCCATTACAATCTGTCAAATCCTAAAACATGTATGAAGGTAGTGGGGACCGTGCTAAATGACAGAAACCCAACAAATACACCCCTCACTAACCCCTAAAACCCGAACCCATCAAATAAAGGACACACCACAACATTATGGATTAAAAACAGGCCACAGCTTTTATTAGCATAACATCAATATGTACTGTGATAGCATAACCTTTAAAAACAACCATATATTATACAAAAAATTTATGCAAATGAAAAAAAAACTGTTTTGTTTTAATGTGTACCTGAAACATTGTTAATTACATGAAGGTAACCGCAGATATTCTATTTGTAATGTACAACTTTATCTATCCTTAGTGATGTTCAGGTCAATGTGTACAACTATCAAGAAATTAAATCATCGGCAAACGTAATGGGCATTATAAGAGGGAGCGTGGAACCAGGTAAGAGAATTGCCACAAGCTGCAAATTATGATATTGACCTCGCCATAAAATTATTGTCTACATCAATCATATTTCCTTTTAGGAAGCCAAGGAAAGGAAATAACCATTGGCAAACGCTCTTATGTTTGAGATTCTGGTGTATGTATTTGAACTGATGGCAGGATAGCATGCACAGTGGCCAGATCAAAGAGCCATTGACACTAAAATGATTACGCTCTTTCCCCTAATCTGCTGGATCTTATTACTAAATGTAGCTCCTAGTACACCTGAATTCCCAAACCCCTCCCAGCAATAATTATTTAATCATTTATTTTTTTGCTAAGAATGCTAAATTGTCATGTGAAACAAAAGCAGGTGCTGATAAGTTGAAACTGAAAAGTTTCTTAAAAGTTTCTGTTTTATTAAAATGAACCTTCATAGTACGTTATAAAATGATAGATGTTTCTAGAGTGTTCAATTAATGTTTTGCACCTTCAACACAACTTACATGTTTCTCTGGTTTCACTTTTGAATTCATATCCCGACTGTATCTGTATACAGACAGGTATGTGATGTATGGTAATCACAGAGACAGCTGGGTACATGGAGCGATAGATCCTAGCAGTGGAACTGCAGTCATGCTGGAAATCACCAGGATTCTGGGAACCAAGGTCAAGCAAGGTACTATGGATTGTTAAGATGAAAGATTTCTAAAAGATTTGTCAGACAACAACCAACTTTAGGTTTATGTTCAGAGCACTCCAATTTAAAATAATCATAGAGTAAAAATGTGGTATGTTGCTTTAACAAGTTTAGAACAATACAGCACCCAGCAGCGTATTTACCTAGCTCAGGCCTGTGTCGGCACCCCTAGCCTCCACCTCTGAAGCTGCTGTCTTCACCCCAGACGTTACGGCATATTCCGGCACTTTGTATTTTAAAGGCGCACAGCCTTAATATTAGCCTACAATCAGCCTTAGATTTGCAATAAACATCAGAACTCTTACAACAGAATATACAGTGAGATTAAGAACACCATTGTGACAAGTGAGATGTCTATTTTTATCCACTGACTTTGAAAAATAATTATTTACGATACAAATCATTAAGCTACACTAGCATTATGAGCCCTAAGGAAGGTTGATTAAAAAGACGAAAAGTCCCTAAATCTACTCAACACAAACCTGGCAGCATTTAATGGTTTTGGTGTTTTATAGTTGATATGCACATCTTTGTTCCACAGGTAAATGGCGTCCACGAAGATCCATCATTTTTGGAAGCTGGGGAGCTGAAGAATTTGGTTTGATTGGGTCAACAGAATTTGCAGAGGTAATTTGAGCTGATATATCCTCCCAGAGAGATAGTCATTAATATACTGGCAGGTATTTGATTAAAATTCCCTTAGAGAAATAGTCATTACACTAGATAAGTTTTTTAATTATTTTCAAACGTGGAGCCTCTCAAGCCTCAAGATTTTTGCGATTGTAAAGTGCACATACAATAGTAGTTGTGAAGCATTTCAGAGTATACATGGTACAAAACGTGGCAACAACAAAACATACCTCTTAAAATAATGAGTCAGTCTTAAATATAAATCATTATTCCAATGCGCTCTCATTATTTTCCTTATAGGACTACTACAGCAAACTAAGAGACCGAACTGCAGCATATATAAATGTGGACATTTCTGTATTTGGTGAGACCTGTATTAATATATGTAACTCAAGGGATTTAGAGTGGATACATTAGGGATGACAGAAAGAACCCATATGGCCCATCTAGACTGCCTTTTTTATTCACTTTTTTTGTAGGATAGCTTTATGAACATCCCAAGATTTCTTAAATTAATTTACTGCGTTCAGCTGTACCACTCCCACTATATGTCTTTTCTAGGTATCTACCTTCTTTCTCAGGTAAACTAGTTTTCTTGCATAACCTTTTTTCCACAGATTAACTTTAAATTATGCCCTTCATTCCTGGCACTCTGTTTTGCTCTTGGACTGTATTTAATCTCTCAACATATTTGAATCCTTTTATCACATCCCCCCACACCTATATTCTTCTAGGGTGTACATATTTGGGTTTGTATGTCATTCCTGTTATGTTTTATCAGTATGACTGTGTACCATTTCAATGGCCCTTCTATGCTTGAGGTTGCTGAGTTTGGGGTTTTATTTCACAAATGTAAATAGTAAAATATTAGCAAGTATAGCATTGTATGCCTTCCTGAGAACATGGGTTTGGTGGTATCAACTGAGTGACCCTGAGAACCAGAGGGTACAGACAAAGCCTTGAAGTTCCATTTTAGAATTACTGATTTGTCCCAGGAATGATTTACCTGAATTTATCAAGAACTGTGTTTGAAGGACAAATATGTCATGCTATTTGTGATGCATAAAAAATCTGGTCTGAATCAGTAATATCTCACAATGCTGATGACTTACCTGCTTATCCTAATCTCTCTTTTCTAGCCAATGCTACATTGAGGGCCCAGGGAACACCTCCAGTTCAGGATGTCATATTTAAAGCAACAAAACAGGTACCTGCTGGCAACACACGTCTGCTAGACTCAGTGCTTTAATATGCCATGCGTACCTTACAGACAATCTTTAAGCACAGCATAACCCACTTTAGACATGATAAAGATATTAAACATCCTATGTGCACACACTATGCATCTCATAACATATGTCAACTTGTAACTTTATTTCCTTCCGGGTAATGGTACTGGTGTGTTTCTCAACCATGTTTCTGATACACTATAAATACAAAACAATATATATATATATATATATTATAACTTTTGTCTCATACGTTTCGGTCTATGTAATATAGTGATACTGCATATAGGTTAAATCAATTTTAGGGAATATCACATAGAGGATAGAATTTAAGATTGACATTAATGGTTATAGCATGTAATATCTTACATTACATTACTTATATCTGCAGGTGCAAGCCCCTATAAGCCCCTCTCTCTCAGTCTATGACAACTGGATCCGTTACTTCAATCGGAGCAGCTCAATCTATGGCAAAGTCATACCCCAGTAAGACTTTTGTGGACCTCCTTATGTGGCTTATGAAAAAATTTAGACTTGTTAAAACATCCATACCCAGAGGAGTATAGAAGGAATGGACCTACAAAGATTTTTACAAGCCATTTTCATCAGTAGAACTGACACTGTATAGAGAGCGATGCAAACTTACACAAACATAGTTATAGGGCCAAGAATAATGGCTACTTTAGATTTGTCCAGCCCTGATATCAGTTATAGAGACAAAAGGGAAAGGTTGTGAGAAAATTCACACTAGGATGTCTATTAATTAAATAGGCTGTTTGTAGGAATGTTGAACATCCCAAAACTCTGTTACGTGCATTATGAAGGTCCAGCCCCAGTAAGCTTCTCCTACAGGAATGACTGAGCTGTCCCATTGAATGCATAGTTAAACAACTGAGTGCATCACTAAATCAATTTGCCTATTAGTTATGTGGGGCTAGCAGGAGTAGCGCCATTCTCCTTCCAACTCCGTCTTTAGTCAATAGATCCTGAGACACTGAGAAGGTTTAAAAGAGGGTGCGCGTTGAAACAGGAGAAGGTTTGAAAGTAGTTTAAGAGAGAGCACACAAACAGATAGAGGGCAAGGTTAGAGAGAGAATGAATGCTCATGCACAGGGGAGGTTTGCAAGAAAGCAGAATGTTTGTGCATAGAAGAAGAAGGTTTGCAGAGTGTACTTAGACACAGGAAGTTTGAGAGTGTGCATGTTCAGACTCATGAACTCACACATTTAATACAGCACAAACAGACAATGGAAAATGTCGAGAGAGATCAGATTATCGTAACTGTTAGTTTGTATGCCCTCCAACTGCCTTTGGAGTTACATGTCGTGTATAACAAATTATCCATGGTCAATAAGTTTACAGCCAGGAGACAGAATTCCGTACGGCACAATGTGTACAGATATTTTTTTTAGATTGAGAGCATCTCTGCACTCTCTATAGATATATGTTGTGTGTTGAACTTGCTTGAGCTTGCATTCTATGTGTTTATTAAATAACTGTCTATGACCAAGATGGTTTGATTGCAGTTAATATATTTGTGTATTTAGGCTTATCAGTGTATGTGCTTTTTAATAGGTTGGGTACACTTGGAGCTGGCAGTGATTACGCTCCCTTCTTGCATTATCTGGGCATCACCTGTATGGATCTCGCTTATACATATGACAGGGTAACGTATAATGAACAAAAAGCCAAGCAAACAATTTTGTACCTGATATTCCTTTTGTACCTAGAATTAATTGTTTAGTTTTGCATGCCAGAAGATGAGTGCCAACACAGTCTACAAGGATTTAGCAGTCAAAATCTTACTAGATAAATGAAGGTCGGAATAGATGTAGGTCATAGGTTATTTGACCATAACAAATAAATATCAAATGTATTAAGGTAACATAGGTTCAGACTGATAGAGGAGGCTAGAATAGCTTATCCCTTAACTAATAAATATACAAAATAATATTGATGACTAGTGCATATAACTATAATTTGGATCAATATTTGTTTTGAAAAAGAGAGAGAAGAAAGATATATTGGGACAGAGTGAAGAAAAAGAGAGAGAATATTCAGAGGGGGAGAAAAAGAAGAAGAGAGAGAGAGATATAGAGGAGGGAGAGATGGAAACAAGAGAGAGAACATTTAATATGTTATATATAAATCTGCCACTGGCTGCCATTACTCTATAGTGTAACTTTTAATCTTTTAAAATAACACAAACAAAAATCACAAATAATAGGTAAGCCAAAAAGCCACAGTTCCATTTGGAGCAGAATATTGCACTGGGTGTGGGTTTAAGTTTATTTATTATTTTTTTTAATTTAAAAGTTCCTTTTTTCTTATTGTTTGATGTGTTGTGTGGGGTGGGTTGAGAAATGCAGTCATGGAAGTTGTAACTTGAACATTTCAAAGTTGCAGACACTGGCATCAACTCACAAACAACTTGTTTATTAATGAATATACCGGTACTTTTTGTTATTTTGTCTGTTGTAACATTTATGAGTATGTAAATGAAGTCAAATTGCATCAGTTGAGCCAAGTGCGTGAATAGATCCTCACTACTGTATATAAGCCTTTTTTTATTGTGCAGTACAGACAGGGCCACCAGTCTTCTGCAAGAACATATTGTACAATCACAATTAATCTATGACTACTTTCTCACCATACAGAGCAAAACATCAGCAAGAATATATCCCGCCTATCACACAGCTTATGACACATTTGATTATGCTGCCAAATTTATTGACCCAGGTAAAAGTGACCCTTTACAATACTTATAATGGAAACTAGCGGTAGAAAGCATCTGAATAAGTTAAAAACAGCACATTAAAAAAAACATTAACATGAGTGATAGATGGTTTTCAATTATATTTTACACACAGTTTTATTTTTGCTGTTAACATTAAGTATTACAGGCCTAGAATCTGCAAAGTGAATGGTACACCATGTAAGGTATTACAGTGGGTGTTTTGCTTTTCCTAAACAATACATTTTAAAATAATGTACACCCACCTTTGCAAACATTTATTTTACATATCAAAAGCAATATATGTGTATACAAATCAACCTTATGTGCATTCTATATGGAGTATCTCAACTTCCTTTTGTATTTTAAATCTGCATGATTATTAGACTTTGTAAGGCTGGGATAAGGAGAAGGAAGATAACCTCATGACAGAAAACTTGATTAGATAATACCAGGTCTGCCACACCAAGACAGATTAAAGCTTCCATAAAGCCAATTTGTAAACTAAATTGGGTTATTTCATTAAAAATAAGATATTTCAACTACCTGACTTTACTTTTCATTGTGCAAGGCCAACCCAGGCAAATTTCTCTTGCTACAAGTGCTGAGCTGTCCCTGCATAACGGTTCAATGGTGAAATAAACTTTGGGGAACTCACCAATTTAACTATGCGTTATACAGGACCAGTTGAGCTGTTGTTTCTGCAAGAATTTGAAAGCACAGCTCTCTTATCAATTATGTCTTCAGGGAATAGACCCCAAAATCTCTAAAACATTTGCACTAATTAACATTTATATAAAGAGACTATCTCTCCTACTAACCAGACCCGATGCCTTGGGGTCATCCTTGACTCTAACCTCTCCTTCATCCCTCACATTCAGTCCCTCGCCAGATCCTGCCACCTGCACCTGAAAAGCATCTCTCGCATCCGCCCATTCCTCACCCAAGAATCCACAACGCTGATTCATTCACTTATCATTTCCCGTCTTGACTACTGCAACACGCTTCTGGTTGGCATTCCACTGTCTCGACTCTCTCCTCTACAGTCTGTCCTAAATGCTGCTGCTAGGCTTGTCTTCCTTGCACGCCACTGCTTCCCCACTCTGTGAAACCCTCCACTGGCTCCCTATTAAATTTATTAGAATTAAATTTAAAATCCTGGTACTAACATACAGGGCCCTCCATGACCCTGCTCCTCCATACATTTCTGCCTTCATAAGCAAATACTCTCCTACTCGATCCTTACGTTCTTCCCATGGGCTAAAGCTCTCCTCCTCACTTATCACCTCTTCCTTTTCCCATCTACAAGATTTCACTTGGGCTGCCCCATATCTCTGGAATCTACCTCCAACGAACCTTCAGCATGTACCCTCCCTCCCAACATTCAAGAAACATCTCAAAACCCACTTCTTCAGAGAAGCCGCGCCATCTTAGCTGCTAGAACCTCCTTGTCATTGATACGAGCCCCACACTACCTCTCATCCTTTCTCTATGCCTTAGGTTTGTAGCCCCATTCCCTCAATATTGTAAGCTTGCAAGCAGGGCTCTCTCCACCTAATGTATCGGTTTGCCTTAGTCTGTCAAATCTCGTCATACCCCTTGAATATATGTATTGTATTAAGCGCTGCGTAAATTGTTGGCGTTATATAAATAAAAGATAATAATAATAAAGCAGAAATAAAGATACAATATATGGACAAACATATTGGGACATCTGACCATTACACCAAAAGGGATTTTTGTGAGATTATATTATAAATACATAGACTTTATGTGTAGTTGGTTCCCCCTTTGCAGCTATAACAGCTTCCACTCTTCTGAGAAGGCTTTCCATGAGCTTTTAGGGTGCTTTTATGGGGATTTTTGCCCACTTATCCAGTAGAGCTTTTGTGAGTTCAGGCACAGATGTTGGATGAGAAGGAACGCTTCAGCTATGGAATCAGCAAAGCGATGGCGACTTTCACACACCATGAGCCTTAGCACTCGGTGAATACGATCTTTACGTGGTCTGAGTTGCTGCTGTTCCTTACCTGTTCCACTTTCCAGTAATACCACTTACAGTTGAATATCAGCGGGGATGAAATTTTACGAAGGACTTATTACAAAGGGGGCATCACAGTACCACTCTTGAATTCACTGAGCTCTTCCCAACGCTCCATTTTTCATAAATGTTTAAAAATGCAGACTGCATGGCTAGGTGCTTGATTTTATACAGCTGTGGCAATGATTGAAACACCTGAATTAAATAATTAAGAAGCATGTCCCAATACATTTGTCCATATAGTGTATGTGTTGACAATCAAGTATGCCTTCCCTCTCAGGTGAACTGCTGGGTCTGAAAGAAGCACCATTTTCAGGAACAGCCCTCTAAACTTTTTCCTGACATGCACATCACTTTGACTTCTTGTGGGAGACAAAGGCAGTACATAGGAGATATGAGCATCAATCCACCCCTGTAGGGCTGCCGATTGTCTCCCACAGTAAAAAGGGGGACGTTATGACGTCAACCAAGTGATGAACTTCAGATGGCTGCATTGTGGAAACATTGCTTCTTTCATACACATTGGTTTATCTGGAAGAAAAGGTAATTGTGACCTTTGATATATTTGTATTTTTCTAGTTAATGATCATTACACTTTAAGCGAAAAGTTGTGATAACTATTTATCCTTTAAGGACCCTTGCAGACATAGCAGCAGAGGAGAAACCTCTGAAAAACCCCTGATAAATTTTTTTCTTTAGACTTCAGTTATTAATTATTTTTGGACCTTTAACTATTGTGATGCTAGGATGTACAGTATTGAGGAAACAATGAGACAGACTCTATGTGTTTCTTTACAGGATTTACCAGCCATCAGACAGTAGCCCGTACTGCAGGGAACGTTTTACTGCGTCTTTCCGACAGTCTTATCATCCCGCTGGCACCACTTGATTACTGGGAGACACTGGATACTTACTATAAAGAAGCAGAAAAAAACCTTCAGAGTGCACTGAATGAAAGGTTAATTCATCTGGGTAAGAGGCACAGTTGTGTGATAAAGGATTAATTCACTATACAAGACACAGGTGAAACATCCCACAGGAAAAATATGAGCCTACAGTATTTAGAGCACCATCTAGCTTCATCAATAAGCAATATACAAGGCAATCGATACATAAACTGAGTAATTTTAATCAAACAATTTTTCTGCTTGAAACATTTTTTTTTCACAAATCACTTCAGCCCCCTATGGACTATAGTGTGATTGGTGCAGGGGGATCGCAGGGAGGAGAAACCATGTTTCTCACTCTCATCACATGCTGCAGGACAAATCAGCAAAAAAAAAAATAAAAAAAATTGTTAGTGATTAAAAAAAAATCACTAAAATTATACAATAAATAATTAAAAAAAAACAATAAAGTGGGCTAAGTGATGTCATTGTGACATCACTGGCATTAATACCATGTTCAAGAGATCCCTAAGAGGACCTTTAACCATACTGCACAAATTTCTCATCCTTAATGTTCAGCTTATCATCTAACTATGGTATAAAAAAGCTCTCTCTCTCCTTGAAAAAACAATATATAGTTTACATGGGTAGACTATTCGCAGGAAAGGAGAATAATCGCTGAACCGACATACCGCAAAAATGGCAAAATTGCTCTGGGCTTTGAGGTACCAAAAAACCCTTGGGACTGAAGGGGTTAAATCACTTACTAGTAAATAACAAGAGCACTTAGAGTCATCTGCCTCAATTGAGTGACCCACCTAAACCTTAACCAATTTTAACTGTGGGGCGATAAAAGCATGGCTAGTGGCTCTACCTCTCTAGTGGTTACATGTTCAAGATCATGAGAGCAAAAAAAAACCCCCAGAAATGTTATTTTTTTCTCACAAATTTTCTCTTTTCCTCACAAATTTTCTTTTCTCTTTTCCCAAATCTAGTGGCAGTACACAAGGATGCGCTCTTCTTAATGGGACAGGTAGCCTGTAAAACTTAAGTGAAATGGTTTATCCCTCCTCCTTACCTATGAATATGTCCCCCCCGTCATGCTCCACAGTAAGACACAACAGAGATGCTCAAATATTTTTTTTATTAGTATATCGTATGGGAGGGAAATTTGTACTGCCGCTATATTTGGGGGAAAATGAATTTACGTGTGGGATTATAATGTAACCACCTGTAGCACCTTTCACCCGAAAGAAGCTTCAGAGGAGGAAAAAACATCTAGCCTGTAGTGGTTCAGGAATGTATTAAAGGATACTGATACTGGTAGAGTGAGTTTTAACATAAATGGGAGACATTTTACCACTGATTTGGTAGGATGACTGAATAACGTCCGTAACACCTGACAATAGTTGCTTTTGAGGAAGCCTTCCCTGCAGATTTACCAGAGTAGTTTACGTACATGTGGTCAGATGTTCGGAATTCAGCCGTACGTTTTAGGTAAATATGCAGTGCTCTTTTGACGTCTAAGGTATGCCACTTTTCTTCTTCCGGCAATGACGGTGATGGATAAAAGGTAGGTAGTACGATGGGTTCATTTATATTGGTTGTGGATATGGTGAAGTCTTGGGAAGAAGAGAGTGCAGACCCTTCGGGCTGATGTGATGGCCACTAGAAAAACCCCCTTCAGGGACAACATCTTTCAAGAAACTTCTTCCAGTGGTTCAAAAGGAGCTGCACAGAGAACCAGAGATAAATCCCAGCAGCTGGTACCTGTTTTAGATGTTTTATCCAGAACGTTGCTTATATCCCTCTAACATAACACAACTGCACTGTAACCTAAAGTTTGTTTTCTTCTAAGTGTCCTCATACCAAAGGTTCTATGCATTCTTTCCAATCCAGAGCCCTTGAAAACAGCTGTGGACAGATACAAACGAGCTGCTGAGGCCCTGAATACAAAAATAAAAGATTTAAAAGCTACCGAAGAGACGTAAGTGGGATTCTTTATAATGCCTTCCTTGCAAGCATGAAAATCTGCAGACCCTAGGCATTCTGATGTCACATTAATGTTGTTAGGGCATGTTAATACATTACGCCACCTTGTTTATGTGAAAATGTGGGGTCAAACAGATGGTCTGGGACCTTCAAGTCTACAAGTACTGGTTGCCTTTGTACCCTAACGGCTGTTAGTGTGCCTGGCAGGGGCAGACAAAGAATCAATTAGAGATATGGTGTTTAACAAATAAAATGTGAGTTGCAGTGAGATAGAAAATCAATCCCAATGCATTGGTTATGCATTATGAAAATATAGCTCAACTCTTCTCACAGAAGATACAGGGTTTACCCCTGTACCACACCGATCATGAAATGAAATCTCATTGTAACTCACCAACAGTTCACTAACTAGTGTATATTTTTTAACCTATCATGCTTACTCCCTGTAGAATAATAGATGCCCTCTTTTGCTAAAACTGACAGGACTGCAGCCATTCCTACGCGAGCATGATGGGATTAATAGATCCCTATGTCCAGGCATGTTAAACTGAATAAGCATGGTTATATGATGACAAATCTGGACATGAAAATGGAGGCGATGTATCTATATGAGATAAGAAGCTGGCCAAGTAGCAAGTTTAGAAATGAGAGACTCCATAGATTTTTGCTATATTGTGAATTATAAATTTTATACTGTTCTGACACGAAAGTCTTTGTTGTTTTAGGCCTCTTATGATACGGATGATTAATGATCAACTAATGCTCTTGGAGCGTGCCTTTATTAATCATCATGCAATGGCTCAACCTTATTTCAGGTATGTAACCAGGCATTTAAATGATTTATAAGCTGTGAAGCACTAAACATTCTAGTGATTACCAATGATATTCGCTTGTTCTTGGAAAGTTTGAAAACTACCCATCATTCTTTATTTATTATGCACTGATTTGCAGACTTCACCGAATGAGAGTTCTACATGTACCGATAAGCCATAACATTATGACCACCTGGCTAATATTGCCTAGGTCCCACTTTTGCCCCCAAAACAGCCCTGACCCGTTGAGGCATGTAGTCCATTAGATCTCTGAAGGTGTGCTGCGGTATCTGGCACAAAGACGTAAGCAGCAGATCCTTTAGACCTGTAAATTGTGAGGTGTGGCATCCATGAATCGGACTTGTTTGTCCAGCAATCACACAGATGCTTGATTGGATTGAGAACTGGGGAATGTGGAGGCCAACGCAACACCTTAAACTTGTTGTTATGCTCCTCAAACCATTCCTGAACCATTTTTGCTTTGTGGCAGGGTGCATTATCCTGCTGAAAGATACCAATGCCATCAGGGAATACCATGTCCATGAAAGGGTGTGTATGTTCTGCAACAACACTTGGGTACTTGTCAAAGTAACATCCACATGAATGGCAGGACCCAATGTTTCCCAGAACATTGCTGAAAGCATTACATTGCCTCTGGCGGCTTGTCTTCTTCCCATAGTGAATCTTGGTGCTATGTGTTCTCCAGGTAAGAGACGCTCACACACCAGGCCATCCACATGATGTAAAAGAAAACATGATTCATCAGACCAGGCCATCTTCTTCCATTGTGCCGTGGTCCGGTTCTTATGCACCACGAAATGCTCACTTGCTGTCTAACATATCCCAGCCACTCACAGGTTATTAGTGTTATTCACTTCACTTGTCACTGGTCATAATGTTATGGCTGCTCAGTGTAAATTTGAACCTCACACAGATCCTGAAAATCAGCAACTTCTTTCTTCCTCATTGGAGGTAAATTTTTACTCATATGAGCCCACTTTATTCCACTACTTGTCATGAGTCTATACAAGTCTGCTCCTTAAAATGAGAGTGATATACAGTCAAAGAATAATATTGTGCTTTTATTTGCTGTTGTTACCTAAATCCGATACCAAAGTACACCAAAAAATGTATGCAAAACCTATAATAAGAACGAGCAATGGCTAAACTAGTATCGGCTAATATAGCTTAAAACGTTGTTTGTGATAAACTTAAATAAGAAACATTTCTATCGTAAACTATGGTCTTCAGAGGAAATTGCATAGTAAACATGTTTCTACTCCTTTTACGATCCAGCCATGTGATCTGGGCTCCTCGCAGTTACAGTGTGACTACCTTTCCTGGCCTTGCAAATGCCTACAGCAAGGCTGTCTCCTCCCAGCTGCAAAAGGACTGGGATCAAGTCCACCATCAATTGACCATAGCTATCCAGGCTGTGGATAACGCTGCATCAACCCTAGAAACTGCTGCCTCCATTTAACGAAACATCTATAAAAGAAGATGTTTTTTTAACTAGTTCAGTGTAACCTGTATACTGCCTACACACACTACTCCCACTTCGTGTCCATGCAAATCTCTTCTACCTCCAGTCATACTGGAAGCACTGTGAATGAACTTTGGGAATTGTTGGTCACACTGACCTGTGGCTTAATGCCAAGTTCCAATCTTTCTGCACTCTTTCTTGGCCCCTTCTATGGCTTCTCTGCTAAGATCAAACAAGTACATGTGAGAGAGGGAAATCCTGGTCCATCAGCCTTAGGGTCAAGTAGACATTACAAAGCCTGAAGGATGCAATGGAGCCTCATGGTTTGGTCCACCAGTACGTTCGGCACATGTATGGTAGCTTTATTTTTTACACAATGCTGCCAGGACTGGTAGTGCACCACTTGCACCTTGGACCCTTTATTATGCAGTTTTCATTTTCCACCTACTAAAATTGTCCTTGGCCCATGACTGGTAGTTAAAGGTTTATTTTTTTTTAATTACCAGCCATCAGTTGGGGCCAGTAACACCACCTGAAACCACATGCTTCACAAGCACTATTTTAGTTGTTTTTTGTACACATGTGGATTTTTTATTTGAGTCGTGTGTTTGACACTGGACACTGGAGCTGGGTCTCTGATGGGATGGTGGGCTTTGACTTTCAGCAGCCAACCCTCCTTGAAGTATATACACACACACAGTATTGGTCTCTGCATCTACTGTAGCCTTGCTGGTATAAATATATATATTTTTAATTTTGCTTTGTTCATCTAATGAGCCTGAAAGAGTCTCGATGGTCCTAGATTTAGCAATCATCCCACAGTGTTCAAATGAGAGAACATGCATAAAACAAAAACAGGTTCAGGTGGTATTTAGTAACGCAGAAGGGATGATAGTCAATGGGTATTATTAAACAAAGAACAAAGTGTTCGTTACCTGCAGTATTATTACTGAAGTCTAGATGCATTATTTGGCATTTTTTGAAAAAAAAACTAAACTGGTGTTACTCATTACATTTACAGTGGGCAAAATAGAATGCATATGGTGCTTGTAAAATCTGTGACCCCCCATCTTACCTTTTACTTCCATAAGTTAAGTTCTATAAACTAAACAAATGTGTGAGCAGATTAACATGAACAATAGATATGTATTAAATAATGGGCACACTGGTGAAAATAATCTTAAAGGGGAATTGTTGTCATCACAGTCTTTTGCATAACTAAATCCAGGCTAATATGTTCAAGTCTGTAGTACAAGAAATGGTCAATCTCATTTGCCTGGATATGATGTTCTGTTTAACATTAGACATCTCCAAAATGTTAACCATCTTGAAATACAAATGTATGATAACAGTTTGTAATACATTTTTAATAAAACAGTTCACAATTTCCTTCAGTTAGTTTTTGGCCTCATGAATTCTCCCTCATTCTCACCCATCATAATCTCAGCCCAGGTCAAGTCCCCCCTTTTTGTTTCTATTAAAATATACTCTCTCCCTGCGCATTCAGGCCCTGAATCCTTAAAAGATGCTTTAAAAAAAACCACAGATTGTTTCTCCCCCGAAATAATAGCCAAGCCTCTCCTCCTACACATTTCACTGGCCATCCCAGTCGTGTCAATTGCCAACAGCACCACAAGGAGATCTAGTGGAAAGCGACAGTTCCGGCTGCTGTAGGCATGGGTTAGGACTCGTAGTGCATTGTCTCGGGCATTGGGAAGATGTCTGTAGAAAGAGCACGCCTGCAGGCAGTCAAGCTGACGAACCAAATGGAACAATCGTACCCAGTTTCCTTCCATATAGGCACGATTTACTGCCAACGCGATCCGCACCTGTGGTGAATCGCCCACACCACGTGGTAGCTTCAGAGCACGATTTATGGTGTCCATATTGCCTGCAGGATTTAAAGAGTCAATTAATGTAATCTATTTTTAATATGTGGATGATTCCAAGTTGCTAGTAACACACTAAGATGGTTAAAGCGTAGGATGTGCAAAAAATCCTCTGTAGCTACTGTCTTATTAAGATGCATGTGAAATTACATAGGTTATGTGAGAAACTATACATCTACTTATGTCAATCTCCCTGTAGGCTCTAACCACTACTGAAACTAAAGGGCAGATGTTAGCTCAACAAAATCACATCAGTTTGATTTGAGGCATCCAGATATCAAACATAATGCTTAATAATAATCTGGTAGCCATAAAAAAGGTTGAATACGTACCAGCTACACCATTAGAAAGAAAAAAACAGATGTATGAACTAGCATCTTTTTTACCCTTGCCATTAAGTGCACATTTTTCATAAGTCTTTAATAATAGAGTCTCAAATGTTAAAGAAGGCCTGTAACCAACCATATAGCCTTACCTAAATCATACAGAAGCAACAAGGCTTGAAACTCAGCTTCCCTGGGGCATTTTGGATCCATTCCGTAGCATTCCATCAGATCGGCAAAGCAATCCCGAACCTGCTTTGCGTGCAACACTGCATCATAGCTACCTGAGGGCAAGTCTCTCACCAGATATGGAGCACAAAGAAGGAATCCAAGGCTCCCCTCCAAAACAAAGGCCCCTAAACGCCCTTGGATCCTCTGTACTGTGAAGTCCTGCCTCACTGCCCGTAGACGATCAAATACAAAAATATAAGCCTCTGCCAAAGATGCTAAATCTCTTTCGTTAACCTGACCCCACACTTCCATCAATAGGTAGTTCACGGTTTTTAACAACACAGACGGAGGTCGGAGGTCACACGGAGAAGACAGCTTCTTTCCTGCAGCAGGACGGCTGTATTCTTTAACAGTTTTGGAGGGGTCAGCTAATGGGAGGCTTCGCATTTTACATCTCCCTCTTGCCCAATTCCCTTCACCCACTAGAGTCTCGAATCTGAAAAGACGACCCTGTTGCTCTCTTTCTTTGCACTCTCGCATTGGGCACATATCCAGGCATCGTCCAACTGGAGGCGGTGGCGATACATTCATCTTTCTGGACGACAATAACTACCTGAATAAGGAGTAGAAGTCACCTGTAACTTTATGTTTTTATAACTTGAAATCATCGTTTTACAGAAACGTTTCTATAATGAACAATTGCTTAGCATGTAGTCGAATAGTATCATAATAATTGTAGCCATTTAGAAAAACGCTAGTCTCCTGGCCATCCACATCATCAACCTTAAGGGACCCTACACTGAACGTCTGCACTTTTAAAACATTTTTTCTTACCGATTGCTTAGTTGTTTGTTTTTTTTTAAACCGTCAGTTTAACGGAAACTGGTATTCAAAGTTTATAAGGTCAAAACATGGGAACATCATTGTTCCATTGTACAGCGCTGTGTAACATGATGGTGCTATATTTAAAAAGAATAATAGTAATCATAATTAAAAATAGCCAGATTACTATAAATCAAAGCTAAGATTTTAGATGGCCGCTAGAAAACATTTTTTTTCCTTATTATTAATATCGAAATGCACAGATTATTACTGTGACAATTTTGTCAGATTTCTCTAATCTCTTTCACAACAAATGAACGGTTCGTGTATGTTTTGAATAATTAAGCCGTTAAAATAACGCTAACAGTATTGCAGGGTTCCTTGCCACATATGAAGTACCCTACACTAATAACACAATAACGAAATGCATATGGGACGAGCCAATACCTATTCATGCGTACAAAATCGTATTACAAAAGAACGACCACGTTGCATACCTTTGCTTATATGTACTTATGCCACATAACCATATTATTAACTACTTCGCTGCCCCTTATAACGCTGTTTTGTCACGTGACAACGGGGTTTAGAACGCTTCAATCCATGGTTATTTCCCGGCATACATCTTTTTGTAGTATTTGACAGTTCCGAACGGCTTACTTCCGCTCCCCCCCCCGTACTCTCTGTTATAGTGCGTTTACGGAACTTCCGGTTATATTTTTTTTCCCCCAGGTGCGTGCAGTATCTTCAGTAAAGAAATTGCGAATGTAACGGATTAATTTATTTAAATAGCGATAAGTGAAAGCTGTCAGTGTTTCGTTGATTTAACATATGTATTTTGTACAAATATAGTTTGAAATAATAAAATCTTCTGCTCCAGCCAAGGGCAGATTGGGTGCTGCACTGCACGGCCGGGCATAGGCATGGCTGCATAAGCATACAAAACTGGTATGCCGGCACTCATGTCCGCTGGCCTTAACGTTCTAGGGCCACCTAGTGATCACCAGTCCAGCTTTTTTTGTGTTGCACTAAAATGTGAGGTGTGGCTTCTCTTTTGGACCGCCCCTTTCTAAAGACCCAGGGTGGCTGGAGGGTATGTCTACCAGTGTTCTGCAATGCAAGAGTGTGTATAGACACAAATGTGTTCACAAATTCAATTATGTCAATTGAATATTAAGCCTTTTAGTCCCCTTAGGAGGTACCTGTATCTCCTTCAAACCTGTCACAAGAAGCCAATTAGGACGTGCAGGTACGTCCTGACTGTGTTTAAGTGGCAGGGACACCTCCGTGCAGCTACACCAACAGCCTGGAGTCTCCCCTGTTGGCAGTGATTGCTGACACCCACCACAAGTTCACTTGGGGAGAAAGGAGCCTTATCATTGCTGCCCCTGCTGGCTGATCGCATTTATTGCAATCGGCAATGCAGGGCCATGAGGCCATGCTTGCTGATCACAGTGTGAGCCCACAAACAGATCAGCATGAGAGAGAGAACAATAATTTATCCCCATTTCCAAAGATTTCTTTTTAAAAGAATACAGTGTTACACACACACACAGAATACAAAATTAAAGGACAAAAACTGTGTGGAAGCTCAGTAATGTCACTAATGTCAGTGATATATATAAAAAAATCACTACTCTCAAACCACTTAAGACAATAGTATTAAGAAAATTTGTAATACGGGTGATATTTAAAGCATGGATGTGGCCCTCTGGAACATTAAAATATGTATGTAACCAGGAGAAGTTGCTGAACATAAATTAGATCATTGTTCAGCTGTGGCACTTACAGTAAAGAAGGCAATTTAAGCAAGATTGAAAAAATATGATTTTGTTCTATCACTAATAAATCTTATGTATTTCTATGATTTTAAAAGACTCTACTTCTCCAGAACAAAATTATGTAAAGGGTTCATCAAATATGGAAAACACACATGACACACACATGCCTGACACAGACATTGTGATCCAATAAGTTATGGTAGATATGGAGCAGGGGACTCTCCCCCCACCAGGGATAACAGGTTTTGTAGAACGCTATCAAATCCGGAGCTTGTGATTCCCCAGCCAGTGAGGAGGCTGCAAAGCTTAATTGCTGCACTTCCGTGTTTCCAGCAATGTAATTAGCCTAAAACTTTGTGAAGAAGTCTCCTATTCTGGGACCATCGTAGCTTTGCAGTACTCAACATTTACTTTTGGCGGGTCTACATTTTTGACCCACTATGACATGACTGTTATAAGTGTTTCCATACTGTCTCATTAGTAAATGATACTAAAAATGTTTAAAAAGCATTTATCTTAAAATCAAAATTATAATTGTATTTAAAGGCTGAAATAAATAGTTTTGAGATTATTTTAACAACTTGTTTGGATAAAGACACTGTCTGTCAATGCCAAGGGTACATTAACAGCAAGTGTCAGTGCACTAAACCAAGTCTAGCAATAGACTTAAAACCAGCGTATGGGCAAAAAAGGTTTAAGGAAAATGTTATAGATGCATTTTAATCAGTTCAGTGTTAGATTTATGAAGCACAAAAAACCAAGAGGGTCCAGAAGCCACTGATTTGCCTACGCAGAGCCGCCATCAGACATTTTGGGGCCCGGTACAGATGTATGTGCCTTCTTAGAGTTGCAACCCCTCCACCACGTCTTTTTCACAGTTCCTATTTGCATTTTCTTGTCCCCTGAGTATCCCTTCCCCTCATCCTAATGTCCATACCCCTCTGCTGCCTTCTCCCACCAGTGTCTGTGCATCTCTATCCTCATGGCGCATACATATTTGACCCCTAGTGTCAAATCCACCCTGTACCCATCCCTCCAGTGCAAGTACCTTGCTGTCCCCATTACCCACCTGCATGCATCTCTATGACTACCCTTCATGCTTGCTGTGAACCTATTGTAGAGCAGAACCTAGCAGAAGGTGCGAGGTAATGAGTGTGATGTGTGTTATTACCTTGCATTTCCTGCCGCCAGCACACTTCTACAAATTGCATGTGTGACAAGCAAGATAGGTAGACTCAGATGAGTAGGGACAGTAAAGGTCCATGAGGGTCCTGGGCCCCCTGGAGGCCAGGCTCCTAACAACTGTATCGGCTTTACCTCCCTGATGGCGGCCCTGTGCCTGTGGACTAGATACCTTACTATTTACTTTTTCCTTTCCTTTTGAGTTCATCCTACTCTCGTATTCATTCATATGTAAAACTACCCACTACCCCTTTCATTTACCAAAGGTATTTGTAGAAAGAAAAAAAACAAATAATAATGAGAGAATCCACTGATCGACAGTGTCCCAGCTATAAACACACATCAATCATATAACAGCATGATACTAATTTTGTTATCGCCAGGAATGTTCCAACATTTGTTGTAAAACCTAAATAAGACTTCTCTTTTGTACCAATGTCAATATTCCAAATGTGCGTCTTTGAAAATCAATCTGGGCTCCTGCTCATGTGCTCCTGGAAAATCATCTCTGCATGGCGCAGGTATTCAGATGTTCTGCGCGCAACTGTGTCCCTCCTAGATATGCAAGGGTCACCTGGAAATATGAATAAAACACCTTGAATATTTTCCAAAACAGCCACACAGCTATCCACAACATGGTTTGGCAGCTTGTTACACCCTAGCATGATTATATAGTTCACGAAACTCAAAAAAACCCCAAAACATTGCACCCAGATATTTGATCTTACATAAAGAGCAGTCAACACAAGAAATTAAGTTACTAACCACACAAGCATGCTAATACCCCTAAGTATGTAGGATATTAGCAATTACTAAAAATTTAACGTGCCATTTTTTCTCACCTTTTACTCCCCTTAATAAAGTATCCACAGCATTACGGTATAGCCTGAAAGCTTCTGGGTAATCTCCAGCGGTCTCCTTTTCCATTGCTTTTTGGATCTCTAAAGTGGCCTCTGACACGTAGGCACCACCTTCTTCTACATCATTTGTAAGTGCAGAGTCTGGTTTCTCCCCTTCACACTCCAGTGACAGCAGGCATAAATCAAGTTCTGATTCCACAAGAGACCGTTCTGGATGTAAGACAAATCAATCTGTTACATGAAAACTGCATCTGCTCTCACACAGGCTTCCCAGTGTCAGCTTACAGCAGCCTCTTACAGTAGTGATGCTCATGTCCATACCCTGACAGCCTGGAATTTGGTGCATCCTTAAAAGCAAGTTATTTAATACATTTTTCATTGAGATGGCTGCACTCAAGGTGGGATGCCCCAAAAAAGTGTGTGTGTGTGTGTGGTGCCCTAAGCCTGGAATATGCAGGTAAGTGACAGTATACAGTGGATCAATTTTATGACCGATTAGTCTGTGGGGAAAAAAGAGCAACTTATGCTGAGGATACATATATATATATATATATATACATATATATATACATGCACACACACACACACACACCGTATTCGCTCGATTATAAGACAACCCCCCACAATTTGAATATTAATTAAGGAAAAAAAGAAAAGGCCTGAATATAAGACTACCCTATAGGAAAAAATGTTTTACTACTAGGGCTGCAACTAACGATTATTTTAATAATCGATTAGTTGGCCGATTATTTTTTCGATTAATCGGATAAAAAAATTCTATTTTTTTTTATTTAAAATAATGTAATAAAAAACGTACAATTTACACTTTTATCTCTTTATTGCAGTGGCCTCTCTCTATTCACCTTCTTATTTTACTGACATAATAATAAAAGCTACAAGAACCCAAACACAGTGTTTCTCAAACTAGGTTTTAATACAAAGTTATTAGTAAATATAAATTCATATGTTAACTATTTTTCATATTTAATAAAAACTGAGAAAAAAAGCCTTGTTTATATTTTCTTTTATTTACCAAACTGTCCCCAGTTATGCACATCTGACCCCCAGCATGCAACTCTGTCTCCAGATATGCCTTATACCTCCTATATGCCAGAGATTCCACTGTGCCCCCTGATATGCCACTGTGCCCCCGATATGCCTTATACTCCTTATATGCCAGTGATATGTGCCCCCTGATATACCTTTTACCCCCAGATATGTCTTATGCCCCCCTGATATGCCTAATATCGACATGCCTTATACCCCCTATATGCCCTATAACTTCCAATATGCCACTCGCCCCCATTTATGCCTTATACCTCCCTATATGCCACTGTGCACCCTGATATGCCACTCCGCTCCCCATAAATGCCCTGCACCACCCTGAAATTCATTATACTCCCTGATTCACCACTCTGCCTCCCCCAGATATGCCACTCTGAAATTCATTATACCCCCCATACACCACTCTAACTCCCCCAGATATGCCATTCTGCCTCCCTGAAATTCATTACACCCCCATACACCACTCTTCTACCCTTAAATTCATTATACCCCCCATACACCACTATAACTCACCCATACACCACTCTGCCTCCTCCCCCTCCCAGACTCCACTCTGCCGCCTCCCCCCTCCCATACTCCACTCTGCCTCCTCCCCCCTCCCATACTCCACTCTGCCTCCTCCCCCCCTCCCATATTCCACTCTGCCTCCTGTCAGCAACGGAGGTTCACAAGACACCAGGGAGCCGGGTAGAGAGGCAGAGTGGCGTATGGGAGGGGGAGGAGCCAGAGTGGTGTATGGGAAGGATAGCTCCCATACACCCCTCTGACTCCTCCCCCCTCCCATACACCGCTCTGCCTCTCTCCCGACTCCCTGGTGTTTTGTGAACCTCTGTTGCTGACAGGCACTTTAACTGCAGCTTCATAGAAGCCTCAGCGTAAGTGAAGGTGAGTAACGGAGGCTGTCTGTGCGCATCATGCAGACCCCCGCCGGCTGACAGAGAATCGAGGTCTCCTGCAGAGGATCATCCTCTCTGTCAGCTGGTGGGGGTCTGCATCGCACAGACAGCCTCCGTTACTGCCCTTCACTCACGCTGAGGCTTCTATGAAGCTGCAGTGAAAGTGCCTGTCAGCAACGGAGGTTCACAAAACACCAGGGAGTCGGGAGAGAGACAGAGAGGCGTATGGGAGGGGGGAGGAGTCAGAGGGGTGTATGGAAGTGGAGGGGATAGGCGGAAGTTGTCTGTGCGCATCGCACGGACACCCACCGGCCGACAGTGAGGGGAATCCAGGTCACCTGCAGCGTTGCGGGGGATCTGGATTCTAGTGTTATAATCCGATCTCTGTTTGAGGTCGGATTATATAAGGAGAGGAGTTTTTCAGAGCATCAATTCGACTAATCGATAATGAAAATCGTTGTCAACGATTTTCATTATCGATTATTATCGATTTTATCGATTAGTTGTTTTAGCCCTATTTACTAGTAAACTATTTTTTCATATGTAGTAAAAACTATGATTGAGAAAAATGCATTTTTGTTTTTATTTCCTTTTATTTGCCAACCTGCCCCAAGTAATGCACATCTGCCCCCAAGATATGCCCTATACCCCCTTATATGCCACTCTGCCCACAGAAATGAGCTTAGACAACCTCTGCTGCTGCCGGAAGGTCATGTCACGCCAGTGCTCCATCATAGAAGCCCCAGCGGAAGTGCAGGCAGAAGCGGAGGCTGTCTACACGCATAGCGCAGGCGTTCACCGGCTGCCAGAAATCCTCCTCTCTGGCAGCCGGTGGACATCTGTTCGATGTGCGCAGACAACATCCACTTCTGTCAGCACTTCCACTGGGGCCCCTATGATGGAGCACCGGAGGGTCATGTCATGCCGGTTCTCGGTCATAGAAGCCCCAGAGGAAGTGCCGGCTGCAGCGGAGGTGGTTTGCGCGCATCGCCCAGATGTTCACTGGCTACCAGAGAGGAACATCCAGGTCCCTGGCAGCACCGCGGGGGGAGTCAGACCTCTATTTGAGGTCGAATTATAAGACGACCTCAAATATATAAGACAATGGGTATTTTTCAGAGAATTTTCTCTGAAAAAACCCTTGTTTTATATTTGAGCAAATACAGTATATATTCACTTTTCATGGTTGCCTAAAAAGTAAGCTCAGACACGATGTCCTCTGGACAGCCTTAAAAAAAAAGGTCAGAGTAACCTCAAGAGGGATGCCCCTAAAACACTGAAGGCTGAGTCTAAAGAACCTATGCTTTAGATAAAGAAAATACTGTAAGATTATCCGTACCTTCCATAAAGCAGGGGTCAAACAGTGCCAGATCACTGAAAGTGAGCGGGTGCTTGGGAGATGATTCGGGTTCACTCTTTGTTCTTTCATTTTCTAATTGAACATGGTCCTCGCTGATATCAAACAACAAATCAAATGGAGATAGTTCTGCAGAAGACACATTTTTAAATACCATTTAACCTTGTCATTAGGCATTTAAGAGTACACCAATGCACACTTTCTGTTTTCTTCAATAATTTTCTCTCTTATTCCATGATTAACAATCAAGAGTTTTGGAACCATGGAAACCGTGCACCAATGCTTATTCTAGAGCAGGGATCTTGGGCCAATAACTCTGGAGCTAGCGGTAGATCACTGTCTGTCTCGGTTATCACTTTGCCAGAGAGTCTGCCACAGTCTACATCTTGAAGAGATGAGGCTGCTAGGTGTCTATTCTGACCCAAATAAATCTCATAAAAATGGATTCAGAATAAATAAGATGCAATATGTAAGGTAATTATCATCGCTTCTAACAAACATAACCAAGAGCAGCAAAAATTGTGACAGAGTTGCCTTCAGATATATTTTACAATTTTCCTCTGAAAGCAAAATATATAATACTCCTTCTGGACTCCGACAAACCATTATAAAATCTACATATTTTGTGAACACTTGATAAGGTTTCTATGGTTCCATCCCTTTACTCAACTCACCACCACCAACAGCATCTTCAGCTTCTTCTTTCACCTCTTGTGTCACTATATCTCCTGAAGCATTATCGACACCTTCTTTGACTTCATTAGATAAAGACTGTACTTGTTCTGGTGTAAGAGGAGGAGGTAACACAAGGGTACCCACTGAATCTGTAATGTCCGATCGTGCCACAACCTCTCCTCCCTACAAACAACACACAGTGAATTACATGTCTGCCAACCTCCACAAAAAGAAAACCAAATGACAAACAAGAAGGGACTCTGGCATATTTCAAAATACCCCTTGGAATCTTACCCTAAAGAATTCTTTTAACTGTGGGCTATTATTTAGAGCTGGGATATTCACAGTGAATTTGAGCATATCTTCTGCTGCTTGTCTTCTCTCTTCTATCACGGGAGCTTCAAAACGCCCTGTATAACAAAAAATATATATATATACATATAAAACTACTTAAGCTTTCAGGACTTTAATATATTTTACTACACACACTCTTTAGTTATCAGAGATTCAAAAAAATAGACTTTTTATTGTTTTGCTTCTGCCTAAAATGACAGCAGGGCATGTACATATGTATTGGTCCAATGGCTATGGAAGCTGAGTAGCATCAGCCAATCAGAATTACACTAACTGAACATTGATACGCAATGCGTAATTAAGTATGCTTCCTCCTTACACTTCCTGATATCAGAAAAGCCCGTCGGGGGTTCAATAAGATAGACGTTCCATTTTCTAACTCAAATAACTAATGCACGTTTGCACCAACTTGCTTATAGTAAAACGGACTCCAATATGCATTAAAAAATAACAAAGCAGTTTGGGTATCTAAACTGACAATTTAAAGCTGATCTACCACCATTGCTAAATCCCACTTTTTACATTTGTAGACACCAAATAAACCAAATTGTGGTGACAGATTACAAGGGGGCAGGGGCAGGCTGGTCTCGGGGCAGTGGTCTCCCTGGCTGGTCCAGAATTCTTCTAACACAGCCTGTGTTAGAAGACTGTCTTGCAAAGGTGGGAATGAGGTCCTCACCCCATTCCCTCAAGATTGTAAGCTTGCGAGCAGGGTCCTCTCTACCTAATGTATCGGTTTGTCTTAGCCTGTCAATTCTCATCTTGTCATACCCCTTGAACATATGTACTGTATTAAGAGCTGCGTAAATTGTTGGCTCTATATAAATAAAAGATATTATTATTAATAATGTAGTGCTATGTAATAGTGTGGCTCTTCGCACAGTGAAAAAAAGGCTCTGGGCAATGTAGGAGTGTGGAGGTGCAATTGTTTGGATGTTAGAGTGTAAAAGTGCATGTGCTAGTGCATATTTTAGTCGCTGGGGGCAGGGAGGACCACCCCGGTCCTCCCTCCCCGAGTTACTAACATGTGCACTTTTACACTCTAACAGCCCCCAGACCAGAAGGTGTTAAGGAGGGAAGGTGTCAGTCTTCACCTTACCTATAAACTCTTGCATTGATTTATGTGGCAAGATATATGGACATGATTTGTTCAGCTGTAAGATGACATCTTCTCACAGGCAACACTTAGCGCTATTCATGATTATTCATTCTCATCATACCGCACTTCCATTATATTAACAACGAACTGTATCTCCATAATTATATGGGGTATGCATTCACCTAACAATTCACCTACCGATCTACACGTACAATGTTGAATTCAAAGATCCTGGGGTTTGAAAGTCACCCCAAGGGACAGTAATTGTGAAAAATGTCAGATACATACAGCAACGCAAAAAAGTATACTGTGTATGTGTGGTCCATAAGGTCAACAGTTCTATGTATATCCTAACATTTATTGGTCCACACGGAATGTCTTTTGTCCACAATTATTTCCCTTATCCAAATATTAAAAAAGGTAGGAGAGGAAAAGGTTATATGAAAAACCACATCCCCTCTTACCAAAAACTTGAGCTTTGGGAAATGCTGGGAATTCCTGATTGCGCTGGAAGAGATTTCTGTGAGTGTATGAGAGCTCTCCATGAAGTTTCTTAAAGTCACTGTACCGTTTCCATATAACCACCTAAACATTAAGAATAATAAAAGCATGTTTAGATTTATCACGCACCCATTGGAAGTCCCCAATACCACATCATAAGCTTTGTGTATGAAAATATAAACAAAATACAGAATAGATATATATATATTGCGTTTATTTTTCATTTTGCTAGGTGTTTATCTGGTATTATTATTGATTAATGCCCAATCGATGGTGTTATGTGCCATACTACATTGCTGTTGTGATAGCTAGTTAATATATGCAATTAGTTTAAGTGCAGACACAGACTGAGATGAGCAGACTGGAAGAGAGTTATTCTGGTGGAACAATCAGTGGGAAAATTCAATGGTTGCTATAATGAATGCCTTAACTGTGCTTGCTAGTATCACATGCCGTCAGCGTCTGTCCTGACTTATCACATGACATCTGGAATTCTAATAACACTGACTTGGACTGTACCTCTTTAACATCATGGGGGTTCTTCTTTGATATAAACTGAAGAAAAAGAAGCAAAACAGGGAGATATTACAATTAATAGACTTGACACATACAGTAATGGGGGGGGTTATCCAATTGCTGTCAAGTTATATATCACACTGTAGAAATATATGTTAATTGCATACCTCAGCTGTCACCTTATATTCAGTGAATCCCTTCGGATGGGTCCGGGTTTCGGTCACGTAATACCTTCGTTCATGCTGATCCCGGCTACCCCGGGACATCTTTCGAGGCTACTGCTTATTAATGAGGACCCTTTAAGAGTCCCAGCGCCTTGACTTGTCAGTGAGCATGCGCATTGGTCCGTGATGACAGCCAGACCTGAAGCAATACAAAGCGTGATGCGGAAGAGAGTTGCCGGCCAGTTAGCTTGGCGCATGCGCCGGGTGTCTATGTACAGCTTTAGGAGTATTACGCTTTCAATCTCTGGTAAATACTGGGAACCACCTTTTTTTGGGATGGGTCGCGTGTTAACCTTTAGAGTGCCAAATGGCTCTGACCAAAGAGATCCAAAAAGCTTATGTGATGCTTCATGTTTCTGTGCTTGCCCAACAAAATATTTAACCTACCAATTAGAGCTCCAAGACAGGCCTGGATTAGCCACCTGGCACATCAGGCACGTGCCCCGTGAGCCACTGGCCAACAGCCATCCATACCCAATCTCATACCTCCCAACATTTCAAAATGTGAAAGAGGGACAATTTTTACTTTTTAATCTCGCAGAACTCACCAATACAAGCAATTGCACTTTAAAATGTCACGCTTGCATCGCCACTTAAAACATGCTTTATTTTTGTCAGCACAGTCATGCATATTAAAAATAACCAACACATTTAATTGAATTCCCATAAGGCTCAGCCAGACATACTACTTCCATGATGCTGGCTGAGCGTCACGGGAAGTGCAGCAACAGTAAAGCTGCAGATGCTAGCTGTGAACTAAAATTCCTATGATTCTCAGCCAGCCAGCCTCCCTTACAGGACCCCTACACACTGCCTTTAAACACACCTGCCCATTAACACACATATACACATATACTGCCCTTACACGCACACACATATACACATACACTGCTCTTACACGCACACATATACACGTACACTGCCCTTAAATTAAAATATAGACACATACACCGCCCTTACACACACACACACATACATGTACACTGCCCTTATACACACACACATATACATGTACACTGCCCTTTGATTTTGGAATCAAAACATTTGCAAAAGTTCCATTGTATTCAGTGGAACAAAACAGTGATCACATTATTCTTCACAATATTCTTGTAAGAAACTTGTATTTCTTTATTAATTCATGTAAACTATTTTTTCATATTTAATAAAAGCTATGATTGAGAAATTTTTATTTGTCAACCTGTCCCCCCAGTTATGTACATCTGACCCCAGGCTTGCCACTCTGCCCCAAGAAATGCCTAATATCCCCCTATATGACACTCTGCCTCCCCGATATGCCTTATACCCTCCTATATGCCACTCTGCCCCATGATATGCCTTTTAACCCCCTGTATGGCACTCTGCCTCCAGAAATGCCTTATACCCCCTATACGCCTGAGACTGCTTGTTAGCCTGTATCTGCCTGGGTTTGTATGTGTGTCTGTGTGTGTCTTCCTGGATATTTTAGTGTGTGTCTGTATGGTAATGTGCTTTTGGGTATATATGTTAGTGGGAGTCACATTTTATCTGTTTTGTTCAATGCTTAACCCCTTAAGGACCAGGAATTTTCATGGGTCAATGACCAGAGCGATTTTTCCATTTTTGATATGTGGTTGTTTAAATGTAAATTTCTTCTCTGTCTTTTAATGCACCCATACAAGTTATATGTTATATGTTATTTTAAAAGGACAGGGCTTTCTTTGGGTACCACATATGTATAAAAAATATAAAAAGGAAAGTGTAAACTCACCACAATTTATTTATGTTCTCGGACCAGCAACAGGCTGCCAATGGCATTCAATCTGTAGTGCAAAATGTTTTTGTAATCCAGAGGAAACAGCCACATAGTAAATTCAAGCCGGAGAACAGGTGTTGATATATCAAAAGTTTAAAAATTTGTTCCTCATGACAACATGTAGACAGAGTCATACCCACCCCCTTGAAAAAACAGCTTTACATATTTCGTGGGCGCTTACCTATGAACCTTGCATTGTTTACCACTATTTGGTCAAAAGTATTGGGACACACCTCTTAATTATTGAAATCAGGCTAGGCCCGGTTTTTGTGATGGAACGCGGAGCCGAAGGTTACGAGAAGACAACCAAACCTTTTCCCCAACCTGGTAGGAGGGTGTGGGCAGGCATTTGCGATCAGCCTGGAGCTTGTACCTGCCCTGGAGTGTTGCAAGTCATTCTGGACCTGTACCCAGGTGGAGCGGAGTTCCTGAAGATGTTTTTCCAATGACGGAATCCCTTGTGGCACAAACTTATTGGGCAACACGGAGGTTTGGTGGTAGTATTGTGGGCAATCAGAGGCATTACAACATAAAAACTGCTTCAGGGCCTCATTTTCCCATTCCGCTACCCAATTAGACTGTGGGTGGTAGGCTGACAAGAAGGAGAGCTGAATTCCCATTTGCACGCAAAAGGCTTGCCAATACTTGGAGTCTAACTGGCTACCCCAGTCCGAGACAATAACTTTGGGCAACCCATGCAAACGAAAGACCTCTCGAGCAAGCTCCTTAGAGGTAGGCAATTTTTTAAGCGGAATGCAATGGGACGTTTTGGAAAACCGACGAGTCATGACTATGACCCTATTACCCTGGGAAATGGGAAGGTCCACAATAAAATCCATGGAGAGATGGGTCCATGGTCTTTCTCCACTGGGAATGGGTTGGAGGAGGCCCACTTGAAGGTGATGAGGAGACTTATTTTGGGCACACACGGTACAGACAGCTGCGTATGCAGTTATGTCAGTGTATAGATTAGGCCACCAAAACTGCTGAGATATAGACCATATTAATTGATTTTTATCCAGATGCCCGGCGGCCTTGGTAGCATGGTACGTGTGGAGCAGTTTAGCGCGAAGGTGTTCATTACCAAAGAAGCGGCCACAGGGCTTCTCGGTGAGCGTTGGTTTGGGTGGTCAGGATCTCCTCACCCGAGGTTAAACTGATACAAATCATAGCTAAGATACGGTCCGGGGGAATCACAGGAGTAGGAGGAGATTTCTCTCTAGATAAGGAGGAAAACTGTCGGGATAGGGCATCAGCCTGTATATTCTTGGTACCAGGAAATTACGACATAATTAAATCTTGACAGGAACAGAGCCCATTTGGCCTTAGATAAGTATGTCAAGTTCTTAAGTGGTCCGTTAATATCACTATCGGTACTGACGTGCCCTCTAGAAGGTGCCTCCATTGTTAGGAGCTAGGATGATGGCTAGTAGTTCTCGATCTCCTATCTCATAATTGCACTCCGCTTGGCTTAACTTCTTGGAGAAGTAACCACATGGATGCATCGCGTTCTCTGGGGTAGGACATTGCAACAGGAGGGCGCCTACTCCTGTCTCAGACGCATCGACTTCTAGAATGAAGGGAACACTAGGTTAGAGTGTGCCAGTACCGTTGCTGTAGCGAATGAGGCGGCATCTGGGGACCGTTGCTGAGGGTTGGCATCTACGTGGTGGTTTTGTAAGGATGTAGAATGTGTGAGAATATCATCGAGATAAACCTCCATGCATTGCTGCAACATATGTCGGAGGACGTCATTAATTAATTCTTGAAAAACCGCGGGAGCATTGCAGAGACCGATGGGCATTACGTGATATTAATAATGCCCGCTCCTGGTGTTGAACTCCTGGCCTTCCTTAATCCTCACAAGATTGTATGCCCTTCTCAAATCAAGCTTAGTATAGACCGTAGCTCCCTTGAGGCGGTCGATTAGTTCTGTCATCAAGGGAATGCATTTTTAATAGTCAGGTGATTGAGACCCCTGTAATCAATACAAGGTCTCAACTCTCCACCAGGGGAAGAGGAGGACTTGGGGATGAACACCCGAGAAAGCGCATTCCATTGCGTACTCCTCCATGGCCTTATTCTCTATGACAGACAGTGTTGTTTGACAGTGACATATACCGTATTTGCTCGATTATAAGACGAGGTTTTTTTCAGAGCAAATGCTCTGAAAAATACCCCTCGTCTTATAATCGGGGTCGTCTTATAATCGGACCTCAAATAGGTCTGACTATGAGACGACTAAGATCCAGATCCCCCGCAGCTGCAGGGGACCTGGATCCTCCTGCCCCCCCCCCCGTCCCACTTACCGGTACTTCTGAGTCCCCGGTGTGTAGCTGAGGCAGCGTGTAGATGTCTACGCGATTCGCGCAGACCTTCCCCGGCTGTCAGAGATCAGAGTTCCCCGCACCGGTGATCTCTGACAGCCGGGGAAGGTCTGCGCGATGGACGCAGACAACCCCCGCTGCTAGCCACGCCTCCTTCCGGCTGCAGCGTAAGCGCGTGGGATCTACACGCTGCCCGGGCTACATGACAGGGAAGTCAGAAGCACCGGTAAGTTGGGGGGGGGGGCGGGGGAGTGTTAAATGGGGGCATAAGGCATTTCTGGAGGCAGAGTGCTCTGTGAAATGCCTTTTAACCCCCTTAATGCCACTCTGCCTCCAGGAATTGCTTTTTAACCCTCTATACGCCACTCTGCCTCCTGAATGCCTTAAACCTCCCTATATGCCACTCTTCCCCATAATATGCCTTTTAACCCTCTAAATGCCAGAGTGGCATATAGGGGTATAAGGCATTTCTGGAGGTAGAGTGGCACATAGGGTTGGAAAATAGAAGGAAATAAAACCAAATTTTTTTTCTCAATCATAGCTTTTATTAAAAAAAAAATAGTTTAGATGAATTAACATTTACTGGTAAAACTTCTTTCCTATAGGGTCGTCTTATATTCAGGCTTTTTCTTTTTTTCCTAAATTAATATTTAGATTTGGGGGGTCGTCTTATAATCAGGGTCGTCTTATAGTCGAGCAAATACGGTACTAGGAGCTGTATATTCATACCTGAAGTGCAATTTTTGTGATAAGAAACACAAAATAAATTATTACCACAAAGTTTGACAAGGGTGTTAGTAGAATTAGTGCGTGGAATGGGTTAATACACCAGCATTTGAAACACCTTGGGGTGTCTAGTTTTCAAAAATATATGGTTTGATGGGGTAAATTGCATTGACCAGATTTGGAAAAAAAATAGCTTTTGAAGTAGCAAAACGCTACTTGTACTTATTGCCCAGTAACTTGCAGAAAAAAACATTAACTATTTCTAAACTCAGGACAAATATTAGAAGCTTTCATTAGCGTTTTTGGATGAGTAAAAGATCAAGCTATGATTGAGAAAAATATTTTGGTTTTATTTCCTTCTATTTTCCAACCTGCCTCCCAGTTATGCACATCTGCCCCAGAAATGCCTTATACCCCCTATATGCCACTGTGCCCCATGATATGCCCTTTGACCCCCTATGTGCCACTATGCCTCCAGAAATGCCTTATACCCCTATATGCCACTCTGGCATTTAGAGGGTTAAAAGGCATATTATGGGGAAGAGTGGCATATAGGGAGGTTTAAAGCATTCAGGAGGCAGAGTGGCATTAAGGGGGTTAAAAGGCATTTCACAGAGCACTCTGCCTCCAGAAATGCCTTATGCCCCCCATTTAACACTCCAACGCCCCCCCCCCCAAACTTACCGGTGCTTCTGACTTCCCTGTCATGTAGCCGGGGCAGCGTGTAGATCCCACGCACTTACCGGTGCGGGGAACTCTGATCTCTGACAGCCGGGGAAGGTCTGCGCGATGGACGCAGACAACCCCCGCTGTTAGCCACACCTCCTTCCTGCTGCAGCGGAAGTTGTCTACGCAAATCGTGTAGACATCTACACGCTGCCCCGGCTACACATCGGGGACTCAGAAGCACCGGTAAGTGGAGGGGGGGGGTGAGACAGGAGGATCCAGGTCCCCTGCAGCTGCGGGGGATCTGGATCTTAGTCTTATAGTCAGACCTATTTGAGGTCTGATTATAAGATGACCCCGATAATAAGACGAGGGGTATTTTTCAGAGCATTTGCTCTGAAAAAAACCTCGTCTTATAATCGAGCAAATACGGTATTATTTAAAAAAATGGTATCTGAAGAAAGCCCTTCTTGTCCTGAAATATATAACTTGTGTGGGTACACATGAGCACCGCAAAAGGTGTTAAAACAGCCTAGTTCCAAAGGGTGCAAAAATAAAAAATGGTCTGGTCCTTAAGGGGTTAAGAATCTGTTTACATCATTCTTTCTCAGTGAATCTGTCTGCAATAGTATGGCTTCTTGGAGTACTTCCACAAAAGGGCAGGGGAGAGGGCTTTCCTCCCATGATCCATGGCCAACCTCACTTGTGAGGCTTCCGTGGATCCTGCAAAGCGATCGTGGCGATGCAGGTATTAAACAGCAGCCTATACATGCACTGCATTGGTGACGAAGCCCGTACATCATGACCCCGTACATGTATGGGCTTTGTCATGAAGGGGTTAATATAGAGCCCCCCCCCCTTGTGGCTATAACACCCTCTGCTCTAATGGGAAGGCTTTCCACACAATTTGAGTATTTCTGTACGATTTTGTTCCCATTCAGCCAAAAGAGTGAGGTTTGTGAGGTCAGGCACTGATGTTGGACGAGAAGGCCTAGTTTGCATTCAGGATCCCAAAGGCGTTTAGTTAGATTACAGTCAGGGCTCTATACAGGCAATTCGAGTTGTTCCACCTCAGCCTCAGGTATTTATGGGCCTTGCTCTGTGCACAGAGCCACAGTCATGCTGGGACATAACTTTGTTAAGCAGCTTGTCCCGTGTTATGCTGTCTGTTATAAAAGAGTAAATATATGTAGGATTCAAAAAACCATTATTATTACTGAAAACCTACTCCAGAAGTAAATTCATATCTGGAATATTTCTTTATTTCAAGACTATCCATAAAGGTGTCTACATTCTACTTAATATTAATAAAATAAAAACAGAGACACAATTGTTTTAAATGTTTAATGTGTAAGTAAGTTGAGTTACTGTAGAAATCATTATAGTATTAATGTTTTCACATTAGCAAATGTTGATCTTCCTTTTTCTGAAAAAAGCAACTGAGTAGTAAAGCATAGAAACACAGAACAGATTGAGTCAAAATTTAACGCATACCTATAACTTGAATGAGCATTGGTAGAAATGGACAAATCTAGATGTTTTTGTCTATAGAGATGTAAGCTGTAATTAGGTGCTCTATATAAATAAAACGGTAGGTCTGCCACTTATGTCTATAACTCAAGCTGCCATCACCAAGTGATCTTCCTAAAGGGTTTGAACACGTTAATACCAGTCAGTAATCACACTTGCCAGTGTCTCCCAAACAAAGTGAAGATCTTAAAGCTAGGAACAAAAATGCATAGTGCTGACATTCAGAATTGTTGGGTGTACACAAAGCAGGCCTTTGTTATAAACGGCCTTTGCATCTGCATAGCTACCCAAGTCACCAAAAACAGACGGCTTCAGTTCTTAATTTCTACATTCATGTTTTGGTAATTGAATCATCTCCCTTCTGTACACTCCTCAACATCCTCTTTTCATTTCTAGCTCTGGGCAGCAAGCTTGTCAACCAGGTTGTTGCATTGGCAAGGTCAGAGCTAGAAAGCAAATTGTGTACCTTTCTCATCACACAGGATGCCAATTGGTGAAACTTTGTGCAGAACGCACACATTTTATAATATTGTTTGCAGATGATGGTGCACATAGCAGCTAGTTCAAACCCAACACATACAAAAGAATATCAATAAATACATAATGTATATACAAAATTATTTGTATAATTAAGACTGTAGGGTATACATGGTATATTGTGTCTCCCCCAAGTCTGTCACTGGCTTATGGAAAAGCCATTGTTGTACCCCAAATGTACAATATTTTACAATGGAATAACTGAATAACTTAGGGTCACTTAACTAGAATATACTCCAACAAACTGGATTTAGAATGACTTTCAAGATTGCTAAATCAAACGTATGTAGAATATGGTTAGTGATTTATGTTACATTTTACAAAGTGTTATCTCACAAGGATGTAGAGATGTTGTGACATTTTAATAAGATACCAGTGAAATGTTGTTTTTCTGTGTACATAACTTTTAGTTAGCAGGTTCTCTTTTCTGTGCTAGCTTTGTAAGTGCTTAGCTCTCTAGTTTTGCCAGCCATCAGTTTGTTAGACCGAATCAGAGTGGCCACAAAACAATAACTTAACAGAATGTTCATTCTTCCAAGCTGTGACCACCTGATTCATCTCCTTTCAGAGTTTTTCAGTCGGCTGTAAAAATGCGGCTGGAAATATCATCCAGTAACCAGTCTATCCCGGCAAGGAGATTCTCCCCGGTTACTGCACTGCATCCTTGTATACACCAGTGATGAGACTTGATGTTATCTAAGTCCAGTGCCTGCAGAGACACACAGATATGTGAGGACAAATTCAGTACCAACAAACATCGGGTTTGTTTGAGATGCTACAGTGACACCATTGTTTCTTCAACAAATATGTATAACCACTATGTATCTAACATATATCAGAATTTGTAATCACAGCTACAGAAACAGACAAATGTTTGTAGAAACCAGGCATCAAACAGAAAACCGCTTTGTCACATAGGTGGGTTACATCTATAGAGAATGATATACAAAACATGTTGGGAGCCAATGCATGTGTTGAATTGATATAGATAAATAGATACACAAACTTTAAATCTAGTCTCTAAAAGAGAAGTGCAATATCATTTTGGAAAACTGTATCACGTATTACAACCAATCCTATGATAATATGTCTAAAACAAACATTAAAATGTATACAAACCTAATTACCTCTCTTATTGCATCCTTTGAAAGGGCACCAGGCAAATCCTGCTTGTTGGCAAACACTAATAAGGTTGCACCAGCCAATCTCTGTAAATGAAGGGAGACATTACTTGGCCATTTCTCCCCCAAAATAAAACTGGAGAAATATATGAAAAATTTAGGAGACAGATGAAAACTTTTAGGAGCAAACTTGAATTTCTCAGAGTGCAGTAGAATCATTAGTTAAGTGTCGGCAGTAACATTTCCAGAGCTACAACAAACTAGATTTAGGAATCTGCCAAACCCTGCCCCTAAGAGTAAAATTATTCAGGACAAAGTATTTCCTTGTAAAATTGCAGAAGACAGAGCAGAAACCAAATAAAATGAAAAATATTGACTAATATTGTAGACCTGCTTCAACCCAAAGAAGCAAACAGAACTAGAAAGTGAAATAGTACCACAGTTGGAATTTAGGTCAGGACATCCTAACCTCTTCCAGCAGAAGCCCAGATAATTCTTGCCCACAATCCTGTAATCGTGCACGGTCAGCACTGTCAACAACCCAGATCAACCCATCAGTGCTTTCAAAGTAGTTCCTCCAGTATGAACGCAAGGACTTCTGACCTCCCACATCCCACATGTTCAACTTGAAGCTATAATAAATGACACAAGGCACAAAATAATAAATTGATGTAATACAAAAATTAATCAGTAGTAAAACCTTACACGATATCAGAATTGAAAACCATCACCAATGGCCGGCAGTTGTAATGCTAGACAGGTAGAATGAATAAAGCAAAGAAAGCAAAACAAGAATGATGAATGCACATGATGAATACGAGACAAAATGTACACAGGTTGTGCCAAGAGGCGTAAAAATTAAAGGGGGTGGTAGTTAGCACAAATGCGTGGAACACGGTGCAAAAGGTGAAATGAAAGGCGGCATTTAATGTAAGATGCGGTATACACGGGAAAGGTGTCTGGAAAGGAACACTGCATGGGGAGTCACTGAGAGGAAACGGGCCTGGATTGAAACACAAACAAGAGGCGGCACTAAAAGGTGACACAAAAAGACAGCGTTATCTGAGTAACGTGTGACATGGGTTATGGGCTTGGCTCTCATACCCTCGATGTTCCAAGGTCTTGATGTTGAATCCCAGGGTTGGAGAGATGGTATCGATGTCCTCACCATTAAACTTTTTTAGGATAGTTGTTTTACCAGCATTATCTAGACCCCTTGGTTCAAAAAAGTGTTAAAGAAGACAGAATGGTAGAACAGAAATCTATGCCCACAAAAAACAGATTATAATCCTTTCCAATTATAAGAACTATTATTCCAAGAGACCTACGTTGACATTACCGGCATTTTGTTTTTAAAGGTGGTGTTTCACCTAGACTTTTTCCCAACTTTCCTAAATACCTAAATAACGTACCATTCTTGTATACATGCCAATAAACATTGTCCTGTTTTAAAATGTACTGATTTTCTGTACTGAGTTTTTTTGTTCAAACCTTCCAATGATGCCTGCTAATTTCTAACATCACATAAGGGGCCTTTGCTTAAAGGGTCTTTTTTATTTTTTTTAAAGGGGAATTGGAGTGGTTAGTACATAGAGGGAAAATGACAGGACTCGGTTTCTAAGCAATTCTAGCATCTCAATAAACGTTTGTTACTTTTTACAACAACTATATCGGTTGATACATATTAGTGGCTGAAAAAGCAAAACGATTATCAGACGTTTTCCTTTAATCTTAGGAAATATGCAGTGGTTAAAATACGGACACAGAACACGCTGTTATTATATATACACATGCATTTAAGTAGTGAGTGATCATGTGCCCTAGATGTTGAGTTGTTTGTATGATTTTAGCATACAATCTGGATTTTTGATGAGTTATTAAATTAAGCCCCAAGTGTCCAGACAAGAATAGACTAATATGGACCTCCAGCTGGACTACAACTTTCATTGTGTAAACCATGTAGTTTTTTTTCTATCCAAATTTTGATGTCTGTATTTATTTATTAAAAGATCAGACTTATTACTGACAAATCTGGTCAAGTGACATTAACAATAACTGCTACTATTATGGCAATCAAGTGAAATGTACTAGACTTCAGTAACGACTCTGCAGAGTAAATTCTCCTGATCATTCTCCTGATTTGTGACCTCAAATACTGCATGATCTTTGCGTACATTTATTTCAATTGAATTAAAATGTGCTTTGTTCACAAGAACACTCAAACCTGTATAATCTCATGCATTTGGGTATTTCTGTATTTTAGGAGTCCTAGATCATTTATCATTGTCTATTTAGCAGAAGTTGGGTCATTAAACGTGACTCATAACCAGAAATTAGCAATTCACAACTACCATATGTGGCCAATCAATATGGGCAGAGGAGATGGGCTATACGGTTCTTATCTGATGTAGGGCTGCAACTAACGATTATTTTCATAATCGATTAGTTGCCCGATTATTTTTTCGATTAATCGGATAAAAAAAAATGAATGTAAATTTTTCATTTATTTAAAATAATTTAATAAACAAATTATATTAAATACAAACAGCATAATAAAAAAACTTTGATAAAATGCATTTCTTGCCTTTATTTCGCAACCAGCCCCCCCCAATTTATGCACGTTTGAGCCCAGGCTTGCCACGCTGCCTCCCAGACATGCCACGCTGCCCCCCACATATACCATTCCACTCTGCCCCCCACATATGCCACTCCACGCTGCCTCCCACATATGCCACTCCACGCTGCCTCCCACATATGCCACTCCACGCTGCCTCCCACATATGCCACTCCACTCTGCCTCCCAAATATACCACTCCACGCTGCCTCTCACATATGCCACTCCACGCTGCCTCCCACATATGTCACTCCACTCTACCCCCACATATGCCACTGTGCCTGATACACCTTATACCCCGATACACCACTTCATCCTCCCCAGACATGCCACACTGCCCTCCCCACATATGCCACTCCACTCTACCCCCAGATATGCCACTGTGGCCCCAGATCTGCCTTATACACCCTGATACACCACTCTGTCCTCCCCAGACATGCCACACTGCCCTCCCCACATATGCCTTATATACCCTATATGCCTTATACCCCCAGATAGGTCACTCCGTCCTCCCCACATATGCCTTATACCCCCCCCAGATATCTCATAGTCCCCTCATAGAGTCACAGACCATACTTTTATAAATAAGTACTGGGTTAATCTTCACTGCCCCCAGGATTTAGATTCCCCTTAGTTTGCCCCCCTTTATCTCTAACTGCACCTTAAGTTAACTTTAATAAATTAATAAAATTGATGTCAAATTCAGTGTTTCTATTTGTCAATATCCTAGTCTGGCTTCACTGACCTGATCATACAACCGCTTCATCAGACAAATGAGAAATAAATATTTTACTCAGGGCCGGTCTAATGATGTCTATCATTATAACTTGCTTGGCCAGAAATGCTTTTGACTTGATAAAGAGAGGATTCCCGAAAGCTTGTGCATTATTTTAAATACGGTTAGTCCAATAAAAAAGGTATTACAAGATTCTGCAACATTCTGGGTTTTTTTTGCATTTTATCATCATAAGCAAACTATGTTTCTGATAGCCCTGCTCCTACAGAGAGAACCTGTCAGTGCTCCTGGCCCACCACGGTGGGCCAACCCCAGCCTCCATTCTCCAAGTCAACTACCATGGCCTTAAACTATAGCACTTGGCAGGGCGTTTGTGTAGAACATGAATTGCAACTATCATGGTGCTATGGAACTGTAATAACACAGAGAAGACGCAGCATTTATTCGTCTGTTTTACAGAGTTGTAATATGGAACATAATAGCAGACCCATAAAACATGGGACCTGCTAACATTCTCGCTGTTTAAGCAATATGAATCGCAGCATGCACTATAATGACGCTACAAAGACTGCGGGGGTCTTATTTTATTAGCGTACAGGGGCACACTTATCAACTTCCACCCTTACGTTCACATTAAGGATACAGCATAAGTAGACGGACTTCCCGCTCCTTCTGTTTCATTTTCTTTAGGATGGTTAACAGACCCATTTCACCGACAGTCTCTCTTCTTACTCCTCGCTTCCGTCTACCAGCTAAATCAACCAATCGTAGTTATGCTTCAAGGGACTCAACCTTAACTGTGGTCTGTTCATCTGCCAATCATCCACTAGATTTATCCTCCATGGTCACGCCCCAGGCTCGTAGTAACTGCCAGCCAATAGAATGCGCTGTAGAAATGAGTCGTCGTAGATACGTAGGCATTTTTTCAAAGACCAACGCATATAGCGGCATTCAGCAGATTTTCACAACGCAATTGAAAGGGGGCGGCACCAAAATTTAAAGGGACCGCAAAGCCTTCATATGCATTAAAGTGAATAAAGTGACTGGAGAGTCTTTTTAAAGTAAATAGACTGTTTGTGTTTCTGATGGTGCCGATTTTGGTGTAACTATTTATGATTGACCTATTAAGAGTTGGGCGGCTTCCTATGGAAATTATTAATTAGTCATGCAAATTTTCACACTAACAGGGGTCAACAAACCCTTATATAATGTCCTGAACTATAAAGTAACTCTGAGCATGAAAACCAATGGACTTTCGCTACCTTTTTATGTCTTGATAAATTCAGCTGCAGTGCTTTAAAAGGGGCAAGAGGGAGGAGCTATTTTACAATGAAGCTCCTCTGTATATTGTATTGCCTACTCACTGGTGTATAGCAAATATATACGAATTTATTAGCTTAAGCGAATCTGTCATTCTGGTAAACCCGTTTATATTTATTCATATTTCATTTACACAGCCACTCACCTGTTTGTAAAAACGATATCATACATATTTGTATAATATATAAACCTAATACGACGTTTCGGGGGAGGGGACAACTCAAAGCGCCACCGTCGTTTGAAGAAAGTATCGCCTCATTCGTCTCGATAACACAAAGCGATGATTGGCTGGCCGTTACCACGGAGACGTAGCGTTTTCGGCGTGCGACGGGCCTGGGCGGCCATCTTTTGTGTGTCGGAGTCTAAACACTGGAAACGGTGAGTGAAAGTGGGGAGACAGAAAAACGGATGGGTGGGAATTAAAGAAAGTCAGGGTTATCAAAGCATTGGCATATAAATATACGGTAGCGCTACAATGGATGACTAAAGAGACAGTTGAAACGTGGACGATAGAGAGGGTACAATGAAAAATAAATACTAATTATTGTTTAGGTGTCTGTGTGCACAATTAATGTAACCGGGAGAGGGGAGGTGGGCAGAGCGCTCGGTGTACGATGGGGAAAAATAATGCTGTAAAGCAAACGTACGGTAAGATAATACGAACAATGAAGGGTGTGGATGAGACAGCCGAAACAAAGATTAGGGGCAGAGTAGATGATAGGGAGTGGGATTTCGAGGGGGTGAGGGGTGATTGGAAAACACAGCAAGTAGAGAGCCGAGAGAAAATACAGATGGCATCTAATGGGATATGTTGTATAGAGTGAAAGGGAATATCCCTTTTCGGAATATCCGTAAAAGAAAATGGTGGAAGAGATCTTAGAAGGAACCTGGGAGGAAAGAGTATAATGGTAGTGAAGGGTGTAGAACCCGTAAAACAAAGGTGGGTTATTACACGGTGTGTGATACCTGTATTAAATTGAAAACTAAATATTCCAACAGCATGTGGTTGCAGGTCATTTTGTAAAAAAACCCCAAAACTACTGGCCCCATTTTCCCCAATCTCTGTATAACACTCTTTTTAGCACTCATGTGGTTTATATTTTCTACTAGGGTAAAAAAAACTTTTTGTTCTAGTTGTGGTCATATTGTTGCATATCCTTGTTTTATTAAGTATTGTATGTAATAATATACATGTAATGATACGTTCATTGATTATGTCATTAAATTAGTAATAATAGTTTATATTGTGTCAGCTGCTTTTGGAGTCCTTGCAAATTTGTGGATGCTTCTTTCCTTGGGCTTAAATCCCTGTTACTGCCATACAGAGATTGATTATAGGCGATTGTAATGGTGAGATGTGGTTTGGAATAAGATGGTCTTCATAAATCATAGTCTACACCAGAGCTCTTCAAACCTGTGACCCAGCACTGTAATATCACATAAGGCCATGACTCTATTCGTGTGCTTACAATAGGTGACCGGTAACTTGGACCCTGGGACAAGTTTGGTCTTTACCTCCACTATAGCAAATCTAGTCCAGTAGAAACCCCAAGAAGTAGCTCAGGACTGAAAATTAATGTCCCCGGTCACTGCCATAGGTACATTCTCATAGGTCACGCATCCAGTTTTTAGCAACTCTCTCACTCTGCTCTGTTGATGCTGTAGGACAGGAAGCAAGAGTTTTTCTCTGACCTAGTGATCAGCATTTTGTGACCCAATACTGGGCCCTGATACCAAATTTAAAGGACCCTTATCTAATTCATTGAAAATGAAAAGCTTTAGTAGTTGACCAAACTATTGTGTATTCAGATAAGGATCATATGATTTCTTTATTTCATTCAAACTATATTATACTGTATTCAGGGATTACTGGTCTTTACCCTGAACTCTGTGGTATGTTCACAAACAAATGTTTGCAAGGGTAAAACATGGTCTCGTGATATTCTACCTTTTCATGTCTCAAATGTTTGATTTATTTCTTAAGCATTTTGAAGACTAGAACATCAATTAAATTAGGATTTAAGGAACACCAATGATTGTGTTGCGTTGATTAAAAAAGACAAAAAAACCATGATACAGTTTTATGTTTTAATTTTGCCTTGTTTTCTTTGTCTATTAGGGAAACAGACCATTTGGGATCTCCGTTCTATTCCTAAATCATGGTAAAGATTTTTGTAGGTGGAGTGTCACCATCAGCATCCCCTGAGGAGTTAAAGAAACTCTTTGAGAGATATGGGCAGGTGAATGAGTGTGACATCCTCAAAAACTATGCCTTTGTCCACATGGAAAGGGAGCAAGATGCCCACCGTGCTATTGGAGAGCTACACAAACAGGAGTTCTATGGCTCCCACCTTACAGTGGAGTATGCCACATCAAAAATACGTAATGCCACCAAGATATATGTTGGAAATGTCTCAAGCAGGGCTACCACATCACAAGTGAAGGAGCTTTTCGAGAAGTTTGGCAAGGTTGTAGAATGTGACATTGTCAAAAACTATGCTTTTGTGCATATGGCCAAGGAGAGGGAAGCTATGGATGCTATTTTGCACCTCAATGACACTCCTTTGGAGGACCAGAAGATATTTGTCACACTCTCTAAGAGCAACAATGCGCCCAAGAGCTCCAAGGTAGCCTCAGCAATAGTGGCAGCTCCAGCAACAGCACCTCCCCCACCAGCTCCTCCGCCCCCTCCAGCTTATTACTTCCACCGTGGACGTCTCCCTCCAACACCACCCACTTTTGCTCCATACCAACCTCGTTCTTGGTATGAGAGAGAATACTATGAAAGATACACATATGATTTCTACGATAGAGGAGGCGTTGGAGGTCGTACTACCTATGACAGAGCCTTGGCTCCTACAGCAGTGGTGGCTACAACTGCTCAGGCTTTGTCTACTACCCCTGTGGCTGCTGCACCACCAACTCCAGCCTCCATCAATGCAGCTTTGGCTCCTGCAGCGTACAGGGACAGAAGCCCTGTGGGGAGGAGAACAGCAGCAGCAGCGGCAGCGGTTGTGGCACAGTATGCAGATCCATATAGCGCCTCTCAAGCCTATAGCCAGACCTACGGCCAAGCCTACGCCTCTGCTTTCTCTCAATATAACATGGGTGCACCAGCATACAGCCCTGCAGAATACTACGAGAAATATGCTAACGGGTATGCAGGCCAGTACAGCCAAACCTACTAAGCCACACTGACCCTTGACACAAGCACCCCACCGTTTCTTTTTTTCTTTTGACTTGATTGTTTACTGTCCAGTAGGTCTACACAGGTTTAAGTAGCTTTCATTAGATAAGTGACTCTGTGAGGAGTGATAATTCAGAGATGTGTCAAATTAAAAATTGTAGGTGTATGGCCCTTTAAAAAAAACAAAAACATTAATCAAATCTGACTGAAAACATAATATAGAATAAAAATATGTATAATCCAAGATGTTAATCTGAAACACTTTTGCTGTTTTGATTATTACGCTCGGGAATAAAAGAAGGGATTTTTAATATACTGTTATAGCATATAGTCCTTGCTGCAAGTATCAGAGTTAGAAAATCCTTATTGTTTCATTTGCAACTTAAGCAGGGGAATTTGCCTGTTCTTATAAATTTATAACATGACATGAGTTTTATCACTTCTGTAGGTAGAGATAGAAATGTAGCATTTCTGGTTAAAAAAAAAAGCCAAACAGGCATCTTTTTTTTTTTTAAGGCAAGAGGAATGTAAGTTAATTATAGTTGATAAATTATAGTTAAATGGGTCGGTGAGAATGTTCACATATTTTCGCGAGCACACATTAACAGGAGAGCTGTAAAGACGCAAACCGGAAAATCAATACCTGATGATAATATAGCGAGGGTGAGCAAATATAATAGAGATGAATATATTTCCAAAATGTATGCTTTTTTTTGGCACGAATAACAATGGCAAGAGTGTGAAATACTTCTGCCTTCGTTCCATGAAAACCCAATGGTTTCTTTAAATAACTTTGTTCCTAGTATAAGTTGCATATTATTGTAGCTGTTTTTGGTTAGATAATACAATATTAAAGGAAATTCCCAGTCCTGTTTTTTTTTTTTCTATTTTGTAATGAATATCAAGAGTGTATTTTATATGAACTTTGATGCATTTTACTGCATGCGTATGAGCACATGCATACTTTTTTTTTTTTTTTTTTTTTTTTTTTTTAATTGAAGTTGGAAAGTTAAAGTTCTACTTTTTGTACCTTCTCTGGCTATTTCTACAGTGGACACTGGACTTTAGTATGCTAGGAACCTGGGAACTCGCACCCCACTCCCCAACACTTGCGGGTCTCCCTCTTACCTGCATCCAGCAAGGGTGGGCTCCAGTTAACCGGAGCCAGAAAGTTCCCAGGTATGCTGGCCACATGTGCAGTGAAGTGCATGTAAGTTGAGTTCTCATCAAGCTCGGTGAGATCAAATACAAGCGATGCAATAAAAAATAAAACCCCTCAACCGTTTGCATGCAGTAAGATGTATTGGACTCCATGCAAAATACACTCCAATATGTGTTTAAGTTTATATGGAGAGAGTTGTTCATTTAACGGTTTTAGTGCCGATCCACTGTAACTGATTTTTTTTTACATTTTTGTTTTTGTAATCTGCGCTTGCTTTTTAGTTTATATTCCAATTTTCTTTCAGTTTATCAAAGTTTCATTGTTGATTCAACCTGGCTAACACTTTAATTTTTTTCTATGGGTGATTTAGCCGGTTTGCATGCACACATGAAAATCTCAGTCCTTGCCCTATTTCTGATGTCATCAGGATTTTTGTTTTAACAAAAAGTAATAGCATTACTGCTTAAAACTAGATCCCCTTTATTTTATGTCAGTTGCCCACTTTCTTATTAGTAATGAATAAATTAAATCAAACATACCAGAGTCAAAGATTTGGAAAGACATAAGTAGCATATTATATCATGCATTTTATAGGGTTACATAAACAAATGATGGTGCAAGGTTATAGAACTGGTCAAAGGATTGACAGGGTCTTTCCTATTGGTTGATGCGCCAATCCTAATGTCTGTACAGTTCCAGTGGTTGCAAACTTTTAGAAAGCATTTAATATGCTACTGTGACAAAAAGTACATTCATCCAATCAGCAGCCTCTAATAGCTGCACCTGACTAAAGACTAGACTAGAGTGAAGGGCAGTATGGCATATGATTTCCTTAGGCAAAACATGCTGGATTTAAAAGTAGAGTTGATCTTAATTCTGTAATAAGTGGTAAAAAGTTTGAAGAACATCATTTTAACACCCAGAAAAAAACCTATACATCAAAACCAACACTATTGCATTTGTAATAAGTTACGTTTCCTCAAACTCTTAGTCATAAACCTACTTTGTCAGTTCAGTGCTAAAGCATGAGGAACTGACAGACCTCCATATTGAGGCAAAGGCCTAGCACCTAACACTGGTCATGCTGAACATTGTCAGGTATGATCTACACCCTAGGCTAGGGGACCTGTTACCACTACAGGTAACTAAATTCAGTTGGGAAATATTTAGTTAAAAAGGTTATTTCATAGAAACCCAGAATGTGGCCCAGAATGACACCTCTAATCAATCACCTGACCTTAAAACGCTTTTCCTCACTCGCTACCCTTACCAATGCTGTCTGAGCTGATCAACACCAATTAGCAATCTAACAGTAGGGCAGCAATATGGTAGGACAATGGCTAGGGCTAGACATAAACCTAACACAGGTTTTTGACACGAGTATTTCTCATTTTTATGTGTAAACACACACACTAAGGGCAACTGTCAGCAATAAATGCTTGTGGCTAGTCTCTGCCAAGCTGAGCTGCTTACAGTTGTCAGGGACCTTTCCATAATAAAATGATCCCGGAGGGCCTGAGGACCACATATGGATCAATGCAATTTGATCCAGGCTCATCTTAAGTGATAACCCCAGCTGTGAATTCAGGATAATTTGTCATTTGACCTTTTCACCATTTTATGCTTTTCCATTTTCAGACCACCACCCTTTTATTTATAACATAACACACACTGTTTCAGCAATCATTTTGTTGTATAGGCTTCTTACAACGTTGGAGTGTGTGAAGTGGGTAAAGACAGAAACATTATGTAGGACAGAAGGTTACTGGGGATTTATGAAAAAACTAGTTAAAACTAGAGCTAGTTAAAAGGGAGAATGAAAATGCATATATCGAACAAGAAGGAAAAGGTTCTTCCACCAGAAGCATATTTTGTATGTTACAATATATTCTTATATTAATCAGTATATGCCCTGCATGCTTTTTCCTGTCTAACGCATTTCAAGACATGCCTTGTTTTATAACGTCAAACTAATGCTTCCCCTTCCCTTGTGCCGAACAAAAGTCTGCTACCCTCCGTCTACGAACCGTCGTCAGCCTTTCCTATCCCCTTTCTCCCCTTTACCCCTTTCCCCCCTCGGACAAGAATGTTCTGTAAACTGCAGGACTCGGACGTAAAGATGCAATAAAGGTGTCATTCCGGAGGACACCCCGCACTATTATGTGGCACTACCTAGTTTGAAAATGACATTGCAGCCGGCCTCTGTCGAACTTTTTCCGCCGTTTGTTCCTTTAACTGTTTTTCCTCATTTCTGCTTGTGACTGTAGAACACCAAAGGCCGTTCACTCTTATGAATCTAGATGCAATGGACATCCTTAAGATACATTCCAAGCAGCATGTTGATAATAATTTAGCATTTGTGTTTTTCTTGGTATAAATGAGGAAACATTGATGATTATGGTAGACTGCTGTCTTAAAAATACACCTCACTGACATTATTTTTTATTTAATTTACAAATAATTACAATGGACCTGACATCTAAAAAAAAATGCATTTAAAGTGCATTCAAAATCAAAAGGGGGCAAAACAGTTATTTCACATTAAAAATACCAGTATTTAAGATGTATGATTCATAACGTACAGCACATTTGTATCGACTGTGAAGCACATCTTATCCCTTTCACGATGGAAAACGCTACTCTCGTCTGACTCTTAAACTGGTTACGTACTGAGAGGAGCATGTAACAAATTCAAACAGTGGCCACTTTAGAGGCAAATGGACAAATTTATTTATCAAAATTACCCCCGGCAAGAGTGCACTGCTGAGATAAAACATTCTGACTGAGTACTTGAACCAGGAAAATTGTGAAATAAGAAATTGGATGTTTGTGAAATTAAGAGTGAACGGACCTTAAAAAATATCACTAGGTTGTTTGATTTCCTGTGTTGAGCTCTGAGTGATTATGTGACTAAATAACTGTGGAATTAAATAGATGTACTATGTAATGGACTTTGTTTTGAGGGATCCGTGCCGCTCCTCCCCGACCCCGTCCGCTCTTAAACCGCTTCGCCAACGCTTTCTTCGCTACAAATGATGGATGAAAAGAAAAAAAACCTACAATGTGTCTTCTTTTGCAGAATTTTTAACTCCCTTGTCCCCCCCCAATATCATGGTTGAATACAAGAAATAGACAGCAGATAAACTTGGGTTCTAACAAGAGGGGGAGAGAGCGAGGGAGTCTTGGAGAGGTGAGTAAAGAGGTGACTACTTTGTTAATAAAACCCTGCCTAATGATACTCACAGACTGAGATAGCACTGGTTCAACACAGGCAGCAACAGTGCCACATGGTGTCACTAAAGGCTGCAATCTCAAATTCTAAAGCCCTCTGCAAATATACCACCTTCCCCCACCCTTTTTGCATTTTGAAATTTGTGCCCTTGCCAGATTCCTGTCCATCAATTATTCCCTTCTTACCCCATTGCATTTTATGTCTCTCTTGTCTTTAAAGACCTCAAAGGGATCTCTAGTCCATATAATGTAAAAATTATATATAAAAAAAGAAACTTTTTTTTTTTAAATTAAATGTAAAATAGGTACCCAGACACCTTCTGCCCCTCCATGTATAAACATACACTAAAAAACCTTTCTTGCACCCACAAACATTACGCTTTTTCTATTTCCTTAAAAACCTGTAAATGTGGGATGATATTCTACTTGGGATGTTAATGAGCATGAATCTGGGGGGGTTAAGGGGATCTAATTTGTGCAAGAAATTCTATGTAAAATTGCAAAAATTTAGGTTGTAAAATTGTAATTTTCAATTGTTCTTCATTGGACTGGAGAATGAACCACAGTGGGGAGCAGTTTTTAGTAAACATTCACAAGAGGGAAAGTTAAACAACATTTTATGCCAACAGTGAACATTACAGCTTGCCCCATTATGGACTTCAATTTAGTCTTGGGGTATGGTGCTGTATATTAAGACATACATCCTGTTAATGACCCTGTCCTAAGTAGCATTGCCAATCACACTGGCCATCTGGCACACTGGGCAAATACCCAGTGGGCTACTGGCCCACAGCTCCCCATACCTACCCGAAGCCGCATAGTTATCCCCAGTCTAGCCCTTGTGCCAACAAACTCCCCGCATAACGCTGCAGTATGACAAAACACAAACAGGGGATGTATATGGGGACACCTGGCCATTACACCAACAGGGAATTTTATGAGATTGCATTTTAAATACATTAACAATATGTAGTTGGTCCCCCCCTTTGCAGCTTCCATTCTTCTGGGAAAGCTTTCTACAAGATTTTGGAGTGTTTCTGTGGGAATTTGTGCCCATTTTCAAAGTCACGCACTGATGTTGGATGAGAAGGCCTGGCTCGCCATCTCCATTCCAGTTCATACCAAAGGCGTTAGATTGGGTTGAGGTCAGGGCTCTGTGCAGGCCAGTCAACCAGGTGGGTGGGACAATATTGTTAACCCCTTCCCCTTAACAAACATAACTCCGCTAACCACACCCATTTTCTACTCCATCTCTTCGGGCCCCCCGACTTCACCATGTAACATGTCACTTTCCACAGTGCCAGCTTTGCCCCAAACAGTCCATCAGTGCCATCTTTGTCCCCAATCAGCTTGTCAGTGCCATTTTGGGCACGAACAGGTCATCAGTGTTATTTTTGCCCCCCAAACAGCATTACAATAAATGTATCAGTGATATCTGGCGCTCTGACTTTAAATAAGCCACTTAGCAAGAGGGGCAAAGAACAGAAAATTTACCCCCCCCCACAGTATTTCTTTAGCGAGGTTAAACTCCCATCAATATATATACTGAGCCTGACAGTGGTATACCACAACTTCCATCACTACAACAACAACAGTATAACTCCTATCATTATATATTGTGATCCAGACACTGCGGGTGGTAAAGCGTATCTCTTATCATTATAGCAAGATAGACATAGAGAGCGGTACCTCATAACTTCCAATATTACATTAGTATATTAATATCACTTTTTAATTAGGTGTGCTTGGCCATTGGTGCAAGCTTTTCTAGTTTAGCTGTAGGTAAAACATCCAATAATTATTCACTAATAAGTTTGAATTTATAAAAGTATGAAAGGCTGGCCCATCATAATGCACAATTAAGAATATGAACATTTATTCATCACAGATCAACAAATTAAATGTTTTAATACAGTGTGCGCATTAGTATTAATTGACCCACATAGCAGGCATAAATCACAGGTCTCACATCCCAAAGGCCACATCCCTATCACCCAGATTGCACTCACAGGACTTTCCCAGCATCCATATTGCACTCACAGGGCTTGCCCAGCACCCAGATTGCACTCACAGGACTTGCCCCAACACCCAGATTGCACTCACACTACTTGCCCTAGCAGCCAGGTTGCGCTCAGAGGACTTGCCCCCAGCAGCCAGGTTTGCGCTCAGAGGACTTGCCCCAGTACCCAGGTTGCGCTCAGAGGACTTGCCCCAACACCCAGATTACAGTCACAGAATTTGCCCCAACACCCAGATTGCACTCACAGGATTTTCCCAGCATCCATATTGCACTCACAGGGCTTGCCCAACACCCAGATTGCACTCACACTACTTGCCCTAGCAGCCAGGTTGCGCTCAGAGGACTTGCCCCAGCAGCCAGGTTGCACTGAGAGGACTTGCCCCAGCAGCCAGGTTGCACTGAGAGGACTTGCCCCAACACCCAGATTACAGTCACAGGACTTGCCCCAACACCCAGATTGCACTCACAGGACTTGCCCCAGCAGCCAGGTTGCACTCGGAGGACTTGCCCCAGCAGCCAGGTTGCACTCAGAGGACTTGCCCCAGCAGCCAGGTTGCACTCAGAGGACTTGCCCCAGCAGCCAGGTTGCACTCGGAGGACTTGCCCCAGCAGCCAGGTTGCACTCAGAGGACTTGCCCCAGCAGCCAGGTTGCACTCAGAGGACTTGCCCCAGCAGCCAGGTTGCACTCAGAGGACTTGCCCCAGCAGCCAGGTTGCACTCACAGGACTTGCCCCAGCAGCCAGGTTGCACTCAGAGGACTTGCCCCAGCAGCCAGATTGCACTCAGAGGTCTTGCCCCAGTACCCAGGTTGCGCTCAGAGGACTTGCCCCAGCAGCCAGGTTGCACTCAGAAGACTTGCCCCAGCAGCCAGGTTGCACTCAGAGGACTTGCCCCAGCAGCCAGGATGCACTCAGAGGAATTGCCCCAGTACCCAGGTTTCACATACATTACTTGCCTCAGCAGTCAGATTGCACAAATCGGAACTGCCACTTTTCTTTCTCCTCCTCATTATGTCTCCCTTATATGTTTCTCTTTATTTCATTTTTTTCCAACCACCTCCTCACTCTTTCTCACTATCTCTCCTCCCTTTCTTACGATCTACCTCGCCCCCTTTTTCAAATTAATTTACTTTGGTAAAGTCTTGTGGTGGGAACGCAAGGCCTCTGTCTTGCTGCTCAGTAATGCTATGCGCAGGTTCACTGCTGAGCGCGGGGATGTGATATCATATTCCAGCCGTCCTGCATGAAGCAACCGAGATGGAAGCCTCAGACTCCTACCACCGCAGTCAGAGCAGCACTGAGGCGTGTGGCAGTAGGGAGCAGAGGAGACCGAGAGGTGTCAAGCAGTTGCTGAAAACTTTTTCATTAACAAGCTGCTCATTCATGAGAAATCTTTCAGCAACCGCTCGCCACCCCTCTCTCTCTCCTCCTCTCCCTGCCGCTCTGTGCACCTGCCTCTGCGCGGCCCTGCTCTTGGCTAACAATATCATTACATTCCCTAGTCATCCTCGACAGAACCTGGGAGAATTAAGAGGTTACTAGCAGCCCATTGCCCTGGAGAAGAAGTGGTCCTACTTTATTGGAATTGGAAAATAAATATTCTGCTAATAGCCAATGAAAAAATTAGACAGAATTCATGAGTCTCATTGACTGATGTTCCATCATTGACATTTGACTCTTTTCTAAGTAATTAGTTGGGCAGACTGGATGGGCCTACTGGTTCTTATCTGCCGTCGCTTTCTATGTTTCTATGTAATTTAATAGAAAAAAATAGTTTTTGAATTTTCTTGGCGTTCAGCCCTAGCACTTGTGTTAGACCTGACACATGTAGGAAAATGATGTCACAATTATACTTCTTATAAATGTTAGTCCTCATAATTTAGTAGTTTGTGTTTCTTGACTAAATAAATCCTGGCTTACCTAGAAATAGCAATCCAACATTGCATAATTTATGACAATGGAACAAAAAACATACTGCAAGACCAAAAGGAAAAAGAAAAAGCGCACACACATTTATTCTCCAGACCCAATATTAATTCCACACATTATCCAAATGCCAGTTTTCTTCAACTATAGTGAAATACATTCAGAACCTACACAAAATGGACAGAAGTATCTGGGCACCTGACAATTACACCATCAGGGATGTTTGGGATGAACACCTTTGGGATGAACTGGAACAGAGCTTGCGAGCCAGGCCTTCTTGTCCAACATCAGTGCCTGACTTAACAAGTGCTCTTCTGGAGGAATGGGCACAAATTCTCACAGAAACACTCCAAGATCTTGTTCAAAGCTTTCCCAGAAGAATGGAAGCTCTTTTAGCTGCAAAGGGGGACCAACTTTATATTAATGTCTATGTATATAAAATGCAATGTCATAAAAGTCCCTTATGGTGTAATGGTCAGGTGTCCCAATACTTTTGTCCATATAGTGTATTTTGAGAATGCTATGTAATGTATTTCTCATTGATGTTTAGTGCTAATTGTTTTATTACCGTTTGCAGTCCAGGGGGTGGTGTTTGACAATGATTCTAAATCATACAGACCTGCAAGAGTTTCCTTGATATTTGGTATACATATTGTTGAAGAGACTTCAACTAGATTCACCAATACATTCTCATTTTGCACAAAAGGGAAATTATATTAAAATGAGTATTTAAACGAATGCACCAACAAAGAAAGATAAAATTCATAAATAAGTTTTCATAGTATTAATTGAAAGAGAAATAAACAGACTTAAAAAAAAGTCAATATCACCAAAAATATGGTGAGTGAGACACCTCAATTATTTTAAAAAATCTACAGGCGATAACTGGAATCTGAGAGGTATCTAATCATATCTCACAATTGGACTGCTCAGGGGACCTTTAATTTGTGCAGATATATGTACAGTATTCATGGTAGTTGCTAAATCCTATGCAACACCTGTTATGTATGTCCATCAGGGTGCCTCACAAAGAGCCCTGTACAGGAGCTCCATTTGAAAACACTCCCTCAGGCTCGGACTGGCCATCTGGCAAAGCTGGAAAGACCCTTCCACTATCACCAGATCAACCCCCCACCTTTTACCGCAACAACAAAAAAACATGACAAGTATTGTGGGTAAAGGCATTAGCCACAGGTTTATTAATTCCTAGGCAACTTTCAAAAACTCAACACATAAAAAACCCGCTAGCTGCCAGGCAAACCCCAATAGGTGGTTCTAACCCCAAACTCCCAAGATTCCCAGCCCAGTGGGTCCCATAAGATGCCATCCACCTCCAAAATCTGCTTTACACGCTGGTTATGGAGAGATCACAGCTGCTGTGACTAAAATCAAACATAACAAGGAAACAACAAAATGCACAATCCAAAATGAAAGGGAGAAGCCCCTCCCTGGCCCCCAGTTTTAACAAACCTGTGCTACTCACCAACCAATAGGTTCTAACTATTATAACATGCCCTTAACTGCCCAGCAGTTCTGCCTTTCTTATAGTCCAGGTTGCCCCTTGATTGCTTAGATGTAGTCCCTTCGACCATCCCCATGCCAAATTCCCATCTTTTACACGTACAAAACTTCAGAACATACAAATGACTTGCCAGCTGCCAAGAGTCCCATCTCAGTGGGTGCCATAAGATGCTGGCTGAGCACGCCTCCCCAAGCCTGTCTAGGCACGTTGTCCACCTCCAAGATCTACATTACATGTGGGCCAGGGGAAAAACGCCACCACAGCACCAATGGCCCGATTTGGCCGGAGGCTGAGCCCTCACCCCCCCGAAGCTAGCGCTCTTTCAGTGCCTGCTTTGCTTTTCAGTTGCAATCTCACAAGATAATGTCCCAGGACATTGATATTACCCCCTCCCTTCAACAGATCTATGTCGCTAACTATCCACATTTACTTACAAAACTAAAACAAGATCTCAGCAAGTAGTCTGCCTACGATTTGTCTTTTAACTTACCAGTCTGCAAATGTGACATAAACAACCTCCAGAGGGCCATTGACATGTTCATTTTACAAGGTCAAAGGAGTAGATTTGCTAAGTTCGTCTTTTATAAACAGAAGATAGGGGGCGGTCCTCTCCATCAACTATATTGCAGCTCAACTGCCAATGTTCATATAACCCTTCAACTATTAGGTGGGTCCAGTGGAACTTGGACGTATGCTGTAAGATACACGTGGAATGGGTGATGTGGCACACAAGTCTGAACATATCAGAAGTCAGTAACAGCCCTACCTTCTCACATTCTCTTACTTATGGTGTCGACCAGTCTGACCCTACTATTCCAGAGTTAAAATTTTCCCTCTTCGCCAATGTTCAAACGTAAATGAGAATCAGATCTGGACCAAACATTTGAGACTTCGTAATGGGCTGAAATATATGAAAGCATTTGGAAAAGTCAAAGCCTGTACTCTTATACAGGAGAACTACTTTAAGGTACTTTTGTTGGCACCTTTCACCTCACAGACTACATCACATGCTTCCGACACACTCCTGACTTTGCTTCAGAGACTGTGGTGAAGAGGAACCACTGCTCCACATGTGGTGGATTTGCACAAACCTGTCTGGTCACACTTTATAACAAATTGTTGTAGCTTTAAGAGTACGCCTACGGCCAGACATTACCCTTCAAACGCCCTGGATAAATCAGCTCACCGATATTCAGAATTTGCACTGCGGTCCGCGTAGCAATAGCTAAAACTTGGAAAACAGATATCCCTACAGTACATACCATTGAATGTAAAATATGACGTGCTCAGAATCAAAAAAAATACAGCCCATATAAATGATATTTCACATCTATACCAAAATATCTGGGACCCTTGGGTGGAGGAGTTTGCATCACCAGGCTGTTTTTGGTTTAAAAATGGAAGCGGTTAGGAGGCTCTTTGCGAGGGCTCCCTTTTCTGCTCAACCCAAATATGGACATCTTTACCCTTCTCTTTTCGCACCTCTTCTTATTTCTTCTCTTTTTTTCCCTCCCTATTGTTCACTTCACTGAATTATTTTGTTCTTTAAGATCATTAGACTACACTCATATATTGTTACTTTATATAATTGTTTATGAGTGAGTTTATAAGTTTAGAATAACGCACAATATATGATCCGTGATTATTAAGTATCACGAGCATGCACTTACACTTTGCAGGTGCCCAAGCAACGCCTGAATCAGGTTCAGCTGAGCTTGCCTAGCTCCCGGACCCAAACCAAAAAAATCTCAGAGTCTCGATTTTTACATCAGGAAAGGGAAAATCCACCCTCTCCGAATCTATCTCCACGCCCAGAAAAGGACAGGACTGTCCACAGGCCCTTGGACTTGCCATTTGCTAACGGGACACCAAATTCCCAGGCCATTTCGCCAAAGCCAACCGCAACCTTGCAGAACCATCTCGCACTACCCACAACGAGAAAATCTTCTAAATGGTGCAACACTGAGGATGAGCCCAACCTTCGAGCTACCACCCCTCAAAATAGTAACAAGAGATAAAGCAACCAATGGGCAAGCACATATCGAAAAAAATATTCACCAGCAGGTAAAAAGATTTCAGATGACACTAAAGGGGCCATCAATCCTAACCGCAACAACCTCCTTTAACAGCTTTTCCCAAATCACGGCCTCATTTAAACAAACCGAATGCGAATTTTCTGGAAACATAGGAACACATCACCATGCTTTTGATATCCTGCGAGCAACTCTGGTATCCTTAGAAAGCTCACTGGCGCCTAGGTGTCTAAGCTGGTGTGTCGCTGCATGTGTCTTCGCGGTGTACTTACTCCAGTGGTGGCTTGGCAAGGGTTCCAGGTGAGTTTAACTACCAGTGCTCATGCTCAAAATGAGCTCCTATTGATTTCAATTGGAGCACTTTCTTGCCACGGGCTGCTTTAAATAGCCAATCTGTGGTGCGAAAACAGAACCGTGGAGGGGGATTGAACCGTAGCTCTGGAAGGTAGGAATTTTAATTCCATTTTTTAATAAATTTAATCCCTTCACTACCAGGGTTTTTTGGTACTTCAAATACCAGGGCTATATTTGCCATATGTTGGTTTAACCACTATTGGTTCTTGTGAAAAGTGTACCCATGTAAACTATATATTGTTTTTTTCAAGGAGAAATAGAGCTTGCTTTTGGTACCATAGTTACACTAAGCCAAACACTTAGTATGAATAATTTAGTAAAAAGTAGAGAAAAAATAAAAACCCCAAATTTTCTTGTTGGAATCTTCACAAAATTAGTAAAGTTTACAAAAATACCCCCAACATGTAACAATTCATTTGAAATACATCAGTTACATAGAATTTCCATACTTTACCAGCAGTTAGAGGGCACCTCTTATAAGGTGCACATAACATTTTCAAAATTTTGTTCAGAATTTTTACATTTAGTATTCTGGGTTTGCAACTCTAGTTTTGAACAAGGAAACAAAACAACAAAAAACCCCACAAATGTATATATTTTTATAAAACAGGCATTTGGACACTTTTTCCTCTTAACGCTTTACAAACTATAGCCAATACATATCAAAAAATACAAAGTAAAATATGTCCTGTAGGACTGATCAAAGAGACTCCTCCCCTGCAATCTCCAGTCTATGGGAGATTGTGTCCCAGCTGCCAGAGGCAGCTTCAGGGACAGGGAGACAGGGTTCTTTGGTCTCCACATGAGTGTGGAGACCAGCCCCCACCCCCTCCCTTGCTCAATTAACCCCTACCCCCCCTCTTGCTCAATTAACCCCTTCAATGCTGTGATTGTGTATGACCTCCACCGCAGCATTGCAGGGGTTAATATTAGTCCCCACAAGCTTGTGGGGACTAAATATCAGTCAATGCCGTGCTTCAATGGAGCATCAGCATTAACAGAGTTAAAAAAAAAAGTGAAAAAAATTGTAAAAAAAATGTATAAATAAAATAAAAAAATAAAAAAATAAATAAATTAAAAAAATAACAGCACTGACCTGAAAGTCCAGGGTGCTTCCAGGTCAAATGCTGGGCTGATGATGATCAGATCACTCCTGGCCAATAGAAGTGATCGGATCATTGTGGCAGCCCATGGATGACCCTGCCCTACAAAGAGAGAGGAGTCATCTAGGGTAATTATGAAAAAACACAAATTATTAAAAATAAAAAAAAAAACATAATTATTACCTGATCACTTGTCGGTGACATTTTAAGTCGCTGGTTATTGATCGGTCTCCCTGATTGATGTCAGCGGCCTAAACCTGTCACTTACAAGTAATCTGATAAAACAAAAAATATTTAAAAAAGTTTAAAAATTGAAATGCGCATGTTCCAGTTTTGCCCTCATAGCTTCCTCAAAAAATGCATGAACCATGCATGTGAGGCCTTGTTGGAACCGGGGGATGTTGGTGAACAAAATGTGGTGTTTTCTTCCATTGTTGCACTTATGCTGTGCAAGAAATAAATTGCAACATTGAAATGAATACCTTGACTTGTCTGCTGTGCAAGAAATATATACTTTTATGGGGTAATTTATAGTGGGGGGCTTCCAAAATCTCCCAAATGGGATATGGGCCCAGTAAACCAATTTCTGAAAATTACAAATTTTAAAAACTAAAATGCGCATTTTCCTGTTTTGCCCTCATAGCTTCCTCAAAAAATGCATGAACCATGCATGTGAGGCCTTGTTGGAACCGGGGGATGTTGGTGAACACAATTTTTCTGTGTTTTTTTCTGCAGTTGCACCTATTCTATACAAAATATAATATGAAAACTAAAGCAACATTGCAACATATGCAAAAGAAAAAAAAATATATAAAAATACCTCAAAATTTGGCAGCAATTGGCGATAAAATCCCTGTTTGAAAAGTGTCAAAATGACTCTAGTTGTACACCTTGACTTATCTACTATTCATAAACATATAATTTTGGGGGGATAATCAGTATCAGTGACAACTATTGCAGTTATTAGACTACCATGCCAAATTTGAAAAAAATTACATTTTAAAAACGTGATGCATGCCTTGCAATATTTGCCCTATACTGGTCAAAATAGATGAAAATCTTGGCTTTATTGGGTGGTTTCCAAATAAGGACAAGTTAATGAATATATTTTGGATAATTTTTTCCCATTGGTTCAATGTGTGTACAATTTGTATGTATAGAAAACTGTAAAAAAATACGTTTTTTTCATTTTTTCCCCGCTTTTTCCAGTTTATTTCAAACAAAACAATGTACTACCCAGCTTAATATGAAACAATGAAAGCCCTACTTGTGCTGAAAAAAACAATATATGATTTGTGTGGGTGCACTAATTGATAAGAGAGAAATTACAGTTGAAGAAAGACATAGCAAAAACACAAAAACGGCTCCGGTCCTTTAGCGACACCTTAGTATCATAATCCCGGTCCTGAAGGGGTTAAAGTGACCTATAATGTGAACAATTCAATTCCAAAACAAGCTGAAATCTTTGAGGGAATCTTAAATCTTAAAAACTCACAATAACCTGGTTGGATAAGTGTGCACACCCTTAAACTAATACTTTGTGGAAGCACCTTCTGATTTTATTTCATTCCAAAATGTTAATCTTCTTCTGGCGAAAGCCAAGCTTTGTGGATTTGGATGAGTGCTTTGGGTTGTTGTCGTGCTGAAAGGTGAACTTCCTCTTCATCTTCAGCTTCCTAAAGGATGCCTGAAGGTTTTGTGCCCAAATTGCTTGGTATTTGGAACTATTCATAATTCCCTTCATCCTGACTAAGGCCCTGGTTCCAGCTGAAGAAAAACAGCCCCAAAGCATGATGGCTGCCACTACCATGCTTCACTGTGGGTATGGTGTTCTTTTTGTGATGTGCAGTGTTGTTTTTGCACCAAACATAGCTTTTGGAATTATGGCCAAAGTGGCCAAAAAGTTCAACCGTGGTTTCATCAGACCATAACACATTTTCCCACGTGCTTTTGGGGGACTTGATTGTTTTTGCAAACTTCAGACAGACTTGGATGTTTTTCTTTGTAAGAATAGGCTTCTGTCTTGCCACCCTACCCTATAGCCCATTCATATGAAGCATACGGGACATTGTTGTCAAATGTAGCCAGTACTTGACAGAAATTCCTGCGGTTAATGTTGCAGTTTTGAAGGGACGTCCAGTTCTTGGTAATGTCTCTGTTGTGCCATATTTTCTCCACTTGATGATGACTGTCTTTACTGTGTTCCATGGTATATCTTATGCTTTGGAAATTATTTTGTACCCATCTCCTTACTAATATTTCAACAATGAGATCCCTCTGATGATTTGGAAGCTATCTGCGGACCATGGCTTTTGCTCTGAGATGCAACTAAGCAAATGTCAGGTAAATCCTACTAGAACACTGTAATTCTGAACACAGCCACAGCCCCAGTTATAAGAGGGTGTGCATACTCATGCAACCAGGTTATTGTGATTTCCCCCCCCTCAAAGATTTCTGCTTGTTTTGCAATTTAATTGTTCACGTTATAGGTCACATCAAAGGTGGAAAAAGTTCTGACACAATTTATCTTTGTCTCATTGTTTAAAATCACAAGAACCTGGCATTTTAACAGGGGTGTGTAGACTTTTTATATCCACTGTATCTCTAAATTCGAGGGACTCCATTTCGAGAGCATGCATACCTCCACTTTTTTAACTAAAATGTAAAGTATTAATCAGACAGGTTAGCATGTTACTATCGTAATATGTAATACATATTTTATTTATATTAGGAACTCCAAGGTTGCCCTCTCTAGTTTTAAGCCTAATCTTGTTTTTTTCCTTATCCAGATAAAATTATTAAAAGAAGATTGAATAATTTTGGCCAAGATGTAGGGAGTCTTCGTGGGATCATCCCAAAAAGATATAGCCATTTAGGTAATATTTTATTATATTAATCCTACAGCTTTATGAAATGTCTACTTTTTTAGGTATGATGTCAGCCCTAAATTATTCTTCTGGGATTTTCTCTTGTTTAATAAATTCATTAAATGCTAACATCAAAGGTTTTGCAAGTCTAAATCTATAGATGTTGGTCCCGGTGATTTCCCTATATTTAATCTTTGGCCTTCTTAATTGTCTCCTTTTCTGTGATATGCATATTTGAATCCTTTAATTGCTATTCTGACAGTCTTAAAAATTTTAATGTTCGAAAGTAGGACTCAATATATTCCTGCTTGATTCTATCGGTAAATTATTGTTCTGATAATAACTATTAAATGCTTTACCTATAATCTCAGGGTTAAGGTGAATCTGTTTTTAGCTATACAATTTTAGTTATTTTAGTTGTACAATATTTACCCTTAACTTTATTTGTAAAACGTTTATCCAACGTTACCCATGTAGTAGTACTTTGCTTTTAAAAAATATGTTTTATTATTCATCTGTACTAATTGTAAATCATTTATCTTTGTTTTTATTTCAGATAATTTCTCCACATTTTCTCTTGAATTACATGTTTTATTGTCTCTGAAAGCCTCATACTTTGCAATATATATATATATATATATATATATATACCGTGTTTCCCCGATAGTAAGACACCCCCGATAGTAAGACGTATCGGGAGTTTCAGAGGGGTCAGCTAATATAAGCCGTACCCCGAAAGTAAGACATATGTCTTACTTTCGGGGAAACACGGGGGATTTGCCTACGGCCTACGGCCGCATTAACGCAGGGCATAAGGGGCGCCTGCCCCTTAGGCCCGCCGCACCTGCGACCGGGTCCGCCACTCTAAGGGGCCGGGAAGTCCCCACCAAGGCCGGCCTTACGTGTCTGCGGCCGCACAGGATTTAAATTAAAACATCGGGGTTTTTTTTTTAACTTTATTTAACATCCTCCATGTTAAATAAAGTTAAAAAAAACTTTATTTAACATGGAGGATGTTAAATAAAGTTTTTTTAACTTTATTTAACATGGAGGATGTTAAATAAAGTTGAAAAAAAACCCCGATGTTTTTATTTAAACCCTGTGCGGCCGCAGACCCCTAAGGCCGGCCCCTTAGAGCAGGGCCGACCTTTGGGGTGTGCGACCGCACAGGGCGCCACACTCCAGGGGGTGCCAACCTGCGGCACCCGGCACCCCTCCAGAGACGGACAGTAATGTCCGCCGCTGGAGGAGCAGGCTCGCAAGGGAGCGGTATCGGAGGTCTTTAACAGACCTCCGGCTCCCTTGAGTGATTTTAAGCCGGGTTCAACCCGGCTTAAAATCACTCAAGGGAGCCGGAGGTCTGTTAATGACCTCCGATACCGCTCCCTTGTGATCTGCGCGGCAACAGCTGTTGTGCGCCGGGGTTTCTTGTCAGATCCCGGCGCACAACACTGAAGCCGCGCCCACCGCTGTCCGTGCCCTCTGACCCGGAAGGAGACAAGAACTGGCGAAGAGGAGGAAAAGAAGCTGAAAGAAGAAAGGAAAGGTAGGAAAGCATTAAATTCGAAAAAATTTTCCCAATATAAGACATACCCCGAAAGTAAGACATAGTGGGGCTTTTAGGGATAAAAAGAAAGTAAGACGCTGTCTTACTTTCGGGGAAACACGGTATATATATATACAATAAATATTGTCCCTGTTATGTACTGTACTCATGCGGTGCTCCTCTTCCCTGCCTTCTGCTCGAGGAAGGGGGAGACCCTCCTCTCAGCCACTGCTACAGCAACCTCCGCGGAGAAGAGGGAGACCTTCCTCCACCTCGCAACCGCTCTAGCATCCAGTACTGAGAAGCAGACCCTCCTTCCACAGCAGCAGCCTCCACGGAGAAGGGGGAGACCTCCCTCCACCTCTCAGCCACCTCCACCGAAACAGCCACGCGGAAGAGGGAGACCTGCCTCCTTGCCACAGTCAGGTCCTGTCACTGAAGTGGTCAACTCCAGAAATACTGGACTTTATAATGGGAGATTACGCCACACATAAAATGGCCGCACATCCTGACACAGGAAGCGATGATTGACTAATTTTGGCGCCAAACTGAATTCCACGCCCCTTCCTTCCTGTTCCTATTTAAATCTTCCAGTTTCCTATGATCCTTGCCCTCTGATGGTTGCCTATGCTCATAGTGCTTCCTCAGTGCGCGTTATCCTTGGCAGTCCTTTTGTTTGACCTTGGCTTGTTTCCTCATTTACGTTGATTCTCCTGTACCCTGATTTTGGCTAGTTATTCGTTGATCCTGTCTCCTAGTACCATAACCTCGGCTTGTTTGACTACGTTACCGCGACCCTTGGGTTCTACCTGACTCCGGTGTCTCCAACCTTGCTGTGCATGACAGTCCCCTTGTTTTGTTCAGTCTATAACCAATTTTAATAAAATTTGTCTATAATAGTGGCTTTTCATGTGCACCAGACAAATGTTTCTGAGAGTAAGCCATTTTAATTTTCCTTAAATAAAAAATCTGTCAACCAGTCTATATATTCTAGAATCTCTTGATCTTTTAATCGTTTAAATTTTTATGGCTATCTTTGATCAGTTATGGTCTGACCATTGATGTCTTTAATAAATATTTTTTAACCATGGTTGTAAAGACTGCATTACTTAAAAACATGTCAATTCTCAAATACATAAAAACATAACACAACATGCAATTAGACTATATTGTCTCTGCAAAATATATTCATTAGGAAGACCCATTCTCCCTCATGCGAGCATAGTTAAACCCTAACTATTAGAAATCTCTGATCTGGAGAATAGAAAGGTGTAATGCCTCATATCACCATTAAAATTGGGAAGAGAAGGGAGGGAAAAAATTAAAATCTGCATTATGAATATTGCATACAAAATTTAAGAACTGTCATAGCTATATCTAAGGTCTTTATTCTTTACCGGATTATGAACACTAAAAATATTCCTGATAAATAAGAAGCGTAAGGGTGTTCTTTATAACTAAGATTCCCAAATTTTATTAACAGTATGACATATTTCATATGTGTAAATCCCAAATTGATATGATGCATGCATTGGCCTTAATTTGGTGCATAATAGAGCTTGTTAGATACTCTGTTATATTCTTAATGAGATCCAAAAAAAGACAAATGAAATATACTGTATTTCCCCATGTATAAGATGCTCCCATGTATAAGATATATATTATAAAATATAATTTTGGGTCCCGACATTTGAAAAAAAATGTATTATCATAAAATTCATACTTATCACTCCCATCCATTAACTACCCCTAAATTAACCCTAAAGACCCCATCAACCACAACTGCCCCTAAATTAACCCTAAAGGCCTCATTAACCATAACTGCCCCTAAATTAACCCTAAACACCCCATTAACCATAACTGTCCCTAAATATCCCATTAACCATAACTGCCCCTAAATTAACCCTCACCTCCCCTAACTTTCAGCAGCCCAAATATTAATTTTATACTTACTGTTAGATGAGTTGGCTGCTATAAGGAAATCATCAGTGAGTCAGAAAGGGGCGGGGCCAATCGGCAGTGTGACTGCAGGGAGGTACTGGGAAGTAGAAAATACAATCTACAACCACTGTATAAGACGCACCCAGTTTTTAGACCCCAAATTTTTCAAAAAAAGGTGCGTCTTATACATGGGGAACTATACAGATCCAGTACAACATAAGTATATTATATTCTAAAGTGCTAAAGTGATCTATAGTGCAATTTAACATCCTTTTGCTTCATACTGGAACTCATGACCATTAAATAATTTCATGTTCTTTATAGTCCAGAAGGGACAACGACTAATGTTTGAAATGTAGATTGCATCATATATCCAATGTACCGTGTGAAGCTTATATTTGTGAACAACATCCCTATGAGTGTTAAACATGCTAATGTACTTAACTATTCCTTAACATTCTTAAAATTAATATCTTGACTTACTATCTAATAAATCTTATGGGGTACAGTCTTCATCTTAGGTGCTCCATTATGCATATAGTATGTATAATGGCAGAGTGACTTCAATTTAATGTGTGTTTTGAACTGTACTACACCATAAGCCCAAAATAAAACACTTAATGACAACCTATATTCTCCTTAGATCAATAGTGTGTTGTAATTATAAAAAGTGCCAAAGTGAAAAATACATATCTAAAAAAAAATATAGTTCCTTCGTCTGATCGATTGGCATAACTGATCCCACTGCGACCAGCACAGCAGGATCATCCAGTGGCTGCATCATTACCCCCACAGGCTCCATTGGGTCAGTTGTAGGAAAGGCCTTTTTTGGACCTGGATCTAGCTTCCTTGGCCGACCAGCAGCCATAGCAGCCCAGGACCGCTGGGGCTTGCTGGGACAGTCCTTATATACATGGTCTGGCTTGCCAAATCCGCTGCACAACTTAGACTTTTCACAGCTAGCAGTGCGGTGGCCCCATTCTCCACAGTTCCTGCCTGAGGTCAGCTGTGCAGGTCGCCTGAGGGTGCCCATAACCCCCGCACCTCATGCACAGGAATGGCATCCCTGGGTAGAAACAGTATCCTCTGTTGCTACTGATGGAGAAACTCTGCAAGGGGATCCTTGCCATTCCAAATCCCCATCTCATTTCATACCTTCTGTGGATTAGATACCTTGTTGCAATATCGATATAACCAGTCTATGATGGCTTCATCAGACACATATTGGTTGCTGGCAGGGGGCTCCTCTGCCATCAACAAACCAATTAAAGGCATCTGTTCTTCATTGGTTGATGCCAGACGGACCTTTAACTCATTACGGCGAAGCCATTAGTCTCCCCAGGCCATGTTGTTTCGAGCTGTACCTTGCCCTGCACTTTGCCAGTATGCAGCCATACAAGTGGTTATCTGATTTACTGTTGAGTCTGCCCATTCTCCTCTGACCTCTGACATCAATAAGGCATTTTCGTCCACACAACTGCCGCTCACAGGATATTTTTCGGACCATTCTCTGTAAACCCTAGAGATGGTTGTACATGAAAATCCCAGTAGATCAGCAGTTTCTGAAATACTCAGACCAACCCATCTGGCACCAAAAACCATGCCACGTTCAAAGTTACTTAAATTCCCTTTTCTTCCCCATTCTGATGCTCGGTGTGAACCTCAGCAAGTTGTCTTGACCACGTCTACATGCCTAAATGCATTAAATTGCTGCCATGTGATTGGCTGATTAGCTATTTGTGTTAACAAGCAATTTAACAGGTGTACCTAATAAAGTGGTCAGTGAGTGTAGGTTAATGATTGTTCTGACAGGTGACCCCTAGAGACTGCAACATACATGACGGTGACCAAATACAGGCTGACAGAGTGGTCTAGTGCTCTATTACTGGCTGTTATTATGTAGCAACACAATGTTTCCACTTTCACTTTTGTTTTCTATCTTCTGATGTCATTTCTTGTAAATGGTTGTTAATTAGCTGCTTCTTTTCAAGCTGCATCATAGACAGGAAAACATCAAAACTGCTACATTGTCATTCAGAACACAATACAATAGTAAACATTAAATCCTGAAGTTGATCAGTTTACACAAATCCCCAATTTACAAAAATCCCCTAATCACATCTTTAATGCCCACTGTATAGAGATTAGGAATATAATGTACACATGTATGTTTGTATTAATATAATTATATAAATCAATACCTGTATAAATATATACATATGGTATATAAATCAAAAGACATTAATAGTATTTAGTTAATGTAATATAAGTGCGGTAAATGAATAGACGTTATTGCTCAAGTAATTGAGTTAATGTCAGAGGGGAAGGATGGCTGAACACTAAAGGGTTCATTTAATTGAAAGTGTACTTAATTAGTGCAACATTATTATTGAAAGCGGGTTTTAAACTCAGTCCTGCATCATTTTTAATTATTGCACTGTTAGCTGAGAATTCTAACATACAGAGTGGATATAAAAAGTCTGCACACCCCTGTTAAAATGCCAGAACTTTTTCCATCTTTAATGTGACCTATAACGTGAAAAATTGGTCCGCACAGAGTTTCCAAAGCATCAGAGGGATCTTATTGTTGAAAGATATCAGTCAGGAGGGTACAAAATAATTTCCAAACATTAGATATACCATGGAACAGAGTGAAGACAATAGTGGAGACAATATGGCACAACAGACATTACCAAGAACTGGACGTCCCTCCAAAATTGATGAAAAGACGAGAAGAGAACTGGTCAGGGAGGCTTACAAGAGGCCTACTGCAACATTAAAGGAACTGCAGGAATTTCTGATGAGTACTGGCTGCGTGCTACATGTGACAACAATCTTCCGTATTCTTCAAATAAATGGGCTATGGGGTAGGGTGGCAAGACGGAAGCATTTTTTTTACAAAGAAAAACATTCAAGCCCGGCTGAAGTTTGCAAAAACAAGTCCACCAAAAGCATGTGGGAAAATGTGTTATGTTCTGATGTAACCAAGGTTGAATTCTTTGTCCATAATTCCAAAAGGTATGTTTGGCGAAAAAACAACACTGCACATCACCCAAAGAACACCGTACCCACAGTGAAGCATGGTGGTGGCAGCCATCATGCTTTGGGGCTGTTTTTCTTCAGCTGAAACCAGGGCCTTAGGGTGGAGGGAATTATGAACATGAATTATGTCCCAAATACCAGGCAATTTTGGCACAAAACCTTCAGGTGTCCATTAGGAAGCTGAAGATGAAGTTCACCTTTCAGCACGACAACGACCCAAAGCACACATCCAAATCCACAAAAGCATGGGTTCACCAGAAAAAGATTAACGTTTTGGAATGGCCAAGCCAGAGCCAAGACCTGAATCCAGTTGAACATCTGTGGGGTGATCTGAAGAGGGCTGTGCACAGGATTGCAAAGAAAAGTGGGCAAATGTTGCCATTTCAAGATGTCCCATGCTAATAGACTCCTACCCAAAAACACTCATTGCTGTAGTAAAATCAAAAGGTGCTTCAACAAAGTATTAGTTTAAGGGTGTGCACACTTATGCAACTAAGTTATTGTGAGTTTTTCCCCCTCAAAGATTTCAGTTTGTTTTGCAATTTAATTGTTCATGTTATAGGTCACATTAAAGGTGGAAAAAGTTCTGACATGATTTATCTTTGTCTCATTATTTAACATCACAAGAACCAGGCATTTTAACAGGGGTGTGTAGACTTTTTCTATCCACTGTAAATTATTGGTGTTCACTATATTAGGTGTAAACTAGACTTATGCATTTGTATTCGGGCGAACATGAAAACGAACACGAAGTGAGCATTTTCATTGTTCAGCCCAAATACCGAAGAAACGAATATTGGGCGAATATTGGTGGAATACGAAGATTTTTTTCCCCATGAAGGCGAACACAAAGACGTTCATGAAGAGTTGGCCGGCGCTAGTGACTAGTTTAAACTGGTTGTATCTATTAGAGGTTGGCACTGACATGTTGAATGTTGGATTAACAGACCTAATGATGGACATTTGACTAATTAACCCACCCAGGTCATAGACATCTTCCGGCTTTGCAGAGATATTGCCTATCCTTGGGAACTTATCAGGGGGAATTCATGTAATTGACATAAAGAGACAGACCACTTTGCTATGATATAGGGCATGTAGACCATTTGTAAATCAGCAGACTGTATCAGCTTTACATCATTTTCTGGTAAACTCTATTATTACAGGAAACAAGTGCACATATTCAGATAAGTGATCAAACATAATAGGGATATAAAAGCCTCTCCTACAACTGGAATGCATTCCATCAACAGAAAGTAAAATCAGATGAATGATAAAGTGAAAGCACCTATTGTTCACAGTTTAAAATAAAGAGACCAGTATAGATGTTCATTCATAATCAACATTTCCTCCTTCTGCTATTAAAGGATGCAATGTTTAGACAGCGTTGTAACAGTTGGTTAGAAGTAACTATTAAACCGAAAAAACAATAGCCTGCTCACTTCATCTTCAATGTGCGTATCAGACTCTTCCTCAAAGAATGCCAGTTTGCCACTAATGGGGCCGATTTATTAAAGGGAAAGTGATAAACAGATGATCATTTTCATAAACACCAGCAGCGCAAACTACAGGTATAAATGGAAGCGTCAGCGACTTCATCAGGCCCTTAAGAGACCTCTGCAGTTTTTTGCTATTATTATCAGCAGCCCTCCCACTCGCGTCTCTAGCACGCTGGGAATCGGTACACGCGAGATCTACATTCCTTGCCCTGGAGTAGCCAATAAGAAGCCTTATGGGAGCGGCAGTGTCAGCTCCCGTAGTTCTGGTAGAGAAAACGAAAGTTCGCCGGCAAAAGGCTTTGGGGGAGACTTGGATCCACGCACACAAACTTGCCACCCATTAATTATAAACTAGTGGGGCTGTTTGTTCCCTGCGGCACAGTTTTTATAGACAGATATAGGAACGTCTGCAGCTAATGCGGTTTAATGTGTCGGTGTTGCCATTCGCTGTATCCCTCTTTAGGTAACGGTACCTAGGCTTTGAGTTAATAGCACATCTACAATGTAACCCTACATAGGTGACGTTAAATATAAGATTCATTTTAAACAGTATGTGTTAACCCTTGAAAAGCTGGCGATTATTTATTGTGACACCGACGGGGCTGTTACCGTTACAACAAAGACACGCAGAGTGACATACAATGTTAGATCTGCCTGCATAGAGAAGTCACCAGATATGTTTATTTGAAGTAGTTATTACACGTGAAGTCACAATAGTTGTTGTTGGAAGTATGAAAGCTGAACCAAGATTTCGGATTTTGGAGAACCTGCACATGGCGGATAATGTAAGTCTTCTGGGGCTGTAAGATTCTATGAACTTGGACATTGTCTTCATTTTAAATAAGATGTTTGAACAGTTTGGAACAATGTTAACCATTTGGGGTTCAGGATACCTATTGTGGTTAGAAATATGAAAAAATGCATTTCTCCCCATTATTTACCCATAAATTCCAAACCAAATAGTAAAAGTAACTTAACCCCTTAATAACAGAGCTGTTTTTTTATTTTTTGTACCCTTTGTGACAATGGCTGTTTTAATATTTCTGCAGTTCTCCTGTTTAGCTGTAATTTACATCTCTCTCATTTAGAGAGTTATATATTATATATAGTTCTTTTGATCAAAATATTCAAATTATGGCAAAAATTAAAAAAACACTTTTTCCTACTTTTATTTGAAAATTCTTTACTCTTCAACAAAAGCTAAAGACAAACCTGCTACATAGATTCTACTATTTGATCTGAGTTTACAAATACCCAATGTTTAAATTTTTTTTTTGCAAGTTATAGGGCAATAAGTAGAAGTAGTGATTTGCTATTTCAAAACCATTTTTTTCAAAACTGGTCATTCTGCCCCCATGTGCTATTTGGGACATCTTTGAAGCCAGTCAGTTTAATTAACCCCCATCAAGCCATATGTTTTTGAAAACTTGACACCCCGGGGTATCTTAAATGCTAATACTTGCTATAACTCTTTCCGTGCCCTAAATCTACTACCAGCCTTTGTCAGACTTTCTGGTAGCATTTTGTTTTGTGTTTTTCCACACATATTGTACTTTAGGTATCAACACCCCAATACAATACAGTGATACCACCCATGGTCAGTTTGCTCCTATGCCCTTGAGATTTGAGACATCTTTGAAACCATCCAATTCAATTTACCCCATCAAACCATATATTTTTGAAAACTGGACACCCTAGGGTATTTCAAATGCTGGTTTTTCAACTCCTTCCATGCCAGGATATATATATTTTATTATTATTATTTGTTTGGGGGGGTTCTTTGAACTGAATAAGCCCCCTTATGATGTCATGGTGACATCACTGGTGTCTTTTTTTTTCTTTACATTTGATTAAATTTGTATTTATTTTGTTTAACTATTTTTCCATTTTCAATTTTTTTATATTTTATTTTACTGATCACATAGTGACCTGCATGGTAGGCTACAGTACCTGTCTGGAGAGACCCCCTGGGATTTTTTTTATTTTGAACAGGCTGCCATCTTGTTGGTGACAGCATGTCTCTAACAGGTGGTAGTTTTAAATGCTCCCAGGGGGCGATCGAGCGGGGCCCCTGACTTTTTTTGCATTGCTGTATGCCTCAATATAGAGGGACCTCACACTAACACACAGACACACACATTTAGACACTCACACACACTAATGTACTCAACACACACACTAACACACACATTCAGACACTAACACAACTAGACACACTAACACACATGTAGACACAATCACTGGCACCCAGATACACAGATTAACGTAGTCTGACACTCACACTAGCACAGCTAGACATTCAACACTAACACATGCACACCCAGATGCTCACACTAACATGCCAAAACACTCACAACCAGACACACACATTAGCATACCTAATCATACACACTAATGTAATCAGACACAGATTGTGACAGAGACCCGTACTCCTACTGACTAATTTGAAAAAAGCATATTAAATAAAACCAATCATAACAGATGAAACAACCTAGATTATTTATATTGATGGATTCGTTTTTTATATATGATAGTTCCCTTTTGGTCACAAAGAGGTCAGTTCTTTCTAAAAGTGCATGTAGTCTGTTTCAGTTTTAAAATCAGTTCCAGGTGACATATAACTCCATTTTATATCAAGTCTTTATAGCACTTATAGCTGATAACATTTCCTTCTGTCTAACAGAGTATGGTAGCAGACGTCACTAAATTGAAGAAAAGAGACCGGAATCGAGAAGCTGCTTATAAGAGTCGGAAAAAACATACAGAACGAGCAGACACTTTGCATCAGGTACTGAATGCTAGCTGCATTCTGTGAGCATATTGGGTAACATATTTGGGGTGCCAGCAAGGAAAAGTACACACGGAACTCATTTCTCAAAAATATTAAATTCTGTGTGAATCAGTTTATTATGTTTGTTTTAAAATTAGGCTTCCTTCTGTGATGGTTTTCTATGTACTTATGCCAGTATTTACATATAATCTCTGGAATTAAAAGTAATGTACTGGCCATTCATGCTTTATTCGCATTGTCAAATAACACAAGGTCACATGATTCCGTGGCTAAAGGCTGCTTGCACACTGTGTGTGCAGTGAAAATCTACTGTTTGTAGTTTGTAGCATGTATGTATGTTTGTGAGCATGTATGTATGTTTGTGTGTGAGAATGAGGAGAGTGTATAACCTGGAGTTGTATAATTTCATGATGGAGAGCCCCAACAGCCATAAACAAAGGAACAGTTTCATGGGTGACCTGCGGGGGCTGTAATGGTCTGCCATCGATCGCCTCAATGGCAAGTGGAGCAGTCCGAAGCTGCAACGGAATAGAGTGCTTCTGGGCAAAGGTGCTGTCAATAAAAAGGCCCGCTGCCCCCGAGTCAATGAGTGCCTCTGAAAAGATGGAAATCTTGCCCCAAGTGAGACCCACCGAGACTAGAGTTTATCTTTCTAGATATCTGGGGACGCCGAGATGCCACTTAAGGACTGTCCCCTCTGGAGCCTTAGGTGCAGGCGTTTCCCGGACGTGTAGGGCAAGTTCGCAGCAGGTGCCCTGCTTTACCACAGTAAAGACAGAGACCCTCCCTCCTCCTAAAGGCCCTCTCCTCAACCGAGAGACGGGTAAATCCAAGCTGCATGGGATCCTTAAGTATATCTGAGAGCCCATGAGAGAAAGCCTCATTATTCCAACCAACTTCAACGTCCAGGGTACGAAACTCAATAGCATAGTCCGAAACTGTCCTTGTACCCTGCCGAATGGACATTAGTCGTTTGGCAGCCGAAGTGGAACGGGCTGGTACATCAAATACCCTTTTTAGAGACGCAACAAACTCAGGGTAATTGTGTACTACGGGTTTCTGTGTCTCCCAAAGGGGATTCGCCCATGCCAATGCCCTGTCTGAAAGTAAAGAAATCAGGAAGCCCACCTTACTCCTGTCAGACGTAAAGGCCTGAGGTACCATCACCAGTGGCAGACGGAGCGGAAGCAGCAGCAGGTATAGAGGCAGCCTGTGCCGTGGGGACCTGAGATGGCAGAGCCAGATGCGCGGTACGGAGCAACAAGGTCTGGAGAGCTAACGCAAATTGGTCCATGCGCTGGTCTACCTGGTCCAGCCTGGTAAAAACATTGGTGGATTGCCTGCCCCTTCTGGGTTCATGGCCCTTGTGTAATGTTAGGGACCAGGAACCAGACGGACACAAAACGTGAAATGCAATCACCTTTATTGTAATGACAATAGTGAACAAAGCCAAATCGTGATCCAAAAGCTTACACCAAAAGACAAGCCGGGGTCAAGAACCAAGATGGGTACTCAGACAAGCCGGGGTCAGGAATACGGAGATCAGCGAAGTCAGGAACAAGCCAAGAATCAGGAGCCGGGAGGGACGTCAGAGAAAGCCAGGTCATACACAGGAATTCAGGAACACAGAGATCGCACTTGCAGCCAGAAACAACACAAGGGCAATGAGGAAGTGAAGTCTAGCTGCTTAAATAGCCAAAAGGGGCTGGCTGTGGGCTGGACAACGGGCTGAGTCACAGGAGTGACAGGAATGTAGCCATGGCAATCCAGCCAGGCTGTATTAGCCTCCAGAAATGCAGCGGAAAAGCAGCTAGACCATAACAACAATTCATCCACACAATAATTAATTCTCACCCATTCACGCAATTCATCCACAAATTACTTCATTCATTATCTTACTAATTCTGACTCTTTCTTTCAAGATTTTTAATACCCCCTCTTCCCCCTTCTCACTATCTGTCCCCTCTTCCCCCTTCTTACTATCTCCTCCCTCTATCTACCCCCTCTCCTCCCTGTCTCACAATTCCCTCCCCCATCTCATTATCCACCCCCTCTCCTCCCCTGCTCACTGTCTACCCCCTCTACCAACCTTCTCACTATCGACTTCCTCTCCCCCTACTCACTATCTACCCCTTCTCACTATCTATCCTTCCCCCTTCTTACTATCTACCCCCTCTCCCCCCTTCTTACTATCTACCCCCCTCTGCCCCCTTCTTACTATCTTCCCCCCCTTGCAGTTCACCAACCCTGGTGAAGTCCTGTGGTTGGAGCGCAAGGCCTCAGTCTCCCTGTCCTGCCACGGCACGCGCAGCTTCACCGCTGAGCGTCGGGATATGACGTCATATTCCGGTGCTCATCATGAAGCGCCGCACCGCCACCAAGGCCTCGAGCTCCCACCACCGCAGTCAGGGCAGCAGTGGGGATCAGAGGAGACAAAGGGGGCCGGGCAGTTGCTGAAAACTTTTTCATGTGCTACCACTCGGCACGCCTATCTCTCCTCCTCTACCTGCCGCCTCGGCGCAGCCCTGGCCTTGGTGATGGGATGGCCGCATGGAGCCCCTGCTGCCATGGCACAGCTCACACCCCTTAGGCTGGCCCTGAGTGTGGATAAGAGTGTGTGAGCACGGATGTGTATGTGGGTGTGTGAGCATGGATGTGTAAATGTTTGTGTGTGGGGAGAAAAGGGAGAGATAAAGTTAAATCAGAGTAGAGAAATGGAAGAGATGAGATAACTAAAAATAGAAGATATAATGAGAAATGAAGATCAAAGGAAAATAGAGAGATAAAAGAGAAAAGGGAGAGGTAGGAAGAAAATGGATGAGCGAGCAAGAGGAGGGGAGCTTTACAGAAATGGGAAAGATAGGAAAAGGGTGAGGTAAAGAGAAAGAAGAGGAGTGATAAAGGATAAGGGGAGAAAAATAAAGAGAGAGAGAGAAATAGGATGAGAAAGAAAGAGATGGAGACATAATGAGAAGGGGGATCAAAGTGAAGTGGGAGAGATAAAGAGAAACATAAGAAGACTTGCAAGCTCAACAATTAATGTTTATAAGTCTTGGGCTCCAAAAAGTATTTAATTATCTCCTCAGTTGCATTGCCATATGGATACCACCTCTCGATAAGACAACCAATCATCACCCCACATGGGTGGCTAAGTATAAAGAAAGAAATCGGGGGGCGTGGCCGACCGTTGGAGAAGATGGCTGCTTGAGGGCTGAGCTCCGTCGGTCCCCCGGTATTATTAGCTCTTTTTAGCTATAATTTGCGGTATGGTGCGTAATAGACGACACTCTTCCACCCCTTCGGGGCCTGGGGAAGGTACCGGGTCCTCTGCGGCCTCCCTTCAGGAGTATTTTCGCACCCCGGCGGTGCTGGCCTCGCACGCGCTTGGAGACCACGTGGAGACTTCTCCCGAGGGTTCCCGTGATTCCGAGGACAGACATGATGACACGGGAATACCAACGGTACCTACCTGTTCGGCGGATGTTCGCCAGCTTTTTTCCTCGGCTAGGTGGAAGGCGGACTTCAGCACGTTGCTGTCGGAGCTGAAACACACTGTGACCGATGCTGTGGCGGGCCTTCGTGCTGACCTTGAGGGTTTAGACCGTCGTCTTTCGCTCCGGGAGGAGGAATCCGCTCAGCAGTCTCAGAGGACATCTGCCTTGGAGTCCGCTTCTGCCCACCATGCCTACTATTTGGCCGAGTATCGGAGGAGATTGGAGGACCTTGATAATAGGGGCCGACGCCATAATGTGCGCATTCGGGGCCTTCCTGAGGAGACTACACATGCTCCTGAGGATGTGGGAGGTCTGGTGGTCCGTCTATTCAACAGCCTCTTGGGAAGACCTCCCGAAACTGTGATTTCTTTGGACCGTGCCCACAGGGCCCTGCGACCTAGGGGTTCCCCGACGGCACCACCGCGGGATATCATCTGTTGTGTTACAGATTTCCAGCTGAAAGAGCTGATCATGCGACGTGCGAGGGAGGTGGGATCCTGGAATTATAATGGCTCTATGGTCGCCCTGTTTCAGGACCTCTCTGATATTACGCTCCAGAATCGTAGGGTGCTGCGCCCTCTTACAACCGAGCTCCGGAGCCGTGGCATTCTCTATCATTGGGGATTTCCCTTTAGCCTGAATGTGCGCTCTGGTGGTTCTACTTACTCGCTCCGCTTCCATCGGGAGTCGTCGTCGTTCCTCCGAGATCTTCACCTACCTGCACTTCGGCTCCCAGATTGGAACTTACCTGCTGTCCCGGCGGATCGTGGTTCTGGTGGTGCTGCTGCGGACTCTTCACGTCGGGGTGTGGGTTTGCCTGGTCGTTTTCCCCGTTCCGGACGACTGCCTGCTCGTGTTCCAGAGGCGACGGATCCTGAGGAGTGAGCGCCCAGTGGTCTGTCCCTGCTGTTCTGTCCGGATGCGGTTGTGTCCATGGCTGCGTTGATGTGCCTACCAGTTACCGGCATCTGGACCGGTCTCCCCCCTGCCATTGTTTTTGGTTCTAGGATCCTACCATGCCCCTATGGAACTAGTGACTCTGCTAGCCGGGTCGGCGTTCGGGACTGATTCGGTTTTTGTTTTGGGGATTTTGTTTGTTTTCTTTTCTTTTTACAGGTAGGAAGAGGATGGGGTAATGTGCCTCATGTTTACAGTGCCTGCACTGCAATCGTTACTATGGGGCTCTTCCCATTGTGTGTCCCCCCGGGCCCTGAGATGCTATGTAGGGTGTTTCCGTGCTGGTTCTGGACGCTTGTTTTTGGGCTGCGGCGGGGGGGGTCTCGGCACTTTTGGGTGGGGGGGGCGGGAGGGTGGGGGTTTCTGTTATGTTTCTTTTTCTTTGCGCAGAATTCTCGGTCCTGCCATTTGCCCTCTGATGTGCTACCCGTAGGTGCGTGCGAAGTTCTACGCTTGCTCGTCTCTGGGTTATTACACACTAAGCCTCTACCTCTGTATTTGTTTTTTAGGAGTGATAGGTGAGGCTATTATCGTTTGTGCGCTATGCTATCTTGTATACCGGGGACCGGCGGTCGGTCTCATGTTCTCTTTGATTAACTGTTTAGGTTTTGTTTTTTGGCGGATTCTTTTTCGGTCGTCCTTCCGCCTCTTACCGTAGGCGTCGTTCCGTGCTGGTGGTACACTGTGGTTCTGCTGTTCTGGAACTTCCAGTGTATCCTCTGTATCCAACTGTTTCTTTGTTCAGTTGTGTCTATTCCCTTTCATTGTCTTCGTCTCCCTCTCCTGGTCGTTGTCTCTCCCTCCCTCCCCTTCCTTGTTTGTCTGTCTCTTTGTCTGGTTGTCGGTTTGCTGTGTCCCTTCTCCCCTGTATATCTTGTTTTTGTCTTCGTTTTCCTGTGTCTGTCTCTCTCCCCCCCCCCTTCTCCCCCCCCTTTTTTGTATAATTTTTTTTTTTTTTTTGTTCTCCTCCTCCTCTCCCTTTTCCCTTCTCTTTTTCCCTTGGGGGTTCTGATTTGAGCTTTAGGGGACGATCTCCCTCCCATTGCTCTCGCCCTATATTATGGCTTCTCGACCTGCCGATCTTGTTGTGCTCTCGATCAATGCCAAGGGGCTTAATGTCCCTGAGAAACGTTCCATTCTGCTTAGAGATTTAAAGCGTCAGCGTGCTTCGGTTGCGTTTATTCAGGAGACTCATTTTAGGGGCGGATTTTATCCTCATTTGAGGTCACGAGATTACCCTGTTGCCTATTTCAGTAACAATCCACAATCTAAATCGAAAGGGGTAGCTATTTTGTTTGCTACTCATGTCCCGCTTGCTGATGTCACCCATTTAGCGGATTCGGAGGGGAGATTCCTCTTTGTGAAGGGAAGATTAGCTGATACCTGGTACACGTTTGCTAATGTCTATGTTCCTAATACTGGACAGCACTTGTGGCTTTCTAGGACGTTTCGAGCCCTGCGCCGCTTTCAGGAAGGGCTGCTCATTTTCGGTGGGGATATTAATGTAGCTCTATCTCCTCGCTTGGATACGTCCGCGGGGGTGTCTCAGACCCCCTCTCATGTCTTGAAGCGTATCCATTCTTTGCTCACGTCCGAGCAATTGGTGGATTGTTGGAGAGCTCTTCACCCTTCTGATAAGGATTTCAGCTTTTACTCTGCTCCGCACAACAGGTATTCTCGCATTGACTGTCTGTTCGTTACTCACTATACCCTTCCTCTCCTGCTTGCTTCTGCCTATGGTCCCATTACGTGGTCTGACCATGCTCCCCTGTCTTTGACGCTGAAATCTCCCCTGTCTCGACCTACCCAGAGCTCTTGGCGATTGAACGAGTCTCTGCTCACTGATACCCTTGCCTCGGAGGATACTGCCGAGACTTTACGCAATTATTTTTTGTCCAATGTGACTCCCGATCTGCCTCTTCCTACAATCTGGGAAGCTCATAAATGTGTTGTCCGTGGTCAGCTTATTAAATTGGGGGCTGCTAGGAAAAGAGCTCATGCTCAAAAGCTTAGCGATCTATATTTGCAGATAGAGAGTTTGGAGAGGGTACATAAGGACACGATGATAGCTGCTGATTTTGCGCGTCTACTTGCGCTTCGCGCGGAACTCGCTGATATTCTTAATGCCCAAGCACAGAGGTCTTTTGTTCGTCTTAAGGCCCTTTTCTATGAACACGGGAACAAGCCGGGGAAATATTTAGCCCGCGCTTTGCGCAAGAGGAGGCAACTCTCCTATGTATCCAGGATTCGCTCCGCTGGGGGTGTCTTGCGATACCTCCCGTCTGAAATAGCGCACGAATTTGTAGCCTTCTATTCTAACCTCTACAACCGCTCCCCTACACACGACTCTTCTGGTGATTCGGAGACTCGTCGATTGGCTATTGCTCGCTATTTATCCCGTTATTTACCTCGTCGTCTGCCCAAATCAGACTCTGCGCAGTTGGAGGTGCTGATCTCTCTGGACGAGTTGTCTAGGGCGATCAAGCTTTCTAAATCGGGGAAATGTCCGGGTCCCGATGGTCTTTCTCTGGCTTATTATAAAAAGTTTTTTGATATTTTGGGTCCCCATTTGGTCTCTGTGTTTAATTCTATTCTGAAGGGGGAATGCTTCCATCCCCATACTTTGGCAGCCACGGTAGCTGTGGTCCCAAAGGAGGGGAGGGATGTTGATCTTTGCGGTAGCTACAGGCCTATCTCCCTGTTGAATGTGGATATAAAACTGTTTTCCAAAATACTGGCTTTGCGACTGGGTAGATTCCTCCCGGCTTTGATCCATCCTGATCAGTCAGGCTTTGTGCCTGGTAGGGAATGCAGGGATGGGACTATCCGTGCGATAAATCTCATCCACTTGGTTCAGCGTTCTGGGTTCCGGTCTATTTTGCTTTCTACAGATGCCGAGAAAGCTTTTGACCGGCTTGACTGGACGTTTATGCTCGCGGTGCTTCGGGAGGTAGGTCTTGGTCCTAATATGATGGGTTGGGTCTCTGCTCTGTACTCTCGACCTTCTGCCAGGGTTCGTATTAACGGTGCTCTCTCCCCCTCGTTCCCTATCTCCAACGGCACTAGGCAGGGTTGCCCGCTTTCCCCGCTGCTCTTTGTCCTTTCCCTGGAACCCTTTTTAGAGGCGGTGCGTCTTAACCCGGATATTTCAGGGGTTGTATGTGGTGGTATACAGCATAAGACGGTGGCTTTTGCGGACGACATGTTATTTGCGCTTACGACTCCCCGCGTCTCGCTTCCCGTGCTCCTCGAGGAATTTCGGCTTTATGGTAGTCTCTCTAATTTAAAAATTTATTTGGCCAAATCTGAGATCTTGAACATTTCCTTGCCTAGAGCGGAGGTGGAATCTTTGACCTCCTCCTTCCCATTCCGTTGGTGCGCTCAGGCTCTGCGACACCTGGGGGTCTGGTTGACTGCGGACTTCTCTCTTTTGTATCGGTTTAATTTCCCTCTGCTGCTTGATGCGATTCACACAGACCTTCGCACATGGGGATCCTTGGTTATCTCTTGGGTTGGTAGGGTTAATGCCCTTAAAATGAATGTTCTTCCCCGCATATTATATCTTTTGCAGGCCTTACCTATAGTTCTACCGAGGACCTTTTTCTCGGTGGTGCGCTCGTTGTTCCTGTCCTTTATTTGGGCTAAGAAATCCCCTAGATTGGCCATGGCGTTATTGCAGAGACCTAAAGTGCAGGGTGGTCTGGGGCTGCCTTGCATCCGTACTTATTATTTTGCTTGCCATCTCTTGCGGTCTTTAGAATGGACGTACCGCCCTTCACATAAGTTGTGGATACCTTTGGAGGCGGGCTCTTGTCTGGTGCCGATCCAGGCACTTACCTGGTTGGCTCCATGGGTGGCTCGGCGGCAGGTGGAGGGCAATCCCTTTGTGTTGGCCACCTTGCGAGTCTTACACGCTGTTTCTCGCAAGGGTCGGACGCTGACTTACCCTTCCCCCATGACTCCTCTTCGTGGTAATCCGGACTTCCCCCTGGGTGTTTCTGGAGGTGCTTTTTTGGGGTCCCCGTCACATGAGTCTCCTGCGCTGGGCTCCTTTATGCAGGGGCATAAACTTCGGCCCCTATCTGTCCTTCTCCCTGGGGTTACCCCTACAGCTCTTCAGGTTCTCCAGTACCTGCAGCTGAGAGATTATGTTGCTTCCATTCCGCAGAAACATCACCTTGTTAGGGACCTTACCCCCTTTGAGGCTTTGCACTCGAGAGATGACCTGCCTCCCCACGGCATTTCTTTGTTGTATCAGCTACTGTTGTGCGTCAATGATTCCTCTCTGCCAGCGTATGTGGGTAAATGGGAAACAGAACTTGCTATCTCGCTTACTGCGGAGCAGTGGGGTAAGATATTTGCCTTGACACATGGCTGTTCCCTCGGCTCTAGGTCCCAGGAGATGTCCTTCAAATTTTTATCGCGCTGGTATCGCACACCGGTTCGGTTACATGCTATGTTCCCAGAGAGCTCTAATAAGTGCTGGAGATGTGGGCGATCGCTGGGGACAGTGCTTCATGTCTGGTGGGAATGTCCTCTACTTGTTCCTTTTTGGGACGCTATCCGTGGTCTCCTTCCCCGTTTCACGGATTCCCCGCCTCCTTTCGCCCCCGCTAACTATTTACTACACCTTACTTCTCAACCCATTTCCGTGTATCGGCGCTCGGTAGTTCGACATCTGCTGAATGAAGCTAAAGCTCTGATTCCCCTACATTGGGGTGAGTCATCTCCGCCCGCCATACGGGAATGGGTGATGCGGGTTGAACATGTTCGTGAAATGGAAGAGCTAGTGGCCAGGTCCGAGGGTCTTAGTGAGCGACACTGTCGCACTTGGTTTTACTGGTCCCAGTTCCTGGCGGATCCCTCCTCTAGGCTGCTGTTTGGCTGATGTTCTCTTTCTTAGTCTCAGAGCTACTCTCTCTTGCGTCATTCTTGAGAGTTATGCTGTTATGTTTCATGTCATTGTTCTGCGCATTGTATTACGCATTTCCCTGCTGTGCAGGGATTTTTGTGATCTCTTATTGCTCTCATCAGAGATGTACACCCCCCCCCCTTTTTTTTGTTCCCTTCTGTATTGTATATTTGTTGTAAAACAATAAACTTTGATTTATAAAAAAAAAAAAAAAGAAAGAACTCAGCATTCTCATGTGGGATTAATTTAATACTTTGTTGTTTTACAGGAATTTGAGAAGTTGGAGAAAGATAATGCAGCAATACGAAAAGAAATAGAGTACCTTCAACAAGAGACAACAAGATGGTCTTTAGTTTTAAAAAAACATGAAGCTACATGCTTACTGGGCTCTCCTGATATCGTTGCAGTCCTCCTACATGATTCAGACCCACTGTGGTCACCACAAGAAACCCAACCAGTCAGTAACTTTTAAATGCATTTCCCTTTTTACTCTTCTTTACTCAAACTTTCTGGATGCATCTTGTCCTAAATGCCTCCAACTATTGCCTTTGTGTTAGGCAACGCAACGAGGCAAAAATATATTTGTAAGTAAAAGCTAGAACAAATGGCAAGTCTGAATTACTTTTGCATCCATTCACTAAAAGTTGAATCATTAGTAAAGTGAAAATGGTTAACTCATGTGACTTGGGTTAAAGTGCATGCATTCACACACTACTTCTGTCAAAGCAATTGGTACATTTGTTAATTAACATGCAGATTAATTTTGCAAGTTAATTTGAGTGCTGTTTTGCAGTACAGATATTGAAAAGGTAGCAAAGGGTTGGCTCAGTTAGTAGGGGCATTCTTTCGTTTGCTATGGTGATTAGACTACTGTTCTTACTGCAAAATACTTCAGAATGCAGATTAACCAGGTTTTATGTCGTGTTTTTTTTATTATTTAAAACAATTAGAAACAATGGGGTGCTGGACCTTTCAAAATTCTGAAAATGCACTCATAGAATAATGGAGCAAATTAAATTTATTACATCAGGGTTATAATGCCAAATATATGTTAGTGCTATATAGGATTAAGAACAAATACAAATAGTAAAGAGGAGCCATACTTATCTGCACCTTACCCACAGGAAAAAAAATTAAATAAAAATAAACACCCTCTGAAAAACTCTATATAGTGTCCATCTGTAATAATAATAAAAGACTTGTGAAACGTTCTTAATATCCAAGAGTTGGGAGCAGTTGCATCAGTAGAATCTGCAATCTTTGATGCACTGAGTATGTCTACATATCATGGATGGTTTCAGGTCCAAGTGTACACACTGGTTTGATGCTGGAGGTTACAATGTTGGCTGTAGGTTGCCATTTATCACTAAGTAAGAGTTGGCACCAGGAGTGTAATGTGTCATTTAAAGAACTGTGGTTATCTCTCAGTGTTATAAACACTCAAAATGACAAGCAAATAGTTTGTGATTCAGGAGCATATATCAAAAGACAAGCCAGGGTAGGAACCAAAGTGGGTCATCAGACGAGCCGGAGTCAGGAGTACGGTGATCAGCGAAGTGAGGGTACGAATGCCAGGAATCGGGAGCCAGGAGGGTAGTCAGGTGAAGCCAGGTCATACTCAGGAACTCAACTCAGGAACAAAATAATGCACTTGATAGCAGGAAACAAAACACAATGACAAAGGACTCATGCAGGCTGCAGGCTTGTATAAATCAGAGGAAGGTGGAGCTTTCAACTGCCCACAGCACACTGAAAAAGAGAGTGTGCAACACCAGATGAATCTCAAGTGACTGTGAAACCATGACACAGTGGCTCAGTGGAGGATTTTCATGAATTTGCATACTAATCAGAGCCATCTTGTGGATTTGAGATGGAAACACTAGCGCAGGGGTCGGCAACCCCTGGGGTGCAAATGAGCGGCACGCGGGGCTGCCGACTACTCACAGTGGCATCTGCATCATGCTGTGCCCCCGAATTGAAACGCCGTTTTTTTGATGTTTTTTTTTTTGCAGCCTGGAGGAAGCGCTAGACGCGGAGGAGAGAGGGGCGACAAGAGGTCGCTCAAGTTTTCAGCAACTGCTCGGCGCCCCTCTCCTCCGCAAGGCTTCTGTCTTCAGTGTCTTTGTCGCAGTGCCGGCGTTTCATGCTGAACGCTGGAATATGACATCATATTGTGTATGAATTGTAAAAATGAGTTAGAGAATAAATGAATTAATGTGTGGAAGAAATGTGTGAATGAGTGAAAGAATTAATGAATTTGTGAGAATGCATTAATAAATACCGTATTTGACCCTATAGGAAAAAAGTTTACCAGTAAATGTTAGTTCATGTAAACTATGTGAACAATTGTTAGTTAATAAAAGCTATGATTGAGAAAAATATTTTGTTTTTATTTCCTTTTTTTTTTCAACCTGCCCCCCCAGTTATGCACATCTGCCCCCAGGCTTCCCACTCTGCCTCAGAAATGCCTTATACCCCATATATGCCACTGTGCCCCATGATATGCCTTTTAACCCTCTAAATGCCACTGTGCCCCATGATATGCCTTTTGACCCCCTATGTGCCACTCTGCCTCCAGAAATGCCTTATACCCCTATATGCCATGGCGATAGATCATGGCGCGCATAAACATATGGGAGAAAGAAAACAAACAACAATAGTGTAATACGTACACCCAAAATGACTTGAAATATAGTAGCGTATCAGCTCACAAACGAACCGAATAAGCCAGGCCCATCAAAGAATCAGTAGAAAAGGATCTTTAATATCTTCTAAAAGTCTTCTAAAAATTCACTAAAATATAAATAGGCCGGCAATAGTGCAGTATATCCATAATGTAGATGGTTCAGATAGGCAAAAGAATGCACTCACAATTTGATGGGGCACTGCTAAACCAATAGAGTGCATACAAATGTCAAGGTGGTAAAACAGGATCAGCCTCTATTCCGGTATAACGTTCTGCTTCTGCTGTCACTTCTCAACGCGTTTCGCCGATGGTACGTCGGCTTCCTCAGGAGAAAGAAATCACTTTGGTAGCAGAAAAGTAAAGTTCCATGTACCGTCCATGTTCCGTTTTTATTTGTAAAGACTTCCGGGTGCGTCATTACGTTGTTGCGTGCGGGGGGCTGGATGTCAACGCTCTCTGTAGTTACGTTCCTTTTACGGGGCGTGTATTATCGAAAAAAATATTGTGTCGGCACGTGAACTCCTCCTCCGTATATTGTGTCGTCAGGAGAGTGTTACCTAATCTACCAGAGGGCGTAGCGCATCAGGGTTCGCATCCCCTCTTCCTTCCACGGATCACCAATGACCGTATATTCACCGGAATACGCTTACTTCCATACAGATCGGAAGACATGGTGATAAAATATAATAAAATAAAACATCTAAAAAACATAATCATAGTTCTGGGTTTCTCTTTTTTCTGATACAATAATGAACCTGATGTAATTCACAAAATGCAATATCAATACATAATGATATGCCGGACAAACAGACGAATCTTTCAAAAAACATACATAGAAGCTGACATAAGAGGAGACTTATGGGGCGTGGCCGGCTACAGGGGAAGATGGCAGCATAAGCTTTTGGCTCCGTGACCCCTCTCCGTGTTATTTTGCACAAAGTGTGTTTTTCTGCAAGATGGGCAAGACAAATAGGGCTCCTGGTACTCCCAAACCTCCAGGGAACAAGGAGAAACCTTCACTCACCTCGGTCCGGTCTTATTTCCAAGGGAATTTGGATCCAGACTCCAGGGACTCCTTCCATAAAATGGCGCCTTCTCCCGCCGGATCCAGCAGTGATTGTCCTGAGGAATCATTCCCGGATGCTGGGGATCATCCTTCCCTGCAGGCTACCCTTCGTCTTTTACCTACGAAGGAGGAGATGATTCCTTTAATCGAGAAAGCCACTCAAGGGATCCGCGACACTTTATCTGCGCTTCGTGCCGACGTACAACAGCTTGGAGACCGCGTGTCCTCGGTCGAGGAAGATACAGCAAAAGTGACGGATACCGTTGACACTCATTCCTCACAACTGGCTGAGCATTCTAATCTTTTGCGTCTCATGGCCAGAAAACTGGAGGACCTGGATAATAGGGGACGACGGAACAACTTACGAATCCGAGGAATCCCCGAGGTTGTTCTACCGCCAGATATCACATCTACCCTGCATGCGATTTTTAATGGCCTCCTGCGGCGCCCCGTGGACACGCTGATTAAGTTCGACAGAGCCCACAGGGCTTTAAAGCCGCGGGGAGACGCTGCGAATCCTCCAAGGGATATCATATGCAGATTGCACGACTACCCTGTGAAGGAGGACATCCTTCGGGCCTGTAGATCGCAAGGGGACATTTCCTGGAATGGTCATGACATCGCCATTTTCCCTGATTTGTCGCCCACTACTCTCCAAGCGCGCCGTATTTTGAAGCCCTTGACGGCGGCTCTTCGAGAAGCCTCCATCCCCTATCAGTGGGGGTTTCCGTTCTCCTTGTCCGTCCGTAGAGACAACAAGATTTTTGCTATCCGACAGGCCTCCGATGTCCCGTCTTTCCTTGATAGCCTGGGCCTGCCATCTATACATATTCCTGATTGGGAATCAGCACTCCACAACCCGATTCAATTGCGGGATCCTGATAAAGCCTGGTCGCCTGTACCGCGCAGGAACAAACGCTCCAAGCTACCGACAACTTCATCTAACTGAGTCCCTCTCTTCAACTTTTTGCCTACGCTCCTTCTGCCTATGTTTTGTCTGGGCGGGGGTCCTCGGGATTCTCCGGCATTTTCTGATGACCAGGCCTCGTACGTCTCTTGACTTACCTTCACTTGGCTCATCGGGTACCATGTTTTCCGAACAGCAGGTCATCATTTGCCTCGACTTGGTGACGCCGTGGGCTGCATGCCTGGTCATCAGGTTTCATTGTTTTGTTATGTTTATGTGACTTTTCCACGCATTGTGTGGCTTCCAGGACTGTCGTCACGGCGTTTACGGTCTGTTGTTACATCTACATATTATCCTTTTAGTTTTGTTTGTTTATCGCCGTGCCCTTATACCATCATATTGCACATTGCATCTAGCTATGTTTTGATATTCGGTCATGCATTTATTGGCTTGCGTTTTGATATGTTTGCTCAATTTTGCTATGTTCTGTTCCCTATGGGCTCTCGCTCGTCATTTAACCTGCCCTTAGTGGCCCGGAGTCTGTCCGTGGCTGCTCCAGTTTCACTCGTTCACATTGCACACACTTTTCATATATTCACATTTTTTCGTTACATGGAGAGGGTTCTCTGCCGCTGCCGCTCCTCTCCTCGTCCTTGTTGCACCGTTATTCTCATCTTCTCTGTACATCATCTACTTTCTCCCACGTTTACCCCACCAGAGCTTACCTACCTGTCCCACGGGTCAGGAAACACGGTCATTGACCATTGGTATGGTCAAAATGCTCATTATTCGGCGTTCCTACGTCGGGCAGTCATCTGCCCTGTTTGATTTTGTTTTTGTTTTTATGTTTCTGTCGACCTATGTTGTTGTTTTCACTTTTTACTTTACTGGATGGTGTGGTGCGCCTGTATTGTTATACATTTTGTTTCTAGCCCTCTGCTCTGATGTCTACCACTAACATTAAGTGTACTTCTCTGAATGTCAGAGGTTTGAATAAACCCCAACGGAGGTCTAAGCTGCTTTACGTTTTACGTTCCTTCAAAACCCATATTGCATTCCTCCAGGAAACCCATTTTCTTCACACCAGGGAATTTAAACTTACTGACAGATACTTCCATACGGCTTACTTTGCTAGCTCTCAGTCCTCCAAGACTAAAGGGGTAGCTGTGTTGCTCCATAAAAATTTGCCCTTTAAATTGCTTGATGTGTGGCGGGATCCTGATGGTAGGGGTATTTTGGTTAAGGGCTTTCTTGGCCTCCACAAGGTTACCTTAGCAACGGTTTATGCCCCTAATAGGGATCAGACCTCTTTTCTAGTGAAATTTTTGTCCAGATTGGCGGATTTCCAAGAGGGCCTCACGATCTTCGGGGGCGACCTTAACATGGTCCTAGATCCCAGACTCGATTGTTCGTCCGGTTCCTCACACATTCCCTACACAAAAATCAAAAAAGTGAAGCGTATGATTTTGCTCAATCAATTGGTCGATGTTTGGCGGGCCCAACATCCTTCCACGTTGGACTACACATTCTTTTCATCTCCCCATAATCGCTACACGCGCATAGATGCTCTGTTCTTATCTCATTACCACCTCTCCTACTTACGCTCCTCGGACATAGGCTCCTTGACTTTCAGTGACCATGCCCCTGTTCACTTGACCCTACGTCTCCCCTTTACCCCTCCCAGAGTTTGGTGTTGGCGCTTGAATGAAAACCTGATCGAAACCCCGACGTTTTTTCCTGAACTTACATCTCATTTACAACATTATTTTGATGAGAATTCTAATTTGGAGACCCCGATCCCGACGGTCTGGGAGGCCCATAAGGCTGTTATCCGAGGCCACCTTATCCACCTGGGGGCTAGGCTTAAGCGCCTTGACCATTTGTCTTTAGTATCTTTGACTCGCCAGATAGCTGAGCTTGAATTACAACACAAATTTTCCCTTTCCACTACTCACCTTGAACAGCTCACCGCCCTTCGTACCCGTCTTTCTTCTTTATTGGACTCTGGGGTGAAAAGGAACTTCCTTCTTACCAAGCGCCATTTTTACGAGCTTGGCGATAAGCCAGGTAAGCTTCTGGCGCGGGCGCTTAGGGCAAAGTAGTTGGCTATGCATATCCCTCAGGTTAGAGATGCTAAGGGTAAACTCCATGTACTTACGAAGGAGATTGCTCATTGTTTTTCTACTTATTATAAAAGCCTTTATAATTTGGACGGGGGTGGTGTTCCTGATGAACCGCTACTTTCTCGTATGGTTGATTATTTACGTGACAATCTCAAAACCGGAGTCCCAGAGGGAGATAGGGCGAATCTTAATTCCCCCATTCACCTGGAGGAAATAGAGAGGGCGATCAAATCCATGTCCAAGGGGAAAAGCCCTGGCCCTGACGGCTTCACATTGCTTTATTATAGTAAATTTCTCTCCATTCTTGGCCCCCACATGATGACTTTTTTTAACTCCCTGGCTACGGGTACACAGTTAGATCCCCAATCCAACACCGCCCATATCACAGTCGTTCCCAAGTCTGGGAAGGATCCCGAAATTTGTGGCAATTATTGCCCGATATCACTTATTAATACTGATCTCAAAATTTTAGCGAAAGTTCTTGCCTCCAGGCTTGGCCCCCTCCTCCCTACACTAATTCATAGTGATCAGGTGGGCTTTGTACCGGGTAGGGAGGCGAGGGACAACACTTTGAAGGTGCTTAATCTCATGGCGATTGCTCAGTCCCGTCGTACCCCTTTTCTCCTGGTTTCGATGGACGCTGAAAAGGCCTTTGACAGGGTTTCTTGGGCGTTTTTATTTAGGGTCCTGGAGACATTGTGTGTCGGCCCCAGATTTTTGCAGATGATTCAGGCTCTGTACACTTCTCCCTCTGCGTGTGTGCGGATTAATGGTACCCTTTCTGACAGATTTGCTCTGGCGAATGGCACGAGACAGGGTTGCCCGCTGTCCCCTTTACTCTTCCTCCTCATCCTTGAACCATTGGCTAACGCTATACGGGCCAATCCGCGTATCACTGGTGTTTCGGTCGCCGGGATCGAGTACAAACTCTCGATATATGCTGATGACATGCTTTGCATGATTACAAACCCTTTGCCCTCACTTTCGCAGGTCATTGCCGAACTCCGATACTTTCATACTCTTTCCAATTATAAAATCAACCTTACGAAATCTGAAATTTTGGGGTCACACATCTCCGCTGCTACCAAATCACACATACAGGCCACTCATTCCTTCCGGTGGGCCGATATTTCCCTTACTTACCTTGGGGTCCGTATCCCAATTGACCTATCCAAGCTGGTGGAAGTTAATTTTGTCCCACTTTTGTCATCAGTCTCGTCGGACCTCAAAAAATGGTCCTTTTCTCACATCTCATGGTTCGGCCGAGTAGGGGTGCTAAAAATGAACATTCTTCCCCGCTTTTTATATTTAGTTCAGACCCTACCCGTTTATCTCCCCAAATCCTTTCTGAAACAATGGATTAGGGCCTTCACCAAATATGTTTGGTCCAACCGCCCCCCTAGGCTTGCTTTTTCATACCTCGTTAGATCGAAGGCGCAGGGCGGCTTGGGTCTCCCTGATGTCGAGGGGTACTGGCTTGCGTCGCATCTTCGTCGGCAATGGGGTTCGCATTGAAGATTCATTGTTTCCCTTGGATATTGCCGCGGTCCCATGGCTTATGTCCCAGCACCGCAGGTGCGTCCTTTCGGACCACCCGACCATCACTCCTACGCTGAGAGTCATTGCCAGGACCCTGATTGCTTTTAACCTGACTAGTTGCCCTGGCCCGTTGTCGCCTATTTCGTCTAACCCTGCCTTTCCTCCTGGTATGGATCGTGCCGATATGGCGCATTTCGTGGCGGGAGGGGAGAGGGTTCTGCGTGTGTCCCACCTCTATGCAGGGGACTCCATACGCCCCATAACTGATCTGGTACCCATTGTTCCACTTCCCTTTCGGGTGCGGTTTACCTATCATCAAATTAGACATTTCCTTGCCTCTTTATCCCCCACATCCGTTCTGACCCGGCCGCTTACGGTGTTTGAGCTATTGTGCACTGATGCTTCCAGACATTCGCATCTTCTCTCCGTATTATACCAACTTTTATTAGCCCAACGCTCTCTCGCTAAACCGTATTTTTTCGGTCTATGGGAAAGGGATCTTAATCGTATGTTTGAGCCAGCTGATTGGGATAAGATGGTCTTGCTTATACACAAAGGCTCTACTTCAAGCAGACTGCAGGAATCTGCATATAAGCTGTTGACGAGGTGGTATCGGGTTCCTGCGGACCTCCATCACTATGTACCTCTTGTCTCTCCCCTATGCTGGAGATGCGGACTCAGTACGGGCACTTATATTCATCTCTGGTGGGATTGTCCTCTCATACAACCTTTGTGGTCGGCGGTGACCACAGTTATTCGGGCGATTGATGATCCTGACTTCCAGGCCTCCCCCGAAACGATGTTGTTGCACCACACTGACTCCAGTATGGGTTCCTACAAGCGGTCTCTGTCGCTTCCTTTAATCAATGCGGCCAAAGCGATTATTCCGCGTTTCTGGAAACAGGCCCTGTCCCCCCCTATTTCCGCCTGGCTTGATAGGGTCAATTTTATCTGCCAGATGGAAGATTTGGTTATGTCCTCTAGAGGCCTTGGGTTCAAGAATGGTTTGAAGTGGCTACCGTGGAAGGAATTCCTTTTGTCTCCCTCTTTTTATACTGTTCTGGGTAACTATTCGGGACCTCCCCCCGATCTGGATCTAGAACTTTAAGGGTTTCAGACGGTCCGTGGCCTTCAATTGTATGTCTGCTCGGGTATCCTCATAATTGGGGTTTACTTCTGTTCCCTTATATTACTGGTTCGTTTTCATGTCGACTTTGTTGCACCTTCCATCCATTTACTTTTGGTCAGTTCCTTTTTGTTTTTTTTGTTTTTTTTTTATTGTTCATTTTTGGTTATTCTCCGCTCTAGATTCTGTACACGGCACTATTCTGCGATGTGGTGCCCTTACATCGTTGCGTTCTGTTTATATTTGTATTGGTACCATCTGATTAGCTTTTATGCAAGATGTGTATTAGGCTCTACTTGTACCTCATTTTTTATCAACTGCCTTATGTTTTATGTGGGATGACTGCCTGATGTCCGCTGATTGCTTGTACCTCATTCTTATTTGCCTACCAACTGTACTGTGCAGTTTCTTTTTTTTAATAAACGGAGATTTGAAAAAAAAAAAAAACATATATAGAAAAAGAGGAGACTTATACATATAAGGATAAATTTATGCATATGTAAGTAAAACATAGCCTGTAAATACACAATATCGAGAGGTTAAATACATATTGCATAGTTAAAAATTGAATAAAATAATATGTACTTAATAATTACATTTAACGTGCTTTATGTGGAATTCATTTAAAGTGCTTTATTCAGCAAAAGTGCTTTTAAATCTCTTTATGGAGAACCTTAGTCTCCTTTTACTATTCAGAGTGCCGATTTGGGACTTAAAGAGAGAGAAAGTGCAAGTGCTGGAAGTGCAAAGGTATGTGTCTATTTTTTTTTATTTTTTTTGTTAATTTATGAATGCTAGGATATCTAGATCCGTGTTTAATCCTCCCTTCTTGTGTGTTTGAAACCTGTAGATCCACTCTGTTTCCTTTCTTGCTATTTCTTGTTTTAAATCACCACCTCTCCAATGAGGAGAGATCAAATCTATCCCTATAATCTTGAAGTACTCCAACGAGAATTCCTTACAGTTGTTACAGTGTTTCGGAACACTGTGTTTTTGACTCTTATTTCTAATCCCACCAAGATGTTCTAGACCTCTAATTTTTAGTTCTCTAATTGTACGGCCGATATATTGAGCTCCGCAGCTGCATTCTAGATCACATTTTTGGACCTACAATGAATAAAATGTTTAATCATATATTCTTTTTTCGTATTCCTACTGTCAGAAGGTAGGGGAACGGAGCACAGCGCAGTGAGACGCTAAACACAGGTGATGCCAAAGTGGTGCAAGCAGGTATTTATTTCACAAAAGACAGGCATATACCGGAAGCGAAGTCTTAACACAAGCCGTAGTCAGGGAGTACAGAAATACACGAGAGTCCTTTTAAACGTAGCCGAGTTCCAGGGTAATAGATAAGCACAGAGTCCAGTAAACAAGCCGAGGTCAAAAATAGCCGGGAAACTTACGTAGTCCAGTAAACAAGCCGAGGTCAAATTAGCCAGGAAATCCACAAACAAGATAAGGGTAAGGAAGGGTAAGATTCAGGTAATCAGCATACAGGAATGGAGCACCGCTTAGTTAACAAGCCAGCACTGACTGAACAGTGCTGGGGGTTTATATAGCCCTGCCAGATCCTGACTCCTCCCCTCTAATTATCCACCATCAGTGTAGAGCTGTCAATCCTCCCTATTCCCCGCCCTCTGCTTACCTCCTGCACTAGCTTCAATGGAACTGGGAAGTTTGACACGCCCCCCCGCCATGGACAACGTGTTCGCGGCCATCTTCCGCGAGATGCCTCTCAATCGAGGCCGGGGATGCGGCCCACGCCGCAACCGCGTGGTTCTCGTACGGCGTCTTGGCTGTCCGGACATGGCGGCAGTTCGTGGTGGGACCCTGCACGGCCGCCGAGGTAGGTTGGATACCTGACACCTACAGATAAATTTAGTGTTTTTTTTGGCTTGCCGATGGCATTTGGTACATAATTTGCACTTGCCACATCTGAAGAAACCTGTATTTTTCTTAAACAAAGAGTTATCTTCATCTCTTATTTTTGGTAGCTCCGAAAAATACTCGGGGCCAACAAAGATTTTAGATTTTCAGACTTTTTATATATGACATTAGGTCTCCCTGGGAGGAAATCTTTTAATATGCAATCCTGTTGTAAGATGGGCCAACATTTATTGATAGCCTTTCTGATTTCAGGTGCCTTCTCATTATATTTTGTTAAGAAGGCGAAATCAAAGGACTTTTTGATCTTTTGTTGGTCCTTATCGCCCAAAAACATCTCTCTATTTTTTCTTTTGATGGATTCAAAATAACTCCTCGGGATAGTTTCTTTCTTTAAACTTATCTAACAGAATTTTACTTTGTTTAATGAAATCTTCCTCTTTTGAGCAGTTTCTCCGGACACTGGCTAGTTGTCCTTACGGAATATTTTGTAGCCACTGTGGGTGGTGACAACTCGAGTAATCTATATAGCTATTTCCGTCTGTAGGTTTGAAATTTTTTTTTGACTGTATGTTTTCACCTTGAATATATAATGTGAGGTCCAAAAAATTCATCTCATCTCGAGAAGTACATGATGTGAAGTGTAAGTTGTGTTCATTAGTATTAATATATGAAATTAAATTATTTAACTCTTCATTAGAACCCTTCCAAATAATTAAAACGTCATCAATGTAGCCCGCCAGAGGACCAAATTTGCACCAAATGGATTTTGGGACCAGATGGAATCGGTTTCCCAGTCTGCCACATATAGATTGGCGTAACTTGGTGCAAATTTGGTCCCCATGGTGGTGCCACAGAGTTGGAGATAAAAATTTTGCTCAAACCAAAAAAAGTTGTGTTTAAGAATATATTCAATACATTTTAAAATAAACTGATTTTGAAGCGGATCCATCTTTATATCTTTTTGTAGAACTTTACCTATAGCCATTATTCCTCGATCATGTGGTATGACCGTATACAATGAAGAGACATCCACTGTGGCCCATAAATACTCTGGTTGCCATTTTATATTCTGTAAGGTCTTTAAAATATGCTGACTATCCAGAATATACGATGGACTGAGGCATACATATTTCTGCAGGAAGGAATCGACATATTGGGACATATTGCTTGTCAGTGAATTGATTCCACTGATAATGGGTCTCCCTGGGGGTGAAGTAATATTTTTGTGTATCTTTGGTAAAAAATAAAAGACTGCAACTTTGGGAAAATCTGTTTTTAAAAAATTAAATTCATGTGTATTGAGAACTCCATTATCTTTCCCTTCCTGCAATAATTGCATAAACTCAGTCTGAAACTCTTTGTAGGGTTACTTGATTATTTACAGTATGTACTCTCGTCTCCTAGTATATGGTTCGCCTCTTTCAAGTAATAGGATCTATCCATGATGACGATCGCTCCCCCCTTATCTGCAGCTTTTACCACAATCTGCTTTTTCTCTTTTAGCCTCTTTAGGGCTTCTTGTTCTTTCTGCGAGATATTAAATCTCCGTTTTTTACTGTGTTCTATTTTCTCGAATTCTTGGAGGAGCATTTCTGAAAAGACCTGTATGTGTTCGCTCTTTTCATGTTCAGGAAAAAACTTTGATTGTGGTTTGAATGATGTATGGCAATAGGGGTCTAATGTAACCACATTGTTCTTTTCTATGTCTGCGGACTCTTTTTTTTTTCGAAAAAATCGTTTAACTGTAAGTTTCCTAAGGAATCTTTGCGTATCCATAAACAGATTAAACCCTTTTGGGCCTTTGTTTGGGGCGAATTTTAAACCCTTTGATAACAATTTAATTTCACTGGGTTCTAATGGAACTTGAGAGATATTTACAATATCTCTCGTGTAGTTATCAGTTGTATCTCCTGCACTGTGTCTCTGTCCTCTCTGTCCTCGAACTTACTTAACGTTTTTCGTTTCTTTATGGGTGAGTGTTGGAATGTCGAGAATCTGTTTTTGGTCTCTATTGTCGGGATATAGAGTGATCTGTCCGTAGGACGTATTTTTCGCGATCGCTCCCTGTCTAAAAAAACTTTAAGTTCATTTGGGATCTCGGTTCTTAAAGATCCATTGCTATTAGGGAAATTTTCTTTTCTTCCTTTAGAGTATCTAGGGGATTTTTCCTCCTCTACAGATTGTCTACGATAATTAGACTTATTTCTATTTATCTTATATTGGTGGTGTCTTGTATTATTTCTATCCTCATTGGTGTTGTAGTGATTTTGGGTGTATCTTTTATTCTCAAAGGTATTTCTATAATTTTCTTGTAATCTCCAATGTTTTCTATCCTTATGGAAAGATGTATCTTGTGTTTTAACAGAAATTTTATATGTCCCTCTTTTGTAATCTTATTTATCCCTATGTAGCTTTTTACCTTTATTTTCTATGATAGATTCCTCTATCTTAGATATTTTTCTCTTTAGAGATTCGTTTAATTTCTCAATATCAGAAGGTTCCATTTTCTTCTGTATTTCTTCCTCTATTTGTCCGATATTATTTTCTATCTCATTTAAGTGTTGCTGTTGCAATTCTATAAGGATCTTCATGAGATCCATAGAGCATTTTTCAAGAATATTATTCCATTTTCCCATGAATTCCTCATTATCTTGACCAAATGCTGGGAATTTCTGGATTCTCAGACCCCTTGGAATTAAATTATTTTTAATGTAATATTCAAGAAAAGTGACCTCCCACCATTTTTTAACCTCTTTTTCTGCCAATCTTTCTAGCTGGTTAAACAATCTAGGTGGCGAGGAATTATCGTTATTACAAGTAAATAATGTGTTAATTCTTTGAAATCTTTGTTCTCTCGTGCTAGTGTAATTGCTATGTGAATGAGCCATAGTGTCACTAGAAACCAGAAGTGAAGGAATCAAACTAAGAAGTGCAAATATAGAATACTGGAATTCTATGTGAAATAGATAAATAAATAAAGGTAATAATAATACCCAAATGTAAAGCAGCAGCCAAACACCACTCTTCCTTCAAGTGTTCAAACAAATAGGCGATAGATCAAAAAAATAAAAATAAAAAAAATATATATATAGACACATACCTTTGCACTTCCAGCACTTGCACTTTCTCTCTCTTTAAATCCCAAATCGGCACTCTGAATAGTAAAAGGAGACTAAGGTTCTCCATAAAGAGATTTAAAAGCACTTTTGCTGGGAATATTGCACTTTAAATGAATTCCACATAAAGCACTTTAAATTTAATTATTAAGTACATATTATTTTATTCAATTTTTTACTATGCAATATGTATTTAACCTCTCGATATTGTGTATTTACAGGCTATGTTTTACTTACATATGCATAATTTTATCTTTATATGTATATTTCTCCTCTTATGTCAGCTGCTATGTATGTTTTTTGAAAGATTTGTCTATTTGTCTGGCATATCATTATGTATTGATATTGCATTTTGTGAATTACATCAGGTTCATTATTGTATCAGAAAAAAGGGAATCCCAGAACTATGATTATGTTTTTTAGATGCTTTATTTTATTATATTTTATCACCATGTCTTCCGATCTGTATGGAAGTAAGCGTATTCCGGTGAATATACGGTCATCGGTGATCCGTGGAAGGAAGAGGGGATGCGAACCCTGATGCGCTACGCTCTCTGGTAGATTAGGTAACACTCTCCTGACGACACAATATACGGAGGAGGAGTTCACGTGCCGATACAATATTTTTTTTGATAATACACGCCCCGTAAGAGGAACGTAACTACAGAGAGCGTTGACATCCAGCCCCCCGCACGCAACAACGTAATGACGCACACGGAAGTCTTTACAAATAAAAACGGAACATGGACGGTACATGGAACTTTACTTTTCTGCTACCAAAGTGATTTCTTTCTCCTGAGGAAGCCGACGTACCATCGGCGAAACGCGTTGAGAAGTGACAGCAGAAGCAGAACGTTATACCGGAATAGAGGCTGATCCTGTTTTACCACCTTGACATTTGTATGCACTCTATTGGTTTAGCAGTGCCCCAACAAATTGTGAGTGCATTCTTTTGCCTATCTGAACCATCTACATTACGGATATACTGCACTATTGCCGGTCTATTTATATTTTAGTGAATTTTTAGAAGACTTTTAGAAGATATTAAAGATTCTTTTCTACTGATTCTTTGATGGGCCTGGCTTATTCAGTTCGTTTGTGAGTTGATACGCTACCATATTTCAAGTCATTTTGGGTGTACATATTACACTATTGTTGTTTGTTTTCTTTCTCCCATATGTTTATGCGCGCCATGATCTATCGCCTATTTGTTTGAACACTTGAAGGAAGAGTGTTGTTTGGCTGCTGCTTTACATTTGGGTATTATTATTACCTTTATTTATTTATCTATTTCACGTAGAATTCCAGTATTCTATATTTTATGCCACTCTGGCATTTAGGGGGTTAAAAGGCATATTATGGGGCAGAGTGGCATATAGGGAGGTAAAAGGCATTTCAGGAGGCAGAGTGGCATTAAAGGGGTTAAAAGGCATTTCACAGAGCACTCTGCCTCCAGAAATGCCTTATACCCCCCATTTAATACTCCCTCCCCCTCCCTCCTCCAAACTTACCGGTGCTTCTGAGTTGGGGGGGGCGCATAACACAGGAGGATCCAGGTCCCCTGCATCTGAGTCCCCGGTGCTTAGTCCGGGCAGCATGTAGAGCTCCACGCGAATCGCGTAGAGCTCTACACGCTGCCCGGACTAAGCACCGGGGACTCAGAAGCACCGGTAAGTTGGGGGGGGGGGCGTAGCACAGGAGGATCCAGGTCCCCTGCATCTGAGTCCCCAGTGCTTAGTCCGGAAAGCGTGTAGAGCTCTATGCGATTGTATCGTGTAGAGCTCTATGCGATTGTATCGTGTAGAGCTCTACGCGATTGTATCGCGTACAGCTCTACATGCAGCCCGGACTAAGCACCGGGGACTCAGAAGCACCGGTAAGTTGGGGGGGCATAACACAGGAGGATCCAGGTCCCCTGCATCGCTGCGGGGGATCTGGATCTTAGTCTCATAATCAGACCTATTTGAGGTCTGATTATAAGACGACCCTGATTATAAGACGAGGGGTATTTTTCAGAGCATTTGCTCTGGAAAAAACCTCGTCTTATAATCGAGCAAATATGGTATGTGTAACTAAATTGTGTGAAAGAGTGAGAGAATTAATGATTGTGTGAATTAGCGAGTGACTGTAAAAGCATCTGTGTGTATTATAGATGTAATAATAATTGGTTTTTGGAAAGGCAAAGATGGCACGGGCAGAGTATTTATAGCATAAAAGGTGGCACAGGAAGCGTGTTTATGGGACAAGGATGGCACAGGGTGGGCTGTTTGGGGACAAAGATTGCAAATCCCATGTGTGTTATCTGCCTGCTGGTCAGGTTCTATGTGGGCAGTGTGGACGCCGGGGCTGGCTTTGGGGTGTGCAACCTGTGATCTATGCCTGAAATTTAGGGAGTTTTATCTAAACCTTTAATGTGGAGATTTTGTGTAAATTCCAATTGATCTATACCTGCAAAGCTGGGTTTTTGTGTTATTCTGTTGATCTATATCTGCTATGCAATGTTTCCATACATTTCTTATGTATATCTGCAAATACGGGGCTTGTTTGTCTTATTCATTTTTTTTTGAGGGGGTAGGTTGGAGGTTGGTTTCAGTGTATTTAAAAAAAAAAAAAAGGTGAAAAAATGCACCCAAAGCAATTTCCACCTCTGTAGTGCAGCGGTTTTCCGAGAAAGAAAAGCAGGTTTCATGATGTTCCTTTTTGTTTAAGGAATATAATTTTTTTTCAAATATTTCTCAACCCTTCGCTCCTCTTTGAAATTATTGCCGGCACACCAAGGGACTTGAACGTTTTACTTTGGCACACCACTACCAAAAGGTTGCCTACCCCTGCACTAGCGTAACTACTGCGATCGCAGCTGTCCCCTTGTACTTTTTCAAAATTGTTTAGAAAGGGCCTTTCTAAACTATTCATAGCTGGCATGGAGAGACAGGAACATATCAGGGTCATGTTCTGTTACGGAGATAAATCTACTGTAGAGGGGAGAGGGAAGTGGGGGCAGTGGGAGGCGGATTATGTATATGTGTTTGCATTTATGTGTGTGTATGTATGTATGTAAGCATGGGTGTGTAATTATGTGTGTGTGCGTGAGCATGGATGTGTAATTGTGTGTGTATGAGAGCAAGTGGGGTGAGATGGAGTGTGTGTTAGAATGAATGTGTATGTGGCACAGACAAGCTGTTTGGGGGCAATGATGGCCTAGACCAAAAGTTGAGGGGGACAGTTTTAGCACCAGGGCTCTTGTGGTGTTTTAGCTGAGAATGATTTTATAGATGTAAATTTTACAATTTTTTTTATTTTTTGTTAGTTGTATTATCTAGATTTTTAAAATATTTTTTACAAAAAAAATATTTTTCACAGCAATCACACAACTCTGCAACCAAGCAATCAGGTGCCCAAGGAATTAAAACCAGATGGCAAAAAGCATGCACAGAGAGGTTTTCTTGTGACTTTTAGTGTCGTTTCAGTGGTATGTGACAGCATAGAATGAGTTAAAAGACATCAGTGGATCCTATTAGGATTAGGTTCCATTAAGGGCTGATAAAAGCTGAAAACTAAACTGAATACTTTAAAAACTATATACTTTAAAGATCTATATACTGTTGTAGATATAAGGGGTGATAAAATAGATAACACGGGGGCGTGGCTAGCCGGCAAAGAGGATGGCAGCTTGATCCGTTTGCGCCGCGCCGCCCGCCCTGATATTCGCTAACACCCCGGTGTAACACGCAATGGGCCGCACCAAAAAGGGTCCACCAGAGCCGGTTACCCCGGCGCCCAGCGGCAGACCCCAATCCGCCACGCTGAAGGAATACTTTTCTACTCCCCAGCTTCTGCAGACTCAGCAGGGGGAACCCAATATGGCGCAGACTCCCGCGTGCTCCCGGGCCTCGGAGGAAAGTGATCCCCTGCTGCCCTCGGCGAGTTCCTCAGCACCACCCTCGCCTGACTGGCGCCGGCTGTTCTCTCTGCCTACTAAGGACGACTTCAGTCTCCTCGTTGCAGAAGTTAAGCAGACAGTCCGGGCCGAGGTTGCGGCCTTGCGGGCTGAAGTTTCCCGCCTCGATGAGAGAGTCTCCGGTGTTGACACCAGGACCAGGGATGTTGAACGAAGTTATCGCTCCATTGCCGCTCCTGTTCCCACCAATTGGCTGACCTCTTTTCCCACCTGCGGATGTTCGGCCTTTTCTAACAGATATGGAACTGCCGCCACTTGAGATCGCCAACTGGACCGCCCGGGACGTGGTGCCTCGACAACAACGCGGTAGGTCCGCGCATCGCGGACCCCCCCATGCCAGACCCCCTAGACGGGCTGTGGGTGCGGACGACCGTGCTCAGCTGCAGGTGGAGTGATCGGCGATGGCCATGTTCCGGTGGAGACCCCGCAGTGATTCACCTGTATCCTTACCGTGTTCTCTGCACCGATTCGTCGGTGGGGACTGTTACTCCTTGCGGACTCTCGCATGTTTTTTACCCGGGGTGTACCCGTGGTTACCGTGAGACTTTATTTTATGTTTTTTCTGTTCTATTACAACACACTGTATTTGCAGCATGCTCACACTGTTTGGTAGGCCTCATATTATACATTTGTATTATTTGAGCCTGAGACTAGCTTAGCGCACCGACATTTTTTCTTTTCCCACCACACACACATCCTTACACGCCCCCCCCACCGCCGCCATCACTCTTCTCCATGTGAGAATGATGCCCGTGCGTACCCCGCCATGTCATGTGCTTCGAGTATTCTGTGATTTTGGCATCAGAGTTGCCAGGGGCCTTCTGGCCTCCCTGATGTTGGCTTCTCTGCCTGGAGCTGGGGGCTCCCTGCTATGGCCGGGGTCCTTATGACTGTCCTGCCTTGTCTCCGCTCGCGACATGCCTGGGTGCAGACCCCTACGGCATGTTGAGTTGAATGCACGTGTACGCATACCACACTACCACACCCCCCCTTTTTTTTTATATCTCTCACGGGACATGTGCATTGTTCTTCCATGTTTGGCGGTTTCTCCCCGGGTTCCACACTTGTTTTGAACGATACAACATATCACATCGACTAGTGCCTGTTTTCTTCAATTTTTGGTGTTGCCCTGCTTCTGTTTCGTGCGGGTGGCGGGGCGTTTCTGGTTTTGTTATACCTGGTTCACCTATAGAGCCTTTGCCGCTCTTTGATCTCTTCGCCTGTTTAGTTCTCTGCCCCACGGGGTTTGGTGTCACAACCCGTCTGCTGGGGACCCCGCTCGCCTTCCTTGGGGGTGGGAGTCTACCCTGCACTTGACACATTTTCCCCACACACTACACGATTCACATACCTCCCTCCTTCCCGCTCCGGTTTTCCCTCTCTCCTTCCTCCTCTCATTCGCCCCCCCCTCCTTGCCCCTCCACGGTTCTGAGACACCGTTTCACATATCGGCTTTCATGGCATTCCGTCCCGCTCCGCTGACCATTTATTCTGTTAACGCACAGGGTCTCAATATACCCGAAAAATGGTCAAGGGCCCTGAGAGAGTTTAAGGCGCATGATGCCTCTGTGGTGCTGCTTCAGGAGACCCACTTTAAAGAGGGGCAGGCCCCTAGCCTCAGGAATTCCCATTACCCTCTGGGACATTTTAGTAACAATCCGGAGTCTAAGACCAAGGATACGGCTATACTAATTTCCGGTAGGGTCCCGTTCATTCTCACTCTCCTTGACCCCGCGGGTCGTTTCACCTTCGTTAAAGGCTACATAGCAGAGGCTCTCTACACCTTCGCTAGCATATACCTCCCTAACAGAGCTCAACACTTGGCTCTCCGTTCTATTGTGGCATCACTCTCTACTTTTGGAGAGGGCCTCGTGGTTCTGGGGGGGATTTGAATGTCCCCCTTCACCTGGAGGCTGATACATCCTCTGGTTCTAGTTGTGTTCCGATGAATCAGCTGCGCTCAGTTCGCAAAATTCTTGCCGAGCAGCGCCTGATTGACTGCTGGCGTTCTGTGTACCCGACTACCCGTGACTTTACTTTCTATTCCTCGCCTCATGCTTGCTACTGTCGACTGGATTACATATTTCTTTCCCAGACTTACCTTGACCTGTTGCAGATGGCCGCGATCCTGCCGATGACCTGGACTAATCATTCCCCGGTTTTAATCACGCTAGACTCACCGCTGTGTAGGGCCAGGGAGTGGACGTGGCGACTTAACGACTCTTTCTTACTGGACGAGGCCCTTGTTTCGGAGACGGAATTGCAGCGTTATTTCCAGGACAATTCTACGCAGGGGATGTCCCCTCTGGTGGTGTGGGAGGCTCAGAAGTGCGTGCTGCAAGGTTTTTTCATACAACAGGGTGCGCGGAGGAAGAGGGTGCGAGCGCAGGAGATTGATAGGCTGACCACGCAAATTCAGCACTTAGAATCCACGCACAAAGATACACTGGATGACGTGACCTATGCTGAATTGACTTCCCTGCGGGGTCAATTGTCTGACATTCTCAACTCTCGGTTTCGATGTGCCTCCTTGTACAGTCAGCGTGTTTTCAGGGAGCACGGTAATAAATGCGGCAAACTTTTAGCCAAGATGATTAACCCTCTTAAGCGCAATACGCATATTCATAGAATCCGGACGCCCGCCGGGGATTTGTCCCCGTACCCCTCTAAGATTGTTGATGCGTTCCACGCATACTATTCTTCCCTTTATGGCTCCACACAGATTTTTGACGGTGATGCCCGTCACGCTCACCGGGCCCGTATCAACAGCTATCTTGCGGACCACGGTGTGTGCAAGCTTACTCGCGAAGAGGCAGAGTCCATGGAGGACCCGTTCCCGGCTGCAGAGCTCTCTTTAGCTCTGAAGACCACACAACGGGGTAAGTGCCCAGGCCCGGATGGCCTACCCTTGGGGTACTATCGCACCTTCTCAGTGCACCTTTTCCCTCATTTGCTTGCGGCGCTCAATGCCATCTGAGAGGGCCACCGGTTCCCTCCCCAGTCGTTGGCTGCCACGATCACAGTTATTCCGAAGGAGGGTAAGGACCCTGGTCTGTGTCAAAGTTACCGGCCCATCTCGCTCCTCAACGACGATTTGAAGCTCTTTGCTAAGTTGTTGGCGTTATGCTTGGCTCGCTTCCTACCGCTACTGGTCCACCCCGACCAAGCAGGGTTTATCTCTCGGCGTGAGGCGCGAGACAATACGATTAGGCTTCTCTCTGTAATCCACAAGGCATGGGTGGACGCGCGTCACATTTTATTCTTATCGACCGACGCGGAGAAGGCCTTCGATAGGGTGGACTGGGTATTCTTGGAGGCTACCCTGGTGCACCTAGGCCTGGGTCCCTCTATGCTGGCCTGGATAGGGGCCCTTTACTCCTGGCCTTCCATGCGCATTCGGGTTAACAGAGCTCTATCCCCCCCATAGCGATAAAGAGCGGGACTAGACAGGGGTGCCCCTTGTCACCGATGCTTTTTGCTCTGTCTTTGGAGCCCTTTCTGGAGGCTATCCGCTCGAATCTGAACATATTGGGGTTTCAGGAAGGCGGTAGACATCATAAGGTAGCGGCTTATGCCGACGACCTCCTCTTTATCGTTGATCGCCCCGGTATTACGCTCCCGAATATTCTCGAGGCATTTCGTTTATACGGTGAGCTATCCAACCTTAAAATCAACTACTCAAAATCCGAAATTTTGAATGTCTCCCTGCCCCCGCGGGTGGCGACCGCGCTCATGCCTAGCTTCCCCTTCAAGTGGTGCCCGGAGAGGTTGAAGTATTTTGGGATCTGGCTAACTGCCGAGCCTGCCCGCCTTTACCAAGTGAATTTTGCGCCTTTGCTCGCCACCCTGTCCGGGGACCTGCGGCGGTGGACGCCGCTATACCTCTCCTGGATAGGCCGAGTGAATGTTGTCAAGATGAACCTTTTACCGCGGGTGTTGTATTTGTTCCAGGCACTGCCGATTCGGGTACCGCGAGAGTTTTTCCAGACGCTGCGGTCTCTGGTGACGAAGTTTGTCTGGGGCAATAAGAGCCCTCAGCAGCGTCTCTCAGCTCAGGAGACCCAAGGCTGCGGGCGGTCTTGCCTTGCCGGATTTTCTCGGGTACTATCGGGCTGCCCACCTCCTTTGCGTCTTGGAGTGGGGTGCCATGGGCTAAGCCGTGGGTCGCTCTAGAGCTTGGCGATTTAAGGGAATGTGTGTTCCATGCCCTGTGGGGCCCTGGTGGCGGCCATGGTGGAGTGTCGCACCCCTTCATTCTGGCGACTTTGGCGGTTTGGAGGGATGTGTGCCGGCACGCGCGCCTTTCTACCGCGCCCTCACCCTTGCTGCCCCTTTGGGGGAATCCGGATTTTGTGCCAGGGTGTGGGGGGGGGCGACTGGACTTCCTCGGGGTTCCTGTCCCTGTCCGGGCTCGGGCGCTCCTGGGAGGGCTGTTGTCCTTGGATTCCTTGGTGCCGGGACGCGCGCCTACTTGGCTGGAGTGCTTTACATATCACCAAATTAGGCACTACCTTTCCACCTTGCCACATGGGGACCGCCTTCACCGGCCTCTAACGGGCTTTGAAACCTTGTGCACGAGGGACCACCCACCGGAGAGGGCCATCTCCCTGCTCTACTCCTTGCTTCTGACTGCGACTCACACGACACGACCGCCCTTTTGCGCGACCTGGGAGTCCACCTGCGATGTTCGCCTTTCCAACAATGACTGGGATAAGATTTTCATTTTCACCCACAAGAGTTCTAGGGCGACTAAGATGCAGGAGACTAATTATAAACTGCTGACGAATTGGTACAGAACGCCGCAGAGGCTCCACAGAATGTTCTCGGGCACCTCTGATAGATGTTGGAGGTGCGATGGGGACGTGGGTACCATGTTACACATATGGTGGTCCTGTTCTCTGATACAACCCCGCTGGAAGGAGATCCACCGGGTGATCTCGGAGCTCTCTGATTCCCCCCCCCGCCTTTCCAGTCTCTGCCCATGCTCCTGCACCACACTCCCCGCTCAATCTCACATTACAAACGGTCTATAGTACGGCATCTGCTTGACGCTGCTAAAAGCCTTATACCCCTACATTGGAAACGTCCGCACCCTCCTTCTCATCGGGACTGGGTAGCAAGGGTGGAAGAGATCAGGAGGGTCGAGGATTCGACTCCGAAAACTTAGGGAGGCCTACACGGCCACTTGGTTCTATTGGTTGTCCACTGTCGTTGGGCTGATGCATAGATGCCTTGTGCTGTCGGGCTGCTCGGCCGGTTGGCGTACTTACCTGATATGTGAATGGGGCTGTCGCGGCCCGCCCGGTCTTCTCGCTCAGTATCCTCCGTTTACGTCGCTGATTTCTGTAATACTACTCTCTGCCATCTGTGGACCGTCCTGTGTTCCTATGTTTTTGCATTCCATTGTCTCATACCGTGTGCACCTGTTTCCCTATGTCCCTACCCCCCACCTTTTCCTTTTTGAACCCCTACCCCTTCTCCATCCCATAATCTTTGAAAAACTGAATAAAAACTTGATTTTTTAAAAAAAAGCTAGATAACACACACAGAGCATGCAGAGATAAATAAGATTGACCAAAGGGACTTTAGTCCCAGAAATAGTTTATAAGAGAAATACACAACCAAAAACAGTGCTGCATGTCTTCATTAGGTGTTAGACATTTTGGGTAATTTGTGCCCTGTGCAATACTTTAAGGAATGTCTCGCTATAGGATCTGGAGACAAGGAATTTCAGATGCCGTGTTAGTGGGCTCAATAATTTGTGTTATGAGATTTCAGGATCAGAACCTGGCGAATTAAACTATGTATTAAAGTTGTCTAGATAATTGTGCTAATTGGCCATATAATCGGAAAGCACTTTTGCGACAAAACTTGAAATTTGCAGATGGAAGGAGAAGGGATGAAATTTGTCAAAAAAATGTGATTGGGCTAGAACCACTAATGGGTCCTTGTGTCTTCCCCAGTCTCCCTCCATGTGCACAAAGAACTAGACTTGGGCACCAGGGGGCTCTTCGTGTTCGTCTTCCTGCTCGTCTTCAGAGGAAAAAAAAACTTTGTATTCCGCGAATATTCGCCTTTCCGGTCTTCTTTTCGGGCGAATATTTGTGGACATTCTTCGTGCTCGTTTCATCTTCGTTTTCTCCCGGCTGCGTAGCAGGGGTTAATACGGGGTTAAGAACACATCAGAGCAGCAGCAGCAGCAGATGCGTTCGCGCCATGAAGGTACGTGTGTGCGACTCTATTGGTCGCCGGAAGGGGGCTGGTCTGGCATCAACAAATGAATTGCAGAACTGCAGAATGCATTTCATTCGTTGATGGCAGACAAGCCCCCTGCCGAAACGACCAATAGAGTTGCACACACATACCGAGGTGTACTGTACACAATACACATTGCCTGAAACTGAGGGCCAAGTTCCTCCGAGCAGTTGTCTTGTCTGGAACTTGGCCTCCTTTTTATCATACACAGTCACACATCCATAGATGTTTAATAAAAGAATAGGGATTATTTTACATTTTTAAATCGATTTTGGACCACTTTTAAATACATGCCTAACATTTGCTACCTATTTATAATGGCATACTTTGCAATAACCCAACTTTTACTGGACAGGACTGGAAAAAAGCAGGACTGTCCACAAAAATGTTGGGTGTGTTGGCAGGTATGCGAATGGAAAAATGTTGGACAAGAACTAAAAAATAGCTTAGGGTTAATGTACGGTTATGTTTAAGATTATTAGCACTGCACTGTTTTGGTTAAAGATGTATTATGTCTAAATAATAATTTAATTTTAATGGGTTTATTTAATTTTATTTTAAAGTTATATTTATTATTTACTTTATTATATTTATTTAATGTTGTACTGCTACCCTACCCAGCTATACCTATGTGCACTAGCATACCTAGTTTAGCTAAATTTGATGGGACAGGAAAAAAGCAGGACTGTCCCTGAAAAAGCTGGGTCTGTTGGCAGGTATGTGGATGGAAAAATGTTATATGGTGAAATGTGAGTTATAGCGTTAATGCTAGTGAGTGTAGAAGTGAAGGCCAGGGCAAATAACAGGAGGAAAGGTCCTTGTGATTTGTGAATTGTACGTGTGTGTGTTATGTGTTATGTGACTGTGTTATGTGTTATGTTTGGTAGGTTGTGTTGTGTAAAAAATGAAATGGAAATGGAAAAGGAAATGGAAAAGGCAAATGAGTGAGCAATTGGCGACCCACTCACCTGTTTCACCCCAGGGAAAAGCATCCAAACAACTGTCAGTCCTAGACGTTTGGCAGCGGACTTAAAGAGCTCAGACACAAGGCCCTAGCGTAAGCTGGCTACTCCGGCGGAGGTATCAGGCGTTACCACACCGCAAACAGACGCAGCCAGGGGGGAGAAACTGCCCTTACCATTAGGGACATTTTGGGCATGACACTAGCCAGGAAGTGAACTGGCAGAGAAGAGACACTGGCACCACCACCAGCAGCAGCAGCATTGGGAAAGGCGAATGAGTGGGCAATTGGCGACCCGCTCACCTGTTTCACCCCAGAGCAAAGCATCCAAACACTGTCAGTCCTTGGCGCTTGGGAGCGGACTTCCAGAGCTCAGACACAAGGCTCTAGCGTAAGCTGGCTACACTGGCGGAGGTAGCAGGCGTTGCCACACCGCAAACAGACGCAGCCAGGGGGAGAAACTACCCTTACCATTAGGGACATTTGAGGCATGACACTAGCCAGGAAGCGAACTGGCAGAGAAGAGACGCTGGCACCACCAGCAGCAGCAGCATTGGGAAAGGCGAATGAGTGGGCAATTGGCGACCCGCTCACCTGTTTCACCCCAGAGCAAAGCATCCAAACACTGTCAGTCCTTGGCGTTTGGGAGCGGACTTCCAGAACTCAGACACAAGGCCCTAGCGTAAATTAGCTACACCGGCGGAGGTAGCAGGCGTTGCCACACCGCAAACAAGTGCAACCAGGGGGAGAAACGACCTTGAACATTTTGGACATTTGAGGCATGACTTTAGTCAGGAAGCGAGCTGGCAAAAGATGCTGGCACCACCACCACCACCAGCAGCATTGGGAAAGGCGAATGAGTGGGCAATTGGCGACCCACTCACCTGTTTCACCCCAGGGCAAAGCATCCAAAGACTGTCAGTCCTAGGCGTTTGGGAGCAGACTTACAGAACTCAGACACAAGGCCCTAGTGTAAATTAGCTACACCGGCGGAGGTAGCAGACATTGCCACACCGCAAACACGTGCAACCAGGGGGAGAAACTACCTTGAACATTTTGGACATTTGAGGCATCACACTAGCCAGGAAACAAACTGGCAAAAGATGCTGGCACCACCACCACCACCACCAGCAGCAGCAGCATTGGGAAAGGCGAATGAGTGGGCAATTGACGACCCGCTCACCTGTTTCACCCTAGGGCAAAGCATCAGACTGTCAGTCCTAGGCGTTTGGGAGCGGACTTACAGAACTCTAGCGTAACTTGGCTACACCGGCGGAGGTAGCAGACGTTGCCACACCACAAACACGTGCAACCAGGGGGAGAAACTACCTTGAACATTAGAGAAAGAAAATTAACTTTCCAAGCTAAGAGCTGGGTAACCCAACTTGGGCAGATTGAAATTAAGAAAGGCAATCTGCTCCATCAGATGAGGTGCCATGCGTGAGCGCTGTGGACTCAGTATGTTTCCAGTCATAGAAAACACGCGCTCACTTTGAACAGTGGTTGGCGGACATGATAGAAGCTGGTGCGCAACCCATGAGAGTGCAGGCCACACACTCTTCTTTTCATCCCAGTAGCTAAGAGGATTAACATTAGGTGCAGAAGGAACTTCACAGAGGTAAAGTTTGACCATTTCAGCAGCACTACTCTCCTTTCTGCTGCTAGCTCTGTCAGATGGTCCAACTATACTCCCAAGTGCCTCTTCCCAAAATGCAGCTGCTCCACTCAGCTGTGTTGTGATGCTTGTGGCACTGCTGCTGATGCTGCTGCTAGGAGTAGCTGTCACGGCCCCGTGCGCAGCATGTCTCCCGAGTACCAGTGTCCCGGCCCCGTGCGCAACATGTCTCCCGAGTACCCGCGACTAGCCTCGGAGCACTTACCTCCTCGGTCCTCCTACGTCTCCGATCCCCCTGACGAGCCGGATCACTACGGCACTGATGCCTCCCGGTGTCCGAACACGGCACAGAAAGAGGGACGTGCATGGTGCTGCACGCCACGCCCCCTTCCTCTCTCATTCCTCCATGGAGAGGGGGGCGGGGTCTGGGGAAGCGGCACGTTTAAAAGCCGAGCACTGACACTCATTCAGTGCTCGGTTGTTTTATCAGTTGAGCTCCCTGTGTTGCCTTGTCCTTGATGATTACTTACCTGATACCTGTTGCCGGACCCTGCTTGTGACCTGACTACTCTTACCTGATACCTGTTGCCGAACCTTTCTTGCTACCTAACTACGCTTACCTGATACCTGTTGCCGGACCCTGCTTATTACCTGATTACTCTTACCTGATACCTGTTGCCGAACCTTGCTTGCTACCTGACTACGCTTACCTGATACCTGTTGCCGGACCCTGCTTGTTACCTGATTACTCTTACCTGATACCTGTTGCCGAACCTTGCATGCTACCCGACTACGCTTACCTGATACCTGTTGCCGAACCTTGCTTGCTACCTGACTACGCTTACCTGATACCTGTTGCCAGACCTTGCTTGCTACCTGACTACGAGTACTTGATAACTGTTGCCGTACCCTGCCTGATACCTGGATACTCTGGACTTGATACCTGTTGACAGACCTCGCTTGCTACCTGGCTGCTCTGGTTCTGGTACATGTTACTGGACTTTGCCTACATTAGGCTATACACCTCACCCCTATCCCTGCATACTGGTTTCCTCACCTGACCCCATCATAATAGTAGCAGACCACATCATCTCTTCCTCCTCCTGCACCTCTCCCTCCTCGGACAGCATTCCCATTTTACGCTGCCAGTCACGCACCTTGTTAACCAATTGCTCCCGGTAGCTACTGAGAACATTGAATTTCATTGCTAGCTTTCCCTTAATTCTTGGATCGCAAAGGCACGCTAGCATCATTTCGGGATTCTCTTCCATGCGTTTGCGAAGGTGTAGTTTTAGAAGATCCTTCAGCTTCCTGACTATGGCTGCTACGTCAGGATGTAGAGTGCCACCTTGAACAGCCTCACGGTTTTCAAGGAACACATCCATCTTGCTGCCTAGATGGGAGAACACTGGGATTACCTGGGCCAGACTGGCTGATCTTAAATTTTCAGTGGCATCCCTGAATGATTTAAGGACTGCCACTAGCTGGGCGATCACTGTCCAATCCTCCCTATTCAATGGAGATGTAATCCCAATATTATGCTCTGAGGCAAGATTATGGATTGCCCTCTGCTGCTCCAAAATCCTCTCCAGCATGTCTAAAGTGGAGTTCCACCGCGTACTGACATCCTGTAGGCAGTGTACGGGAAGACCTGACCTCTCTTGCTCTTCCCTCAAAAGTTGGCTAGCCTTAACACTATGGTGAAAGTGCCCAGCGATCTTTCTGCAGCGGGACAGAACTACTGCTGCTACATTAGTTCCTTCTGACATTGCTGACTTCACTACAAGATGGATGATGTGGGCTGCACAGCGCACACCAACAATATGACCATCTCGCAGCGCATTCACCATATTGGCACCTCCGTCAGTTACCACAAAACCAACTTCAACATTGGTGCCTGCCTCTGCTCCCACCCAATGGAGAAGGAATGATCGGTAGCCTGCTGCAGCAGCTTCCTTGGGCACACCGGGCTGCCACCAGTGTGCTGTCAAAGAAAGAAAGGCATGCTGCCCACTAGGTGCACTCCACAAATATGTTGTGAAATGAACAGACTGACCAGCAGCCTTGGAAAGCTCCTCTTTCACTGCTGAACCACAGGACCGATACAATGAGGGTACAATGTTCCTGCTGAAAGTGGAACGTGACGGAACTGTATATTGTGGAGCCACAGCCGCCATCAATTGTTTGAAAGGCTCCCCTTCAATCATAGAGAAGGATGCCCCTCCAAAAGCAATGAACTGACTAATAAGTCGCGTTACATTATTGGCCTGCTGTTTGGACATTGACCTTTTGGATTGGAATGCCACAAATTGTTCCAGGGTGGGCTGGACATGCAGTGCTCCAACCTGCCTTGGTCACTGGCTGCCAGCACTAGCTGCTGCTGCTGCTATTGGCTCAGAAGCAGCTGTTGGGGTTTTTCCACTCTCTCTGGAGATGGTACTAGTTGTTGTAGTACCACGGCCACCAGCTATGTTGCCTGCACTAAGTTTTACTTTTGCATCTTTCCCCAATAGCACAGCGTTGTGTTGAGTGCTGAGGTGATGCTTCATGCTAGCACTGGTAAAATGGCCAGACACTTTCCCTCTGCTTATTAGCTTCCCACAATGTTTCCATAGCGCCCTTCTTCAACATTTTCAAAGTGCTCCCAAATTGGGGCGCGCATAGCCTTGGAGTGTGCCTTGGGTGCTGCTTCTACTGCTCGGGGTTGATGAACAGAGGCAGAACTAGTGGTGGTGGCACTGGTGGTAACAGTACTGGCCATAGTGGGACTGCTAATTGCTTTAACTCTAGATTTGGTAGATTTTGCTGCTGGTGGTGGTGATGATCGTACCGGAGAAGGTGGAGGCTCAGGGGAAAATTGTGCACTAGTCATTTGGACACTGTTCCCTGAGGAATCTGATTCCTGACCACTCATCTCCTCTACTTCCTCTGGCTCATAGTCTAGTTCTTCATTAGCCAGATCAAATGGAATTCCTGCTAGGCTGGAGCTAAGACTGATATCGTCGTGACTAGAAGTAGTGCGAGCAGGAAGAACAGACTCTGCACTTGGCCTCTCAGTCTCAGGCTCCTCTGCTACCTCGCTAGGTGGAGTTCCACTATGTGTAGCCCTCTCTCTAACTGTCTTTACAAAAATATTGTAAGGACTCGGTGGCTTGCTAGAGGTCCTAGGAGGACATGGCGTGGCGGTACCGGTGGGAACCGTAGGCGCAGCACTAGTGGTGGTAGAGGCGGTAGAGGTGGTGGTGGTGGTTTTCCCTACGAAGGAATGAGATTGCTTTGGTTTGGGAAAACCCCTCTGAGTCTTGCTGCTAATTTGGCTCTGCTTGGTACCTTACATGCTGCTTGTGGATGGGGAAGATGCTGCTTGGGGCAAAAGGCACTTCTTTTTACTCACTGGGCTAGTAGAAGTACTAGTTGTGCTACCCTTTAACTTTGAACGTGCTTCTGGTGCTTTAGGCTTTCCGTAAAAAACCATAGAGCTTGTGGGCCTAGCAGCACTACTACTGCCTGCTTTTGGTGCCTTTCCTTAACTTGATGATCCTTCAAGCAATGCTTTCCCAAATGATAAGCGAGATTGCAGAAGATCCAGAATCCAATCCAGTACTTATCTATAGCTGGCTTCTTTGTAATCAAGTAAGACCAACAGGTACAAGTTATGTTGTTGTAATTTAAATAGATACCTTACTTTTTTGTTCTGCCAAATAATTTTTTTGTAATAAAGCATTATGTTTCCTTACTTTTTTATTTTCTTTTAAGAAGAATGGGAGGTGTGCTTAAGAGTTGAAGCAGTTTAGGAAAAGGTATCATTTCACATAGATGGCATCTGCTGGTGAGAGATAAAATGTTGACCACTTTCTAAAAACTGTTCAATTTATGTAAGTGTGATACATTTGAAGTCCCAAATGCCTGATGTATGGATGTCCTTGAATGGGAAGGGGGATGTTCAGACAATCTTTCCGTGCGTGCTCATATAGCTAAGGCTTCTGTTTTCTGTTATTAGGAATCCTGAGGCCATCGGAATGACTCCAGTATTTCCAGCAAATGAGTAGTAGATTGTCTGCAAAGGCTGCTGTCTTTTGTTCTATAATTCCCACTTCGATGCCCCTAATGTCCAAGGAGGGTTCTGAGTAAGGGCTCCATAGTCAAATTAAGAAAGGGTGAGAGAGTGCAGCCTTGGCATGTACCTCTACCTAATTAGAGTTTAGATTATTAACAGTGACTAGCGCGAAGGGAAATAAAAGTATGTCATGAAATGTGAAAAAACAGATTACATATTTTCATGAGACTTGGTCAAAAGCTTTATCTGCGTCACAGCTTACAATCACTGCCTTCTTGTTTTGATAACATTTCTGATATTTAGACTAAAGCATCTGGTTTTAAGGAAATCAGTTTGCGATGGCAAAAGTATTCTAAGAAGTATAGCTTGTAACCTTGCTGCCATTAGCTTTGACAATATTTTAATGTCTTGGTTTAACAGTGAAATCGTGCTATATGAAGATATCTGTATTGCATCTCTTTTTGGTTTAGGAATTCTGGAAACATTGAAAGCCGGCCATGGGGCTTTCCCTGCGAGTAAATTACTAAAAATCTTTACACGATGGGCAGATAGATAAGGAGCTAGGAGGTTATAATTTTTAGTCTGGACCTGGTGACTTGTTATGGAGATTAAGAACCTCCTGGTCCCGTGGATCACATTTGGGGACCCCAGCCTGCCTTAATATTAAAATAATGTCTGAGTTAGGGGTATCTTATTAGGCAGACTGGATGGGCCGTATGATTGGTATCTGCTAACACATTCTATGTTTCTATCTTCATCACTGTAAAAATCTTGGCAAAAGGATCCATGATTTTCAGCAGATGAAATGTAGCTTCCTGGTCGCTCTTTTTTAACCTAAGCAGTTGTTGGAATTTACAATATCTAATCAAGTCAGCCAATAGCTTCCTGGTAAGGTTGCTCCACCTAAAGATTTTGTTCCTACAAAAATTATAGGAAAGTTGAGCTTTTTATGAGGCCCAGCTGTCATACAACACCTTTGCATATAGATGAGCAGATTCTGCAGTTTTAGTCGCTAAATGGGCTGAGTATACATCTGACACGTTCCGGCTCACCGGTGCCGACTCAGCCTCCCTCCTGCGCCCAGCCACATAGACTATTTTGTGCCCTCTTATTACTAGCTCAGAGGTCTCCAAAAATATATTTCCATAACTTATTCACACTCAAGATAACAACGGAATGTTTCCGAATGGTACCACGATGAAGAAAATATCCAATTACAGGAGAAGTAGCTGATGTCTGAGGTTTTTAAGATCAGGCCAGATTAGGGCATAGTCTTTTTCCAAGGCCCAGGTGACATAAAACAACACCTTTGCATCCTTATATAAGAGCAGATTTTTACAATTTTGCACTAAATAGGCCAAGTATGCCTTGACAGGTTCCTGTTCAGCTGTGCCTACTCAGTCTCTCTCCTGTGCCCAGCCACATTGGCTATTATCTGCATTATCACTGGCTTTGAGGCCTCCCAAAATAAATTTACGTTATCAATATGTTCAAAATTGTCATCAACGTAGTTACATAGGGCAGGCTACAGTAGTACCAGGTACTTCTGGATTTACCTGGACTTACCTGGATTTACATAGACAAGAAGCATTCACTGATCCATGGAGCCCTTAACACATTGAGGGCTCATTCCAGTGGGTCTCTTGCAAAAATACAATAGCAAGACATGCAAGAACTTTCTTTCTCTTTACAGGGGAGTTTAGGCCCTCTGCATTCCAAGACAGGTAAGGTACTCTTTGGGTTATGTGTACATTAAGAAAGAAAGGCATTTGACTTGAGGAGATCTAGCCTATTTTACCCCGTGAGGCAACCACCCTTCAAAGACTCCCCAAGAGTACATACTCAGAAGGTCCCAGTAAGCCCTCTCATGCGAGACCATGCCCAGATACATATGTGCTGCATATTTTCGTTTTACGTTTTACGTTTTAAGTGAAAAGAGTTTTATGACAGAAAGAAGAAGAGGAGGGTGAGGGGAAAGGGAGGCTGGCTCCTTAGTACACCACTTCTTGTTTAACCGCTTCTGGTGAATCAAAGAAAATTGCTTTTCATCATGAGAGACCCTCATCTTGGCTGGGTAAAGAAGCGCACATTTAACTTGTTTCTTGTACTGGTCAATGGCACTGAAAAAATCCCGGAAAAGTAACAAATTAATTTATTTGCAGCATGCTTCAATAATTTTTAATCTGTCGACATTATTTATAAATAATAACAGCTCTAAGTCTGGCTTGTGCAGATTTATTTTCAAGTCCTATAACGTGCGCTTTTTCCATAATCAGCTTGCCTTGAGGTACGGATATGTTCAGCAATTGTGGAAACCAGACAGAGACCAGCTCAAAGGGAGAGAAGTTTTTAACAGATTGCGGCAAATCCAAGATACATATATCATAGTGTCTGCTTATTGTTTCTTCATGAGTACGTATCACTTGATGTTTTGATAGAAGAAACTTCATCTTCTTTAGTTAATTTGTCCAGTTTAGCATCAAGGAGAGGGGATAAAATGTTGGTTATATCTTGAGCTGTCAGCTTAGCTGATGGAGCATCTCCTGACATCTGCATCTTGGAGGAAGGTGAGGCCGTGGAGACGTCTTTCCCCTAGAATTCCCATCTAGTTGAAGTCTTTAAAGAGTTTTCCACGTACTTTTGCATCAGTGTATTGGATTACAGATCCGGTGCTCCACTGGAAAATTATAGTTAATGAAAGGAGAGACAGGAAAAGGAAGACGAGAAGAGAAAAATAACACATCCATATAGCTTGTACTCAGCTTCTGGTGTATTTAACCTTTGGGGCTGCCCTAGTCTCGATCTAGGGCAATGCCCCTAAGTCCCCTCCACCTCTGTGGTTGGCATCTCAGATACAGTAAAAGACTCTGTGTGCCTTCAACAAATAGAGCACCAGGACATGACGGGCAATGCCTTTTAATTGATTTGATTATTTATGCTAACTTTAGTGTATTTATAATCTTAACCCATTAAGGACCAGGATGTTTTTTATTTGTTGTACCCTTTGTGACCAAGACTGTCACAAAGTGACAGCGTTTGCGGTGCTTGTGTTAAGTGGTCATTTTCTCCCCACCCATTTAGTGCACCCTCACAAGTTATATGTTATATGTTTTTTTCAGGACAAGAAGGGCTTTCTTCAGATACCATTTTTTTGATTGATCATATCATCTTGTTTCCTATAAAAAATATGGTGAAAGATTAAAAAAAAACTATTTTTTCTCATTTTATTTGAAAAATCTTTTACTCATCCAAAAAAGCTAAATTCTACTATGTGTCCAAAGTTTAGAAATACCCAATGTATTTATTATAAATTCATACTGTAGTAAATCAAGATGTGTAATAAACCAATAAAAAAGAAAAAAAACCATTCATATGTCAATAAAGAATATATAAATAGAGAAATGTAGTAATCCAGTAACAAAATGGAATCAGAACCAGAATAGGAATAAATGCATAATTTGTAAATTCATACAGTAATAAATAAAATATCAATAATTATATACAGTGATTGGGTAGATACAAAATAAAATCAAAACCAAGATGAATTAGCCACCAAGTTCTAATTAACAATATCATCATAGGTGTATCACAACAACAAAAACAAAAAAATTTAGATAGTATATTTATATTTTAAATTAATATTTAAGGTTTATCAGAAATCAATTAATCTCCCATTCCCTATTAATACCAAAGGGTGCCTAAGTACCTACTTTGAAAATCCAAAATACTTCCCTGCGAAAACACCTAAATTAAATTTCTCAAAAGTGTCTGCTAAATTGGAGATCTGGAATCAATGCATTTTATAGCGGATATATGTTCCCTAATCCGGCATTTAAGAGAACGACTAGTATGACCTATATACTGTATATTACAGGCTAGACAGGTAATCAAATACCGTATTTGCTCGTCGTATAATCGGAGTCGTCTTATAATAATTATATGGGGGAATAAGGCATTTCTGTAGGCAGAGTGCTCTATGATATGCCTTTTAATCCCCTTAATGCCACTCTGCCTCCAGAAATGCCTTTTAACCCTCTATACGCCACTCTGCCACCTGAAATGCCTTATACCTCCCTATATGCCACTCTGCCCCATAATATGCCTTTTAACCCCCCTAAATGCCAGAGTGGCATATAGGGGTATAAAGCATTTCTGGAGGCAGAGTGGCACATAGGGGGACAAAAGGCATATCATGGGGCACAGTTGCATTTAGAGGGTTAAAAGGCATATCATGGGGCACAGTGGCATATAGGGGGTTTAAGGCATTTATGGGGCAGAGTGACAAGCCTGGGGGCAGATTTGCATAACTGGGGGGCAGGTTGGAAAATAAAAGGAATTAAAAACAAAATATTTTTCTAAATCATATCTTTTATAAAAAAAAAATTGTTTACATAGTTTACATGAATTAACATTTACTGTTAAAACTTTTTTTCCTATAGGGTCGTCTTATTTTCAGGATTTTTCTTTTTTTTCCTAAATAAATATTCAGATTTTGGGGGGGTCGTCTTATAATCAGGGTCGTCTTATAATCGAGCAAATACAGTAAGAGTAAAATGTTGATTTAATTAATTCAGGTATTTTTAAATCATTAGGGTATTCTACATATTGTAAAAGAAGATTTACATGTCCAGACCAAATTATCAATGTATCTAACATACCAAATAATTTGTTTTCTAAGGGGATTCTCGTCGCCGAATACGTGGAACATCTCCCACCAGCCAAGAAACAGATTGGCATAAGAGGGAGCAAAGCAAGTGCCCATGGTGGTTCCACGTATTTGGAGAAGAAAATATCCTTCAAAAATAAAATAATTGTGGGTTAATAAAATTTTTATAGATGTAATAAGAAAATCAATAAGATTAAAGAATACCCACTGAAATGATAAAGAAAAAATTCAACAGCTGCTATACCTTTATCATGAGGAATGATGGAATATAGGGATGTCACGTCAAGTGTAGCCCAAATAAAATGCATCTCCCAATTAGAATTTGCAAGTTAAGCTAATAAATGTTTTGAGTCACGAATGTAACTAGAGAGAGTTTTAACTAGCGGTTGTAAATGATGATTTATCCATAAAGGTCTAATTATCCTTAACAAAGGTGGGTATTTTTTAATATGTAACCCTCGTGGGATTCTCTTAGTCTCCAAATATTTATAAAGACTTTGTACATCCCACCACAAACGAATTTCTTTATACAATAATTTCTCCATACGAAAAAAGTAAGTTTCCAGAGTATCCTTGTATACCTTGTTCTTCATTAAAGATGTCTTTGCTCTTAATATGATGTGTATATCTGCCACATAAATCCAGTGAGCAGCTAAAATTTTATTTTAGTGAGGCACCCTCCATATTAGAAACGTTGTGAAAAGGTTAAAATAGCAAGCTGGTCCCACAAACCTAGATATAAGATTGATATAATTTTAGATTTTACACTTGTGTGGATACATCTCTGTTACTGCCTTCCGGATTGTGCCGCAGATATCTGCTCACGAGGTCGCCGATTTGCTCAGGTCTTGAAAAGTGACTTAGGGTGTCTATTAAAGTGAGCCAAGTCATCTTGAAATGGAATATATAGCAAGTCATCCTTCCACCTGGTCAATCCCCCTAAGAGAGCCTCACAGTCCTGAGTGGAAAGAATCTGATGGTTGTGATGTCAAGGCAGGCTTAAACAATAAGTCAAGTTGAGTAGTAGCTATAGCTTTTAGCCTATAAGCAGGGCAAGATATGGTTGTGGGGTAAGTCGTATACTTGTTGCAGGGACGGGAAAAGGTGAATTGCATGAGTTTGAGGGTTGAGCATGTGTCCTACATACCGTATACCCCCATCCTCCCAAAGCAAGAATCTAACATCAGGCCCCTGGGAATTAGCATAGCTTAATGTACAGGGCACATGTATGAGTGGGGGTGGGTGCGTAGTGATTGGTGGGTGAATGGCGTGGGGGGCGTGCATGTCAGAGGGTATATAGGGGTGATCTGTAGGTCCTGGGTCATTGCCATTTTAATAGCTGGCTAGCTGTCACTTACCTGGTGTGGCTGAGCTTTGGATACAGCCTAGGAGCGATGGATTGCGGAGGTCACGCAGGCCAGGATGGCCGTGCAGGCCTCGGTGAGAGCATCCCCTCGGGTGCATGAAGATGCCAGAAGAATGGGCACGGACTGCCCGAAGAAAAGGTCGCGAAAACGTTCCCGGCGGCCTGGACATGCAGCCGGGCCCAGCGCATAGTTACCGGGGTCTGGGGTTGTGGCACGGAGGGCGGCCCAGCCGGCGGGGGGAGGTCTACAGGAGACTGACTCAGGGGACGGTGCAGGGTCCCCTGGGGATGGGCATGGTGGTTCCCCTCGGCTCTGGGCCCGCTTACCTTCTGGGGGGCAGGGGAGCGCCGTCTGGTGGGGAGGCTTCTCTTGGTACTCCCTCTGCCCCTGGTTTCACTGCACCTGTGGGTGGCTTCCCTTCCATATCACCCTCTCACACCCCCGGGGTCCCTCCAACCCCCGCTGGAGGGATTAGCTTTTCACCCCGGTTATCTCTTCAGCCACAGACTTCACGGACTCCAGTGGTTTCTCATAAGAATGCGACCAGGACCAGTGGACACGGAGCTGCTAAGACCTCAGGAGTAGGGACGGCGGCGCAGGGCCCCTCCCGGACGCTGAGCGGTGAGTATGCCTCTCCTACTATGTTTTCTGCCGGTTTGCAAGACTTGTGTTCGTCGCAAGGTTTAGTAATAGGGGATTTTGTAAGAGGGTTAAAAGGTCTCATTGAGACTTGGGAGAAAGGATCGGGGGCTGGGCCCTTGGGGGCCAGGGAGCAGGATTTAGATGGACAGGTTCGATCCGTCTGGGCGCAGGCTACTTTGCCTCCCCCAACAGAGGTGGCCGTGTTGCGCGCAGCGCACACACAAGTTCTGTCGGCCTTAGGGCCGGTGATATCAGCGTCAGATATCAGCCGGAGGCGCAATCAGTGGGTGATAAGGTAGCGCCGAAAACAGGAGACGCAGTCGATACGGCCGGCGAAGGGATGTCTGGGGAGGGCTCCTCCGTTGCCCTCCCAGGAGTGGTGGATGTTGCTAAGGGCGCGGCTTATATGTGTTGGTCGGGCCCTCTGGGCCTGCACCTTAAACAGGAGATCAAAGAGAAAATTTGGAAGGGTGAATTTCTAGAAATATTTTCCCTTCTTCCGATGGAGGATGCTCCTCCTCCACCCAAGGAAAGGAGTGATAAAGAAAAGGAAAAGGAAAAAAGAGAAATACAGGTATCAGAAGATACCTAAAACATTTGGGAACTGGGTCAGGGCTTTTTCGATACTAGCGAGTGTGATAGGTGAGAAGAGCCCTGAAAAATGTTCGGCTCTGTTCACAAATCAGGACTTGATCTGGAATGCCTGCAGGATGTACGGTGGGCTGGGTTGGTGGCGCTATGATGAGCAGTTCCGCCAACGCCTGGCGGTACGGCTATCAAATTGGCTGGGATCAGGACATAGGCCTCTGGTTGTCCATCATGACGCGTCCAGCTACCCATCAAGGAGTTTTCTCCTCCTTTCTTGGGGGGGCTCGAGGGGCAGCTACTACCACCTTTCCGACCGGGCTGTTGCTACCAGTTCAATGACGGTCATTGCAGGTGGGGGGCATCCTGTCGCTTTAAGCATGAGTGTTCAGGATGTGGGGGGGGTTTCAATTTCCTAGCGTCGTTCGGGACAAATTGGCAAAGGAAGTAGCTATGGGCCGTATGGCGGGACCTTTTCAGGACCCCCCACTGGCAAACTTGCGGGTGTCCCCTTTGGGGGTGATTCCCAAAAGGGAGCCAGGGAAGTATAGGCTGATTCATCATCTATCGTATCCAAAAGGGGAGTCGGTGAATGATGATATTGCGGCGGAGCTGTGCAGGGTATCCTACGCTTCTTTTGATGAGGCCATCAGGATGCTCCGGGCAGCGGGCCGCGGGGCACTCTTGGCAAAAACCGACATTGAGTCTGCCTTCCGGCTACTGCCGGTACACCCGGAATGTCACCATCGCTTTTTTGAGGACAGGTTTTATGTCGATATGAGTCTCCCTATGGGATGCTCTTTATCATGCTTTTACTTTGAGTGTTTCAGCTCTTTCCTGGAGTGGGTGGTGCGGGAGGAGGCTGGTTTGTCTTCTATCCTTCACTACCTGGATGACTTCCTGTGCATTGGCCCTGCAAACTCTTTTGCGTGTTCCCATCTGTTGGCCACCGTTCAGGGGGTTATGCGGAACTTTGGGGTCCCCCTGGCGGGCGACAAAACCGAGGGTCCTACCACGTGTCTCAGCTTTCTAGGCATAGAAATTGATTCCGTGGTAATGGAGTGTCGCTTGCCGGCTGACAAGCTGGCGGACCTAAAGGAGTCCATTAGTAGGGCAGCGGCCTTAAAAAGATTCAATTAGGTACCCTGCAATCTCTGTTGGGCAAATTGAATTTTGCCTGTAGGATTATGCCAATAGGTCGGGTGTTCAGCAGACGTTTGGCTGCCGCCACGGCAGGGGTGCTTCGGCAGCACCATACATTCGGTTGACTCGTCCACTTCTAGATGACCTTGCAGTGTGGGGACTCTTTTTGGAGTCCTACAACGGGCGAACTTACTGGCAAGCGGCAGAGGTGTCTAATGCTCATCTGCATCTGTTTACTGATGCAGCTGGCTCGGTAGGTTTTGGTGCGATTTTGGGGACACATTGGTGTGCTGACAAGTGGCCAGATGCCTGGAGGGATGCGGGCTTAACCAGGAACCTGGCGTTCCTGGAGCTCTACCCCATTGTGGTAGCTGTGGTGCTTTGGGGTGATAGGATCGCGGATAGGAGAGTGTTGTTCCACTGCGATAACATGGCAGTGGTGCAGGCAATCAATAACCTGACTGCATCTTCTCCTCCAGTAGTTCGCTTTTTGCGCCGCCTTGTGTTACAATGCCTGCGTCTTAACGTGACTTGCAAGGCGGTACACATTCCGGGTGTCCGCAATGTAACGGCTGATGCTCTCTCTCGCTTTCAGTGGGCGGAGTTTCGAGCTGAGGCCCCGCAGGCGGACCTTGTGGGAACCCCGTGCCCAGAGGACCTATGGGTCCTCGGGCTGGACGAATAGACCAGTGGCTTCGGGACTCGGTATCGGTGAACACGTGGAAGTGGTATGAGAAGGTCTGGCTTGAATGGGCTGCCTTTGAGGGGGCTAATGGGGGGTTTCGGGACCATACTAGCCGGGTTCAAGGGTTGCTGGCGTTACTCTGCCAGTGGGCAGACACGGGGGCTACCCCGGCGTCGGCCTCCACTCGTTTAGCAGGCCTGAGTTTTCTTTTCAAACTGTCCGGTTGGCAAGATGGCACGAAGGACTTTGTTGTCCGGCAGGCCATGAAGGGCTGGAGGAGGGGTAAGAGGTCACAGGACCTTAGACGACCCGTTTCCGCGGAACTCTTGGCTCGGTTGCTTTCGGTGTTACCCACGGTTTGCCTGTCCAGTTTTGAGGTTCAGTTGTTTCGGGTTGCCTTTTCCTTTGCTTTCTTCGGTGCGTTGCGGATAGGGGAGCTGGTCTGCCCAAGCAATCAGGTACCTGGTGGAATTCTCAGAGAGGATCTGATGATCCTAGGGAATTCTTTGCGCTTTAAGATCTGGAGGTCCAAAACGGACGTTTTTGGCAAAGGGGCTTGGGTGCAGCTCGGCGCAATTGAGGGGTCGGCGATTTGTCCGGTTACAGCGGCGAGGGACTTTTTGCAAGTGCGACCTGAGGGAGCTGGCCCTCTTCTGCTACACAAAAACGGGCAATATTTGTCCCATTTTCAGTTCATACGGGTCTTTCGAAAAGCCTTGGAGACCTTGGGACTCCCTAGTGGCTTATATGGGGGCCACTCCTTTCGGATTGGTGCGGCTACTGAGGCTTCCAGACTTGGCTTGTCGGAGGCATCGGTACAGTGTATTGGTCGTTGGCACTCTAGGCGCTATTTGTCTTATGTTCGGCCTGGCGCCCCTATATGAAATTTTATTTTGTCCTTACAGGTCATGTTCCTCCTCAGGTGTGGCTCATCGGACATTCCTATGTTTTTTGGGCCAGGAAGAGGGCCATGGTGCGGCCGAACGGGGAGCACTTGGGTTTTTCCCCTTCCGAGGCAGAAGTGCGCTGGTTCGGGAAGAGAGGGATGCGGTGGATGCAGCTTCTCCCTGAGTTAGTGCAGCTGGCTAGGTTGTTGGGCCCTCCTGCTGTTCTGGTTATCCACCTAGGGGGCAATGACTTAGGTCTCGTCCCGGTGCGTTCACTGGGGTATACTATAAAGAGGGATTTAGCTCAGGTTTTGGTTTTATTCCCGGACACTACTATTGTTTGGTCTGAGTTGGTTCCCAGGAACTATTGGCGGCAGGCCCTTAATCAGAGGGCGATGGAAAGGTCTCGGATAAAACTTAACAAGTGGGTGTCCAAATTTGTGGTGGGGATCCGAGGTATCCCTGTCAGGCACCGCGTATTTGAACGGGATGCGGCGGTCTTTTTTCGGAGTAACGGTGTCCACCTGTCGGATGTAGGTTTGGATCTGTTTAATCTGGCTTTGCAGGAGGCGGGGGAGCAGGCCATGGCTCTGAGGTGTGGGGGGCCCCGCTGATTTAAGGTGTTAAGACAGCGGGTCTGTGGCGGGTGGCGTGTCCTTGCCGGTCAGGAATTGGTGTGGCTGGATATGGAAGGTGGTGTAAGGACGGAAGGCGGGTCTCAATCCTCCCCTAACCTCTTGTGGTAAGGTCAATGACCTTGGTCGTGCCCACCGAGCTTATGGTCGGCTGGTGGTCAGCACTGGTAGATGGCAGCGCAGGGAGCTGTTTGGTGATGTTGGACGAGGGGGGAAGTGAGTACCTCGGTGGTTTCAAGTATGGAAGCCGGGCCGGCAAGGACGGAGTTAATTTATTCTGTGTTAATTCTTGGCTGTTTTTGTGTATGCTATTTATGGATAATGTTTATAAATATGTTTTCTCTTAAAATATAGGCTAACACAGTATGGTTTGTTTTATGTAATAAAAGCTGTGGCCTGTTTTCATCCATAACTCTGTTGTCCGCGTATTATTTGGTAAGTGGTGGGGGGTTGGTTAATGGGTGGATTTGCCCGGAGCACTATGCCCTCTACTTCATACAAGGCCCCTGGAAATTAGCATAGCTTAATGTACAGGGCACATGTATAAGTGGGGGTGGGTGCGTAGTGATTGGTGGGTGAATGGCATGGGGGGGCGTGCATGTCAGAGGGTATATAGGGGTGATCTGTAGGTCCTGGGTCATTGCCATTTTAATAGCCGGCTAGCTGTCACTTCCCTCCCTCCCTCCCTGTTTTTGTCTTCTGTCAATTTTCTTTGTCTCATTTTCTTTCTTTGTCACAGCAGGCGGGTGGCGTGTCCTTGCCGGTCAGGAATTGGTGTGGTAAGGTCAATGACCTTGGTCGTGCCCACCGAGCTTATGGTCGGCTGGTGGTCAGCACTGGTAGATGGCAGCGCAGGGAGCTGTTTGGTGATGTTGGGCGAGGGGGAAGTGAGTACCTCGGTGGTTTCAAGTATGGAAGCCAGGCCGGCAAGGACGGAGTTAATTTATTCTGTGTTAGTTCTTGGCTGTTTTTGTGTATGTTATTTATGGATAATGTTTATAAATATGTTTTCTCTTAAAATATAGGCTAACACAGTATGGTTTGTGTGACAGAATGACCTGTCATACAGGAGCCCAAGGTACTCAGAGATGGCTCCAGCCTGGCTGCCAAACATCAATAGGATTGCTGCCTGGGGATTAAAGGTTGGGTTGTATGCATATATCTGTTAATTTATGTTAATGCGGTTCTCTGGCTATATGAGTCTGTTTTACATCAATAAACTGTTCATTCCTGCTGTACTCAGTTCAAGGTAGTTGTGTCTACTTATTGGGTACACATAGCAGGGTTCCAAGGTGCGCATGCTGGCTGGTGCTGGAAGTGATTCCGGGGACAACAGGAGGATACATGTGGGTGATCTTTGGGAGTTACTACAGCTCTCTTGGTGAACCCGTTACATTGGTGGCAGCGGCGGGATCCTCCTTGCAAACGTCCCAGTGGAGTACCAGCGGGTATACCAGCAGCAAGCCAAAGATGGTTCCAGCACTACAGGACGTGTTGGTGCACAGCAGAGTCGCAAGTTACATAAATGCCTGGATGGAGGCTCTCAGAGTGGACCAGGGTGTCCGGGGAATAGTCCTCCCATCCTCTAAGGAATGGTACGTGCTACAACTAGATTGGCGAATGCAGTACCTGGGAGAGCAGTCTCAAGAGGACTTGGTGGCTGAGTTGGAAAAGTTGCTTCCGCTTGAAATCACTGTGGATTGTGGATACCGGGCCCTGTATTGGCAGGCCGTGCAGTGGTGTCCAGAGCTGAAGGATGACTACATGCCAGAGGGCGATGACTTTGGAGGCCCGGGATTGATAATGGAAAGCCTACAAGAGGACAGAGAATTTGGGAGCCCATCGAAATATCGGTGCGAGGAGATCCGGGAGTTCAGGGAAGGGATTCTCGCAGATATGTCCTGTTACCTGCCCGACTTGTGGGCTGATTTCGATTATTTGGTTTACCAAGAATGGTTCCTGGAGCAGGCCTACCGAGAACTCTTTGACCGTGCTCAGCAGTGTGCCCCAGTGGATCCTGTGAGTATTGTGCCCCCACCAGAAGCACAAACATCCGAGCAGAGCGCAACTGGCCTCTGCCCACTCCCTTCCCTCACCCCAGACACTTTGCCCTATTCCCCGCAATATGGCACAGAAACTGACCAAGACCCCCCCTGCATGTCCCAGCCAGATCCCCCAGCTGAACTGCTGGCTTCGAGGCAGAGTGCTGCTGGCCTCTGCTCACCCCTTCCACTTGTTCCACAGCCGGACCGCAGTAACCAAGGAGGGTCCGGTCAGGCAGCCACAGAGTTGGTGGTGCCCCTGGATTTTACAAATGCAGCTGAAACTCTGCCCTTGGGGCAGAGTGCCGCTGGCCTCTGCCCGCTCCCCTCTGTGACCCCAGCTCCATTGGCTTTACCCCCCCAATGTGGCCCAGAGGCAGTGATTTCTATGGATCCTGTATCCCCAGCAAAAGTGTTGGCAATGGGAGAGAGGCAGATCGACATCTCTCCCCAGCAGATGGAGTATACAGGAGGGGATGCATGTGGCTTTCCTCCCCTCACCGAGGATCATACATACATACATACATTTGTACCATGCAGGTGGATTGGACTACGGTCGCCACCTGCAGTCCCCAGAGGTGCCGAGCAGTCAGCCCAGAACCCCATATGGAAGGGACCCCAGCCTCTCTGTTTTCTCCCCAGTGGCAGTTACACTATTTGAGAGAAGCAGAGTGCGGCTGGGTGAGTACTGGTCCTTTGTTAAATTGTTTTGGGGAGTACCAATTTGTGGCTGGCAGTGGTGGTCCGGATATACAGACTGACTTTGGAGTCAAACCGTGTGGGGTTTTATCAGACGTTAGTCTCCCCCAGAAAAAGGAGATATGTGATGGAGTGTGTGACGGAACTGTCCATTACTGGGGCCCCTGGAGAGGGGGACTGTTGTTCTCGTCCGGGAACCGAACTCCCCAGTCTCTAAGTGCACCCCAGGACTGGTTAGTGGGACAGGTAGTTCAAGGTAGTTGTGTCTACTTATTGGGTCCACATAGCAGGGTTCCAAGGTGTGCATGCTGGCTGGTGCTGGAAGTGATTCCGGGGACAACAGGAGGATACATGTGGGTGATCTTTGGGAGTTACTACAGCTCTCTTGGTGAACCCGTTACAGTTTGTTTTATGTAATAAAAGCTGTGGCCTGTTTTCATCCATAACTCTGTTGTCCGCGTATTATTTAGTAAGTCGTGGGGGGTTGGTTAATGGGTGGATTTGCCCGGAGCACTATGCCCTCTACTTCATACATGCTTCCCCCCGTTGAAAAATAGGATTTTTCGTGAAAGGTAAGTAAACAGACTTGTAATGGTTTAAGTTGTGTTATGTTCTCAGTGTCTGCCAAATCTGAATGGTACTAGATATCAATGGATTGCTCACACAGTGCTTTGGGATATGTCTTCTGGCAGCATGCAGTAAAAAGGTGAGACTGTAGTAAGGCACAAATTGTTGGTCCCTGAGTCAGTTAGTGTATGTAGAAGTTTGAGAGATCCAGTCTCCTGCCACGCTGGCCACCTACCAGTGGATATTTGGCAGATTAAAGCCTCCCTTTTCTTTCCGGAGGATAAATTTAGCCAGACCTATTTTGGGCTTTTTCCCCTGCCAGACGGTTCGGGGCGGTATGATTATAGGGAGCATCTGAATTTTATATAACAATCATCTTCATCAAGTGTATTCTCCCAATAAATGACAGGAGGAGCTTACCCCATTCTCTAAAGTTATGTTTCATCTTTTGGAGAGTCGGCTCATAATTAAAAGAATACAATTGGGTGGGATCTTTGGTTAGCATGATACCCGGGTGACTGGGAGGACCATCGAAAGAAGTCCTATATGCCGGTGGTGCATTTAGAAGTATTTATTATTATTATATTTTATTTATATAGCACCAATAGTTTATGCAGCGCTTAATACAATACATATATTTAAGGGGTATGACAAGACAAGAATTGACAGACTAGGACAAAACGATAAATTAGGTGGAGAGAGCCCTGCCAGCAACATCTTTTGATTACAGTGATGCCATGCATGGTGTGACAAACCCTGTGGCATGAGGGCCATAAAATGTCACAGTTAGGGGTCTTAAGCACAGTCCTATAAGGCAATCAGGCTCAGGAACACGAACTTGTAGCAAAACAGTGCTTTATTTTTAACTGCTCAAACGAAGCCCCCCAAAACAAAATCATAAAAAGAAACAACCTAGCTCCCAATTGGAGCCTTCTCTAACCATACTATGTTTGCCAGACTGACCAGCCTAAACACTCAGCTAAGCCAGGCTCTGGAAAACCTCCCCTAGACAGCACACAAGGCTCCAGGCAGGTATTGTCTCACTTGGCTCAGGGATGGTCTTCTTCAGGGCCTCTCTTTGCCCTGGGAGAACACAGAAACTTGCTATTCAGGCTCCAGGGGTTTTTAATGCCCAGCACCTGTGCCTGATGCAGGCCCCATAGGAATCCTGAACTGGATCCTGCAGACCTCTAGCTTTTGGAAAAGCTGGCATGGATTTTCCACTGAACGGGGGAATAGAGTATTGGCCCACCCTGCTCTCCAATTGCTCCACCCCATATGTATGACTTGCATAGCACCTGCACCCAAATGCCAAACTAATCATCTCCCTGGGGTTTACAGCGTCACAATGGGTTTGCACGCAGACAACCTCCGCTGCTGCCAGCACTTCTGCAGGGGATTCTATGACGGAGAGCCAGGGTGACATGACCTTCCGGTACTCAGTCATAGAAGCCCCGGCGGAACTAACGGGTAGCAGAGGTTGTCTACGCGCAGATGTCCACCGGTTGTCCAGGGGGGGAAGAGTGGCATATAGGGGGTATCAGGCATATCTGGGGGAAGAGTGGCATATAAGGGGTTTAAAGGCATATCTGAGCAAAATGGCACATAGGAGGGTATAAGGGATTTCTGGGGGGGGCAGAATGGCATATAGGAGTATAAGGCATATCAGGAGGGGGCAGAGTGGCATATAGGGGGGTAACTAAAAGGAAATAAAAAAAAAATTCTCAATCATAGTTTTTGTTAAATATAAAAAAAAAGTTTACATGTGAATTAATATTTACTAATAAAACTTTTTTTCCTATAGGGTAGTCTTATATTCAGACTTTTTCTTTTTATCCTAAATTAATATTCAAATTTTGGGATGTCATCTTATAATCAGGGTCATCTTATAATCAAGCAAATGTGGTATATATTATAATGTCTGGTTATGACAACCAACATTTATCAATGAATAATATGATATCATAGAAAGATAATAATAATTCTGCCACACCACCACCTCTTATTTCAGAATCCAATGCAAAAATCGACCATGGAACCCAGTGGAAAGACCCATGCAGAACCTCCAATGTTACACCTCATACTCACTACTGACTGGTCACAGAATCAATGCAGGACTCCCGCAGAACTTTCTTTCCAGCCCCCAGAGAACCAAAGGGCCAAGCGCCAGACCCAATCTCGCACCAATTCCTCCTCGTCAGCTACATCCCAGGGGACCCACTCACCTTTTAGCTCAGAGATCAATCAACTGTTCTCCTGAGCTCCCTGGAGAACTTACTTTAACCCCTTGCTATCTGAACTAAAGCAAAGGAGGACTCCCTCCATATATTTATTGTATTCAGTACACACAGTCACCCAGACTGGTTTTCTGATTGTCTTGGCTTTTCCACGTATAGAGACACTATAGATATTTGTAGACTTGACAAAAGGTATACATCCTTCTTGTCTGTAAATTTTACTGCCAGTAGCATTTTTTTGGCATAAACTAGTGTTCTCATCTCTTTTCAGTTTAGTTGCAGCTAGCTGCTTTGGGAAACCTACACGGTTTTTGCCAATTGTCCCACGGGCCAAAGTCAAAGTAATATACATTTTTTAATAAGGGGGTACTTGTCCAGTTGTCCAGGTATAAATGGAAACCTTTGTTTCATGTGGGTCTATGGGCAGCCAGGTATTTTGTCTTGCCATGTAGCATGATGGATTGCTACATTTATATGTCCCAAGCATATAAATTAGTTTGGGACACAATTGTCTCTATAATGTAATTCCCTAAAAAATGACCAGAAACTAGAGGTTTTGCCCCCAAAATAAATTGTGAAAAATGTCTGATGCAGTTTGTGACGGAGCTGGCTAGTCCGACCGACTACCTCCGCTGATTTGTGCTCCCTTTAGCCTGGGACAACACACTCTTTCCCCGGTTTCCCAGTAGCCGAGACTTAATGTAGGGTATAACCAAAACGAAGGCTGCTTTATTTTTCACACACAGGGCTGGATATAGCCAGCAAAACACACATTAACATAAAACAAGATATTGGGATACAAACCGCCCCGTTAATCTGCCTTCCAGGGACAACAGGGTCAGTAAAGGGATTAAAAATACAATAGGGTCCCAACCTCCACTATCTATTACTGGCCGAAATCAGTTCCAGGGATTGGCTGGGGTAAAAGTCTGCAGTGGTGGAACTGGGGGGCGACGACTGACTTAAACAACATATTAGTACACCATAGGGTGGGGTGGGGGCTTCTGATATTAAACTAAAACAATGGTGGTCACTCCCTGGTTGCAGATCCTGGCTGTCTGCCAGAGATAATCCCCTCAGCCAGTGATGAGATGATATCCTGCTGGGGGTAGCCACAGGGCCCATAGTCAATAGGGAGGAGGCTGTGATGGAGGGTTCCGTCACACAGTCCCTGTAAGTGATATATATATAAATTATATACATACATTACAGTAGTACACTACAGCTTTTTCAATGCACCCTTATATCAGTATTTTTCTGATTAACTTGCAGTATTGTATATGCACAATGAGCATCAATCTCAGCCTCTGCTAAGCTGTCACTGTCTCACACTCCAACTCTCATCAGTCTGTAACAGCTTCTACTGACAAGTTAAAATAGCATCAACACACTTATATATCTAACGCTTGTACCTTCCCCTTATAAATGCTAATTGGCTAGAGTGAAAAAAGTAAGGAAAAACTCCCGTAAGTTTTTGGACCCATCAATCACAGCCATAACCATCAATGAGGCCACCTCTCATTTTTGGGTACTTCTACCTATCAGTCATTATTATGTACTCTCCTACACACTTTACCTCCTTAAGAAGCACTAAAACGACTTGCAATGGTGTCGGCTACACTTTACAATAAGTTCTTGGCAGTTTTGTCGAGAATTGCCCTCATTATCAGAGATTCGTACAAACATACAAAACAGGCAATATTCGTTAAAAAAAAAACAAGTTCAAACAAATCCATATGCACAAATCTAGTTTATGGATGTGTGTATAAATACAGAAATGTTAAAACAGGAATTGTCACACAGTATACAAAAAACAGCCCTGTCCTTAAGGGTTAATCATTGCATAAACCAGGCAAGAATATTCAGAATTGGTATGTTGCACCCCACAAACCACGTTTCATGCCACCCTTTCCTGGTTTACAGTTCAGCTAATAGAGAAAAGGCTATACAAAATTGTAATATTCTGAGTGTATTTAGGAAAATGTATTTTTCACTGATCCATGTGACTTTAATTCAGTAAAATACATTGCGGCATAACTCCAGATTACAATCATTTTCCAAGGATAGGAGATAAGGCAGTACATTTGCTCCTGTGCATGCTTTCACCATACCTGCCTTCAGAATAAATGCAGTTTTTTCAGTGGACTATCTTATTCACAAACATTTTAGATCCAATATTCTTTTCCAGTTGGTATTAGTATTAATCAACTATTCATACCTAACATTGCATGCAACATACATCTAAAGAAGAAGAAAAAAATAAACTAAGAAAGAAATCTCTTGAAAATAAAAGAACATAAACTGAGCAGCCCAGCAGTTTAAAACTATATTATGTCTTCACGCCTAGAAAACTTAAACATTATATTATCTTTATGTCAAGAAGTAACTCACTCCCAGAATCATTCTCCTTCTTTGTTAATCAGATACCTGCCCCATAGGAGCCCATGTTGTTTTGTACGATGTTAATCTATTATTGATTGTGTGTGTTAGGAATTCCAACTGTTTGATATAAAGCAGTATTTCTTGAATTACATTCTAAGTTGGAGCATTTCCTCCAGTTCCTAGCTATTGCCACTTTTACTGATAAGAATAAATAACCTAGGGGAGGGGGTGTGGCAGACCACTGGAGAAGATGGCCACATAATGCTGCGGTCCACCACAGCCTCTTTTTTCACAATCCCCAACAACATGAAGTACCAGGTACGTCTTCGGTCATGAAGGGGTTAATATACCTATATCCAAACATTCAGCTTTTGTCTCATTTGTGAAGTGTGTTTCACTGTGTGTGTTTTTGCACTCCAATTTCCAGTAAGGGCTGAAATTTGGTAATTCCCATAGTACTGGGTGAAAACCTCAGTAATATTCCTAAGGTTGTAAGCATGAACTCTTTTAGCATTTTTTAAATACAACTTGTTCTAGATCATGCCATGATATGGTGTAACTTACTGGTTAACAGGCAGCTTTGTTTCCTTTGACATTAAACCTCTGTTTTAATTTTCTCATGGCAAATTTATTAAGCTGGAGCTTGCTTGTTTTGTTGCTCTCCACTAATCAAACCCTTGGAAGTCCCTTTTTTAATTTTTGCTGTGTTTTGAATAAATAATTCCCTCAGAAGTGCCTTTTGTGCTAGCCAGATTGCTTCAAATAGGACATCGAGGGTGACATTTTTCAAATATTTGCTGTAGAAGACTTGGAGCTGCAAGTGGAACCAATAACAAATCTTTGTAATAAGTCCAAGTTCAGAATGAGACCAACTGTAGCGTTCAAGTATAAACAAACGATTGCCCTAAAATAATAAACCATGATCAGGTGTTCCATCCTGATCTAAGGTGCCAGAGCTGAGCTGAAAGTCTGAAACCTGTAGTAACAAAACAGACACCTAGGGGAAATAAACATGGCATAGTACAGCACCTTGGCACTTTAGTCTTTAAACCTTGAATTTTCCCTGTCCTCTCCCCATTGCAATCAAGAAGGAGATCCCATTGCTTCAACTGCCGGTTAAACTGAAGAGGCTCTAGTGTATCAAGCTAATGTTCTTGTTGGTGATGCCCTCCACAGTTGAACAATCTTTCATCTCTTTCCTGAAATTGTGGCCCACTTCTTCCTTGCTAGTTATCCTACGTGGTTTTGGTCTCTGCCAAAATTCAGAGGTTGCTAGATGCCAGCTTCGAAGGAGTTTGGTCGCTCCATTGTTCCTAATAGAAATATTGGGAAACCCGCCCTATATTGTATTTTGTGTCCTCAGAGTAGCTGTTATATCTGCAAATCCACTGCACTTCTTCAGAGTCAAAGTAGAAAGATCTGCGTATATATAGTTGAATATTTGCATACTTTTTGGCATGTTGCCTGCAGTTGTGTTAAGATTCAGCTCTTTTAATATGGTAGTAATGGATGTGAATTATTGTATCTCTTGGTAGAGAGGGATTCACCTGTCCTAGCGTCTAATATGACCTCCCTAATATCTGGGCTACTTGTATGCAAAATATGTAAGAAAAGTGCTTGGGAGAAAATTTCTTGTGTGTTAATATCACTTGGAATCCATCTGATCCTCAGAGTATTGCATTGTGACCGTCTTCAGGGTCCATTAATTTTAACTTCAACTGAGTGATTTCAGCTTCCATTGTATCCTGTGTGTAAGAAAGTTGATTATGACTCTTTCCAGGTGATTTGAGCTGTAGGATATGAAATCTAATTTTGTTTTTTGAGTTCTTGGCACAAGCTCCCAAAACACTTGACTGAAGACTGGACTCTACCTTCAGGCAATAGATTTTCCACGGTGTAAGTGTACTCATGTTTCACGATGAGGAACCCCAACACACCATGAGCAGTCTGGAGTGATAAGGCGCTCTTATGGGCAGCTTAAAACATGGGTTAACAGGCATGATAGAATGTAGCTGGGAGGCCAAGGTTCCTGAGAGCAATAAACTAGAAGCTAAAGAGAAACGTATACACAGCCAGGGTCAAGATACCAGAAGTAAAAGACAGATGTATAGCACAGTCAGGTTCAGAATATCAATTTGCTAACAAATAACAATTTGCTAACAATATTCTGCAAGGCACTTGTTCCAGACAATCTTAAAAAAACACTTGTTCATACTTGTCTGTCAGAGCTCACTTAACAAGTGTCTTCAGTAGTAGTACATGTTTTATCATAAATGAAGAATGTAATTAATCGTTTATCCACTTGGTGCCACTGGTTACATAAGTATACACATATTTTCTCGGCCCTTTGCTATTCTGTGTGAATAAGATTATTTCTTGTACTCTTCATTTTTTAGTATGTTGGGTATTTTATGTTTGTTTTAAAGAGCCCCTTTCTGCAAATTTGAGAATGGACATTGGTGAATGCCATTGGAAGTAAACTGCAAAATACATTTTTTCCAGGTTGTAACAGTGTGGGCATCGCTGTCCCCAATTCCAAAGCATAGAGGAAAGAGGGAATACATGGATGGGTACCATGTCTCCCTCAAGGTAAAATATTTAATTAATCACCCGTGCAACAGCACATGAGGTGGAGGGGAAAATGGTTAGTCACCATGACCTTCCCATCATCTCTGGTAACAGGCGGTCCTAGTTTTTTTACATCATTAATATTCCCAACTTGTGAGAGTTTGCTCATGCCTCAACCTTTAGTAAATTCGCATAACTGATTTCATTATGCATTATGAAGTGCCAAACACAGCCCTGTATAATGTTTTGTTAATTTGGCAATCCCAAGTCATCCCACTGACTATGCATTATATGAAGCTGGTTCTGCTCTATGTATAGATGAAACTTGGCTGGGTTTGTCCTTTATAATTGCACAATGTCTTCAAAAGCGAAAATATTTTCCTGCAAACCCCTGGGTTGGTGAATATACCCCAATGAGTGTTAGCTTTTTTGAAATAGGCTGAGGTTGATAACTTCATAGTAGGAAGGAAAGTATTCCATTTAATTACAATGTGCTAGTCACATTGTTTCACATGAGACTGTTTACATCCTCAAGGCTGTTGATTGAGGTGTTGGGACACTGATTATGAGCCAAGCACTTGGAGCCAGTAACTTTAAACATGAAGTCTATCTTACTGGAACAGTTCTATACTTCATACATTGTAAAACATAGTATTTGATAACAATATCGAATGTCATTTGTATTGAGAAAAGTACCGTATTTGCTCTGAAAAATACCCCTCGTCTTATAATCAGGGTCGTCTTATAATCAGACATCAAATAGGTCAGACTATGAGACTAAGATCCAGATCCCCCGCAGCACTGCAGGGGACCTGGATCCTCTTGTCTGGTAAACCCCCCCCCCAACTTACCGGTGCTTCTGACTCCCTGGTGTGTAGTCGGGGCAGCGGGTAGACGTCTACGCAATTCGCGTAGGCAACTTCCGCTACAGCCGGAAAGAGGTGCGGTTAGCAGCGGGGGTTGTCTGTCCATCGCGCAAACCTTCCCCGGCTGTCAGAGAGGAGAGTTCTCTCTTACAGCCGGGAGGGGGGGTAAGCAGACAACCCCCGCTGCTAACTGGCAGAGTGCTCTATGATATGCTTTTTAACTCCCTTAATGCCACTCTGCCTCCAGAAATGCCTTTTAACCCTCTGTTAGAAAAATGCTTGTGTTATCGTAAATATTATTGCTGACAAAGACATAAGAAAACAAGAAATGTCTAGTCTATGATATATTCATAAGTTATCCTTGAAACTATGCCAAGACATCTACTCCATGCTTTTTTTATATATCTATGCAAAGGGTCAAGTATAGGCCATTCTTAATTATGCAGCTTAAAAGGCATTAACTGCTTGAAAAGTAACCAATCAGAATATATCATTAGAAGTAGAGAAGAGGTTATATAAAGCATGTAATCTAAACATGTAATTAGACAATGCTTCGACTTTTTTGTTTGTTTGTTGTGTGCCTTGTCTCGATTATGCGCATGATATGAATAAAGGAAACTCTGAGGAGAATTCGACCATTAATTCAACCAACACCCTCTATACGCCACTCTGCCTCCAGAAATACCTTATACCTCCCTATATGCCACTCTGCCCCATGATATGCTTTTTAACCCCCTAAATGCCAGAGTGTCATATAGGGGTATAAGGCATTTCTGGAGGCAGAGTGGTACATAGGTGTTCAAAAGGCATATCATGGGGCACAGTGGCATTTAGAGGGTTAAAAGGCATATCATGGGGCACAGTGGCATATAGGGGGTATAAGGCATTTCTGGGGCAGAGTGGCAAGCCTGGGGGCAGATGTGCATAACTGGGGGGGCAGGTTGGAAAATAAAAGGAAATAAAAACAAAAAACATTTTTCTCAATCATAGCTTTTATTAAAAAAAAATGTTTACATAGTTTACATGAATTAACATTTACTAGTAAAACTCTTTTCCTATAGGGTTGTCTTATATTCAGGCTTTTTCTTTTTTTCCAAAATTAATATTCCGATTTTGGGGGGGTCGTCTTATAATCAGGGTCGTCTTATAATGGAGCAAATATGGTGTACTAAGAAATCAGAAGCAGGAGAGGGCTGGCAACTTCTTGCCCATGAGTGCAAGTAAAGCCAAGTGGCCCCATCAGCTCCTTGCCCTCTCATAACATACTTACTGGCACACATTTAGACACTCCCACTCATGCTAACACACTTACATATTCTTGCTAAGACACTTACACATACACTCCAATACTAGCACACACGCTTACAATTATGTATAGTACACTTACACACACAGACCCCCTTTCTTTGCCTGGAGCCTTCTTTCTTGTAGCTTGCGCACTTTTTTTGCAGCTGCATTTTTACCACGCAATGTTACATGGCCCTGCTGCATTCCCACTTCCATGTGTGGACCATTTCATGTTGGATAGACCCTGTTTAAAGAATTTGAGACCTGCTTGGTGGGCAATTACCCCCCTGTCCCTGATCAGAAATGCCCCTATACATGTTTTTTTTATTAAGTTTTAATACTACAAAAATCTATTACATATACTAGACAACTTGTGATGTATTAGATTGTTATTTCTACTATATAACATTCATATATGAAACATTAAATGCCACAATAATCTTCTATTCTTACTGTCTGCTTTCCAGACTTTTCCTGCTAAACCATTTTCTGAGTTTCTTACCTTTTGATCCACTTTCCTCCGTTGTTTCCTATGTTAGATTTCAAGAATATTTTTAATCTTTTGTAGCTCCTCTTTCTCATCCTTCCATTAGCACATATTTTCCAATTGCTATGTCACAAAGCTTTTCCAAAACTATACCAGGTGGACAAGCCACAAACATCATCTAGCCTGTCCCTATGAGCAGCAGTTTCCAAACACTCTCCATGTAGGCACTTAAAGTGCATTGACAATTTTTGTGAAAGTTTTATTTTGTTTGCAGGATAAAAGTCTTTACGACTTTAAAGGAGACAAAAATGTCATTTGTGAATAATGTGAACATTATTTCCTATTAAGATCTCTTCAGCTTCTTCTTTATTACATTCACACTATTTGCAAAGGGAAATTATAAATGACTTTATACTGTTTACAAAATACACACAAGGGTTGATCGCCCTGATCCAGAGTGCTCAGAGAAAGCAGCTTCTAGAAAAGCTTTAAGAAAATCGAAGATCAGATTAAAAAGCCATTGGGCCTATCTTTTAATGGACAAGCTGCTACCTCAAATTTACAGCAAAGTTATTTTTAAAAGATTAGCAACTTTTCACTCACCAATCACATATATCTTGCCCGGGTTAATTAAGGATTGTTTGTCTGAGCATGCAGTCTACCATGGAGAGTTATGAAAACATAAGTATTTCATATGTTCTGACAACCAAGCTCCCTTGAGAAGGTTTATGTTGCACAAATATTCTATAGTATATTTAATTGCACAACAACAGATGAGATTTCTGTTTTTGGGCATTGAAGGCTCTCTACTACTACAATAGGCTATTTGATTGTACGGTGTATGCCGATTGCGATGGGACTCCCTGTACCCCGACTGGGTACTCCCACCAAATCTTGCTTCCTCCTGCCGGGACACCAGCGATTAACCCCTTCAGTGCCAGACAAAACCAGCGTTATAGAGGGAAGGAAGGGGCGCCGCTGCACTGGAGTTGCGCTGGCACTGTGACTAGTCGAAGCTTAGCTAAACAGTGTGGCAATTGTCCTGAAAAGGGACAATAAAGTATCATACCAGCCCACCCCAAGCGTCAGACAGCACTCATGTTGTGGTGAACACAGGACTCAATTTATTTGGAAACACACCAGTATGAAAAACAGTACAAGGGGTAATTTTACATACAATAGACATGGCAAACCACACAAAGTTCCCCATCAGGTCCTCCTTTTGTACATGGCTCAGTATTTGCACTCAGCTCACCTCAACCCAGTAGGGGGTTGCTTTTGTAGTCTGTGGGGAGGATGGTAAACACAGGCGTTTCCCTGACTTCTGGCTGAAACCTGCTGTATATCAGATCCAGGTGCAAATACTTGCCTTGGAGCTCTTTGTCCTGTAAGTCCTGACCCGAGGGAGAGTAACACCACACATAAACCTCCTCCCAAAATGCAGGTGCCCCAAATCTGTTTCTGAGCTCCACAGTCTTGAGAGTCTTTTGTACTTTGGGAAATGTGGCACTCCGTACTAGAGGACTGCATTGGGGTGCGGGCCGTTTTTCGGGTGGTCAATGTACCTGCGGGTCCTGTGTCTTGTTCCTGGGCGGAACAAGAGAAGAGACGCTGTGAGGGAGCAACGTGAAGGCAGCCTTGCAGGAGTGTGCAAGAACATATGTGGCAGGAGTGGAACACTCACATTGGGGGAGTGGGCTGTAATGGTCACAAAATCAGTGGAAACGAGATTAAAAAAAACACTCCCGCGCAGGGCTCTACTTCGTACCAGGGCCCATAATATGTAGGAAGGAAGCTGGCACTCGGGCCCCTCCAGGAGCCCATGGCATGGAGGCTTCTGTGACATTGATCAGCACTATGAATTCAAATTACTGTTCTCCATAATTGTGCAAAAAGAAGTATGCAAAAAATTGTGCAAAAAGTTGAGATCATGATAAAGTGGGCCCCGGATAGACCGAATTCAAGGGAGGGGCCGCATGATCAGGCCAGGCATGATCACCTCATGGATCCCTTTTGATAGGTTAGGGTCATCTGGGGACAGGGGTTAATGCACCTTTAAGTAGGGTCTTGGTGTAGGGCCTCTTCAGTATTGTGCATGGACGCACGTAGAGGCAGATCACAGTTTTTCTATTTTGGAGGAATATTGTTTTTTGCAGGTTTTTTCCCCTACCTTACAGCCGTTATGTCAGAGTTGGAGGTGCTGATGGCGAGGATCCGGGAGTCGGCTCTACAGCACGGGACTTCGTGGCTGGAAGAGCGTATGGAGCAGTTGACCGGTGGAGCTACTCCGCAAGAAGCAAGTCTGGCACAAGCTTTAGGATCGGTGCAGCAGAGAGCTCCCAGGGCACGACAGACCCAGAGTGGTCAGCAGGTGTGGGCAGGCGTACAAGATCCCGGGTTGCGGCGCGGGTTTCCAGCAGCCCGCAAAGATCATGTCCAGAAGGGGTAGGAGGCGGGGGTCAAGTGTCACTTGACGAGCAGCGGACCACCGGAGGTATGGTTAGGTGGGACGGCCGGGGGCGACGGGTATCGTTGTCTCCAGTCCACAGACGCCCGGTGCGAGGGAGGGCGGAGCCTCTCACAGGAGCGGTGATCGGCGGACTGGAGACTCGCGGCTGCGGTCTCCGTCCCGGTCACGTGGCTGTTACTGTTCGGCCACTTATGACCCTGCCGTGAGCGGCAGGAGGAGTTACCGGGATCATTCCTCCCAGCGTTCGCACTCACGGCGTGGTTCCTCTCCACGCTCCTGGGTGGGTGGGCGTTCCTCGCCGGGCAGGAGATGTGCGGTGCCAGAAGCCAGTCATCACAGTAGGGCGCCCTCTGCTCAACGGCTGGCTGATACTCAAGAACTCTTTACTACTACAGCTCCTGGCTGTGTGCTGACGTCTGGAACGGCTGTGCAAGCACCCCTAAGCCAGCCTGGTGAGTCCTCACGGGATACTGGTCCCGCAGTACATATGCAGGCCACTCATTTATTTGTTTCCCAGACACCTGTGACGGGTGGGGGTGGGGATGCCCCTGCTATTAACCCTGGGGATTGGGGTTCTTTTGTTTCTGCTCTTCTTTGCTTAATAAGCTCCCCTCTGATTCTGCTGCTACTTCTGGGGCTGCGCATGCTCCGCCGACTTATGTTACTGTTACTGGTGTTGACAAGGTAGCTGAAGGGAAGGATCCCCACGTTTGTCTGATACAGCAAAAGGGGAAGTGTATGTGTGTTTCGAGGGTCCGTTAGGGGCTCACTTAAAACAGGAGGGGAAGGATCAGATATGGAAGAGGGAGTATGTCGATATATTTACCCTCTTGCCGTTAGAGCGTTTTAATTTGGACAGGTTGTCTAAGGCTGACGACAAGGAAAAAAAGGATGAAGAGAAACGCAGGTGTCACCTAATCCCTAGAACGTTTCAGAATTGGTGGCAGGCGTTTACCATTTTGGCAAGCGTTATTGGTGAGAAGGCTTCTGACCAGTGTTCACAACTGTTTTGCTACATGGATAGGATTGGGGAGGCGCACAGGGTCTATGGCGGCCTGGCTTGGCTCCGGGATGACGAACAGTTTCGTCAGAGAAAAGCGGTGCGTTCGTCGATTAGATGGGACCATAAGGACATTGCTCTGTGGCTCAAGGTTACGGCCCCTGTGCGGCAGCCCTTTTCAGGGCCTGCCTGCGGGGCCAGCAATTTGTCGTCGGCAGGTCTCAAAAAAGGGACAATGTAAGTGGGGTACCAGCTGCAGATTTAAACATGAATGTTCAGGATGCTCAGGTTCCCACCCTCTGTCAAAGTGTTTTAAAAAGGCCAAGGGTGGAAAGGGGTCAGGGGCTGGTGCAAAAGGGGACGACTACAGTGAGAGTAAATGAGATGTTGCCGTGGTTGTCTAGATATCCTGATAGGGCGGCGGCAGCTTTGCTTGAGTTTTTTTTTAATTCCGTTTCAAGATGGTGAGGTGGTCACGGTTGCAAGAAACTTAAAATCCGCATTGTCTTACCCCAAGGTGGTCAGGGAGAAGTTGTCAAAAGAGGTTGCGTTGGGTCGCTTGGCGGGCCCCTTTTCTAGTCCTCCTCTGGTTAACCTTCGGGTTTCCCCCTTTGGCAAGGTGCCAAGAAGGAACCGGGGAAATTCAGGTTGATTCATCACCTTTCCTTTCCGAAAGGTGGGTCGGTGAACGATGGCATCGACAAGGAATTGTGTAGGGTTTCTTACGCCTCATTCGATTCTGCGTTGCACTGGGTCCGACGCTATGGTAAAGGGGCTCAGGTTTGCGCTATGGTGCTGGCTACATTGCAGAGCGTCATGCAGCGTTTTGGGGTGCCTCTGGCTCCTGACAAGACGGAGGGCCCAGTTACTAGATTGAAGTTTTTGGGGATAGAGATTGACTCTGTGTCCATGACATTTCAACTACCCATGGACAAGATTTGCGTTTCTGGGTCAGTCATTTTCGTGCAGCTAAGAAAGTTACTTTGAAACAACTGCAGTCGTTGTTAGGAAAATTTAACTTTGCTTGTCGCATTATACCGATGGGTAGGGTTTTTTGTAGGAGGTTGGCGATGGCTTTGGTCATTTGGATGGATGAAGTGGTATCTAATGTCGATTTGGAATTCAACTGATGCGGCTGGTGGTGTGGGCTACGGCGTTTACTTGAGGGGTCAATGGAGTGCTTCCGCTTGGCCCATGGCCTGGACTGAGTCCGGGATTTGTATGAATCTGGTGTTTCTTTAACTTTTTCCGGTTGTAGTGGCTGTTAAGCTTTGGGGTGACCTCTTTCGGAATAAGCGCGTGAGGTTGCATTGTGATAACATGGGTGTCGTGACAGCCATCAATAGCACCTCAGCTTCTTTACCCCCGGTGTTGAACTTGTTGAGACATCTTGTGTAAACATCGTAACGACGTTTGCAGTTGAATATATTTTTGTCTGCAGTACATATCCCTGGTGTGGAGAATTCTATAGCGGATGCTTTGTCTCTACAGCAATGGTCACGGTTCCGGCAACTGGCACCGTCAGCCCACCGGTCGGGTTTGCATTGCCCGACTTGACTGTGGACCATGGGGGACGCCGCGCCTTGACCTTGATTCGGCATTCGTTGGCTCCCTCTACTTGGACGGCCTACCAGAAGGCTTGGACGGTTTGGGATGCTTTCCTGGCTTCGGCGGGTATTTGGGTGATTCCTTTGAGAAGGGTGTGTCGGTTTCTAAGGTAAACCAATTGTTTGCAGCATTGTCTTTTCGTTGCAAGTTGCGGGGTGAAGTTGATTTTTGTAAGGTGTTTGTTATCCAGCACCCTGAAGGGCTTTCGCAAAGGTTTTAGGACGAGGGATTCTCGTCAGCCGTTTACTTTTGGTATCTTGGGTAGGCTGTGTGATTGTTTGGGTACCCTTTTTACGGACCATTATGAAAGGTGTTGTTCCGCGCGGCTTTCGTGGCTTTGCGTATCAGTGAGTTTGTTTGCCCGTCCCGTATGGTTGGGGGGGTATCGGTGTTGAGGATGTTTGTGTTTGTTTTGACTCTGTGAGGTTAGGTATTAGGCGTTCGAAAACGGATCAATTGGGCAGGGGCTTCACGGTATCCCTGTACCGACTGGCAGGGTCATCTCTGTGTCCGGTCGAATGTTTGTCACGTTTTTTGGGTTTGCGTCCTCAAGTTCAGGGGCCGTTTTTTTGTGCACGCTAATGGTTCCTATTTATCTCAGTTTCTGTAGGGCTTTCTGTACTTGGCTTTGTCTCCAAGGGAGTTCGCTTCTCACTCCTTTCGTATTGGGGCGGCTACTGAGGCGGCTAGATGGGGTCTTCCTGAGGATCCCATAAGGCGGATAGGGCGATGGGGATCAGCTCGCTTCCGCTCGTATGTCCGGCCTCATTTGGTATAGTCTGCTCTTGTATTCTTGCGTCATTTTCAGTGCCTGTGAGCGGTCTATTTTTGTCTTTTGCAGATGTAGAATGCTGCTGGGCTTGGATTTTCGGTCATTCCTTCGTCTACTGGGCTGAGAAGAGGGCGGCCGTTCGTGTTCAGGGCACTCAGTTGGGCCTTTCGGATGACGAAGCTCAGGTTGGATGGTTTGGCTTTAGGGGGAAGTCGTGGGATGAGACTGTATCTGAATTTTATGCTAGGGTCGGGTCTGGCCCTCCTCCGCATATTCTGGTATTGCATGGTGGGGGTAATGACCTTTGTGGTGTTCCTTTGAGGGTGTTGATTAGTGATATCAAATGTGACTTGTTGCGTTTATGGACCCGTTTTCTGGGCCTTGTGATAGTTTGGTCGCACATCACGCCACATTTATTTTGGCGTGGGGCTTGCTCGTTACAGGGTGTCAACAGAGCCGGAAATTAAGGTTAATAAAGCAGTGTCTCGCTTTGTTTCCAGGTTTAGTGGCATTATTGTGCCGCACTCTGATTTTGAAGGTGACAATACCGCCTTGTTTCGTAGGGACGGGGTTCACCTTACAGACATTGGCTCTGATATCTGGTTGTTGGATATTAGGTGTGGTTTGGAAAAGGCGGTGTCCTTGTGGAGGAGCCAGCGCATTCAAGTAGGGTCAAATGCGTTGGCTGTGGCAGGGAACTGAGGTTCCGTTCATGTTTTTTAGGGTGGATTTATTCACGGTAGGTGGGTGAACTCGTCGCGGTTTCTCATCCGAGGTTTGGAAACCGTGGTCATTGTGTACTCTGAAGGGTCTTTTTCCCACGGGCAGGCTGTTGTGATTACACCACGTGCTAGTGCGGTTTACGCGGCAACATGGTCATGTGAGTTCCGGCATGACGTAGAACAGTTTTAAGTCATATGGTTGTTGCGTGGGGTTGTGGTTGTAACCTCCATGGTGTGCAATGGTAGGTGGGCGCTAAATTTGGAGGTTACTAAAATGACAGTAAAATTACGTATTACGTTAATAAAGTTTTCGTGTCACAGTATTTGATTCTAAATAAAGCTGTGGACTTTAAAATCCATTCAGTTGTCTGTCTTTATTTGATTTATTATTTAAGAAATTAGCAGACCAACAGAGGTAACCAGTGCCATGATCATGCAGAGTAGAAGATTCACGATAATTGCATATTATGAAACGTTTCAAAGACAGTTTAGTGGTTTGTCCAGTTTGATTGCAATCTAATCTGACAGCAAACTGCTTATTTTCCCTATATTTGGTTTAATGACTCACAGAGGGGTCTGGTGTTGTGTGGGATTCCAATACAGTAAATGCAAGCCATACCCGCAGGTTCTGTGTTGAGGGCTAGTCTGATGGTAACAGGTGCTAAGACACTGCCAACCGAAGGGAAGGTCAGGAACACAGACAAGCATAAAACAAAAGCAACTATAGCAAAACATGTGAAGATTTAGTTAATCCTATGGCTTAAAGGTGGACTTTGCATTGGTTAAGTAGCCCTTAACTAAAAAAAACTGAACAAAGGTACAGGGTGGGAAAGGTTATATACAAGAAACTGAATGCTGAAAACCTCACACACTAAGGCATAAATAAAAAAAAATAAAAACAGCAAGCATATTCTGCCTAAACTACTGTAGGTCTAATGGTATCAAACGCATCTTGTTGTTGCTTCCCTGGCCCAGGGCTCTGCCTCACTGTTGTTCTCTATATCTCACACACTGATCATGAGATACAGAGAGTGAAACAGTGTTGCAGAGCATTCCAGTGTTCTAAAATACAATGTTTTCAATTTATTCCAAATCAACCCTTCATTTAAAAGTTTAAAACAAAAAAAACGAATTTAACTTAACCCTTGCAGCCTGCGCGTGTTTCTCTGATCAGTACATTGTACTGCTCATATTTTTACTGTGGAAATCATATTTTATTAGTTAGGTGGGTAATTGGGTGGTATAAGGGGGTTAGTGTTAGGTTGAGAGTTAAAAAAAAACAAAAAACAAAAAAAACCCACTTACAGTTCTGCATTCAAAATGTCCCTAACAGGTACTGTGGAGCCTTATGCCATCCTGTCGTCTAGTTCAAACACCACAAGGGTCTCAGATATTAAGACTAGTATTGACAGTTATAGTTCAGGGGGCTTTGCTGCCAGTCTGCAACCCCTAAGAAGGAAGCGTACAGAGCCTATGCATATCTGTTGGGAGCCACCTAATTTGGTGAAACTGGACATGCTCCCATTCACGTCAACCTGGCATCACAGAAAATATAACCAAACAGTGAGTCTAATCAATTTGTCCAGCTGTCACTTACTAATGAATTATTTGAGACTATTGCTGTTCAAACAAATATTTATGGCAGCTAACCCTATCTCATATTATGCAAGACAGCAGCCCTTACACTCCACTAATTTCCAATGGGTATTATAAAGAAGCCGAGTATTCGCTCCTATATTTGCCATCCTACATTTTCTAGCCATTATGACCAGGCAGGTTCTAGGTTATCCATCCAAAAAACATTTCAGAAATATATGTGCCTGACCAAAAGATTTGCATAGACAAATCACTTATGCGATTAAAAGGCAGAGTGCTTTTCAAGCAATATCTACCGTCCAAAAGATCAAGATACAGTATAAAATTCTATAAACTTTGCAAGAGTTGCACAGGGTTATACTTTTGCCTTTCACACTTATCCTCTAGGGTGCCCTGATTCAATTGGAACAAACTGAAAGCAAACTCCTCCTTTCATTACTGAATAAGGGTTACCACCTACACATTGAAAATTATTACACCAGCATTGATTTATTTAAAATTCTGTAGTGCATGTAAACAGTAGGAAGGAATTTTCCCAGCAGCTGGTCTACCCCAGGCAAAGATGTTGGGAAACATCCTCTTTATGGATGATAGTTTGTGTAAAGCCTTCCAACCAAAAAGTAAAAAAAACATGTTGCATCGTAGAGTACAACAGGCACATGGGGGAGTGGACCTTGCAGACCAGTGCATTATACCATCCCTTGTGCAGCAAGTCAGACATATGGTATAAAAAGGTGGCAATATATTTAATTCAATTGGCCATGTATAGGGAGGACATATACCTTTGTAGAATATTAAGTAAAAGCATTTACCTACCATATTCCCTTAGCTCGCCTCTCCTAGTCCCTCTAATGCAATACTTACACTAGTGTGACTAGTCCATCCCTTACAATGCCACTTTGATCTTTTACCTATTGTGTAATACACTCTACTACTTGTTATGTCCTGTCTACCCATTGTACAGTGCTACAGAATTTGATGGCACTATATAAAACAATAAATAATAATATCCTATTGGCACAACCTCCTACTTCTGCAGACTTGCAGTAAGAAAATGTTGTGTTGACTGAGCAAGAGGGATTTTCCTCAGGATTTCTCCAACTGCCCGTAAGCAAGCACCTCTAAAACGCTGCAAAGTGTGTTACAAAAAGGCATAAGGAAGGACTCCTTTGACCTGCCTCTGGATTTTTCCTTGTTATCCTAACTGGAGATGGCTTTTTGTCGGCCTCCAGCTTGCCCTTGATCTTGTTTGTACACCTAAAGTTTTCATTTCAGTTTATTTTAGACAAGGTTGGTATTACTGTACAACGAGATGTTGCTGAACACATATTGGGGTCTTGGAAAGTGACATATACCAGGAGATGTAAATTCATACCTGAAAACAAAAACAGCTGGTGGTAGAATTACTGCATGGAAAGAGTTAAAATACTAGCATTTGAAATAAACGGGAGTGACTAATTTCGAAAAAGGTATGGTTTAATGGGGGTAAACTGAACTGGACACCTTCAAATAAGACCCAAACAGGACAGGGTAGCAGGATTACAAGATGTGAAAAAAGGTTTTGCAATAGCAACACTTCTTGTACTTGCCCTATAATTTGCAAATACATGAAAACATTGGGTATGTCTAAACTCAGGACAAATATTAGAATCTATTTTGCAGGTTTTTTTCATTAGCTTAAGCCCTAAACAGTGTTTGTTTGTTTTTTGTAATTCTTCACAATATTTTTTTTTTTTATTGTGGGGGCTTTGGTATTACTATTAGTGCTTATACCAAAATGTTAACTCCTTCTTCTCCGGACAAATTGGATAAAATGCCAGCTCCTCCTGCTAAAAAAGCCACCTGTAAATGCAGGCATTTATCATGCTGAGTGCAATACACCTCTCCCAGGCGGATAATGGAAAAAGACGTGTCAGCAATGTTCAGCAGATAACATGGCAAAAAGACAAAAAGATATGCAATCTTTTTTGTGCTGTTTCCAGGATAATCTGGCTCAAGCTTTCAGGCATTTAGAGATGCATCAAAACCAGCTTTGCAGGACAAGCGAGTTAAAAAGCGCAAGAGAGTTTTGTCATCTTCAGCTTCGGATTTGTTTTCAAGAGAATGTTCCCAGTCCGCTGTATATTCCTCTAGTTCTGATGATTCGGAGGATGAGGCTGGTTTCCCTTCTCAAGAACTTGGCAAGTTTATCAGGGAAGTTAACCATTTGTTAGTTCTAAACCCTGAAGGTAAGAAAAATGGTTTCCCTATCCCCCACAGCTTACTGAGTTTGTTCAGTGAGAATGGCAAAAGAGCATTTTTTTGTAAACACTTCAAGCAAAAGAGTTCTGAGTGCTCCAGAGGGCAGAGGGTGGCCACTAGTGGTAGCAGATTTCTATACCACAGGTATGAAAAAGCCATGGTTCAGGCAGTGAAAAAGTGGTTCCTGACAGGTTTGTTATAAAATCAAAAAGAGGTATCGCTCATTTTCAATTCAAGGCTCTACCGTTTGGTCTTTCAACAGCTCCAAGAATCTTTACCAAAAGACGGGCAATGAGTACCCTAGGGTTAATGACATCCACTATTCCAGCAGTAGCATGGGCATGAGCAATGATGAGACCACTACAGCAGATCCTTTCCCACTGGTCCAGGACAGAAAAAGATCTAGATTCAGAAATTCATATATCACAGGACGTTCTGTATCAGCTAAAATTGTGGAAGGTCAGAAGAAATCTAGTCAAGGGTCTCTCCTTCCAGCCAAAAAATTAGATTATCAATACATTAGATATCGGCTGGGGCGCTCACCTCCAGTACCGAATGGCCCCAAGAATCAGTCCAAACCTCCAAATTCAGAGAGCTAAACGCAGTTTTCCAGGCTCTAAAAGCTTTCAAGCCATGGATATCGGGCAGAGCGGTGAAAATTCAATTGGACAATACCACGACAGTAGCCTATCGGAACAGACAGGGGGGCACGAAGGTATGTATTCTTCAATGTCTCTGTTCAAAGATTATGTTTTTGGCACAACAAAATCTAGAGGCTATCTCAGCATGTCACATCAGAGGTCAGAACAATGTTATTGCGGAGAACCTGAGCAGAAGTCGATGCTCCCAGGCAGAATGGTCACTAGACCCTCGTATATTCAAAACAATAATCAAGGAAGTAGGTCTTCCGGAAGTAGATCTGATGGCAATGAGAATGAACCAAAAGGTCTCCCTCTTCGCTTCTTTATACAAGATGGATTACCCTCATTTTTGGACGGTCTGACTATCAAGTGGCATTTCAAGCTGGCATACATTTCCCCCCGGTACCCTTAATTCCCTTGGGTGCTTCAGAAAATCAAGACAGACAAGGCTCACGTCTTGGCTATACTTCCATTCTGGCCGAACAGGAGTTGGTTTACAGACCTCTGTCAGCTATCAGTGAATCATTGGGAACTGCCAATGACCACAGATGTCCTAGAGAACGAGGGGATTCAGCTTCACACCCTACAGATGTTCCGATTGACAGCATGGACGCTGCAAGGTTAATCTTAAAGAAACAAGGTATCCTTGGTGACATTGCCAGTTTGCTTTTAAGCTCAGTTAGAAGATCTACAGCCAAAATGTATCGAAGAACTTGGAGAAAATTTCTTGAGTGGTGTCAGTCTCAGGGTCTCCAGAGTTCTCCTCTGTTGATTCCGGTCATTCTTCAATTTCTTAAATTAGGGTTTGAGGAAGGCCTCAAGGTTTCTACTTTTACAGGTCAAGTCTCTGCCCTTCATTTCCTGCTCTCCGATCTGGCCTCTAATCTGTTCATTAGAAGATTCTTTTAACCCATCACTATTAAAAGACCACCTACTGTAAGAAATTATAACCCTCTTATAGGCTTTGTTCTTTTAAGTAAATTGAGTGACAAGTAAGACACAGACACAGGCGTATGTCTATATAACTATATTGTAACAAATAAGGTCACAAAACAATCTGTTACTAAAAGATACAATAACATTATTATAGTATCACATATATGCACCCACACATATTATATATTGTTTTTTTCAGGACAAACAGGGCTTTCTTTGATACCATTATTTTTATCATCTAATTTACTATGAAAAATGATAAAATATGGTGATTTTTTTTATAAAAAAAATGACTTTTTCTCACAAAAAAATATTTTACTCATCTGCAGAAACTAATGAAAAAAAACCTGCTAACTAAATTCTACTATTTGTCCTGAGTTTAGAAATACCCAATGTTTTTATGCTTTTTTTTCCCTTTTCTGCACGTTATGGGGGAATAAGTACCAGTAGCGTTTTGCTATTTCAGAACCATTTTCTCCCAAAGCTGGTCATTCTGCCCCATGTGCTATTTCAGGTATCTTTGAAGCCGGCCAATGCATTGTACCCCATCAAACCATATATTCTTAAAAACTAGACACCCCAAGGTATTTCAAATGCTTTTGTATTTTTTTCACACACGTACTTCAGGTATGAATTTACCACTCCTGGAATATGTCCCTGTCAAACAACACCCCGATATGTGTTCAGCAACATCTCCTGAGCGCAGTGATACCCCACATACATGGGTTTGTTGGGTTATTTGGGAGGTAAAAGGCCACCTTTGTGAAGTGTGTATTTTTTGACGTTTAGACATCTGGTCACTCTGTGCCCATGTCCCATATTTGGGACATCTTTGAAGCTGGCCAATTCAATTTACCCCATCAAATCATACGTTTTTTTTAAACTAGGCACTTTATGGGCATTTACAATGCCAATATTTTAACTCTTTCCATGCAGGAATTTTAGTGAAGCTATAGCGTGAATTGTAGGACTTGCTCATAAAAAACTTATTTTTGTTTATTTTTTGGTGACAGTGGAGAATATGTTACCATATTTTAAAAAACAAATTTACATTTTTTAACATTTTGTTTTTGTTTTTTTACTTATCTCACTGGGTATTGAGCTGGGCTCCATTGACCTTGCATGGTTGAATGCAGTACCTGCATTCGACCTACAGGAGGAGCTCAAGAGCTCTTGAGGGTCTGGATAGTTTTTCTATTGTTGACGCCATCTTGTGAATGGCGGCAACGTCATTTGCATAATGGCACTTGTGGTTGCTCTTCAGAGCAATCACAAGGCTATCGGGGTAGGGGGGTTGTGTTGCTAACATGCCTTGATATGGAGGCATGTCAGCAACACTGTTTATGCTTAGGAAGCGATTCCAATCGCCTCCTAAGCTGTTTTAGCCGGGCGCTGCCACGATCTTTGATGTTCAGTGCGACACGGCCGTTTGTCTTCAGGGGAGGGCTTTCCTTCCCGGATCCACAGTCAGCCTCACCATGTATGCTGCAAAGCCGCCGATAGCAGCGAAGCAGCTGTTTAATAGCAGCCCGTACATGTACGGGCTTTGTCGTTAAGGGGTTAATATTATCTATATTTTCTAGGAGTTCAAAAGCGTACCTCCAGAGAAATCTCCCTTTTCCTGATTAGATCAGCATCTATCTGAAGAGTTTGGAAACATGGATTTTATTTTTGTCGGTGTTAAATACCATTGATTTATACCATTATTTTTCTGTAATTTGTCTCATTGAATCAAATGATCAAATGGTTTTATATTATCTTCAAGGATGATAACTTTCATTATCTTAATTCCAACCGTTTTCCATTTCCTTATATCAGGAATAATAGTTTCTATAATATCCAAGCCTCCTGAGGATTTCTGTACCACAAAGACTGGGGAGTAGACACTTTCTCCTTCCTAGCCATGTGGTACTGGAATGAGTATGTGTATTTGTGTGTGCATCATCTTCTGCAGAGCAAACCTTCTTGCTGGATCTGCAGGAAGTCTTGAAATCAGATATTGCCAGAGTTCTGGTGTAATAAAATATATAGGCCAAACACAAACTTCGTATCAGGAACAACACATAAATATGTATGTGCGTCAAAAATAGGCAGAGTCACTTAGATGCAAACAAAGGTAAAACATTTAATACGAACAAAAATAGAAGAAGAATATTAAAAGTAGATAACAAAAATAATACAAAACGAGTCTTACAAAACCTTGGAGAGGAATTTAGTTCATGACATCTGTCCTATGCATTCCTGAGGATGGAGGGAGGGAATGTTGGGACGTGAAGAGTACGTGGATGGCAAGTACATCTCCCCTCTACCTCTCCTCCTATGCTTCTCCAAGGCCTTAACTTATATACACAGTTTGAATAATGATGTCAGTCTTGTCAGTCTATTGGTCTTCACCTAATTGGGTAAACATGCTCACTAAGATCTTTACACGTCGAGACCCTATTTTAGGTGGTGGCTGTACGCATACTGTAATGCCCTTTTAGAGTTACAACTATACCCTGCATTAGCAAGTTACTATCCTATCTATAGAATGCCTGTTCAGCAAATCCTTCATTCCATATCTTAAGGTCAAGGAAACCTTGAAGCCTATCATTGAACTATTGCCTATACCAATAATTATATATGGTCCATTTCTTAATTGAGGTTTATTAGAATCTTTTACAATTCCCCCTGATGATAGGATAATATCCTTATCATATATTTTCAAATACAGACATTTACTCACCATTCGTATCACATTCGTATCACATTTATACTACAATCACATCACACTTTACCTGGGACCATATGATAATCATTAGCATGAGACACCCTTGTCTCTACATTTGTTATGGAATGAGAGGATTGTGCTCTTTTTATCAATTCCCTTAATATTCCATCTCCCTTATCTACTTCATACTTAACATGTTTATATATCTTACTTATTCTACACATAAGAAAACTTTGATAAACAATACATAATAAAACAAGTATAGCTATAATAACAATTGGATTTAACAATATATTCCCAGCTGCGGATTTTACCGAAGATTGTGACCACATATTTACTGATTTTTTTAAAATTTGACCACCAATTAACTCCAGACATATCATTCCATTGATGTTGAATTTGTTCTAATTCACCTTGTTTATGTTGGAAAACAATTTCTGCATCTTTCAATTGTTGCTTTAACATGGCCAATAATCCCTTATCTTTCTTTATTTCCTCTGTCCATGTTTTCCAAGGAAAATGGTCTATCTGTGTCAGATTAAATTGCTGAGGTAGTGTTCTTAAACGCTCTGTACCTATAGTGGAGACATTAAACTTTTTCCCATCTATCTCCAACTTTTTCAAATCACCTTCTATGCAATATAATCCTCTGTGAAGAGTATCATTATGCATACAATTTGAAAAGAATGCTCTGACCAATGACTCCTCCTTCATTACTTGAAAACAAACTTTCCCTATCTTTACTTGAGTCATTAATTCATGCACAGATGTAACACTTTCAATCCTGGCTTCACATAATGAATGATTGTGAAAACAAGAATGATAGACAACCTTTTCTTGTCCTGGAAGACATATTACTTTGGAAACAAAATGAAGACAAGCTGAAACATCTAATTGTTCCAGATTTTCCCCATCAAATACAAAATCTGTATACCTTAAATTATAATGAATCAATTGTGTGTCACTGACTGGAATTCCTAAAACTGTTACTGGTACCACTACTTGTTCAACTCCTGCCACTGGGATTAAAGATGTCCCTATACAAAAATCCTGATCACAACCCATCCATTTATTAATCCACAAATCAATATGACCCAGACCAAAACTATATTTGTCAGGTAAGCTTTTCAACAAACCCAAAGGTATAATACCACTCTGTAAAGCCTGTGCAATCATCTTTAGATTAGTGGAATATTCTATCTGTATTTCCAGGCATGCCCTTGACACTTGATTCTCCTCTTGACTCTCTATTAAGTCTAAAGTGGCATCCTGTAAGTGAGATACAGACGACCCAATCACAGTAGCAGAACTTAGAACCATTTTTTCCAATAACTGATTTAACCCTTTTTGTACTTTTGCTCCCTGACTTCCAACATAACTCACGGATCCCAAATCGGATTTAAGAGTATTTATATCCATAGTATTAAGTAAGCTTCCTACCGAACCAACACCCCCCAAGATTCCCTCAATAATACCTCGTCTACTTCTTGCCATTCTCAATGGATTTTGTCCAAACCATTGAGCAAGACCTTTTTCCATGTTAGTAAGGTGTGACAAACATTGAGGAAACCAAGTGGATATTTTCCAATCAGTCATGTTAAAAGTCCAAACTAGGGTTACAAACGATCCATTCCTCAACAATGGCTTAGATTGAAAGTAATTAACCTGAAAAGGATTGGATGGTTTGAGTCTAGTACCAGTACACAAATTGTCTTCAGGGGACCAAACACTGACATTTGCTCTGTCACAGTGTTTGTAATCTCCTTTCAGTAATACACAACATTCATATATCCCAGAGTCTTTACGAGTTGGACTATCTAATCTAAGCATAAAATGTATACCATTCCAATGTACATCCCCCATTTGACCCTTATGAAGTATACGAGTTGGATTCTTTGTAAAACTTCCTAAAGATGTTTTCCCTTTTGACCAAACGAGTGATGCTTCCTGGGGTAATAGTAACCTTGTCCCACATTGTAGTTCTATAGGTTCCAATTCCTCTTGGCTTTTCACACTATGGGGATTAACTCTAACTTCAGGTGCTATAGAATTAGTTACCGTAAACACAAAAGATACTTTGACTATAGCTATTTCTCTTTCCACCTGAAAGTTCCAAACCCTAGTCCAATCATCGTCCCCTGCTGATATAGAAAGCAGTGAAGGATCCAAGATTTTACCATAAGACTGAGTCTTATACCAAATCTCTGTCTTTGATTTTCCCATTTTCCCTGATGTTAACATCTCATTGGTAACATCACCTGTCCATTGTGCATGTTCTTCTCCCTTAATTGTTATAAACCACCACATGGACTCAGTAGGATGACATTCCCAAACACCTGTCTGATTATTATGGGTATAATTCCCCTGTGACTGTGTGAATTTGGCTTTTGGTCCTACTTTTGCATGAACCGTGATCTCTGAGGTATGCTCAAAAAATATAGTCAAACAAGGTTGATCTCTGGAGCCATAACCGAATCTAATTTGTCCAACAATGTCTTTTGATGTATCAATGTCTGATGTCAAGAGTCGATCCACTTGAACTTCTCTTATCTTATGTGATAACAATGTCTCCTGTGTTAAATCCTTTGTCGGATCATCAATTCCAATTGGCTTCTGGTATAGATCAAACAACACAGCAATCAAAAAACTCAGCACCAACAACCATGGAAGTAATATGTAGCACGCTATCTTGATGTCACGCTTCTTGTATTGCTGTTTCTTTGGAGGTTCTTTGTCCAATAGTAAACAGTTTTGTTCCTCCATTTTCTTGCAGAACTGTGTTCCTGCAAGAACAGAATTTAGTTAGAAACATATAATTTACACTGGTCAACATGTACCCACAGCTTCTGCTGCCTACGGGTATTTTTCACAGTCTTTTCTGTCCTTTGAACAAGGATCATAACTTGACCCATAGTGTCGATTATTTCAAACGGTCCTTCCCAATTACTTTCCCACGGTCCCGCCTTCCTAAAAGTCTTAATCATTACTGATGCTCCTTTCACAAATTTAGAAGAGTGAGGCGGTACCATACGCTGCATTCTAGACGCTGCGTGTGGAAGGATTGCTTTTAAATTATCCTGAAGTACCTGTAACCACTTAGTTCTTGCAATGGCATCTTTCTGTGGAGTAGACAAAAACGGTTCATGAGGAAAGATCAATGGCATTTTCCTCCCTGTCATTAATTCAAAAGGTGTATACTGGGTAGTTGAGGAACTTGTTCCCCTAATACTCATCAATACCAGAGGTACTGCATCAACCCAAGTATTTCCTTTATCGAGTAACATTTTTGCAATTCTAGACTTAATCGTTCTGTTCATTCTTTCTACAATACCTGCGGACTGAGGATGGTATGGAACATGGAATTGTTGACGTACCCCCAGGATTGCGCAAACAGCCTGCATGACTTTGCCAGTAAAATGGCTCCCCCTGTCAGATGAAATCATCCTTGGGATTCCCCAAGTACAAAAAACATGATTCACCAATGCTTTTGCCGTAGACAAAGCATCATCTTTCCTGACAGGTAACAGTTCTACCCACTTAGAAAATACATCTACCACAACCAATGCGTACCTGAGACCTTGTTTACCTGAAGGTAGGGGACCTACGTAGTCAATCTGCAATGTAGACCACGGACCGTCTGCAGGTGCAATTCTTAGAAGTGGAGGCTTTTGTCCTTTAGGCCTGGGGTTTACTTGAGCACAAATGAGACATGACTGAACAACATTTTGTACAGAGTCCTCCATTTTGTCCCAATAAAACTTCTCTTTGAGAATTTCCAGCAACTTTTGCTGACCCACATGACCTAAACTTTCATGATTATAGCGGGTGAATTCCGTCTGCAAGTGTTTAGGCACAACTGGAAGTAAATTACCTTGCATTTCATAACAAATCACTCCATTTTCACAAACAAAAGGAGGTGTTATTTTATTCTTACATTCCACAATGAACGGATCTTTCATCTGTTCATCACTAAATGAAGGTAAATTTGCTTCCTTACTCTTTACTGGTAGTACTTCCAACGGTTCTAGTTCCATCACTATCTCTCCTATCAAAGCTGCTTCCTTGGCTAGAGAATCTGCTTTCTCATTTCCCAAAGCTAAATCACTAGTTCCTCTGCTATGGCCAGGTACTTTGACAATAGCATATCGGTTAGGATTTTTAGAAGCAAGCTCAAAGATAGTCTGCAATGTATCAACATGACTTAAGATTTTGTTAGATGAATCCACAAAACCTCGTTTTTTCCACACAGGTAAGTAGTCTGTTAGTGAACGTACAACATATGAACTATCACTATAGATTACCAAGGGATCGTTATTTTCTTTCTCATTAATTTCCAATACTGTTTTAACAGCTTCAATTTCTGCTCTCTGTGCAGAAAAATGTCCTGGTAGTCTGTGCTGAATAGCTCGGCCTTTCTTTGGAAACCAAATGGCATATCCGGTATAATATTGTCCTTTCAAACAAAATCTAGAACCATCTACAAATACTGGTTCATCAGTTTCCTCTACTTCTTTTCTAAAAAGAGATGGAAAATCCCCCTGAAATGTCTCAACACACTCATGTGATTCACCCTCATATTGCATTAGTTGAGGGAGCACATATTTAGCTTTATGATCCACTTCAATCTGTTTTGGAGATAAAGACAACAACCAATGTGCAAATCTTTGATGTGACACTCCTGGGATACTTTTTTCAAGAAGCAATTTCAAGGTGGAGTGAGGGGTCTGCAGAATTAGTTTGTTAAACCCAACAATATGTTCAGTCGCCTTGACTGCAAAGTGTACACCCACCAGATGTCTTGCACACGTTTCAAACCCTTTTTCCACAGGTGAAAGGAGTTTGGAAAAATAGCCAACTATTCTCCATTCCTTTCCCTGTAGCTGCAGTAAAACTGCCGAGACAGCCGTCTCCGAGGTGTGAACTTGTAAAGCAAAAGGCTTAGATGGATACACAGTTGTCAAAGCTGGTGCTCTCTGTAAATCAAGTTTTAGTTGTTCAAACGCTTTCTGCTGCTCATCTCCCCATGGACCGAACAAATTGTCATCATCAGTACTTTTTAGTAAGTCATATAAGGGTTTAGCTTTTTCAGCAAAGCCCTCTATGAAGTCTCTAGAAAAATTTACAAGTCCCAGGAATTGTCTTAAAGCTTTGAAAGTTGTAGGTACAGGCAAAGCTGCTACTGTTGCTACTCTTTCCTGCAAAGGACGTCTCTGGCCTGGACTTATCAAAACTCCCAAGTACTGAACCTCTTGTTTCAGTAATTGGACCTTCCTTGGATTTAATTTCAATCCTGACTCGTACAACAGATTAAACAATTCTGCTAGCAAGGTGAGGTGTTCCTCTCTACTCTCTGTTGCCAACAAGATATCATCCACATACTGTAGAATACAATCTTGCCTTGAGAATTTTGATAACACTTTTGCCAATGCCTGATGAAACAGACTAGGTGACATGTGCGCCCCTTGTGGTAATCTGCAAAATACATATTGCTCATTCAGAAAAGTAAAAGCAAATTTGTATTGACAACTCCTCTCTATCTGAATACTGAAAAAACCATTACTGATATCCAGTACCGAGAAAAACTTTGCCTTAGCATTCAATCGAGACATGATGTCGGGGGTATCTGCTACAATTGGCGCCACATTTGGGGTACATTTATTAAACATACGCAGATCTAGAAGCATTCTATAAGAATTATCTGGTTTCTTAACTGCCCATAACGGATAGTTTGTCACCGAATTTGATTTGCGTATGACGCCTTGTTGAAGTAGTTCTTCAATAATTTTGGACAAAGGCTCAATTGAATCTGGAGGCAATCGGTACTGTTTCTGAGCTATGGGATCTGTTCCTTCCACTTTGACAACAACATCTTTCATCGTCCCTACCTCATTCTTAGATTGAGCCCATAACGAGGGATGTTTCTGCACAATTTCTACAAGAGTCAAGTCATTACAATCCATTTGTGGCCATACATGATTTGGGGATACCTCCTCAATTAAATTGATGACGGCCACTACACTGTAGTCACTTGGATCAATTACTACAGGCCCTTTAAGGTTATTACTTCTCCAAATCACTTGATTCCCTAAGTCAATGACCCAGCCTCGTTCTCTCATTACATCAGCCCCTAAGATATTTTCTGAGCTAGGACAATGCCAGATATCAATTTCAGTACACAAATAGCCAGGAATCTCAAACAAAACACCAGTAACCAAAGTTGCTGAAGTATTACCTTTACCACTAAAACCTACAATCGTGCAAACAGGTGAGTTAGATGTTATAGGTAAAGCTTGATTAGTCACACTTAATTGAGCTCCTGTATCAATTAGGAATGTAATCTCTTTTCCCTGTAATTTTCCCTTGACATATGGTCTGCCACAGTTGTCAGTTGACACTGGAGCTACATAGGTCAACTTACAGAGTGATTGATTCTTATCTAGTCACTGAGAGGGCGTCAGACCCCCCCTGACATTCTTTCCTGTTACATTAGTAGCAGTACTATTTGTTGTGAGCTCTTGCACCTGTCTTATTAGTGGAGTGTATGGGGACGTTGACTTAAATTGTTCACCAGTAGGTGGGGCTGTTGGCACCAGCCCATTCTCTTTCCCAAAATTTTGTGTTCTAGGGACAAATTTTCTATTTTTAAGAAATTGTTTACACTGCCACTTCAAATGTCCTCTTAGCCCACAATGATAACAACTAACATTTGGTCTGAATATCTTTTGGTTAGTATTATCAAATCGTTCAAAATTAGTAGGATTAGTTTGTGGCTTGTGACAGTCATTCTGAGTTAATTCTCGCCGTTTGTCAATTAGTTCCTGTACTGTAGATACTTTTACCTTTACAGTTGACATTTTCATTGCTCTTCTAATACGATCAATGAATATGGCTGCTTCTTGCAAACTAGGTTTTTCAGAGGCAAGCTGAACTGATACAGGATCTAGATATTTAAATTTCCTTACAAATGCTATAATCATTGCCTGTGGTTCATCTCCATCATCAACTCCCATTACCATTCTATAGGCTTTTTCAAATTTCAACAAAAATGCAAAGGGATCATCTTGCAGATTTACTTTTAGAGATTCAATTAAGTCAAGAGATGGAGATGAGTCACCAGTTGTAAACAGAATTAATTGCTTCAATCTATCCATATCATTTGCATGCACTAATTGACCTAATGCATCCTCTGTAGGTGTGTCCTGTAACCTTTTGGACATATGTGAAGGTATCCATAGCCTAAAAATGGTGTTTCTTTGATTGTTATTTAATTGGAATTTGTCTGTATTTGTTTCAAATACATCAATATTATGGAATGCATCCATCTTATCGTCATATTTAGGAATATCTTTGGCAATTTTTATTAATTGATCATTAATTTTTAAAGTCAATTTTGTTGCACTGTCTCTGAGCTTTTGTCTCTCAACTCCTCCTACGTCAAGTTCCTCATCAGAATCTATTGTTGAGGTACCAGATATTTCAGGGACAAAAGATACGCCCTTCTTACCTTCTTGTCTTGTGATAACTGACACCTTCTTATTTTCTAAACATAGTTTAGACAGTAACTGAGCTTGTCTGTCCCTAGCCCTCTCCAAGTTCTCTAATTGCTGAGCTAAAACAAAACAGTCGGGACAGCTGTTAAAGTCGTCAGTACTGTCATCAGGGTTAGATTCTGGTACAACTTTGTTAATCATGCAAATACTTTGTCTAGGTTGTAAATCCTCCACAATCAAGTCATTAAACGTTTTAAACATGCTTAGGACATTTTGCAGTTTCTTCTTAAGTTTATCAATACATAACAATTTCTTATCTATCTTCATATTCTCTAGCTCACATTGTTTGTACATACTAGCCCATAACTGTGCATTAGTAGGACAATTATCAAATTGAAAAGTTATTTTACTTTTGTTAGCATATGTTTTTATAAAATCCATGACTTACCCTTCTTAATGAACTCTCCTTGAATGGCTGTTGTATCACGCTGTATGGCTTTCTTGCGTCTGCCGTCAATAGCGTCTCTTAGCACTTGTTGTTCCAATAAAATCTGGAAGTCTGTATCCTCAAAAGGTTCTTTTCTTAATTATCTCCCGACAGTTTGCAAAAAGTGTACAGATATATCTGCCCTTCCCCCTGAGCAAGCTGGAGGGCAAAGGTCAGGAAAAAATACGCAGGGCTGGCACGCCAGATATGTAATAAAATATATAGGCCAAACACAAACTTCGTATCAGGAACAACACATAAATATGTATGTGCGTCAAAAATAGGCAGAGTCACTTAGATGCAAACAAAGGTAAAACATTTAATACGAACAAAAATAGAAGAAGAATATTAAAAGTAGATAACAAAAATAATACAAAACGAGTCTTACAAAACCTTGGAGAGGAATTTAGTTCATGACATCTGTCCTATGCATTCCTGAGGATGGAGGGAGGGAGTGTTGGGACGTGAAGAGTACGTGGATGGCAAGTACATCTCCCCTCTACCTCTCCTCCTATGCTTCTCCAAGGCCTTAACTTATATACACAGTTTGAATAATGATGTCAGTCTTGTCAGTCTATTGGTCTTCACCTAATTGGGTAAACATGCTCACTAAGATCTTTACACGTCGAGACCCTATTTTAGGTGGTGGCTGTACGCATACTGTAATGCCCTTTTAGAGTTACAACTATACCCTGCATTAGCAAGTTACTATCCTATCTATAGAATGCCTGTTCAGCAAATCCTTCATTCCATATCTTAAGGTCAAGGAAACCTTGAAGCCTATCATTGAACTATTGCCTATACCAATAATTATATATGGTCCATTTCTTAATTGAGGTTTATTAGAATCTTTTACATCTGGCAAACTCAAGACAGTAACCTCTGAAAATTATCCCCAATGTCCAACAGTCTGCGGTAACTTTGACCCATTCCTGAAGGAAGGAATGTATGGTTTTGTCGGGTTGTTTGAGACAGGGTTGTTCAACCTGCCTCCATGTCCTATTTGGGACGTTTTTAAACACGGCCAATTCCATTTTTTGGATTTTAACATTGTGTTGGAACTGGATGGTTCCCCTGATGGTGACATCACTAGAGAATTATTTTTACGTTTCCACATTTTATACCTAATTTTTATGTTTTACTCTTCACATTGCGATTAGAAAGCTAGGTTGAGTACAGTACCTGTATTCAACCTGCAGGAGAAGCTCAGTGTGGCAGATGTATAACTGACTAATTGGTTCCCTTCCATAAGTATATACAAACCACGTACGGCAGGGCAGCATTTTATCTGAGCTGGTCAGAAATCCGTAAAAATTACATGGATCTTGGAAAACATTGTGGTCACCCTACCGGATCGGTCACAGTACGTCCTGAGGTGGGTTTTCTGTGTCACTGCCTCTATCGTTGATCACCTCTTAAGCCTGTTTAAAGCAGGCATCCACTGACATATTTTATATGGCACACATGAACACTCCAGGAAGAGGCCACTCTGGGTTTTTTCGGTGTTTCTGAATGCCTCCATTACAGCAACACCGTTAATGCAAAGAAGGCGTCCTTTGACATGCCAGGCACGCCATTGGTAGGTAAGGGGTTCCTTGTTAAAACAAATGTTCGTGTCTTTTGGCAGTTTTACTGGAAAGAAAGTGCTCCTATTTGTATAAATGGTGGTATAAATGACCACTAGAAACTTCACCCGAGTCAATTGGAAACTAGCTGATGATGCATATTCCACACATGCACACTGAGAAGCAGTAAATGTTTTAGACTGACAGTATCTGCTGACTCTCCAAACCAAGGACTTGTGGGGTAAACAGTAGAAAAGCATAGAAGAAATTCTGTTGAATCCCACCATGTACTTGCACTGGGTAAACAAACATTATTTTAAAAAGAAACTCGCCTCTTTATATAAAACTCCCACTAAAAGTATCCTTATCATTGACAATTCAAGCCAGTACTCTCATCCATCCATGTTCCCCTTTATTTTGAAGCTACTTGACTTTGAAGCCTCTTACCGATTATGTCACTCACAACGTGGAGTGCAATATAATCTTATAAATATAGATGTGGCAAATAGCATACAATGTCCTTATGCAAGAAACATATTGTTGGAAAACCCACAAAACTATTTTAATTAATATATGGCTTGACATATGGGGCATCTGACATCACAATGAGCTGTTAATGCCCCCTTAATTGAAACTATGTCACACAAGAAAAACAGGAATGGACCTCCATTTCAAAGTTGATGTAACTTTTCCTGCTCTTTATTTCAGCTAACTACAGGCTTAGCATACATTGGTAGGTACACTAATTGAAAACGAAATATACGACGAAAAAAAACCGTGGGCCCTTGAAAGATAACACTCAGCTATTACATGCTTTAATAAAATATAATTAGATGACCCCCTTAAGTAGAAAAGGATACAATAGCAACCCTTTTAACTGAAGTTATGTACTAGAATTAGCAGACCGAAATATTTAATCACAATATAAAAACTACAAGTCCAACTCCTATCCATAAAGTATAAATATTGTCTGTAACCGAGCTCCCCTCGTATCGTTCTTTTTCACATTGGAAATACATCTTTAACGGGCTACCTCTCGATGAATACAATGCTGTTGTGTATACGAATACCACAATCTCTTCAGGGAGGAGCAGGTTAAATTAAGCACGTCATTGGCTGCGAGCTATCCGAGCAACCGCCATTTTTGTGTCTGCTAATCGTCAGAGTGGGACACGCTTATATAAAAAGCGGGAAAACTTTTCCGAAGGAAGGTAGCGAGGTATTAGAAATGTGCTGATGGGACTGAATACTGATTTTATTGGTCGTTCGTGTGACCAAAACAATACCTACTAAAATGTGTATATCCACAATTTCCCATTCTATATAAATACCGATTAACAGCTTTCCGAGTGATTTTTATTATACAAAGTACTATCGTTTACAGGATATAAATACTCATTCGGGGAAAATATAATTGAACTTATTTAATTTAATACAATTGACTGAGCAAGTATAGTGTATTTATTGTGTGTATGCTTGTCTAGAGAATGCAGAGTACGTGATTATAAAGTTGTGTTATATTACGTTTGTATCACATTATGTCTTTAGACAAAAATAGACTAGCTATATTGTTAATAAAAACGTGTAAACATGATAAGGTTCTGGATGTATTATATAAGGGTCAGGTTGGGTAGTTGGTGTTTTCTATGGAAATTTGTTATGAGTTATATAAATTCAGCTGTTCCCTTCTTGTTTTGGAAACTGATGCCTCACAACCATAGCTTCAATTAAAACTCAGACTATTTCTATTCAAAAACACAGCATTTGCCGGCAAATAACCATTCGGGCAAATCTAGTCTCTGCATGTTTCCTGATGTAAAGACTCAGAGCATAATCAGTCCTTCCTCTCTTCAGATTCAGGATAACTTTATGCCTATCTCATGCATGTTTAACCTCTTCTATCCCATGTGGTTTTCGGTACCTTAAATCCTGGGATTTTGCCGTTTTTGCGGTATGTTGGTTCAGCGATTATTCCCCTTTCTTGCGAACAGTGTACCCATGTAAACTATGTATTGTTTTTTCAAGGAGAGAGATGGCTTTCTTTTGATACCATAGTTAGATAATTACATGAAAATGTAGGATCAGGAATGTAGTAAAAATTAGAGGGAAAAAACTAATTGTTTTTATATATTTTCCTTCTGAATCCTTGCAAAATTAGGTAAAGTGATGGAAATCCCCTCCAAATGTATCAATTCAGCTGTCCTGATTTCAAAAGTACCAAATTTATATAGAATGTCCATACTTTCCCAGCACTTATAGGGAACATACTATAAGGTGGACATTTTTTTTTACAAACCCGTAGAATTTCATTAGGTATGATGGGATTGCAACTCTAATTTTAAGCAAATAAACCAAAAATATCCACAAAAGTATAGATTTCTGTAAAGCAGACAAACCAGACTATCATATGAGGGGTCAAAGTTGGCCACAGAAATTATTTCCTGTGCTTTTTTCACCCACATCTTAGTTTTAGATATCTTAGGTCTTCTAGATATTACTGGGCATGCGCGTCATAGATTCACATTCCACATTTTGCTTTATTGGCACTATGTCCCATTTGGGCCTGTTTAGCTCCCCCTAATTCTAAATGCCCCCATAAAAAGTAAATATTTCTGTAAAGCAGACAACCCAGAGTATCTCATCAGGGACATTTGGACATTTTTCATGCAGCCATTTGGCCACAATCAACGCCAAAGTTGCAAAGCAATAATTTCCTGCTCTTTTTTTCAGCAACACTTTTGTGTTGCTTAGATTGTTTTGCACATGGGATGTGTTATAGCAGAGATACCCAGCCAAAACTGTTTAGCTGCATCTCCTAGTTATGGAAATACCCCACATCCTTTGTTTTTTTTCCATCCCTTATGTATAGTTCCCTATAGGGTAGTATTTTTCATACTTATGGCTTAACGGGTTTGGGGGTTGGGAACTGGGGCAGGGGGGTTATACCTTTTGGATGTTGTGCTAGACCAATGGGATGTGACATCACGTAGCTCACTTTATTTTTTGTTTTTTTGTATTTTAGTGCTTTTTTATTGTTAAAACACTTTTTTTCTCAGCTGGTGAGAAGAGTGAGAAACATTGTTCCTCCCTGCGAGCCCCCTGCACCGATCACACTGTGATGTACATGCAAGTCTCCATAGATTTGCATTGGGGATTACAGTGTACGTCATCTGACTATACAGATCCTGCAGGGGATATCCTGTCCTCCGATGAACTTCCGGGTGATATCAGCAGTGACGCGACACGGAAGGGAATGCCTTTTAAATGTAAAGGCTTTTCGGTGCTCGCTCCAGCAGCGTTACAGGAGATCGGGTAGCAGAAAGCCAACGACTCTGGCTTCTGCTGACCAGGGAGTCCAGGCTGAAAGCCTGGTCTCCTGTGTAGCAGCAGGGATGTGTCCCTGCCGTTGCAAGAAAGTCATGACACACCTGTACATCCTAAAGGGCTTTACTGAATGCATTTTTAGGATGTACAGGTACATCTATAGGGGACTGAAGGGTTAAAATTCAATCTCTGTATTAGCCTATAACACTTCTGCAGGGAGGCTGTTCTATTTATCAGTAAAAAAAAAGTTATTCGTAGTAACTCATACACTGTTAGTTGTGTTAAATTGAGTTTCCATTTCAGCTAATGAATGCATAGCCACAGAACTATGAATTTGCATCTCTTTTTGATTCTGGGCACCTGAGCTTGATTTTAGCAATGTAAATTCAGGGATTAGTGAATTTGGAAGATGTCCCTCTAAATGTTTCATATAAACGAAATGTACCCTGTCGAAGCCGGTACCTATACTGGCAAAACACGAGTCAGACACACCTCCTTTGCTGTCCACCGATTACTATTATTTTCTTTTTACATTTTTTTTTTTTTTTTTAGGCAGAGTAGAGTTTTTAGTCTATAGTGGTTCACTCAGTGTAGACCCCAATTCCTCGGGACTTGAATAGAGTTTTTGGCAGGGAGTTCATTATATGACAGGGTGAGTTAAGTTTTACGTATCACTTTTGTAATTGAAGCACTGCTTGGCAGAACTTTATGCGTGCCTGTCTGTAGTATATGAAATCCACATACCAAATGGTCAAGAATGGAACATAAGAATTCACAGGTTATTCTTCCAAAGGTGAAACCAAAGAGTCTCTTTTACATAGTGCTACCGAATGCTACAGTATTTTACATCCAGAATGTGCAATACTGATTATATGCAGCCCCTAACATGGTGATACTATGTGCATTAACCAAGACAAGCCTATTGGTTATCTGCCATCAAATTCTATGTTTCTAATTTATTATGGACTTAATAACCTTTTTTCAACACACATTTTTTTAGTGAAAGATAAACTATATGGACAAAAGTATTGAGACATACCTCTTAATTATTGAATTTAGGTGTTTCAGACACACAAGTTTATTAAATCAAGCACCTAGCCATGCAGTCTGCATTTACAAATGAAAAAAATGGGTCGTTATAAAGAGCTCAATGAATTCAAGCGTGGAACTGTGGTAGGATGCCACTTTTGTAATTGGTGACATTTTATCCCTGCTAGGTATTCCATGGTCAACTGAAATTGGTATTATTGGAAAGTGGAAGCGTTTAGGAACAGCAGCAACTCAGCCACAAAGTGGTAGATCACACAGAGCGAGTCACCTGGTGCCGAGGCACATGGTGTGTAAAAGCTGCCAACGCTCTGCTGGTTCCAAACTTCCACTGGCATTACTATTAGCACAAAAAACGTGTGTCTGGACCTTCATTGAATGAGTAGGTGCATGCAAGCCTCACATAACCAAAAGGTGTTTTGTGGCGTTATGAATCAGGCTTCTTTGATGAGTGAGTCTGGGTTTGGTGGATGCCAGTAGATACCTGACTGCATTGTGCCAACTGTAAAGTTTGGTTGAGGAGGGATAATGGTATAGCGCTGTTTGTCAGTGGTTGGGCCCCTTACGTCCAGTGAAGGGAAATCTTAATACTTCAGCATACCAAGAGATTTTGTACAGTGATATGCTTTATGGAGAAGGCCCTTTTCTATTACAGCATGACTATGCCCCAATGCACAAATCAGGTCTATAAAGACATGGTTGGAAGAGAGTTTTGTGTGAAAGAACTTGACCGGTCCACACAGAGCCATGACCTCCACCCCATCAAACACATTTGGAGTGAACTGGAATGGCAATTGAAAGCCAGGCCTTCTTGTCCAACATCAGTGCCTGACCTCAGAAATGTTCTACTGGATAATTGATCCAAAATCTTGTGGAAAGCCTTCCCTGAATAGTGGAAGTTGTTACAGCTGCAAAAGGGGGGCACCTACATATTAATGTGTATGTATTTAGAATGCAAAATGTCAGAAAAGTCCTTGTTGGTTGAATGGTCAATTATTTTGTCCATATAGTGTAGTTAGGTATGGTTTCAAAAGGAAAGCTCTACTCGTTCTTAAAAAGATAGAGTTTGTGTAGGTACACTAAATGATAAAAAGAGAAATTGGGGCTGAACAAAGACATAAAAAAATTACAAAATTGTTTTCATATTCGTGTTACAAAGCCTGCTTCCCTTAAAAGGTTAGTATATAGCTGATTATATAAACTGTTATTTAATGTGCATTTTCTATTCTGAATAAAAAAACAGGATCAGAAATGTGCATGCACTCTGGAGAATCATTATACACCCTGGAAATCCCCATTGATATACAACTATAGAGTATCTGTAAATTGAATCCCGTATTAATTAGAAATTATATTTTTTCTGTAGGTCATTTCTTCTGTAAAATGTCTTTGAAACCTTTCTCGTTTCCATTTCCTGAAACCCGATTCTTTCATACCAAAAAGTATGTGTACAAGTTCCGAATTCGCTATGGCACCAATTTTAAGTAAGTTTCATATGGATAAAGACAATTCATAATGTATAGATTTGATTTTTTTACGCAAAAAGGCAGAAAAAATCATGTAGACAGGGTACATGTTTAAAGGAATAATGTATTTTTCCTGACTGTCTGAGCAAAAAAAATGTATATTAATACCCATTCATTAATTTTAAAAAAAACATACTTGCTTACAGAGCTGCATCACCCATCCTCCTCTGTGGTTTGATGATCCTTGACACTGATTGGCTGATTCAATCAGCCAGTCAGTAGCAGGAAAGCACTCCCCCTGCAACACTTGCTGAACAAGTGCAGAACCCCCCCATGCATTTGCAAGGGAGAGACTAGATAAAAGTAAAGGGGCACCCAGATACCATTTTTCCTTAAAGTTTAAAAAAGAATATTGTTTTTTTTTTAAACTAAAAGAGCTGATATATTGTTGTTATCCAAAGATATTTTTTATTTTTTTTTAGCGTACAGGCTGAAGACAGCAGTAAACATATTACAGAAGAAATAGTGGTGGGTGCAGTAGAATTACTTGTGATATTAAGATGTGCATATATTGTTTACATAATGTTTACATTTACATTATACTTGTATTTCAACATATTTGGTTGCAGCACTTAAGGTTAGGTAAATGCATGCAGTTGCCTGCTAAATACAGCGCACGCTCCTGCGTTGTGTATATCCATATACACGTATCCATCAACAAGCAGCGATAAAGGTAATCCAGAGGGACTATTGGTTACTGGCCAGATATTTGCCAGTAGGGCCCAAATCAAACTAATTTACAATCTAGAAATAGTACAAAGGCAACAAAAAGATAAGAAAACACATATCTATCCCTATGTCAAACCAAATTATAAAAGTAATGGGAATGAAATGTTTTTTTTTTCTAAAAATCCAAGCATGCCCCCCGTTGAGTTACTCTATAGTAGTTGTATATATATGTAGGTAACAGTTCACAACATATCGCAGAGCAAGCACATAAAAGAAGGGGTTCAGTTCTATAAATAATCTGAAGAAAAAATACACATTTACACAAGTACGTTTTTAAAAGTACCCGGAGCCCCCCTTTGGTGGTAAGAGGCTCGTTACTTATATGGGCCGTTCCCGTAACTCAGAGCTTCCTTGTAGTGACATTGAGACTTTGCGTCACCCAGGTTTCCAAATGAAGCCCAGAGAGTTTCCAGGTATGGGGACGGGCACTTGCAAATGCATGGTATTATTATTTATATAGTGCCAACAGTTTGCGCAGCGCTTAATACAATACATATATTCAAAGGGTATGACAAGACAATAAACCGATACATTAGGTGGAGAGAGCCCTGCTCGCAAGCTTACAATCTTGAGGGTAGCAAGCATTTGGCTTTTTTCACCAGCATGCCAGTCAGGGGTTGGTCCCACTGATGTCAGTGGGCATTCCCTCTGACATTTTGGTACACACCCCCAATTAGGAGGGGCAATGGGCAGGGAGTGTGGTGTGTCAGCGGCATTTCTCCCGGAGTATCCAAGCCATAACCCGGAGAGTTACCAGGTATAGGCGCTAGTCGGACAATATAAATTATTCTCTAATCTGTGAGTTAAGGTTAGCTGCAGCAACATTATCCATTTTGCCATGATGCCCAGTTAGACGGAGATGATCTCACATCAACTCACCGCCATTACTTGCCTCGTCATTGCTGATTTATTTCTATATTAGATAAAAATTGTACCTATAATTCCTGGTGTTAATACTGAATTTTTAAACGTGTCAAGTATTTCAGCGGAACTTAATTCAGAAATATGAGGGCTGATACTCTTTTTCTTTTACAGGCTTCAATTCGAGCTGTACTCGCCAACCATGATAATTTGCACCCTTTCTCTACAAAGAGCTTTATAATCTTCCCTTGTATCCTTTAACTATAAAAGAAAAAACGAAATCAGATTTTAACTCTGTAATTTACAACCTTTACCAAACATCCTTAGATAAGAGTAAATGGGATAGCTCTTGCCGCCTGCGGTTTAAACATGGACCTAAATCCCTTCTCCCCTTTTCTTATATCTTTACGATTTATATTGAGCCAAAATCTTTATTACTAGATGGTAAGTTAAAAGTTTCACAACAGTGTGAGTACAGTCTAGTTTTGTCATTTGACCCATTTTATATAACTGATTTAAGTTTATTGTTTGTAGTTAATTTCATAATTGCATTAAAAATATTTAGTAAATTCTGATCTTTTTAATATCAACATCCATCAACTTCTCCATTTTTGTAACATTGTAATAGCATTACAATTTATGTAAATTTTCCAGAATGTGTATTTCTGTTTTTTGCTCATAAATGTAGTGAGTGTGAGGTCTTTTTGTTTTATTTATGTTTATTTACGCAGAAAAATGGCCCGTCTCTGAAAATTGTAGGGCGACAGATAACAAGGTTTGTATACATGGATAATCTGTGATTGTGCCTTATATCATGTGTTGTACATGTATGGATGTGGGAAAAGTTAGTGTAATGGATCGTTTAACTTGATAAGCTTCAAAATTGTACGATTCTCTTGCTAAAACGGAACATAGCCATTTCTATAAGGCTACCAGCTGTTTGTTTTAGATAGTGCTCCTGTAGCTTTAGTCAGTGTTTTTGCAATGTAACTTCATGAAATGACATTGAACTCTGCGACCTGTGTGACCATTAATATGTATCATGATATATCATATTCTTCAGCACTGTGCAATGGGAATAACAAGTAGTGCATAACATAACAATTTGACTAGGGCTGCAACTAACGATTATTTTAATAATCGATTAGTTGGCCGATTATTTTTTCGATTAATCGATTAATCGGATAAAAAAAAATATGCAAATTTTTCGTTTATTTAAAATAATTTAATGAACTGGATGTTAAAAAACAACTTAAAATTTACATTAACATTCTTATTTTGTTATGATGTAATAAAAAACAATATTTTCAAAGTACAAGAACCCAAACACAATATTTATGAAACAAAATAACCCCAAACATTCTGAAAAGAGGTGGACTATTACTGTTCAAGAAACTTTGCCCCAGCCCTGGCACATTGCACCCAGCACTTTGCACCCAGCCCTGGCACTTTGCACTCAGCACTTTGCCCCAGCCCTGGCACTTTGCACCCAGAACTTTGCACCCAGCCCTGGCACTTTGCACCCAGAACTTTGCACCCAGCCCTGGCACTTTGCACCCAGCACTGGCACTTTACACCCAGCACTTTGCACTGTGCCCCTGCACCCAGTCTCCAACTCTGCCCTGCACCCAGCCCTGCCCCCACATTCTGCCCTGCACCCACTCTCACACCCTGCCCTGCATCCCCACCCCCACTCTGCCCTGCACCCAGTCTCCTGCCCTGCATCCCCACCCCCACTCTGCCCTGCACCCAGTCTCCTGCCCTGCCCCCACACTCACACCCTGCCCTGCATCCCCACCCCCACTCTGCCCTGCACTCAGTCTCCTACCCTGGCCTGCCCCCCCACTCTGCCCTGCATCCCCTGAAACCCCACCCCCGCGATCCGCTCTGTGCGAATAGAGCCACTCGCACAGAGCGATTCGCACAGACATGAAGAATACTTACCTCCGGAACGCGTCACATCCGTAACTAAAAGAAGGCGGAGACTGCAGAGCGTGTAGCAGAAGCGGGGAACGCTCGCGGAGGTAAGTAAAAGGAGCCGAGTGCTCCAACAACGAATCGATCACTCGATTAATCGATTTTATCGATTCGTTGTTTCAGCCCTAAATTTGACTTACAGAACAAGAGATAAGTAGGGCCCTACTCAAATGAGCTTACAATCTAGAAGTAGGTAGGTTATATCTGAGCACAGGACAGACAAAGATCATTGGGTAGGTAGGAGTGTATTTGGACCTGAGTGAGGAGATGTAAATAGGGGAACCGCTATGAAGAGCTTTAAAGTAAGAGGAGTTTGAAAAGAATCCTGAAGTGTATAGGAAACTGTGAAGAGATTAAGGGAAGAAGTCTTAGTATAGCGATGGGTGAGGAAGATAAGTTTGGCAGCAGCATTCATGATGGGTTGTTAAAGGGGCCATACGGGTATGACAGCTAAGACCGAGTTACAGTAGACCAAGAGGAGAGATAACAATATATATATTGTATGCATTTATATACAGTATGCTAATACTAAACATAACTTTTTTTAACATTTGTTCTGGCCATTAGTGAAGTTTTATACTAGTGTGTATATATATATATATATATATATATATATTGTCACGCACAGCGTAAGGTAGAACCTGTAATCAGGTAGAACAGCGTGTGCAAGTCCCAAAGACAGAACACCAGAGTCCAGTATAGAATAGCCAATGAGCAAGCCAGGGTCAGGAAGCCAGAAGTCAGGATCGTTGCAGGGTAAGCCGAGGTCAGGAAGCCAGAAGTCAGGATCGTTGCAGGGTAAGCCGAGGTCAGGAAGCCAGAAGTCAGAATAGTCGTAATGTAAGCCGGAGTCAGATGCCAGGAATCAATAACAGGAACGCGTACTGGGATGACACTATACAAATAGGTACAACCATCAGAAGGCAAGGTGAATGGTTTCTGAGGCTCTTAAATAGAAAGAGGAAGTGCAGACTTCAATTAGCATTCTCCCGCCATAAATTCAAAATGCCGTTACGTCACTTCCGGTCCGCGGCCATCTTGGGGTTGGCGAGACCTCAAATTACAAAAAGGACCGGTAGTACCGGCTGGCGCCACTAGGTGGCGTGCGGAAGAGCGCGTACGCGCGGCAGGACCAGACCAGGATTCAGAAGGCGGCGGCTGCCGTGTGGAGTTGCGGGGTCTTCCCCGTCCTCGCGGCGGCAGAAGCTGTCTTGCGGAGGAGGGGGGTCTTCCTCTCCTCCGCGGCGGTTGAAGCTGCTGTGGTAGGGCGGGGGGTCTCCCCCTTCTCCTCGGCAGCTGTGGCTGTTGCGGTAAGGTGGGGGGTCTCCCCCTCCTCCGTGGCGGCTGAGGTTGCTGCGGCAAGGTGGGGGGTCTCCCCCTCTTCCGTGGCGGCTGATGCTGCTGCGGCAAGGTGGGGGGTCTCCCCCTCTTCCGTGGCGGCTGAAGATCCGCGGACCCGGAGGGACCGGCAGCCAGGTACGTTACATATATATATATATATGTTACAGTCCAATGCCTTAAATATTACATTACATACTGAGGTTCTGGTGTGGAAGAATGTTCAGACTGGCAGAGGCGCTACTGTAGATAGAGGCATTGGACCCTTTGGAATTATGAATATAATGGCCACCTGCAGAAGGTTTTCTGCTTTTATAATTAAAAATTCACAAGTTTCTTCTCAGCACTCCCCATGCACGAAATCACAAACTTGCTTTGATTACTGCACGTACACATTTGGGAAAGGGAACAATTGTGTTTTGTTCAAAAAGGATTTCAAAGTAAATTACATGACATGCTTAGTGGAGACATGTTCTGTAAAACCATACTGTATAGTGGGAATAACATTGAAAGACATCTTTTGTTTTAATGTAAGACATGACTATGTTAATGTAAAATTTGCTTGGTTGGTTGTAATGTTATTATCAACTTTGTGTTCAACTTCATTAAAGAAAGAAAAACAAGAAATACTGTGTGAGAGGAACTGTGGGAAAATGGGTGAGATACATTCTTCTCTTCTGTTCGATATAATAATAAGTGCTAAGATGCTTGCAGTCCTTCCCATTTAATGCCAACTGATACAAGCAAATGGGGCTGAGCCATATTCACATTTACTTACTTAACGAAAAGGCACATTTATTACATGCCCGACTGAGCGGAACCCACCATTATTTGTAACCTTTTTAATTTGCTCTTGACCAATGACGTGCCAGACACAACACAGAAAAACGTCATGGCATTAAATGAACTTGGAATGTGATAAAATGTTGCTTTCTTCTCTCAAATTGCTGTAATGCCTCAATGTGGAAGCATTCAGCAACACTGAAAACCCACCTCAGGACACACTATGACCGATCCAGGGAGCGGGCATAAGCGCCATTGTGAGAGATGTTGCCTTTCGCAAGATGGCAGCGACCACTAAAAAATTAGGGTCCAGATCTTCCTAAGAATTCTAACTGGTATTCAACCATGCAAGTTAATGGAGTCCAGCTTAAGTTTGCTAGTCTGTCAATTATAGTCTTGTCATACCCCTTGAGTATATGTATTGTAAAAAAAAGGCTGCGTTGTTGGCGCTATATAAATCAAATATAATAATACTAAATCAAAGATAATAATACTAAGCACAATGTGCAATACTAAAATAAATAGAAAAAAATGTGGTTACATGTAAAAATAATGCTCCAGTGATGTCTCCATCAGGGGAACCATCTAGCACAAACAAAATGTAAAAAATAAAAATTTAAAAATACCCTTCGTCTAGTTTTCAAAAATATATGGTTTGATGGGGTAAATTGAATCACCCGGTTTCAAAGATGTCCCAAACTGTGTGTTAGGATTGAAGCTAGTTTAAAATGTCAAGTCAACTTTAATAAGCAAAATTTATGGAAGAAGCCTCAGGGTTGTTTTAATGAAAGGAATTATCTCCCAATTTCAAAGTGCTCTCAATGTATTTATTTTTGTGAAGCATTTCTACATAAAATTGTACTTCTTTTGTTAGAGGATGCTAGTGAGCAGGATACCAGCTCATCGTTTGCTGATGATGCCCAGAAAGGTGGCATTCTAAAGTTTCTAACAAGGTATAAGGTTAAGTTTAAGTGGTTAAAAGATTACAATTTTCATTTTACTGTGATCAATATATTTAGCTATGAAGAATTTTATTATGATAGCTGCTTTATTTTATGTTTTTTCCATATAACATATCTTCCTCCAAATGTACTATAAGTGAAAATGAATACAGAAATAAAAAATGTTTAGTAGTGTGAACACTAAAACAACAGATTTGTGGAGTCCAGAGTTTGTGGAAAGCACTCAAATGATGAAACATAAAGAAGCGTTGTTTTAAATCAAATAAGAGGTGGGTAAACTTCATACTTCCAATGAGGCAAAACCTTATTATGTCATCTCCTGCCACAGCATAACTAAATCTGTATAAGTCACTTCATGATATTTTGTCAGAACAGAACCAGCTAACAATATTAATAGTAATCCACAATGTTGTACTTCTATCTACTAGCCCACAGACGTTTGTGTCAAAGCTCAAAAACCTAGTTGTATCACATAACCTAGGTTCACTGCTAGAATGTGGTTATAAACAAAAGCTGACTGGTTGCCCTTCTTATGAAGGAGTTATAAACTTGTACCCTGTTAGTGTAGTCTGACAAAGAGGCCTCAGTATTGTTTTTTTTTATTGAGTTAAGACATAACAAATAGTGCATAACATCAATTAAATGTTGTATTCATAAAACTATATCATGCATCACTTCTGATTATAACATTTTTTTCTTTTATTTATTATTCTTTTTTTTTAACTTTCCAGCCTCATGCCATTCCGGTTCCTGTCTCGCAGAAGAAACTCCAACTAATACCTTTGCTCTTTATGCTGTATGCAACAACTATAAGTTGCTTATTGACTTTAATAACAGTAAGCTATGATTGGGAATGGATGAGACACTTGAGATAGTGTAGAGTTAATGTGCATGTTTCCTGAATTGTCTTCTTTTTAAATATAGCATTAAATGTTGAAACTGTCAAAATGTTGCATTTGTTTCTATAAATATACATGCCTGGAGGTGAAAGTTTCTTTCTGTCTGGGTGACAAAATGTCTTTCTGTCTGGGTGACAAATGTGCTCAGTGATAAATACAAGAGACCTAAGTGTGTGCTGTAGTATGGATACATGGATGAAAGATCGCTAAAAGTCACGTTTAGAGTAGGTTGAACAGTAGGAACATTGTATAATATTGAAACAAAATTACTTTGATGGAATGCCAATTAGAGCCCCTAATCTAACTGGTTTAACCCCTTCGTGACAAAGGCTGATTTTACTTTTTGTACCCTTCGTGACAATGGCCTTTTTAACATTTCTGCGCTGCTCGTGTTTAGCTGTAATTTTCTTCTTTCCCGTTTACTGAACCCACACACATTAGATATTGTATTTTTCAGGACAAGAAGGGCTTTCTTTAGATGACATTGTTTTGATTGTATCTTATTATTTACTACTAAAAAAAGTATAAAATATGGTGAAAAACTTAGAAAAAAATGACTGTTTCTAACTTTTAGTTGAAAAATCTTTTACTCATCTATAAAAGGTAATGAAAAAACCTGCTAAATAGATTCTACTATTTGTCCTGAGTTTAGAAATACCCAATGTTTTTATGTTTTTTTGCTTTTTTCTACCCATTATGGGGCAATAAGTACAGGTAGCGTTTTGCTATTTCAAAGCCATTTTTTCCAAATCTGGTAATTCTTCCCCCCATGTGCCATTTCGGGTATCTTTGAACCCGGCCAATGCAATTTACCCCATCAAGTCATATATTTTTGAAAACTAGACACCCCAGGGTATTTCAAATGCTAGTATTTTAACTCTTTCCATGCACCATATCTACCACCAGTCTTTGTCAAACTTTGTGGTAGTCATTTTTTTGCATTTGTTTTGCCACACACATTTTACTTCAGGTATGAATTAAAATGTTCTCGTTTATGTCACTATCACAAAACACCCCAATATGTGTTCAGCAACATCTCCTGAGCGCAGTGATACCCCACATGAATGATTTTGCCTGGCTGTTTGGGGGCAAAAGGGCCACATTTGGGGCATGCGCATTTTTCAATGTTGAACTTTGGCATTTGGGGATCCACTGCCCATGCCCTATTTGGTACATCTTTGAGCCGGGCCATTTCAGTGTGCCCAACAAAACCATATATTTTTGAAAACTAGACACCCCAGGGTATTTTAAATGCTGGTATTTCAACTCTTTGCATGCACACATTTTACCACCAGCATTGTTTCAAAGTTTGCAGTAGTATTTTTGTGTGTGTATTTTTCCCACACACACCTACTTTATGTATGAATTTACAGCTCCTGGTATATGCCGCTGTCACACGACACCCCAATATGTGTTCAGCAACATCTCCTGAGTACAGTGATACCCCACATGCATGAATTTGTCATTTTTTGGGGGAACTAAAAGGCCACATTTGGTACGTGTGCATTTTTCTAATTGGAAATTAGATGTGTGGCCATCCTTCCCCCGGTGTTAATTGGGACCTTGTTGAACCTGGCCGATTCAATTTACCCCATCAAATCATACCTTTTTTAAAAGTAGACACCCCACGGGCATTTAATATGCCAGTATTTTAACTCTTTCCATGCGAGAATTGTTTTAAGCTAATATGCTAATTTTAGGACTTGCTCACAAAAATATATTTTTTATATATATATTTTATATTTTGTTGCCTTTTTTAAAAAAAATTTGTAAACATTTTTTTTTCAACTTGGAGGTTCCCCTGATAGTGACATCAGTGGGAAATGATTTTTACATTTTACTGTTTTTTTACTATTTTTTTCTAATTATTAATTTTATTTTATTTTTTTATTTTTTTTTTACTAATCACAATGTGATTAGAAAGCTGGGCTCCATTGACTTGCATGGTGAATGCAGTACCTGTATTCAACCTGCAAGTGGAGCCAGAGTTCTCTAGATGGTCTGGAGACCGTCTAGCGAGCTTTTAAAACTTGCTTGTTTCTCTTGCAGGGCGGCGGCCATCTTCCTTGATGGCGAAGATCACCGGCAGCTGCGGCTGTGACCGCTCTCCGGAGCGGTCACAGCCCACCGAAAGGTAAGTGTTTGGTGTCGCTGGATGCCTCCTGATCGAGGCATTCCAGCGACACCATTTAAGTTTAGGAGGCGATCGTTGATCGCCTCCTAAACGCTTTTAAAACGGGCGTCCGCCGCCATACAAAGTATGGCGGATGTTGACGCCCCGTGGAGGGGCCAGAGATGGCCCCTTCGTGCCGATCGCGGCGTTGCTGAATGCCTCGAGGTCGAGGCATTCAGCAACGCTTTTTGGGTGCAGAAAGCGAAAGTAGATCGCTTTCTGCACCCGTTTAAAGACGTGCCGGTCCTGGCACGTCAATTGTCGTAAAGCACATGCTTTTCCGTGTCGTGCCAGGACCGGCAATTGTCGTTAAGGGGTTAAATATCATGGGTGTGGAGATTAAAACAACAGATGGGAGCAACAGACTGGTTGCATCTTTTTGTATATCTCCATTGGTGGATACCAGGGTTTAACAAACACCAGGAGCAGCCACTGCTAGATGTTTTATCTGGAAACCAGGTTGACTCCTTAAGAAGTTACTTAGCTACATACATGTTTCTATAGTTAGCAATGGCAAAAAAACAAAACAAAAGTCCATTAAGTTTGACCTATCAAAGATATCTAATTGCATCGATCCAGATGAAAGCCCTATGATGAGATCATTTCTTAGGCCCCTCTATATTGTTTGGCTATACCTTTCTGATAAATTTGTGCCAGGGTCAGTTGTTGTAACCAGGAGGCATACACATTTCACATGTTGCTGACCAACATGTGTAAAGTACTGCTCTGCAATATGTGAAATCTATGGTAAATTGAGTCGTTTGCGATTTCTCGGCCTATTCCCCCAATTTAACTCATCATGAATTTACAACCCTTCATGAATTTACAACCCTTCATGCATTTTTTTTATGTTTAAAAGATTTTTATTGATAACAAGACACAGCATGTGACAGAATAAAAAATGCAGATGGTTCATGACATATTGTGACTGTGTCCTGTCTGTTTTTTTTTTTATAATAAGCAAAAACTTAGCTAAACAGTACCAGCAACATGAATGCACAAGGGCCTTATACACATAAGGAGGGGGAGAGAGTAGTGCGGATAATAGAAGCCCGACAATTGTGGCAGAACAGATACTAGAGCCATAGACACATGGCAGAAACATAGTGGCACTTAGGCGAGTCAACAAACGGGAGAGGGTCCCAGTCAAGGAATTTGGAGTCTCGTAGGCTGAAACCCCGTGTAACTGCAGGCAAGACTGCAGGGTGGCGTATAGGAAGTGTGGGCCGGCACGAGGGTCCAGGGACCACACATCGTGACAGGGAACGGAAAAAGCCTACCCAGCACATCGAAGAGAATGATTAGCTGAAACCCCATTGGCGACAATGTAGCAGTACGGCCAAGATCAATCATTAATGTGGAACTCAGTTGCAGGGACAAATACCCCATCGCCCCCCACCCGCGAATCAAACCCACCCCCGGATTTCAGGGAAACAGGGCAGCAACGGTGAGCAAGTTGGGGGGGAGCGAAGGGGGCATCATAGAGAGAGAAAGAAAGAAATACAAGGGAAAAAAAGGGGGGGGGAGTGAGAGCTAAGAGTGTGAAGAATTAAAATTGGTAAGGGGACAGGACCCCAGGCTTATATCTAGAGGGCTGGCTGTTTGGGGGCAAAAGGGCCACATTTGGGGCATGCGCATTTTTCAATGTTGAACTTTGGCATTTGGGGATCCACTGCCCATGCCCTATTTGGTACATCTTTGAGCCGGGCCATTTCAGTGTGCCCAACAAAACCATATATTTTTGAAAACTAGACACCCCAGGGTATTTTAAATGCTGGTATTTCAACTCTTTGCATGCACACATTTTACCACCAGCATTGTTTCAAAGTTTGCAGTAGTATTTTTGTGTGTGTATTTTTCCCACACACACCTACTTTATGTATGAATTTACAGCTCCTGGTATATGCCGCTGTCACACGACACCCCAATATGTGTTCAGCAACATCTCCTGAGTACAGTGATACCCCACATGCATGAATTTGTCATTTTTTGGGGGAACTAAAAGGCCACATTTGGTACGTGTGCATTTTTCTAATTGGAAATTAGATGTGTGGCCATCCTTCCCCCGGTGTTAATTGGGACCTTGTTGAACCTGGCCGATTCAATTTACCCCATCAAATCATACCTTTTTTAAAAGTAGACACCCCACGGGCATTTAATATGCCAGTATTTTAACTCTTTCCATGCGAGAATTGTTTTAAGCTAATATGCTAATTTTAGGACTTGCTCACAAAAATATATTTTTTATATATATATTTTATATTTTGTTGCCTTTTTTAAAAAAAATTTGTAAACATTTTTTTTTCAACTTGGAGGTTCCCCTGATAGTGACATCAGTGGGAAATGATTTTTACATTTTACTGTTTTTTTACTATTTTTTTCTAATTATTAATTTTATTTTATTTTTTTATTTTTTTTTTACTAATCACAATGTGATTAGAAAGCTGGGCTCCATTGACTTGCATGGTGAATGCAGTACCTGTATTCAACCTGCAAGTGGAGCCAGAGTTCTCTAGATGGTCTGGAGACCGTCTAGCGAGCTTTTAAAACTTGCTTGTTTCTCTTGCAGGGCGGCGGCCATCTTCCTTGATGGCGAAGATCACCGGCAGCTGCGGCTGTGACCGCTCTCCGGAGCGGTCACAGCCCACCGAAAGGTAAGTGTTTGGTGTCGCTGGATGCCTCCTGATCGAGGCATTCCAGCGACACCATTTAAGTTTAGGAGGCGATCGTTGATCGCCTCCTAAACGCTTTTAAAACGGGCGTCCGCCGCCATACAAAGTATGGCGGATGTTGACGCCCCGTGGAGGGGCCAGAGATGGCCCCTTCGTGCCGATCGCGGCGTTGCTGAATGCCTCGAGGTCGAGGCATTCAGCAACGCTTTTTGGGTGCAGAAAGCGAAAGTAGATCGCTTTCTGCACCCGTTTAAAGACGTGCCGGTCCTGGCACGTCAATTGTCGTAAAGCACATGCTTTTCCGTGTCGTGCCAGGACCGGCAATTGTCGTTAAGGGGTTAAATATCATGGGTGTGGAGATTAAAACAACAGATGGGAGCAACAGACTGGTTGCATCTTTTTGTATATCTCCATTGGTGGATACCAGGGTTTAACAAACACCAGGAGCAGCCACTGCTAGATGTTTTATCTGGAAACCAGGTTGACTCCTTAAGAAGTTACTTAGCTACATACATGTTTCTATAGTTAGCAATGGCAAAAAAACAAAACAAAAGTCCATTAAGTTTGACCTATCAAAGATATCTAATTGCATCGATCCAGATGAAAGCCCTATGATGAGATCATTTCTTAGGCCCCTCTATATTGTTTGGCTATACCTTTCTGATAAATTTGTGCCAGGGTCAGTTGTTGTAACCAGGAGGCATACACATTTCACATGTTGCTGACCAACATGTGTAAAGTACTGCTCTGCAATATGTGAAATCTATGGTAAATTGAGTCGTTTGCGATTTCTCGGCCTATTCCCCCAATTTAACTCATCATGAATTTACAACCCTTCATGAATTTACAACCCTTCATGCATTTTTTTTATGTTTAAAAGATTTTTATTGATAACAAGACACAGCATGTGACAGAATAAAAAATGCAGATGGTTCATGACATATTGTGACTGTGTCCTGTCTGTTTTTTTTTTTATAATAAGCAAAAACTTAGCTAAACAGTACCAGCAACATGAATGCACAAGGGCCTTATACACATAAGGAGGGGGAGAGAGTAGTGCGGATAATAGAAGCCCGACAATTGTGGCAGAACAGATACTAGAGCCATAGACACATGGCAGAAACATAGTGGCACTTAGGCGAGTCAACAAACGGGAGAGGGTCCCAGTCAAGGAATTTGGAGTCTCGTAGGCTGAAACCCCGTGTAACTGCAGGCAAGACTGCAGGGTGGCGTATAGGAAGTGTGGGCCGGCACGAGGGTCCAGGGACCACACATCGTGACAGGGAACGGAAAAAGCCTACCCAGCACATCGAAGAGAATGATTAGCTGAAACCCCATTGGCGACAATGTAGCAGTACGGCCAAGATCAATCATTAATGTGGAACTCAGTTGCAGGGACAAATACCCCATCGCCCCCCACCCGCGAATCAAACCCACCCCCGGATTTCAGGGAAACAGGGCAGCAACGGTGAGCAAGTTGGGGGGGAGCGAAGGGGGCATCATAGAGAGAGAAAGAAAGAAATACAAGGGAAAAAAAGGGGGGGGGAGTGAGAGCTAAGAGTGTGAAGAATTAAAATTGGTAAGGGGACAGGACCCCAGGCTTATATCTAGAGGGAATAGAGAGGGCCCCGAGAGAGAGTAGTGGAGGTACCTTACAGAACAGCGATCCTCCCAGCGGAACCTTCAGCATATGCAGAGGACATCCAGGGGTCCACAGTGAGTTTTTCCATGTGCATAATATGCCAGATTTTGGACAGAATCTGTAGCCGGGAGGGTGCCCGTGTATTCCATTTTTTAGCAACAGAGTCGTGCAGCCGCACATACCCTGTGGATGAGTCGATGTGTAGGTAAGTAAAATTGGGGATTAGGGTGATTCTTATTGAGCAGAGCTGTCAATGGACACAGATTCACTCGTGTGTCCAAGATTTCGCTAAGAAGGTGAAAGACCCATTTCCACATGTCTACGATTAGAGGGCATGCCCACCACATATGAATTTACGTGCCCCTCTCTCTGCATCCATCACTGGCTCCCGGAAAAATTTTGGCAATTCGAGAGGGGTGTAGATACCACCTGCCAACAACCTTAAACGCGCCCTCCTTAATAAGCGTATTGGTGGTAAGTGAGAATGTGTTAGTGTAAATCTCCGTCCAGTCTGTTGGGGCGAGAGGGGTATCTAGATCTTGTTCCCATAGTCGGCGGTGTGGAGGGGTACTGGGAAATGCGTAATTGATGAGGTGGGTATAAAGCAGCGAGATCGCGCCCGGGCGTTTTTTGTAGGTCCAACAAAGTCGTTCAAATGGGGTCAGTGGAGCCATTGTGCAGGGAAATTTGAGCGCGGATGAAAAGGACCGGAGCTGGAGGAAGCGAAATGTCTCCCGTGGGGGTATCATCATGGGGTGAGAGTGTGTAGATAGCCCCGATGATACATGTGGCCAACTTTCGTGAAACCCTGTGTCTTCCACCAGTGGAAAGACGCTGGAGTCAGGTCCGCGGGAAAGTCCGGGTTGCCAAACAAGGGAGTGAGATTAGATGGTGTATGAAGCAAACTGCATTTCAGTTTAAGACGGTCCCACAAAGACAGGAAAAAAGATAGTGTAGGGCTACCTGTACAGGACGGGGCCCCCCCCCCAGCCAGCAAACCTCCGAGATGTCAGGTAATTGACACATCACCTCCTCTAAGGGTACCCACCTAGGGGCTGAAGAACCCAGGTGAATCAGAGCGAGCTGCGCCAACTGGGCTGCCTGGAAATAAATCACCAGGTGCGGCACCTCCAGGTCTCCCTCGTCATTGGGTCCCTTCATGATCAACTGCTGAAGTGCAAAACAAAGGATCCAGTACTGACTCAGTGGCATCCTACTCTTAACTGCAACAGCATAAAGTCACTCATAATACTTTGCTCCATATTTTTCAGTCCAGGTATTGACACCATCCCTTAGGATTAATCTCCTTAATTTAGATGATAGCTGCCCAAGAACCACTGCATAAAATGCCTTAGTAAAATCTAAGTAGATAAATTTTTATATTTTATACACAAACTTCCCAATCTATAGTATTTGCATTTGTTTAGATTTCAGGTTTACAACCTGCATTTATTTCACTGCTCAAAATGTTTACTAGTATCCTGATTACTATGCAGGAAAGCCATTTGAAAGCAAAAATCTAATTAATCATATATTTATTACTATATTGGATATTTAAATGTTATGCTTAGATGGTGCAATATAATGCTACCAGATATCACATCAATTATAAATGGAACTGGTGAAAAACTACTTTACATTTTTTAATGTCTTGCAGAAGAGTAAAAAAAAAGTAAGTCTTTTGTAGGCGGGATGCCATATTAATGCTGTCAGCCGGAAGCTATGACTGTCTTTTTCAGTGTAAACTATGTCTTTATCCCTTTTCCACAATTGTGACATAAGCAGACAGGTGGGATCTATGGCATTGTGCTACTACAAGTATTGTCTACTCCCTGGTTTGCAGGAGTTAATTAATTTTACTCTTCAGAAACATTTTTCCGCAATGATAACATTTCCCTAAATAGATGAGACATCAGGATGTGGAAAATGTGATACTTTAACATGATTCTGCTGGATTAACAGATTAATGTTGATGCTTTTGTTCATGGTATCTTTGTATTCCCTGCTTGAGTTTGTTGCTCTTTGGAAACTTTGTGCGTCATTATGATCTGCCTTCTCCAGCAGTGACTTATAAACACGACAATGTCTGCATTTTATTCCTTAATATGTCTGTACATCTTAAAAAGCGAATATCATTGTTCATACAATAAACACATACTTGCCTTCATTATACAACAAAGATTTATGATAAAGATTTTCTTTACTATAGGGTTATATGTCCACCTCAGGTTCCCTAGGCACTAAACATTTCCAGATTAGACAGTAATAAAGAAACTGAACAAAATAGTGGGTTGTCTCATATTCTTCTAAAAGTGTTATTTGGTGTCATGTGGCCTCTTTTTTTATATTCTTCTAAAATGTTATTTGGTGTTTTGGGGGTCTTTTTGTTGGCGGTGTTGATTCGCACACCATTTCCTACTAAAAAACTACACTGCATTTATTTATGTCAGAGCTAATGAAGTCCTGTTTAACTAATTAAGTAATAGCCACATAGACCTTTAGTTAGGGTCCCTTTGTTTTGACAAAGTTAAGCTTACCTAAGTAAAATCAATGATCCTTCTTACGGCTTGAGTGTGATTGTTTTTGAGGTATTTAAAAGTTTTCCTCAGGGAGACCTGTCTGAATGTACAACGGTAATGTCCGCCGCTGGAGGAGCAGGCTCCCTTGAGTGATTTTAAGCCCTTGAACCCGGCTTAAAATCACTCAAGGGAGCCGGAGGTCTGTTAAAGACCTCCGATACCGCTCCCTTGCGATCCGCGCGGCAACAGCTGCTGTGCACCGGGGTTTGTTGTCAGATCCCGGCGCACAACACTGAAGTCGCGCCCACCGCTGTCCGTGCCCTCTGAACCAGAAGAAGACAGAAGAACTGAAGAAGAGGAGGAAAAGGAGCTGTAAGGAGAAAAGAGGAAAGGTAGGAAAGCATGAGAGTGACAGTGAGAGTGGATTAGTGTATGTGTGGATTAGTATATGTGTGGATTGGTATATGTGTGGATTGGTATATGTGTGGATTAGTATATGTGTGGATTGGTATGTGTGTGGATTGGTATATGTGGATTAGTATATGTGTGGATTGGTATGTGTGTGGATTGGTATGTGTGTGGATTGGTAAGTGTGTGACAGTGATGAGTGTTATGCTGTACCATTTCCAATGTATTTTTCATTATATAATTATGCTCTAAAGTACATCATAACTCCCATCACTCTATACTGTTCCATACAGTGGCAGAGCTGGGAGACAGAGGCCTTGCACCCCCACCGCAGGACTCGTGAAAGGTAAGTGAACTTCAAAGAGGGAGGGGGTAGATAGGGAGAAGGGAGTGAGACGGGGGATAGGGGGTAGATAAGGAGAAGGTAGTGAGAAGGGGTAGATAGGGCAATCATACTTCTATCATGCCAAGTCTGCGAGTACATCCTGGAATCTGGGTATGCCTGGGCATGATAGGAATGTGATCGCTGTTAACAATCATATATATATATATATTGTTATTTCATTGTTTTGTCCTATTTTGGTGTGCTACTTACTTTAAATAAAAGTGTTAGATTTTTTTATGGTGTGGGGGGGTCATATTCGGTTTCGGCCAGGTAAATGCTGCATTTTCGGTTTCAGTCCAGAATTCGTTTCGGTGCATCCCTATGCCAGACAATGAAGTGGTAGGCCTACACCACATCAATGTTTGGCTTAGTATATAGTGATAGGAGTTATGCTGCACTATTGTCAATGTCTGGCTCAATGTATAGTGATAGGGATTACGCTGTACCACCGTCAATGTGTGCCTCAGTATATAGTGATAGGTGTTATGCTGTACAACCGTCATTGTCTGTCTCAGTATACAGTGATAGGTGTTATGCTGTACCACCGTAAATTTCTGCCTCAGTATATAGTGATAAGTGTTATGCTGTCAGTATATAACGGTAGAAGCTATGCAGTTTTAAAGTGTGTCTGTGGGGGGGGTGCCACATATAGTATCCGCCCCAGGTGCCAAATACTCTAGGTACGCCCCTGCAACGGCCTATTCATTTCTTACCCTTAAGTTTACCTTCTCCACACTTAACCATTACAAAGGTTGAGTGAACCAATAGCAATCAACAATGTAACAATACTGGAGAGAGAAAATTTAGGAGATGGAGAGGAATAATCATGCATATACTCAGAAAAGGAAGTTACTATGCAATTCCTTGTAGTGTACAGGGTTGATTTTTAAAAAAAACAATAGAAATATAGCTTATACGATCTGTAAACACCATTACAAAGGTTGATTTAGTGAATCAAACTATAAAATGTGTACTTTAGGAAAAAGACCAAGACATTGTATTGCTTACATAAAGCAGTATGATACAAACAATGCTGTTGGTAAATTTTTAAACAGCCAAATAACAATCTGGGTCTCTGAATGTAATCATCAGATCCCTGAGCATTTTATGTATTATTTATAACATACTCCCACCATCACGTATGAACAGTGCTGTTTCACTTACTCAAATGCGATCATGGCATTGAATCAGCCCATCTAGTTACATGTACAAAAATGCTTAGAATCATTTATATCTGCAGTATTTATGTTTCAGAGCCCCAACGCTCTGATGTGATATCAGTACTGGGTATTTACTGGCAAAATAATAACATATATTCCATAAAAAAAGATAATTGTTGGTGTATAGGGCAGAGATGAGCAGAAGATCAGAGATCAGGGAAACCTGGAAGGGGTAAATAAATAAATTGTCAGCAAATCAGCCCATTATTATATATTGATCAGTCACCTCACACATCTTGTAAAACATTTTAAATTGAAGTACACAGGATATGTGAGTGAGGTGACCAATTGGATCCTGGGGAGAAGACCAGTCACTTCCTAACCTCAATCATCAATATGATTCATCCTTTCCGTATTTTAATACTGTGACAGAAAGCAGGGGATGATAATGGAGGGAGTGTATATATCCCCTTATATTTTGCAGGGTGGTTACCCACAATAGTTTTACTAGCCCCAGGGAGATGCACTGTTAATATTGGAATTATTAACGTCTGTTGTTGTTATTTGTGTGTTTTGGGTCCCTGGGGTGGAGCATTTGGAGAGTAGGGCGGGCTAGTGCTCCACTCCACAGTTTATGAGCAGCCGAAGACCAGCAGGTGGGAATCCAGTCCGGAGATTATCGGATACTCTCCTAGTACTCACCTGGTTCCACTAATTAATGGGAGAGGCAGTTAAGTAGCCTCCTGGTCTCAGTGCAAGAGAGATCATTTGGCTCCCTGAGAGAGAGAGCTGCCAAAAACACTGACTGCTGCAATTATTGCATATATTGTGTTATTTTGTTTTGTTGGAACGGATAAGCCGTCCAACTGCAGTTAGGTTGGAGTAACTTGTATTAGTTAGTGCTCACAAGAGCGAGGCTTTTTGTTTTGATTTATTTATTTTCTGTTATGCCTGTGACGAAAAATAAAAACAGGCCCAGCCTTTTATTTTACCCTCCTCGTGTCTGAGCCGTCTCTGCAGCCTGGAAGACTGTGTGTAAGTAAAGATTCCCGGACAGAGTTCCAAAGTGAAGGGGTATTCTGTCACAATACTTATTAAATTATTTGACAGTGACAGCACAGCCACAAATGGCTGAGATCAGGGCTTATATACAAATATGAATGGCTGCCAAGAAGAATAGAAGGGCTGTGAGAACAAAATGTTGCTTCTAGCGTCTTTTCCTCCATACCATGGTTTATTATGGATTGAGTTTTCTCATAGTATGGAGTTGTTAAACACATTGACTTTTCAGAAATAAATTATTATATAGTACAGGGTCTTTTAGCTTTATGATACATTGTGACAGGGTGAAAGATGGCTTCGATGTAAGCAGGAGATCGTAAAGAGCCGTTTATCCCAGTGACTAAGAGGTTAACTGCTGGTCCAATTAACACAGGTGCCACAGGTTTAAATCTGCACTGAGATAAATGCAGGGGGGGGGACAGTCTCTCTCACTGACTGAGAACAGCCCATTGCACTTTGTCCACATCTTGGAAGGAACAGGAGGTGTATCTGAGCTTCAGTGTGCTACAAGGTGGGCTGGTAGGAGAGACAACTTTTGGGAAGTATATTCTGTTTTATACTGGAAACCAGCTTAGCTTGCCAGTTCTGTGTTAGTCAGGAAAGACAACTAAATAGGAGTAGTTTTTTCTTTGTATGTTTGTTTGACTGAGTTGATGCAATAAAAGCCTGAAAACATATTGGGTCTCCTGCTGCCCCAACTGCTCTAGAAGTGTCCTAAGAGGTACTTTACCACAACATATTAATACAGGGTTAATTTGGCGGTAATGAAAAAAGCAGTGGAAAACTTTTATAACACACACATACCAGGACAGGCTCTGCCCTACCGACACCAAAACACACACACACCAGGACAGGCTCTGCCATACCAACACCAAAACACACACACCAGGACAGGCTCTGCCACACCGACACCCAAACACACACACGTACACACCAGGACTGGCTCTGCCACACCGACACCCAAACACACACCAAGACAGGCTCTGACACGCAGACACCCAAACACTCACACCAGGACAGGCTCTGACACCCAAACACACACACCAGGACAGGCTCTGCCACACCGGCACCCAAACATACACACACACACCAGGACAGACTCTGCCACACCAAACCCAAACACACACACACACATAAGGATAGGCTCTGCCCCACCATCACCAAAACGCACACACACACACCAGGACAGGCTCTGACATCCAAACACACACGCACATCAGGAGAGGCTCTGCCACACTGACACCCACACACCAGGACAGGCTCGCCACACCGGCACCCAAACACACACCAGGACAGGCTCTGTCACACCGACACCCAAACACACACACACCAGGACAGGCTATGCCCCGCTGAAACATAAAAAAATATTTTCTACACTGCTTTGTCATTAACTGCCCCTTTTGTATTTTTGCCCCCTTGTGTATTGATGCCCCAGCCCAGCCCCCTTTAGTATTGATTGTGTCCCCCTACAACCTTGTGCCCCTCTTTGTGCATTTATGCCCCCACACCCTTGTATATTGATTTTTGTGATGCCCCAGCCAATCCCCTCCCGTGTATATTAATGCCCCCACCCTTTTTGTATTGGCTAATGTGATGCCCAACCACCCTCTTGTTTATTGATGCCCCCACTGCCATGTGTATTACCCCCACCCACCCCCTATTGATTTTGTAATGCCACAACCCAGCCACACCCCTTTTCTATTAAATTTTTCTCCCAAGGGAATCCCCCCCCTTGAATATGGGTCCTCTTTCCTATAACCCCCAACTATTTTTTTGGTAATACTTACATTTTTGTGTTTTTTTCCCCCTGCTGTCTTCCAACATGACGATCTTCTCCCAGTCAGGAGGAACTCTTCTGTGAGCCCGCCCCCTTGAATGTCAGGTCTTAATTTGGCGATAATGAAAAAAGCAGTGGAAAACTTTTATAACACACACATACCAGGACAGGCTCTGCCATACCGACACCAAAACACACACACACCAGGACAGGCTCTGCCATACCAACACCAAAACACACACACCAGGACAGGCTCTGCCACACCGACACCCAAACACACACACGTACACACCAGGACTGGCTCTGCCACACCGACACCCAAACACACACCAAGACAGGCTCTGACACGCAGACACCCAAACACTCACACCAGGACAGGCTCTGACACCCAAACACACACACCAGGACAGGCTCTGCCACACCGGCACCCAAACATACACACACACACCAGGACAGACTCTGCCACACCAAACCCAAACACACACACACACACATAAGGATAGGCTCTGCCCCACCATCACCAAAACGCACACACACACACCCACCAGGGCAGGCTCTGACATCCAAACACACACGCACATCAGGACAGGCTCTGCCACACTGACACCCACACACCAGGACAGGCTCGCCACACCGGCACCCAAACACACACCAGGACAGGCTCTGTCACACCGACACCCAAACACACACACACCAGGACAGGCTATGCCCCGCTGAAACATAAAAAAATATTTTCTACACTGCTTTGTCATTAACTGCCCCTTTTGTATTTTTGCCCCTTGTGTATTGATGCCCCAGCCCAGCCCCCTTTAGTATTGATTGTGTCCCCCTACAACCTTGTGCCCCTCTTTGTGCATTTATGCCCCCACACCCTTGTATATTGATTTTTGTGATGCCCCAGCCAATCCCCTCCCTTGTATATTAATGCCCCCACCCTTTTTGTATTGGCTAATGTGATGCCCAACCACCCTCTTGTTTATTGATGCCCCCACTGCCATGTGTATTACCCCCACCCACCCCCTATTGATTTTGTAGTGCCACAACCCAGCCACACCCCTTTTCTATTAAATTTTTCTCCCAAGGGAATCCCCCCCCCTTGAATATGGGTCCTCTTTCCTATAACCCCCAACTATTTTTTTGGTAATACTTACATTTTTGTGGTTTTTTCCCCCTGCTGTCTTCCAACATGACGATCTTCTCCCAGTCAGGAGGAACTCTTCTGTGAGCCCGCCCCCTTGAATGTCAGGTCTTAAAAGGGGCGGGGCGAAGAGCTGAGGCACTGTTGCCACTGGGACACGAAGTTCAAAGCAGCCGCCCACTGCTGCCCACGGACCGACCGCCCCCCCCAGGAAATCTCCCGGGGACCAGTCCATCCCTGCTCACGCAGGCCGCACCCTGAAGTTCGTGCGTTGGACGCCTGTTGTAATCCTAAGTGCTCCAGATATAACACCAGTAGTTTAATACAACCTTGCTTTATTGCTGAACATTACTGAATAATCAGGATATTAATGCTGACACAAATATATGAGTATCATACCATGCTGCATCACTGCTTAACACTCCCTAGCTTACAAAATGGCCACTGTGCTCTCTGACCTGTGAGGCATTACAGAGGCGGAGCCACTAGTTAAAGTGAGAGGGACAGTGAGATGCAGTATCCTACATTCCAGGCATAACACCTCCTTTCCAACAAAACAAAAAAAAAAACAACAAACAAAATAAACATATGTCCCAATAACAAAAACAATAAAAATCCATCTGAACACAGTTAATACACAGGAACAGTGTCACTGGTGTCAGAAGGCTAGTCTTCTGAAGGAAGGTGAGGGGGCGAAGAGCCTTCAGGATTTTTCCGTGTCCTACGGAAGGACCGACTGAAGTCACGTATTCGTTCTTGAAGTTGTAAGCGGTCAGGAGGGTGGCGGTGGCGTTGGGGACGGCCCCCATCCGTCAGGGTGTCAGGACAGGAAGAAGGGGTATGTGGTGGGTTCAAGCTGGTAACCTCAGAACCAGAATCACAGGCCACCCCAGAAGGTGAATTCAAGTTTTCAGAGTCAACCCAAACGCCATTCCAGATGTCCTCCGTCTCATTGGATTTGAAATCGGGAAGTTTGGGGTTCAAGTGTTCGGGTGACCGGGAACGGGGCCTTAATTGGTCTACATGTCGTCTGGCAACAGAACCATCTTCTAGACGGACTGTGTACATCTTGGGTCCCAAAGATTCCACAATAGTGGCGGGAAGCCACCGAGTATTGGAAGATCCATACGATCGTGTCCAGACTGCTTGGTGGACTTCAAAAATGGGAGACTCTTTGGACGTGACCATTTTCTCCTGGGAGTGCAATACATGGTCATGGACAGTCTTAGGATGAAGCATGTCAAAAGCAGTCCATGGCCGTCGGCCTAAAAGCAACTCAGCTGGCGTCGTACCAGTAGTAGCATGTGGTGTTGTTCTGTAAGCGAAAAGAAAAGAGTCCAACTTCTGAGGAGATAGGGACCTTTGGCTAGTTGAAGCCACTGTGGCCTTGAAGTAATTCTTGAAAGTCTGTACAAACCGTTCCGCTTGGCCATTGGTCGCTGGGTAATAAGGCGCGGTTAACTTGTGCTTGATGTTATGAACAGTAACAAAACTCTTAAATTCATGGCTTGTGAATTGGGCCCCATTATCTGTGACAATCTCTCTAGGGTATCCAAACGTGGCAAAGAGATGCAATAATATGACAATCGTAGCTTTTGTAGTTGGCTGGGTTATCGGAAACACCTCGGGCCATTTCGAGTGGGCGTCAATTATAACCAAAAAGGTTTGCCCTTTTATTGGACCTGCAAAATCCAGATGAAGGCGAAACCAAGGAACCGTGGGCCAAGTCCAGGGCTGAATACATCCTCGTGGTGGGTCTCTGGCAGTTTGTGCACATCCTCTACAAGCATTGACATAGGATGTGATATCTGCATCTATGCAAGGCCACCACACATACCCTCGTGCTTTCTGTTTCATCCTTGTGGTACCAGGATGACCAGCATGTAGCAAGTCCAAGATATGTCTCTGCAGGGTTTTTGGAATGATCACTCGTTCTCCCCATAAGACACAATTGTCATTCACAGTCAATTCCATCCGCCTCCGGTAGTAAGGTTCATAATCCTCTGGTATAGTCACTGGCCAGCCTGTTTGTGCAAAGGAAAGCACTGTTTTCAGAACAGTATCCTTCATCGTATGGGCTGCTATCTCTCCAGAAGTCAGGAGGTGTGTGGTGGTGTACCCACAAACCTTGACAGATGGAGCAGAGTTTGGAAGCATTTCCGTCAGCCGGGACATTGCATCTGCATTGGAATTTGCATCATGGCTTCGATACTGTATACGGTAGCTATATGCGCCCAAGAATAGGGCATAGCGTTGCAGACGTGCTGCAGTTGTCTGGGAGATTCCTTTGTCCGGGCTAAAGATTTGAAGCAGAGGTTTATGATCCGTTAATATGGTGAACTCTCTGCCATAGAGGTAAAGGTGAAACTTTCGAATTGCCCATATCAACGCAAGTGCTTCTTTATCAATTTGGGCATAGTTGCTTTCTGTCTTTGTCAAGGATCTCGAGGCGAATGCCACTGGTTTCTCAGAACCATCTGGTAGGAGGTGGGAAAGTACCGCACCCAGACCATAAGGCGAGGCGTCGCAAGCCAAAGTGAGAGGCTTGTGGAGGTCGTAGTGTGCAAGCATACGTGAGGCCAATAGTTTATGTTTGGAGAACTCAAAAGCCTGTTGACATTCTGCTGACCACTCCCATCTGGAGCGTTTCTCTAGAAGTTTATGTAGTGGGAACAAGGTGTGAGCCAGGTCTGGAAGAAACTTATTATAGTAGTTGAGTAGGCCAAGGTATGATCTTAGTTGTTGGACATTTGATGGGGCTGGCGCTTTGACTAGAGCGTCGACCTTGGCTTCAGTGGTGTGTATACCTTCAGCATCTACTAAGTGGCCACAAAACTCCAACTTGGGCACCATAAATTTGCATTTTGCTAAGTTCACCTTAAGACCATGGTCCTGAAGTCTTTGTAAAACACGCTCTACATTCTGCTTGTGTTCTTGGTCCGTACGGCCAGTGATGAGCATGTCATCTAAGAGACACTGTGTGAAAGGAATATCTGCTAAGATTGTATCCATCTTCCTCTGCCAGATGGCTGGTGCAGGTGCTATGCCAAACACCATACGATTGTATTCGTACAAGCCTTTGTGCGTGTTAATGGTGAGGTATTTCCGGGAAGAGGGGTGGACCTCAAATTGTAGGTAGGCTTGTCGGAGATCAATCTTTGTGAACTTCTGTCCCCCAGCAAGTGAGGCAAAGATGTCATCTACTCTGGGTAGAGGATACTGGTCTATATCCAGTTGAGAATTCAGTACCATGCGAAAATCCCCGCAGATGCGCAAGTCCCCATTTGATTTCTTTACTGGCACAATAGGTGATGCCCATTCACTGTGTTCTACTTTGGAAATGACGCCCTGTTCTTCTAGCCGGATGAGTTCAGCTTCCACTCCTGCTCGAAGGGCAAATGGTACTGTCCGGGCCTTGAAGAATCTAGGATGGGCATCTGGTTTCAGCTTGAGCTTTACACAGTCATTTTTAATTTTTCCCAACTGGTCTTTAAAAACCTCTGGAAAACGCTTTTTCAAGGATTCCACCCATCCATCATTCTGTGTTGATGGAACTGTAAGGGTGTTGCAAGGGTTCTTGATGATGTCTGGCATTCCCAGATGAGCAATCCAGTCTCTACCGAAGAGGGGTGGTCCTCCATGCTTCAGAATATATAATGGTAGTCTTTTTGTCTGACCCTTGTATGATACCTGTACCTTTGCACATCCAAGTGGGTGGAGTACTTGCATGGAATATGTCTGCAGCTTGATTGGGGTTGGGTGGATAGTTGCCTGAATATGTAGTTGTCTCCAGTGTCTTTGTGTGATGACTGAAACCGCAGCTCCTGTATCAACATCCATTTTTAGTGCCTTTCCTTCAATGGTTACTTCTACTGTCATTGCAGGGTTTGACGAGTGTAGGCGATGTATAGTTAATCTGTGTAATGGTTCATCATTGTCTGATTCAGATGAAGAGGTAGGTTTCTCAACTCTGTACGTGTTCTTCTTGGTGTACCGCTGTTGTTTTTCCCTTATGTTCCTACTACGGCAGACGCGTCTGAGGTGGCCCATTTTTCCGCAATGGTGACAAGGTTGGTCCTTAAATCGACAGGTTTTGGAGTCATGGTCTGTATTGCCACACCGGTAGCAGGCTGATTTGGTTTGGGGTGGAGATCTGTATTTCCAGTTGGATGCAGTAGAAGTGACTGCTGCTCTGAAAACCTCCTCTTTCACTCCTTCTTTGTGAACCTGATGGTTTAATGCCTCAGTATCCCTGACAGCCATTTCCATGACTGATGCAATCTCAATCGCCCGTGTAAGGGTGAGTCCTTGTTCAGTCAGAAGTTTCTTTTGAATGGTTTCACTATTCAGTCCCATGACAAACTTGTCCCTAAGAGCTATGGGTAGGTACTCCCCAAATGAACAGGTGGAGGCCAGTTTGGCTACCACATAGGCCTTAATATCTTCCCCGGATTGCTGCTGCCGCTGATAAAAGCGAAATCTTTCTGCAATTTCCAGAGGTTTTGGCTGGAAATGATCCTCTAGTAGTTTTAGTAATTCCACTAGTGTTTTGCTTGCTGGTTTCTCAGGAAACAGAAGGTCTCTTACAGTGTCATATGTTTTAACTCCCACCACTGTCAGGAATACAGCTACCTGCCTTTCAGGTGGTATGGTGTTTGCACTGAAGTAATGTTCTAATCTTTCAGTCCAGGAACTCCAGGAGGTCTGCTCTCCATCAAACTCACATAATGTGCCTATCAGTGCCATGATCTTACTGGACAGTCTGTGGATGGCAGTGTGTAATGATTACAATACCTCTTGTTATTTTCTAGTTCAGGCTGAGTAGGGTCTTTGTAAATCCCATCCTCGTCGCCACTGTTGTAATCCTAAGTGCTCCAGATATAACACCAGTAGTTTAATACAACCTTGCTTTATTGCTGAACATTACTGAATAATCAGGATATTAATGCTGACACAAATATATGAGTATCATACCATGCTGCATCACTGCTTAACACTCCCTAGCTTACAAAATGGCCACTGTGCTCTCTGACCTGTGAGGCATTACAGAGGCGGAGCCACTAGTTAAAGTGAGAGGGACAGTGAGATGCAGTATCCTACATTCCAGGCATAACAACGCCCCTGATCTAGTTCATAGAAAATATTTCCAAAAAATAAATAATTTTTATGAGCAAGACCTTAAAACTGGCACTGTCTTCCCAAAAATCTGGGGTAAACTGAATTTGCCGGTTTCAAAGATGTCACAAATAGGCGCAAACTGTCCAGATGTTAAAAACAAATGTGAAAATGTGAGCTTTTAGCCCCCAAACAATAAAAAAATGCTGAACACATATTGAGGGTTTGTTTGCCAGTGAGATATACCAGGAACTATAAATCCATACCTGAAGTACCATGTGTATGGGGAAAAAAACACCAAACAATTACAGCTAAAGAAGAGCACCATTGTAACAAAGGGTACACAAATAAAAAACAGCATTGTAAGGGGTTAAACATACAAACGTCTTCTGAGTGTTAAATAACCCCTGTCTTGAAGGAGTTAAAGGGACCGTTCAGTGAGCCACCAGCAATGATTAATGCATATTAAAGCATTTTGTAAATTATTATTACATGGAGGAAGAACAAAAAGTACAATACAATACAGTTATCTTGGTAAAACTCCAATACCTTTGCATTATTGGCTGCTTTTTGTACATGTACACAGGGGTCTATGAAATACTTGCTTGAGCCAGAGCTGCAGGTAGCTGACAGCGAGTATCCTGCGTATGCACACATGGGCAGAGCCAGAGCCTGGCCTCAGGAGGGACACTCACAGTAACATACACATCCAAACAATCTGATACTAGCACACACTAATGTGCCCAGACACTAACATACACACATAGACACGCACATTAACATAACCAGACACTCAAAATAAAACCACAAATACTCAGACTAACACACACACTAACATACCCGGAAACTAAAACATACTCACCCAGATACACATACACATGTACCCACACGCACAAACCCAGACACACACACCCACATGCTAACATACCCAAATTCACAAACACACAAATTCAGGCAAACACAACTCACTTACCCTGTCTTCAGCTTGCCTTCCATGTCGTGCTACTCCCGCAGAGTCACACGGTATGTGACCCTGGATCCACGCATGCATACACAAAGCTGATCATGAGATGCAAGTCGGGGGATATGGGAGACCAAAAGCACTGAGTGGATTCTGATACTATAAATATAGCCAACTGCCACAAAAGGTTTAGTTGTCCATTTAACTGTCCTATGCATTACAGTGCTTATAATAGCTATATGCTATTTTTTACTCCTGTAGATTCTCATACAACTTCTTCGGCCTATGCAAACCTTGTTTCCAGCATGTGTAGTACAACTGCCACAGGTTAATTAACCCTGTCTGTTTATTCCTTCAACTACGTAAATTAATTTTGGGCAAAAATCATTAATCCTTTCACTTTAAAGCATAGTCATGACAAAAATCATGAACAGCAAAAACTGTTTACTCTTTATTTTTGTTATTGCCATAGCAACATGTAGCTGTTCACTAGGATCATATGAAAATTTTCCCTGTATAAGCACAGCATTCAGTACAAGGAATGCATTATCCCTGCACAGGTACTCATTGTTAGTAGATCCTCAGCATCATTTGGCCACATTCCTGGTTCATTAAAGCAAGAGATGAGCTTTTTCCAGTGCAATGTTAATTAAATCTCTTTCACCTAGATCATTTTGAGAGCCCCAAGGGAGAATGAGGTAAATTAGGTGGGCGGTATGATGTATGAGGTGTGGATGGGTGTGTCGGGGTAATGTACACGCAGGTATATATACCTAACTAAAGGACCTGTCTTTGAGTCAGTCTACAGCTATTACTAAGGTAAGAGTCTACAGTTGCCGGTGAGATGAGTATATTTATATATGTAGCTCTGAACTTGGCTTCTCAGCCCTGCTATGTCAAATATATGTCAACTAAACTACATAGTAGGTTGAATAAACTTAACATAGGATTCAACTGGGACCACATGGGAGGTAACTAGAGGTCCATATCTAAACATCGTATACGTTGCATTGAATGAATACTAGGTATAAATCGTTAGATTAGAACAACCCTATGGTCTTGCACTGTATTCCTGATACAATGATACAAACATTGAAATTTCATAGGTTTGGTAGGTTTGACAAACCTGATGTACTATGTTATAATGTATATATTATCTGCTGCAGGAGGTAAGGACATTGAATACAGGGTCTTATAATTTATGTTAGTAAACAACCTACTGTTATATATGTGGTGCTAAAATAGACAGAATAAAGTTACCTATTGCAGACTGTTCAATTTAAATTTTTTTTCAGGTCTTTTCATCATGTTTCCCTTCATGGTGCCCATCTTCCTTGTGTTTGTTGTGATAATGTCAGAGACACAAACTTCTGAACTCACCAGCCCAGGATGTCACCTTCATCGTAAGTGGGTTTTTTTTCTATTTAAACTGTAGCAGTTCCATTATTCTACTTACAAGGCTCACTAAAAACCATTCTGGTACAAAATTTAAAAAGTGATCTTATCACTAATCCATCCATTACAATGGACTTCCTGACTTGACTATTCCATTTGTTGCTAAGATAAAAAAATAACTTTCTTTACAAGTATTCATAACGTATTAAATGTTTTCATATTTTACCATCTCTTTATGACCTACAGCATTTAATGTCACCATAAGGAGTGACCATAAAGGGACATGCAGAGGAACACAAGTCATCCATGCCTGTGTGGGTTACTGTGAATCCAGTGCTTTTCCGTCCAAATATTCAGTGTTGGTAGCAAGTGGATTTAAACGTAATATAACATCTGTATCACAGTGCTGCACCATCAGCAAAATCCAGAAGGTAAGAGCCAATACAGAAGCATAGAGATATGCAATAATCTAAAAACCAAGTACATTTCTCTGACAAATGCAGTTCAAGCAGTAGGGTAACACATTGTTCCATGATATGCATTCCCTTAAATATGTTGACTCAGGATTTGTGTTTAACGGTAGGCTCACATAACTAAAACTTCTGTTCTATCTGGATGACTAAATTTCATACTAAAACAAAAAACAGAATATATATAGGACCTCAGCAACTTAAGCCTCCTCGTTTTTTGGGTCTACAACTATCATGAAAATTGCCCTGCGTTGAGGATGATGAGTAACGTATTGTCTGTTGTTTTTGTCCGAAAGTTTGTATTTTTTTAAGAAATGTAGAAAACCATTTATTTCAACATTGAATTTTGAAGAATTTCCTATGTTAATGTTAGATTGATAAAAATCAAAGCTTTGCACAGATATCTACATATAGTTCAAGCAATGGTAATTTAATGAATAAATCTAGTTTTCGCTTGCTCACATCCATAATAACCTGTGGATCATGTTTTTAGTATAGTTATAGTTTAAAGAGAAACTGAGCTACGTTGGTCTTTCCTAAAACACAAGCAAATGGGAGCGGAATATCTCCCTCCCATTTCACTTTGACTGCGACATGAAAAAAGAGCTATGTGTCCGGGTGGCATTGATACAGGCAGAAAAGGCTACACTGTAAGTGACTACCAATAAAATCTGTACCAAAGATGAAGAGGGTTGTATCAAACCCATTGTGGGCCAGATAAAAATTTGACAAATATATGTGGACACCCATGTGAACAACTTCATACAAGCAGGGATTAATATGAGTTATAGTCTACAGCAGCAGGGTAACCAGAGAGATAACCAGTAGCTCTTAGCCTGTTTTGGAACTACAACACCTATGCCCACGCTCATTTCAGCTGGAAAGCCACAAGCTGCTTATGTGTGACCATGTTTGGTCTAGTGTGAAGTTCTTAAGGCTTTGGTCTTTTTTAATATGCCACTTTATCCAGAATGAAACTTAATCTGTGTAGCACGTGATCTTTTTCTTATTGGTGGTGGGGAAATGACGTGATGGCTGTTGAATAAATTGGAGGTAAAAAATGATTCTGGAAACATATTTTTGTGACATATTGTGACAAATTAAATAGCTATGATAACTCACTGTTATAATTAAATGCTCAAATATTTGGTACTCCATTGGTTAAGGACCAATTTAGCCATTAATATACCCTGTGAACCAACTCTATTGGTTGTATTGCTGAAATTCCTTGGTCTTTCCTCTCCTTGCAGTATACTACACATTCAAAAAAAGGATCTTCACACAAATAAAATGTAACTTTTCCTTCTTCCCAGGTCAAGGTTCGTTTGCTCTGTACTGGTTCACGTTGGGAAGAGATAGAAATTGGTACTGCAAAGTCCTGCCAATGTGACATGTGCCGCCTGTCAAGATATTGAGCAGAGTGTGCTCTACTACATTGCTGTGAGACCCATAGTCCGGAACACTTGCACTGTGTAGGCAGCAGCAGTGCCGGCTTGCTCTATAATTTACTGTTGGCAACTATTTTTTAAACGCAGTAGTATGGCTTTAACTCTTGCAGTATACACACCAGTATACTATGAGGCATATATAGTGCATGGAGTGTGTATATGCACAGGGTAGCTCTATGACTGGTAAATTATGCACAGCAGCAGAGCTAGTCTCCCCCTTAAAACATTACATCACATGCAAGCTACTTTTAAGTACTTGAAAGACTAGTCTTCCTAACCCCAACATATTTATCCCTTATTTATAAGTAAAATTTTGTAATTATATTTATACGCGCTACTGTTGAAAAGTTTGGTGTCACTTCACGCTGTGCTACTTAATTACAAAGGGGTTTTCCAATGATCAATTAGCCTTTTAAACTTAAACTTGGATTAGCAAACATATTGTGTTGGAGCCATTGGAACACGAGAGTGATGATTGCTGATAAAGGGCCCCTGTTAGTTATTCCATTAAAAATCAGCCGTTTTGAGCTACAGTAGTCTTTCACAACATTAACAACGTCTGCACCGTATCTGATCGATTTTGTGTTATTTTAATGGACAAAATTTGCTCTTCTTTCAAAAACATGGACATTTCTATGTGATTCAAAATTTTGAACTGTAGTGTGTGTGTATGTTTATATATATATGGAGTTAATATTTCACTTGCACCAAGATTGCGGTTATAAAGTTATTTTAATATTTTTAATAATATTTAAATTATTGCATATTATCTTTTTCATAATAAACAATAAATATGTATGTGATAAATTTTGCTTTTGTTATCCTGTTGAATTTCCCGCATACTTTTTTAAAAAAACATTTTTTAACAAACCTTTCTTTTTACTAATGTCATGTTTTCTCTCAACATTTGTACCCTTGGGGTCTTTCTTTATATGCCATGTCCACTATATATATATTCAACTATATTAAAAACAAAAAGATCAGTAGGTACAGAATTCTGCCCTAGAATCACTCTACGGATATGGACCAGTGTCTTTAAACAAACATTATATGTGTAGCTCTGCATTTATTAACTTTCACAAACAGCCCAACAGTTGCATCCAAACATACAGCCATTTTAGCTTTTCCCATGAAATCAGCTATTCGCTGCAATATTATATCTACCACTGATCATTCAATGTATAGACATAAAAATTAGACAGATTTCTGAGACCCAGCATTTAATTCAGTGAACAGGTTAAATATTGTATTTACCCCACTCCTCCCCTCAGTGAATTAAATATTTAAAATGTTAATCATATTAAATATGAAATAAATAATACCATAAATAATCATTAATAAAAATGAAAACATTGAATGTTATATATATTTTTGTCTGAGAATAGGCTATTTTATACCGTTAATAAGAGAAATTAGGTCCCCCAATACACACACTTGGAGAAAGGCAGAGATATAGCGCCCCTGTATATTTATGAATGGATTTTGAAGTTAAAGAACAGAGAGGAGAGAGAAAGTTAAAAGTGGCACAAGGGTGTTGCCTGAGTCCAGATTGCGGTTTATTTTTATAGTTATGAATAGAAAGATCAGGGGCATCATTAAAAAATGTTGTGTCGTTCACAATGTTGTATCACTGTATTAAATGTCATAATGGAAACATATCACTATCTATTTCATGCTTAATACCTAGGTTAGCTTTATTTTGCCATCATTTTTCCCTAGATGACTCTGAAGAGTATAATTTTCCGTTGATAGGTGTATCCGCTTACGAAATCCCACTGTTAACTATGAATCTGTCATGTATTGGGGTTTATACATTAAAATGATATTGGGATTGTTCACTGACAACATATAGGGTTTGCGCAACCCTTTAGAGCTTAACTAGAGAACACTGAAATTAACCGAATATCCAAAGGGCTTCAGAAATACCCGTTGCCACAACCATGTCTTCTGGTTCATTATTGAAAAATAACAGCCTTTGGGGCTATTCTGGGGCCCAAATCTGCTGCAATGAAGTTTGACAAAATTAATTTTAATGTATGAGGTTTATGGAATATAAGCAGAATATTAGATTTGAATGCCTTGTCTCATCAACTAATAGTGATGACATTTAAATCCATAAATAACAACTGATGATTGATACACATTTTGAGGCAAGATGCTACAACAGATTGTGACCTGAACATTTAGTGCTATTCCAATATTAATGCCAGTCCTGCTAATAGAAGAATATCCAGAATCTTTTGCTCTCAGGGACATCCATTAGTGACTAAACGTTATGGTTTGTGGCTGCATTTTCCAACATGACTTGGTTCTTGAAAGGAAGAGGCTTTGCAATTTCCAGGAAGTCAGTTTTCCCATGATTGAAAACAAGAACTGTTTGTACTGTTTTTCATGATTGTCCTTCTGTGGCCAGGGACTGTCGAGATGGAATTGTTGTAAGAAAGCTTCCCAGAAGCATTTTCTGTTGGTGATAAACAATGAAACAGCACTCTTCTCATGATCCTCTGCTCTCACAGACAGCAAGAGGCATACACCAATTTGTTTCAAGAAATGCTAAAGCTGGCTAGTAAACCACAGTTTACACTTGCTGAAATATAAATGACTGCCACTTGGAGCAGCGAGGACTTTACTAGAATAACGTATATGTAAGCCAATAAATTAATGGTGCTGATTGAGGAGATGTAAGACCTTGCCACAGGAAACAGTTTTAACTATATTATGCAAAACAAAGCCATAGTCCCAAACCTTTTGGGACAGCATAGTCTTCATGAAGGCCCTGCTTTTATATGGTTTTGAGTGATAAACAAACATTAGACATGATTAAACATTGGTTTGCAGTACAGATAATCACCACTTGCTTTCCATGTCATAGCTACATGTCAACATTTTCTGCCAGGATGTGCTACTCCTAGGGCAATGTGAACTGTAGTAGATAATAGTGAAAACTCAGACATATCGAGAATTCCTTTTCTACTGAGTGGCATTGTAATTATGGTTTATTTGACTGTGTTATCCATAGGTGGGGAATGGCCATTCATTGGTTACGGGAGGACAGGCTCGGCTTCCCAGACACCTATCCTCCCATGAATCCGGCATGGTGGTGTTTTTTTCCAGGCTCATTTTTAAGTTTGTGTCCCTGATTCCTCTGTGGTAAAGGAAACAGTAGGAGGTGTGTGTGTTGAACGGGGGAAATAGAAGTCAAATACAGTTGGCTTCCCAGAAGCTTCTCGTCTTATTGACGGGATAAAGATTATTGGCAAAGAGACTTACCCAGAAGTCTCTGCCTCACATACAGAGAGACAGGCAGGAGACATAGGCCCTTCCACAATCGCCTGCTTTCACATTTAAGAACTGATAGTAGCTGACTGTTAAGAGGCTTTCCCAGAAGCCTCTGCTCTCACAGTCAGAAAATGACAGAGCTGAAGAAAAGTGGTTTAGTGGCCCAGAAGCCTTCGGTTTCACAAACAGGGCGTGACAGAGGGAACTTTCCAGAAGCTCCTGTTCCCACAAGATAGGAAGAGACAGAGATTTTTCGGTGCTTTTGAAAGAAGCTTATGCTTTTGTAGAGAGGAGCTAAAAATGGTGATAAATGACCAACCTGTTCCTAGAATTCCTAGGTAGATGTTTAATGGCTTTTCCCAGAATGTTAGGTGCAAAACTGACGTGCTGTCAGAAAGTGGAAAAGACATTTGCTGTAAAGTGAAAACATCTTTTTTTCCAGAATGTTTTACTTGTACAGATTTTGATGTTGTTTGTAGGGTCACAGCAAGCAAGAAACTTGAGCTCTCCCCTCTCTTTGGGAAGAAGTGAGGAATCTAAGCAAAGGACGGTTAAACCATGGGGAGGAGGGGGTTGGGCTGGCCGCAGTGGTCTTCTGGTAAATGGTGGAATGTAGCGTAGGGGGTCTCCTAACTCTTACTTCCTCTGCTGTGCTGTAGGTTAAGTTGGTTCATCTGAGCTTCTTCGAGACCATTCAATTTCTTAAGACGGAGCTCATCTAACTTTCTCCATAGCTCCTGACGTTCCTTCTCACGCTTTAGCTCCCTGCAGCGAAATAAATAAAGATGTTTGTTTAGTCCAAGAAAGTGCAGGAAAAGTTAATTTTCAAGGTCTTAAAATGTCTTTATAGTTATATACTCACTGTTGCCTGTCAAGTTTGTAGGATGCTGTGAGTTCATCAAACAGTTTGCCATTCATCTCCATAAACGTCTTTAGTACATTATAAATCAATGATACAATTGTCCTGTAGAGGTGGAGAGAGAAATTGCGAAGAAGATAAAATGTGTTTAAAACAGAAATGAAAAAACAAAACATGTGGGACATGAAAAAGGAATGAGAAGTGTAGGAACAAGGGAATTAATTATGTGGTAAATTATTATGACGTTACCATGTTAAAACTGGTTTTATCACGCAAACAACCAGTTTACTGGTTTAGTGGTACTGCTATTGAACTATTTCACTGGTTGCTATGGTGATATGACCACTTTTCAAACTTTTCAAATTTTATAAATAAACCGCAATGTTAAGATTACAACATTTGTGCTTCTTCTTCTTAAGTGTAGAACGCTTGTTTTATCTTGAATCTAACATTGACTACTATTCCAGATCATCCATGTTATTTAGTCACTAGGATGTGGATTTTGTACAGTACAGTAAGGTACTTACTGGTTCCAGTGTTCCTTGGACACCTGATAGAGGGTGCTGAATATCAGTGGAAGAATGGTGTGGCAGTTCTCCTCTATCAGGCTGAGAATATATTCATTATTCCAGAAATAAAGTGCTCTTTCAGCAACCTAAGAAAAGCAGAAGAGTTAGCAACAAGCAAGTATAGAGCATGGGAAAAACACGTGAGCAAGAGAGGAAGCCAAGAATAAGGGGAAAATAGTGAGCTAAGCAAGTCAGTCGAAAGAAGTTAAAGTGCTTGGGGACAATGGGATATATGCAGACGGGATTAAAGGAAAGCTAAACAACTATGGAGAGGGGAAAAAATCTCAAATAGCCTATAGGGGTTAAGACAAACACCAGTAAATAGAAACAGTAATGTTATTAGAAAGGAAGGGTAAAAGTATGTACTTATGTTTGTATTTTACTTTTACCTTTTCGTTTTGTACACTTTTACGCTTTATTACCCACATGGATATTTCTTCTAAATGCAATAACACAGGCGTCACTATTGTTATTTATACTTTTATTAACATGTATAAAAACATTGATAACTGGGAAAGTACTGACAAAACCTCTATCACTCTGGTTTGTAGTTTTCCTTTCCCTAAAGGATGTGTTATATTGCAATGTCTTTATTCAATGTACCTGCGATGTTGCTCAAAATATTCATTAAAGATACGTACTAAATTACAATAAGTCCTCCTCCCAAAATGCGTATCTTAAACTTAGTCAGGATCTTCATTAATGCTCAGTCTGCATCCAGTTCAGGATTATTTTGGCTGTGCATAGCCATTTTTGCATACCCTGATGCTGTTATTGCCTTTACTTATTATTTATTAACCCCGTTGTGACAACGGCTGATTTTATTTTTTGTATCCTTTTGTGACAATATTATATATATGGCAGGTGTTGACGTACAGGCAAGAGGCCACATGGGGCCCCAGGTGCCAATCTTGCTGTTGATGAATGCCCCGTAGACCCCTTTCTCTACCAACTGGATGTTTTTCCGTGATGTTCCTGGCAACTCAGTTGTCATGAAGTGGTTAAACCAACTCTTATATTCAGTACCAAATACCGATCTCAAAACAAACTAACTACAGAAACTACCCTACATTTTGATCCAATTTTAAATTATAACCCATATCTAACTCTTACCCTGCACTAAATACATTTTAACTAAAAGTTTTAGGGGTAATCCTAGGAACCACATTTGAACCATCACTATTATTTGAAATAATCTGAATTTTTAAATAAACCTTTACAGCCGTGATATAACATCATATTCACTTTATTAACCATAACCATAACAGTGAGATTTAGACTTGACTTGAAGTTGAATAATCTATGATGATCCAATAATTTGGATTTAATCCAACACAAATATACACGTACGCTAGTAAATATGTTTTATAATAGGTATACACCTGAAAGTGTGGGCTCGAGACACAGTGGGCTATCTGTTTAAATAAAGGCTCCTGAATCTTCACAAATTGTGAAGGTTCAATGACATCAAGAATCTCCTCCAACTCACCCAGGAACATCACCTGTTTGAAAAGCAGACAATATTTTATAGGATTAAAATATACAAGATATACAGTTCCATAGAGATCATTAGTATACATCTAGTGTGTGCATCTACTGTATATCTACATTTACGTATACGGTAGTATTGGCTCGATTATAGGCCGCACGCGATTATAGGCTGCACCCTTGAAGTTTAGTGCTATTTTAAAGAAAAATTTATTTTTAAAGAAAAAATACACATGAGTGGAATGGTAAAACAGTATTTTATCTAATGAACAGGAATACATACATTTTAACATTTTGGTCTCTATGCAGTTAGTCAGCATATGTTGGCAAACCAATAGCCATTTTAAGGTCCCTCCCCTTAATTTATAATGCACCTTCCTTTTAGATACATCACTCTGCCCCCAGATATGTCTCTCTGCCCCCAGATAAAGACTTAAAGTGTGGGGGGGTACGGCCTATAATCGGTCCAATACGGTATTTTGGTTTGTACACCATTATATTGAGTAAAGTATTGGGACACACCTCTTAGCTATTGAATTCAGGGTTTGGGCTAGGCCCTTTACTTCCAGTGAAGGAAAATCTTAATGCTTCGGCATACCAAGACATTTTGGACAATGCTATGCTTAAAACTTTGTGGAAACAGTTTGGGGACAATTTTTCTATTCCAGCATGACGTCACCCCAGTGCACAAAGCAAGGTCCATAAAGACAAGGTTGAATGTGTTTGGTGTGGAAGAACTTGACTGGCCCGCACAGAGCCCTCAACCCCATCTAACACCTTTTGGGATGAACTAGAACGGAGATTGCGAGTCAGGCCTTCTCATCCAACATCAGTGCCTGACCTCACAAATGATCTACTGGATAAATGGGCAGAAAATCCCACAGAATCACTCCAATCTTGTGGAAGTTCCCAGAAGAGTGGAAGCTGTTATAGCAGCAAAAGGGGGGAACCAACATTATATTAATGTCTATGTATTTAGAAAGCGATGTCATAAAAGTCCCTGCTGGTGTAATGGTTAGGTGACCCAAAACTTTTGTCTATATAGTGTGCATATGTAGTATATACTGTATGTTGTATAGCTATACATAGATCTGGGGTGGAAATGCTACACAAAAGGAAGTACAGTTCTTTTATTATATTCAAGTACACATATATACAAAATTATAAAATGGATATATGTCTTTCCAAAAAAAGTTATAAATGTGAAAAAGTATTTAACAAATGATATGATATTTATAGAGCCCAGGAAGATTATGTAGAGATAATAAAACTGTTATGTACAACATTTAATTTTTCTGTATTCGTCCTCCTATAATTGCTCCTGTGTCTTGCTGGGTTTCCATGGAACCTTTTCGTGGATAGCATCCTAATAGTTTTAAGTGACTTTGAACTTTAATATAAGTAATTAGAAGTGGCAATATACGAACACCCAGTGAGTCCGTAATAGCCCTCTATTTATTAAATAAGACAGTACATATCAAGTGATCAGTCTAATCAGCCTAACTGACATTCTTAAATATGGTGACATTCCAAAGGTTGCTTGCCACTTTGATGACCACATAAATAACAAACATGATGTACCTCTTTCTGGGTGCAGGTCTTTGGCCAATATTTTAACAAACCCCGGATAACCTGGAAAGGAAATTATTGCTAATTATAACTTTAGAAGGATTTTACAGAAAGGTGCAACAGCTACAATGCCCACTAGGTGTCACTGCCATCATAAAATATAAGTGTTAACTGGGCATCATGGGTACCCATGCAACATTAGTTATATTCCACATTATAATTTTTACATTTTACTCTTAATATCAGATGTATGATACAGGATTATACAAAAAAAGATGAAAGAAGGCCTATGTTCATTTATTACTTTGAGAAGAAGGTATATTTACTTACATGCTCGGTTAGCGAAGAATCTTTTTCCAAGAACTGAACTGCACAATATGCAAGCTATGAAGGCAAGAATATCCGTTTAAATTGTGTCAGCCATTTCAGTGACAGATGTGTTGGGGCTGCTTCTTGTATGTGCAGGGTGAGAGTCAGTGACAATGGACAGGACAGAATGTCTGAGTTTCTCCCCTAAACTGTATATATATAGATTGACTGTCTGCAGAGCCAGTTACATAATGGACCTCTATCTCCGGGACCTCTATGCGAAGATACTACATACATTTAAGGACTGAAATATCCAAGAATTGTAAGAAGGGCAGAAGGGGCGTGGAGGGAAAGTGTTACATTAAATGCAGGGATCTAACCATTACACATTTCCAAATGAAGCCAATGGCTGTCTACATTATAAAGGACAGAAAACATGCATGCCTCTAAACAGTCCTGCTTTTGTCACTCTATCCGACTGAGCTCTACCTCTGTCCCGCTTTTCAGGACAGAGATAAAGCTCATCGGGACAGCGGGATCACAATTCTGTATACTGTATACTGCACATGTGCAGTAGTGCTGCCAGTTTGAGTGACACTCTACCTTGCAAACTCCACCCCCCAGCGAATCGGGATCGTAGAAGTTGGGAAGGTATGAACATGTCGCATATGATAATACAACCAAAATCCTTCCATGAAGTTTGTTTTTTTGAACGCATGTTTAATATTACTAAAAAGGCATATGGCTCCTGAGTCTTTAAAACAGGAAAACCGAAGAGACTAGATGGTCCGAATGGTTTTATCTGCCACCAAGTGCCATATTTCTATATTAAATACTGCACACTGGGAGTGCTGTCTGCCAATTTATGCTTTGGAATACTTTAACGGATCAAGCTAGCCCCCTGGGCTGAAGGATGCCACCCCTCTTCTGTTATCAGTTTATTTCTCTACGGTTAGAGAGTAATAGAGTTTTACTCACTAAGACATGTGATTGCAACTTCATCATGCATTATGGGCCGATCTTGGTATAGAAAAATCTGCTCTACAATCTTAACTTCCTATTAAACCGTGACTAAGCAATATATTTTTTTACCTGTGCATGGAATATAGAGAGGGACTTTGCAGAATGAAGAGGTATCAAAACTCGAACAAGAAACTGCTTGTGTTCAGACTTCAGAGGTAAAGCAAACCCATTTATGATACTGCAAAAAAAAGGGCATCATGGAAGATGATCTAGTATTCAAGGGGTGTGAATCTTTCATCAAAAATGGATATAGTACTGTGAACACGGATGTCCATGATGGCTCAGGAAAGGGGTTAGTTACCCATTAATAGTAGAAATTATATGAATACCTGGGAGCTCTCCGGGTTTGACCCGGAGATTGCCGGGTGAGAGCTGCTCCTCCGGTTCTCCGGGTCAAGACCCGAATCCTCCGGGTTGGGGCAGCAGGGTCTTGACACGCCCGCTCCCCTCCCATTTTTTCTTTTTAATGGGGGTGTTTCCCGCTGCCGTCAGCAGGACCGCCCACCAACATCAGCAGGGCCGCCCACCAACATCAGCGGGCCCGCCCACCACACTGACGGTCCCACTGACATCAGTGTGCAGTCCTGGCTGGAGCCGAGAAGTTCCCAGGTATGATTATATGGCCATGGCAGTAGAAGTTAACAGACAAGCATATTCATGTGCAACATTAGAACCTTAGTTTACAATAGCTGGAGTGGTAAAGATTAGTCACTGCTACCCCATTCTACAATCCTATGGTGTTCAACCAGTAAGGGCTGACTGTATATCATGGGAGCTGTAGTCAACAACAACAAAGTTAGTGTGTACTGTAGGCCACCCCAACCACACTCTATAACTACAGTTTCCATGAAGTTCAGCTAGCAATGTGGATGGCTGAATATTATTGTACATGAAGTCAACAAAAGTTAGTGTTTGTACTGTAGACCAACCAAATGGAGTGAGAATCATAAGATGTGCATTCCACAGCAGTATCAATCCATAATCATATAAAAATTAACCTTTGACACTCCAGTTGTTGAGTACTCACTTTGCCGTGATGCTTAACCTACCAGACTGGCTGAGAGTCATGGGAAATGCAGTCTCAACAGCTGAAGTATTTACTAACCCTAGCTGCAATATACTGTATGTTTGAAACAAACTTGGTTCTATGTGCTTATGGGTCATGCGTGACATGCCCCATTCCCCGCCCATTTTCCCTTTTAATGGGGGTGTTTACACAGGACCACCGACTGACGTCAGTGGGCAGCTCTGGCTGCGTCCCGCAAGGGAAGGCTCCGGGTAGCCAGAGCCCAGAAGTTCCCAGGTATGCCTATGACTTTTTGCATTTTTCTGCACCCCAGTTTCTGTACTTTCTTGAATAGTTGAGTCGCTTGGGCTTGTTTCCATGTCGGAGGTATAGTTTTTTGGCCGCAAGTCTTCCATGAAGACCACTTCTGACCAGAGTTTTCCAAACAGTATATGGGTGTACCAGGGTCCCATTATTTTCTGCCAAAGCTGAGCTGTTGGCACTGATGGACATCTTTCTATTGCAAAGGGAATTAAGCATGATGTGTCTTTAATCTGCTTGGCTGACCACTGCGTCTACTGTCCTCAACATTGCCCGTTTCTTTGTGCTTATTCAAAAGAGCTGGTAACGAACATATCTAAACCCTGTCTGCCTATAATTTTCTGCACGGGAGAGACCTTGCTGGTGCCATATAATTAACTTGTGTCTTGTTTTGGTGTATTACTTTTGACATTAAACTGTATTCATAAACCTCACCTCTTTAGTGAGCTTGGTGTTCCTCAACCATATCTATTCCTCATACACAGCTGTTTCTGTTTCAGTTAATGATTGTGTTTCAACCTACATATTAAATCGATGACCTCACTTTATGTCTACAAAATCCTCGACTTTGTGCAAGCGTATGTACAAGAATTGATACTGTTTTGAAGGCAAAGGGAGGTCACACTGAATATTGATTTGATTTGTTGCTCCTGTTCACTTGATTTGCATATTGTTAAATTCTAAAAAACTATTAACGTCTCTAATTTTTAAAGTATTCTTACTTTACGCTATATTTTCACACCTGCCTAAAACTTTCATACAAATTCTATACTGGATAGATTAGGTGCTACAGGGAGCAGAAGGCATGTTTAAGCAATTCAAACGCCAAATAAAATATTTAGTTGTGGATAAACCAGAAGCTTGTTTTAGACTGTATACTGCAAAAGAAAAACAGAGTTGAAAAACAGAATATGATTTTAAAAAATGTCATGTGATTATTTCTTTAGCTACTTGACATGGCTATAAAAAGATCAAAACTCTAGGGGTGATAGTTAACATTGTAAAGGGTTACATTTGTTAAAAGACATCAATGTGCTAGGCTCCCACCTGCCCAGAATTTCCAGTAGTTCAGCTACACCATTAAACCGCTCTGTTTCATAGATAAATCTGCAAAAAAGAAGGAAGTGGAATTTTAATAAATGTAGAACCTGTAAAACTGGTGCAGAGACACATACAAATTAGCATATTTACAATCAAGGAATAATATAAATGGCAATGTACTACGGCAGAGCATGAGAAATTAACTTTTCACACACACAATTCACACTTAGATATATGTCAATAAATAATGTCTGGAGAGACATATTAGTATATTGATTAACTCTTAACACCTCGTTGATACACATCACGTGTCATGGCACAAAGGGACAGAACAGATTCAGAATCGGGCACAATGTTACAACATTGAAAAGTCTGATTACTTTCTGTTTTTGTTAATGAGCTGTTGGGCATGAACCGACATCCATGAAGTGCCACCTCATACCTGCATGAACTAATAACCAAGCCTATGCCTCTAAGGACCAAAGTTGTATTTGCCATGAACTCTACACTAGAGACAGATGCTGATGCACAGAATAGTTAGACCTTAACTCCTTTGACCTCAAAGATACTGTCTCACATTGCCATGTGGCCTGTGATAAAACATTAACTCTGTCTGAAAGACATGCAACTATGGCACAGGGTCATTCCCCGAGTTGCCATTTTCTAGGGGGAAAAATGTCAAAACATGGACCGGTCTAATTACTTTCTGTTTTTGTAAATGGTTTATGTACAAACGAGTTTTACCGTATTTGTTCGATTATAAGACAAGGTTTTTTTCCAGAGCAAATGCTCTAAAAAATACCCCTCGTCTTATAATCGGGTCGTCTTATAATCAGACCTCAAATAGGTCTGACTATGAGACGAAGATCCAGATCCCCCGCAGCGATGCAGGGGACCTGGATCCTCCTGTGTTATGCCCCCCCCCCAACTTACCGGTGCATCTGAGCCCCCGGTGCTTAGTCTGGGCAGCGTGTAGAGCTCTACCCGATTCGCATAGACAACTTCCGCTGCAGCTAAGCACCGGGGACTCAGAAGCACCGGTAAGTTTGGAGGAGGGAGGGGGAGGGAGTGTTAAACGGGGGCATAAGGTATATTGTGGGGCAGAGTGGCATATAGGGAGGTATAAGGCATTTCAGGACGCAGAGTGGCGTATAGAGGGTTAAACGGCATTTCTGGAGGCAGAGTGGCATAAAGGGGGTTAAAAGTCATATCATAGAGCACTCTGCCTACAGAAATGCCTTATGCCCCCCATTTAACACTCCCCCCCAAAACTTACCGGTGCTTCTGACTCCCTGGTGTGTAGTCGGGCAGTGGGTAGACATGTACGCGATTCGCGTAGGCAACTTCCGCTGCAGCCGGAAGGAGGTGCCGTTAGCAGCGGGGGTAGTCTGCGTCCATCGTGCATATACCCTCTGGCTGGATGGACGCAGACAACCCCCGCTGCTAACGGCACCTCCTTCCGGCTGCAGTGGAAGTTGCCTACGCAAATCGCGTAGACGTCTACCCGCTCCCCCGAATACACACCAGGGAGTCAGAAGCACTAGCAGTGGAGGTTACCAGACAGGAGGATCCAGGTCCCCTGCAGTGCTGCAGGGGATCTGGATCTTAGTCTCATAGTCAGACCTCTATTTGCTCTCAAAAAAATCGAGCAAATACGGTATATACAATGCTATTGTGTAGTGAGGATGCTAAAGTTTCACAATATAATTTATTCAGCTTTGTAAAGTTATCTTGTACTAGACACTGTTGCATCACTTTTCAATAACAGAAATGTAATCTAATTCCTCCCTGGTTGGTTCTGTTACATATTCTCATGATGTTGTGCGAGTATTAAAAACCACTGAAAAACCTTCATCCTTTTGAAGACATATGCTGTCATCTTGGTTGATGACTGATTAGATAAATACATCTCCTTGTGTTTTGCAATCCTTTAAGATTTACATTGGAAGGCTAATCCCAGGGCCTGAAATTTGAGGTTTCTTTATACTTGATTTCCCTGGGGCCTTCGTTTAGTGACACATATTTTGCAGTGTCTGGCTGCAGAGATCTGTGTCTTACAATTGTTTTTGTGGATGCTATTTTGTGGGAGGTCCCACTCGTTTTTGACATACATAAGAACTGCATCCTTCACCTTGACATTAGGGACTACTTTATACCATGGATGGGAAATTGCCATGAAATCAGAATTTTCAAGAGCTTCTAAGTGGGAACCCTTTCGGTGGATGCACCAAGGGTAACGCATGATGGCCCATCTTCACTTGGACATATGTAGCCCAGCTCCACTGATATTGGGATAGAGCCTTTGTTTCCTGATGCAGCAATTACAGAGCAATGATCTCCTATGAAATTCTACCTTAGGAAGATGTTGTTGCATTGTTTCCTGATGTATGCTCGCAGACCCAGGAATTTTCCATACACACGATGCAGGATGGTCTTCAAATACTCCCGTTCACGAGGATCTTCACTGTCAAACAGTTCCAAGAGCTGGAGAGACAAATGATAAAGGTAAAAGGGAATGCAATAAACACAAACACGATACTGTTTTGAGGGGGATGAAGTAATACAGAAGAAGAACTGGGAGCAGAATAGTACAAATACAGAAAAAGATGTATCATGGAATTTAAAATAAAGAGCAAGTGGCTCCCTATTTTGTCTAGATTTCATGTCATAATAAGCATTACTTTCATTTAGTATTTTCCTGTGTATTACTGCAAAAAAAGAAGCTGAAATTTGCATAATAGATGTTCTTTTTTGGTGGGTGCTATAGTCTAGTTGTAATATTAAAACAGTTAAAAAATGTTTTACATGTGTAAAAACAGATATTAACATTTGAAACATTGGTATAGCCATATTGCTCCAAGAGAAAAAGGAGCTGATCCTATATTCCAGAAAAAAAACTATTTAAGTCATGTATTACCGTAATTGCTCAATTATAAGACAAGGTTTTTTCAGAGCAAATGCTGAAAAATACCCCTTGTATTATATTCGAGGCCATCTTATAATGAGACCTCAAATAGAGGTCTGACTACAAGAGGGGACCTGGATCCTCCTCTCTGGCATCGCGCAGACATTCACCGGCCGCCCCCCACTAGACACATGGAAGTCTGGAGCATGGGGGACAAGTCTAGGGATGCATTGGTAAGTCGGATTGGGGGCATATAGGGGGTAAAAAGCATATCAGGGAGGCAGAGTGGCATATCGGGTGTATATGGCATATTTAGGGGACAGTGTAGCAAGCCATGGGGGAAGATGTGCATAACTGGGGGGCAGGTTGGCAAATAAAAGGAAATAAAAACAAAAAATGCATTTTTCTCAATCATAGTTGTTATTAAATATGAAATTTTTTTTCCATGTGAATTAATATTTACTAATAAATAATTTTTCTTATTTTCAGGCTTTATCAGGCTTTTTCTTTTTTTTCTAAATATTCAAATTTTGGGGGGGGTCGTCTTATAATCGAGCAAACACAGTATTTTAATTGCGGTACTGTCACTATTATAAAATCAGTGCTTAAATCTTACAACCCTCGTTAGTTGTCAACAGCAATCTGGTAGCAAAAAGCTCTAGCCTATAGAGAGTTATTTAAACACCAACATCAGGGTAACATACCCCTCTGTCTAAAAGTTTACTCCTCTTCTCAGTTTCTGAAACTTTGTGACTATGTATTTATATTTATTACCCCCTCATTTGGCTCTCTTAAAATAGTCTACCGTCTATAGCCACAAATTAAGATTAATATTCTTAAAAAAAAATCTGAAAGAAGAAATGCATTTTTTTTTTCCAGAAACCGTGCTATTTGCTCCAATTTTACCAACCTGCCAAATCATTTTTCCAACTTTTGGCTTTATAAATAAATTACTCATAAATAACTAATATTTATAGATTATCAACAGTTAATATAACTATTGGAAGATGATATACACACTTGTGTCAAGAAGCAGATTACTACAGTAAATTGACAAAGTAAATGTAACATTGGGATGTTTATGTCCTTATAAAATATAATAAAGAATCATGAACCCATAGGGGTAAATATATATGTGGGGCTATATGTAATATTTAGTTCAGCAAATAAATCATTGAGTAATGAAATTGCTTATGACAAGTCATAGGCCAAAACTGACTGACCCTGTTGCCTATATTAATGCAGAAAATGCCATTTGGAGAAGAACTGGGAAACAAAAATTTATAGTAACACATTTAAAAACATGGCTGGAGAAACAAAATCATGCTATGGAGATTAAAAGTGGAGTTTCATATGTCAAAACAAACTTATTTTGGATTAAATCCAGTGATGTTGCATATATACGTTAGCAAACTATGATAGAACAATATGTTTCTGATCTGAAGGGTAAGCCACAGTGAAAAGTTTGAAGTTACAAAAATTAAAGAACCCAAGTACCTGACCTTTAATTAGAAGATTAGCGTGGTGTGCTTTTTTCACATATCTGCAGCTTTTCTGGCAAATCGTTACCTCAAACTACAAGCATGTATGGGACATAGGATGCCGGTCTTCTTTTCCATTCTCAAAGAAGATAAAATGGGGTCCTAGTTGTTATTCTTAAACATATCATTTATTCACTTTGAAGAAGTCAAAGAATTGTTCATTAAACCCAGACAAATTATTTTAGGTTGTTCTAATGACATAGAGGTGGATGCAATACATATGCATTGAATATATGCACACTCACCATGAGGACAAACTTCTGATCCACATATCTCTTGGCAAGAGATGGTTGGAAGTCTTGACTCTCCAGGAACCGGAGAAAGAATTCATACACCAACTGTAGAAACAGACAGGGGGCGGAATATATATGTAGATTAAAAGATATGACAATAATAAAGTAGAAAGATGAAAAGAAGAAGAAGAAAAACATAAAAAGGTAGATTAGATGGGAATTGAGAGATGAAATTATAGAATTTGCTCATAGGAGAAGGATTTAAAGAAAGCAGGTTGATTAAGTAAGAGATTGCCTGAAAGAATAAAGAAGGTTGTCTAGAAAAGAGAAAATATTAATATGAATAAAATGGCCGAGCAACAACCGTACCAGATGTAGGATGTTACATGTTATTTTTGTACCTGTAGATGTGGCCACGAGGGCTCAAAATTTGGCTCATCTTCTTCAGGGTCAAACTCTGGATTATCGCTTGGAGGAAGTGTCCGAAATATGTTTACTGAGATCTGAGAAGAGAGAAAAAATCACTGTGTCACTGTCTACAATTCTAGAAAAAGCGGGAACTGTGTGTTTGGAGAAGGTGAACAACAACCTTGCATTAATTTGTTTATGTAACAATTCTTATCTTGGAGGATGCAAGTATGCATTTATGCCAAATGCTAAGGTTAAACTGTTAATTCATACCTAATGTACAGCAAATATGTTATATCTGGTTTATAGTATAGATGCTTAGTTTCATTTTGTCTGTCTCACTGTGTCAAATGCAATAGAAAGTACTCACAAGTCACTCAAAACCTTCTGTGTTACCCTTGTTTTGTGGAAAGCCAAGATACATAACTAGCTTCTAACAATAAAATACAGCTGGACCTTAAAGTCAACTAAATCTTCGCAACACCAAGCACGGCCCTTTGTGTGTTCTGGAGTGGGACACAATGTGTAATTGTGTGTGTGAGCATGGATGTGTAATTGTGTGTGAGAGAGAACATGGATGTGTAATTGTGTGTGTGTGTGAGCGCATGGATGTGTAATTGTGCGTGCGAGCATGGATGTGTACGTGGGGTAAGATGGAGTGTATGTTACAATAAATGTGTACGTGTGTGTTAGTGAGTATGAGTAAGTGTATTTTCTGTAAGTGTGTTTACACATGTGTGTATGTTGGAATGGGGGGCAAGGGGCAATGATGGCACAGACCAGCTGTTGGGGCCATGGGGCAATTTTCACACTTGGGCCCTGTGGTTTCTACTCCCCTAAGCAGACGGTTTTATATATGGATATGGATATGGACAATTTCTAATAAAAACAAGAAATGTTTAATACATTATGATAAAAGTATACAATGTTAAAAAGATCATTTTATACACAGGCATAAGCAATATCTTGCTTTCTTCTCTAGGACTTTGTTAAGTATATACAGGGGTATTGAACACCTGGGAGGGATTCAAAATAATAGTAAAAAACACAGTGTGCCTATCCTTTCCAATACATGTAAAGAATTTAAACTGAATGATCTTTTGGTCATTGGTATCGATCTTGTTAAAATCCACTTGAGGGGAGTGATTTAACACAAACACTATTTAGAAAGGAGACAGAATGGATTTATAGACTAAAAACATACGGGAAAGGTGGCCTCAACACCCATTTAGATGTTTTGGCTTTTATTGATTAAAACATGAAAGTGTGGTGTATATATATTTTTCTGTCTATGTGTGACAGTCTATATATGTGTCTGTCTTCTCCTTAATTGAAACTATTTATATTAAATATTTACACTTGTTCTCTGTTTCAGATGTCTCCACCATACCTTTATTGATTTGCATGGGCACTGACATTGCCCTATGTCTCCATTGATATTGTTTATGATAACATTATAAGCTGCATAGTTCCCTTATAAAATCCCATTTTATTATGGATATTTTTGGATACTCTTGACCAGAATGTGTCTTAATCTTTTTCTGCGACATATGCAATTAGATTTTAAGTATCCTTTATTATTTGTTACAAAGTTTAATGTTGTACCTTTATATATGCTTATGGATTATAGACTGTATATGTATTTGGGCATATGAGATATCGCTTTGACGATGAACACAATCTTACTACCATTTTTTTCTTCTTTTTTTCCCTCTTTACTCGCAAAATACAGCCACCATTTGAACACATCCACTAATTTATTTATTTTTCTCTCTCTTTAATCGCAAAATAGATCCACCATATGGATATATCCACCTTTCCATTTAAATTTTTTCCCTTTATTCGTAAATCAGGAAGTGTGTCATGGGGCTTTAGGGGCATTCCAAATTTGAATACATTCACCAAACTGAATATAAGGGACCTCTACCCACCACTGAAATATAGCAATTTTTATAGATCATTTATACCGCAATTGGATGAAAAATCTTCACTTTTCGGATAAGTGGCAGTTCCACTAACAGACTGGGTCCTATTAGAAGAAGTTTCCAGCCATTTGGAACCATATGTATTGCTGTTTTGCACACCACTAGTTGGAGTGCCTTTATTTCCTGTAAGTGTTTTTAACCATATACTGTATTTGCTTGATTATAATGTAGAAAAAAGAAAAAGCCTGAATATAAGACTACCCTATAGGAAAAAAGTGTCACTAGTAAATATTAATTCACATGTAAACTACTTTTTCATATTTAATAAAAACTATGATTGAGAAAAATGCATTTTTGTTTTTTATTTCCTTTTATTTGCCAACCTGCCCCCCAGTTATGCACATCTGCCCGGGCTTCTATGACTGAGCACTGGAAGGTCACATCACGTGGTGCTCTGTCATAGAAGCCTCGGCACCAGTGTCAACGGCCTCGAATATTTGCTCTGAAAAAACCTTGTCTTATAATAGAGCAAATACGGTATCTTCCATACAACTTTTGTATACTGCACAATGTGCTTTTATTCTTTGGTTTTATAGTAATTATTAAAAGAAGATGTTTTTTACATGATTTTGATGGGTTCATTTACCATGGTGGCTTTGTGAGTGCAATATTTCACCTTTACTCATACTGCTTTATATTTTTTGCAATATTAAACGTACTTTTGGGGATCGCTGCAGAACTAGTGTGGTGAAGTGTGCATTTGTTTCTTATTAAGTATATACAGTCCAGTTACTGCGATCTGTCTGATACACAGAGGCTCATCTCCCCTGCCAGTAGCACTTTATTAATATGGGCCCTCTACTCTACTCCTTCTGTATTAATATGGCTAAACAAAACGCTTCTGGCTGTTTAACAAACTTACAAAAGTTGAATTACAAGCACTGTATGTTTTGTGTATAAAATGGTAATTTTAACATCATCGTCCATATGTATATCTGTTAATGTTCACACCAATTAATTACACCATTTTTTTTAACATGTATTAATTTTGTTTCATGTGATGGTTTTACTGAAAAACATTTTTTTATCATGTACACAGCAATTTTTAAAGTAGTTCAGCAAGGAATCCTTTGGGGTTTTAAATATTTCAAGGAAGCTCTTCACTTAGCCCTGAATACAATCCTTTCTCACCCTTCTAAGCTATTTCCTCAACAAGTTCATGTTTCAGACCTTGGAGGTCTTATTAAGAAATGTAAGACCTTGGACAAGGTCGGATTAAGAAATTTCATCAAAAGCGCCTTCTTAAACCTACTTTCTGTAAAAATATTCTGAAAGGCTGAGTCATCTCTTGACTGCATTGAATCAATTGGGATAACTTTACAAAATGATGATATTATTTTCCAAAGGAAATTTAGGATGACTTCTTCAAACTTTCCTATAAAAATTCATGTATCTATTTCTTATAATATGTCATAATATTGTCATAATATTTATATATAGTCCATTTATATTGTCCATTACAAGTATGTTCCCTCTTCCAAAAATTAATCAACATTTAATGTTTCTTTTCATATTTAGGAGCATGTATCACATACCTGGGATCAGTATATTTTACCGAGAGTGATTGTTTCTCCATCAGGGTGCATTATTGTAGTACAATATTAAGGATGATTGTGAGCAAAGCATCATAAGATCTTTGTTACATAACTAGCCATGTACTAGCACACTTCTGGGACATTCCTTTGCCATACGTGGAAGAAACCCATGCACGCTAGGATACCACCTGGGTTATAAATAGCCCACTAAGACACATCATAAGATACTAAAAATATAGTTTTAGTCATTAAATGGTCCTTCAACAGAGTTTCTTTAAATCACCGACATATATTCGCTCTGTTATGAGATTGTTACATGACCTTTTCTCTTAATGATCTTATACAATGTCTTTGCCTGGACAGTAACTGCCTTGACCTTGGAAAGCAATCGAAACCCATTGTGAATTTTTCTTTCATTTGTGACTCCCCCATCACCCTGCTGAACAGTCTTTCCCATTTTGCTAAATTCAGATGGAACATTTAGGGTTTGACACTGAATCTCAGAGTTTTTACACAAATCTAAGAAGCATTGAACAAATACTCTGTTTACACAATATAGAACCTCCAGTTGTTTGAAAAAGAAAGTACACCCTCTTTGAATTCTATGGTTTTACATTTTAGGACATCATAACAATCATGTATTCCTTAGTAGGTCTAAAACATAGGTAAATACAACCTCAGATGAACAACAACAACAACACATTACATATTACACTGTGTGTGATTTATTCAAGCCAAAATGGAGAAGCCATGTGTGAAAAACTAAGGACACCCTTACTGCTTCCATAGGAATTAAAATGCTAAGTAGCAGACAGGTGCTGCTAACTAGACATGTGCAGGGTGAGCAAAATAGTTTTTAATTTAGTTTTTTGCAGTGTTTCTTTTCAGGCAACAAAATTCGGGGGGCTTTTTTTTCTTCGCAATGACATTCTGTGGGCGTTCCCAAAGGGGAGGTATCTGACACTGTCGCCTTTCATTATAGAAATGTAAATTCCCCCCCCCAGATTAAAAACAGTCAAAGAGGTGCAGCAGCAGTAGTGGTAGAGCACTGGGCCTGGGCAGGCAGACACTATAAAGAATGACAGAGATTCTGAAGGCAAAGGGGGGGGTCCAACCCAGTATATATACCGTATTTGCCCGAATATAAGCCACACTTTCCCCCCCACTTTAAGTCTTATGCCTGGGACATGCAGTTCCGGGCACGTGATTTTTTTTTCTTTTTCATTTAGCCCTACTGCGGGCAAGCATCCAGATCCCCTGCAACTCTGCTGGTGACCTGGATCCTCCTCTCCGGCAGCTGGTGGATGTCTGCGCAATGCGCGTAGACAACCTTCGCTGCAGGCACTTCCGCCGGGGCTTCTATGGTGGAGCACAGGAAGGTTATGTCACACTGGTGCTTCGTCCACTGGCTGGCCCCGCTAGACACCAGGGTAAAGGTGATGGACTGGCCAAGCATGTCTCCAGACCTAAACCTTATGGAGCATCTGTGGGGCATCCTCAAACGGAAGGTAGGGAGTGCAAGGTCTCTAACATCCACCAGCTCCGTGATGTCGCCATGGAGCAGTGGAAGAGGACCTTTGAAGCTCTGGTGAACTCCATGCCCAAGAGGGATAAGGCAGTGCTGGAAAATAATGGTGGCAACACAAAATATATCGGATTTGGTTGATTATAAGACGACCCTGATTATAAGACGACCCCCCAAAATCTGAATATTAATTAAGGAAAAAAAGGAAAAGTAAATACTAAATATTAATTCATGTAAACTATTTTTTCATATTTAATAAAAGCTATGACTGAGACATTTTTTTTGTTTTTACTTCCTTTTATTTGCCAACCTGCCCCCCCAGTTTTGCACATCTGCCCCCAGAAATGCATTATACCCCCTATATGCCTCTGCCTCCCTGATTTGCCCTATACCCTCCTATATCCCACTCTGCCCCATGATATGCCTTTTAACCCCCTTTATGCCACTCTGCCTCCAGAAATGCCTTATACCCCCTATATGCCACATATTAAAAGACGATGGCTATTTTATAGAGCATTTGCTCTGAAAAAACCTTGTCTTATAATCGAGCAAATACGGTATATAATCCTTGCCCCTTCCCACTTTGTACATGCTTATTGGCCAGAGCAAAATAAGGAAAAACTCCCACAGGTCATAGGAACCATCAATCACAGCCATAAACAAGAATGAGACCACCCCTCGTTTTTATGTCTACTTCTACCAGTCTTCTATGAGTCATTGATATGTATTCTCCTACACACAGTTCCTACTTTACTTCATCAAGGAGCATCAAAATGGCTTTTAATGGCGTCAAAATGTGGCTACACATGGGGACGAATGGATGGATCATGACAAATTTTCTTAACTTTTGCAGCCAAGGGGCAGATGCATTACTCTCCATGGCTTTGAAAGCATACTTGCAGAATTCCCAGGTTTTGACTCTGAATGCCAGTGTTTGTACACCAATTTCAGGGTGTTTGGATGAATTAATAAAATTCTTAGGTCACACAAGCAGGTACTGACTGCATAATGCTGTTTGATTTCTGTTAAAACTGAACATCTTTAAATGGTGCTTTTCTCACCGGTTACCACAGCTGGAATCCATTCTTGCATACAGACGGTTTCATTTATAATATCCTTCATAAGGACCATTATTAGAACCATTTTTTTGCCACCATTAGTGAGCCACTACAACAGAATACTTTTAATGGACTATTAAAAGGATAATAGCCTAAGACTGTACTGGGTAAGCTAATTTAGAATGCTCCCAGGTGTGTGCACATAATATTTATTTTACAATTTACTATCAGCAATAACTAGTGGAACAAAATTGGACACAGTGCACATCAATACAGTCTAAATTTGTCCATTTCTAGGTTGGGAGCAACCAAAATGAACTGAGTAAGACAGTAGCTATACCATGTAACAAAACCTCCTAAAATAACCTCTCAAATTACTAATCTTTACACATATTTACACAAAGGCAGTGTTCCCAAACACCAGGCCCTTTACTACATTTACAGGCTTACAATACATAGATAATATATTCATAACTAATAATATTATATATAATTCTGCCCCAGAAAGCTAACCCTGCTATAGATATGATAAGAAACACCCCTCCATATGAAAACAAAAAGCATTTAAAATGTGCTTTAAAATGACTCTTTTTTGGAAGATCACATCTGCTGGGCGAGAAAACTCCATGTATACATTATCCACCTTCTTTACTTTCTACAAGTCAGGTGTCTGCCCACAGGGAATCACCATCTCCTAATATCAACACCATAAGTTGAAGCTCCTACACTTATATGATATTTCTTCGGGAACAGATATATTTCACAGTATAATTTAGCAATTATATTTCCTTCTGTCAAGAACATGTGTGGGTGGCTTAAGAGAGTAATAATCTACACTTATACAATGGTTACCATCACCTACAGCATACCTCCCAACATTTCAAAATGTGAACAAGGGACACTTTTTTTTTTTATCGCTCTCGCGGAACTCATCAATACAATTGCACTTTACAATGCCGCGCTTGCATCGCTACTTAAAACACGCTACATTTTTGTCATATCATCTGCTGTTAACTACAGTTCACATGAGGATCAGTCAGACATACTGCCTCCATGATGCTGGCTGAGCATCATGGTTAGTGCAGTCAACAGTAAAGCTGCAGATGCTGGCTGTGAACTACAATTCCTATAATTCTCAGTCAGCCAGGTGTCCACCATAATGCCGACTGAGTCACTGGAAGAGTAATCAACAACAGCAGAGATTTTTCTTTTAATTAAAGGTTAATGTTAGCCTCCCTCCCAGGACCCTTACACTGCCTTTACACACACCTGCCCATAAACACACATATGCACATACACTGTCCTTACACACATATACTGTCCATAAATTGCCTTTAAACACACATATACACGTGCATGTGCTGCTGATCAGGCGGCTGTGCGCCCCCCCCCCCCCCGGGCAGCTGCACCTGAGGTGAGAACGGCTCTCGCCTCACCCTACCTCTGCACCTGCAAAGCGGGACAAAGGTAGGGATAGGCGGGACAGAGACCCAAAATTGGGACTGTCCCGCCCAAATCGGGACAGTTGGGCGGGCATGCTACAGTCATGTGAAAAAGAAAGTACCCATTCTTTGAATTCTTTGGCTTTACCTAGGACTTATAACAATCATTTGTTTCATAGCAGGTCCAAAATTAGCTAAATACAAGCTCAGATGAATAACACATAAAATATTACACAGTGTCATGATTTATTCAACAAAAATAAAGCCAAAATGGAGAAGCCATGTGTGAAACACTAAGTACACCTTATGATTCAGTAACTTGTAGAACCACCTTTAGCAGCAATAACATGAAGTAATAATTTTTCTTTTACTATTAGTCTCTCACATTGTTGTGGAGGAATTTTGGCCACTCTTCTGTACAACTTCAGTTCATTGATGTCCCACCACAGCATTTCAACCGAGTTCAGGTCTGGACTTTGACTGGGCCATTGCAACACCTTGATTCTTTTCTTTTTCAGCCATTCCGCTGTAGATTTGCTGGTGTGATTGGGATCACTGTCCTGTTGCATGACCCAATTTCGGCCAAGCTGGATGGCTTAACATTTGACTCTAAAAATACTTTGGTACACCGAGGAGTACATGGTGGACTCAATGACTCAAACAGGATGGACTTTCTTCACATGACTGTATATTTTATTCTCTGGTTAAGTCTTAAACATTTTTTTTAGAACTCAAGACCAGGCTTTTCTTTCTGCTGATACATTGCACCTCTGCTTAACTACAGATAAACACCAGACAAAAACTCAGAATGTAAGTTTCTTTTATACCTTTACAGTAAATCTAATACTACAGTGTTATGCTATTGTATTCCTCACGCAAGCTTTAACAGGAAAGATTATTATCTGATCAATGAATTTTAGCTTCCATTGGTCGTAATGAAGGAAGTGATCTGGAAACATGGACATGGTTCTTGGGGAGCAGGGAAAGGGCACAAAGTTGTAGAAAGTGGTAAGTAAATAAATGGTCATTCTGTACAGTACTGCATTTGCCTCTAAAACTAATCAAGCAGCCAATTTACTAGAAAAAAGTATATGCAAAGAAAACAGAGATGAATAAATGCTAACCCAGGACTACACAGTAATGTCCATAGTTTTGAGGGGGAAAATAGCTGGACCGGATGGTGTTGGCTTGAGCCCAAAGTCCTTACTCAGTCCACTTTTATCAATAGTGGAAAGGTGTGTGCTAAAGCTGAGCCAGCTCAACCTCCTCCTCATGTTTAGTATCGACTTTCCTTATTTTGCAGGTGAGTCTGACTCAACAAGCAGTCTGGCCCATCTTTAATGAACAGTATCAACACAGATGAACATACATGGCCTTAACAGTCTGACATTAACAACATCAGCATCCATAAGATGGCTGAAATTAAATGCATTGTCTTTGGGAAAAATTCCATTTCAATAATTCAAAACTCTATACATAAGCTTCCTCTTTGCCATACTTTAGATGTAGACATATCACTGCACTGCAGCCACAGCTAATCTAACCAGTTCTAAGGTTGGAAAATAAATATTGCAGGCTTTTTTGTTAAATGTAGCCTTTGTAAGGGTTGGATGAGAAAAATACTGTATATAGAAATAAATATGTTGTTATCAACAGTTCTCCACAAATCTTACCTGAACTAATGTACATAGTTAATTGAAACCAAGTATCCCCAAAATAGTTACACTTTGAAAAACACAGAATAATGTATTATATTTTTAAACCATCAATTTATGCAAAAAACAAACACATAAGTTTCTCTCTCCCAATACATATTATACGATCATTTAAATTGGATCCTATATGAATGTGCCAATGCCTTCTCAGGGTTACAGTGAAATCGACAAGAGCTATTGTTTTGTCTCTATCTTTGGGTAAAATAAGCAAATATGATTACTAAATCTTTTTGAATAATCAAAGCAAAGGTTGCTTTGATTATTCAAAAAGATTTAGTAATCATATTTGCTTATTATCCAACCCTTACAAAGGCTACATTTAACAAAAAATCCTGCAATATTTATTTTCCAACCTTAGAACTGGTTAGATTAGCTGTGGCTGCAGTGCAGTGATATGTCTACATCTAAAGTATGGCAAAGAGGAAGCTTATGTATAGAGTTTTGAATTATTGAAATGGAATTTTTCCCAAAGACAATGCATTTAATTTCAGCCATCTTAGGTTGCTTTGATTATTCAAAAAGATTTAGTAATCATATTTGCTTATTTTACCCAAAGATAGAGACAAAACAATAGCTCTTGTCGATTTCACTGTAACCCTGAGAAGGCATTGGCACATTCATTCTGGCTCTGAGGTAGAAGGGATAGATCTATCATTTTCCATCTGTCTTTTCTTTTTTTTTTTATGTGGACTCACCATTTTGATGATTTCTGGATACACTGGCTCTATCAGGACTCCCCTGTTGGTTGCAATACACTCCACAAGCTCATTCAGAGCTGCCCTTTTAATCTCTTTGCCTTTGAGATCAGCCACGCAGTCCATGAAATGGAAGATAACAGAACATTGCTGCAACTTCTTACAGAACAAATCATGAAGTTCAGAGACAGGAGCATCTATAGACAAAGAGAAATAAAGATGGGAACTTGCAGATTGGCATACACAATGAGAGGCTAACAAGCCACAAATATCAGAGGTATAGCAGGGCAAGAGCCCTCTAGGTTTTGTAGTATATGCTGTGCTGAGAAAATAAAAAAATATACATGAAAAAAACATTTACCCCCCCCCCCCCTTCAATAGCTTCATCAATTGTTTCTACTCAAGCCTAGAGTTAAACGTAAAGTCAGATGTAATGGCCCACCCAGGGCTGGTGCAAGGGTTTTTGCCACCCTAGGCAAAACATAATTTTGCCGCCCCTTGGTGCCATCTCCACAAGCCCCTCCCCATGCCGCGGCACTCCCATAAGGTACTCCTAACTGGCTGACTCACTCCCACTCCTCCCCATAGTGACCTCGAGCCGCGGCCGTGCTTCTAATGAATGACCGCCCTGGGCCCACCATAACCACTAATGCATGGCAGGCTTTGTCTTGCTAGTCATTCACATGAAGCTTGGCTACTGTATGCTACTAAAACATCAGATAGCACACATGGCTGCTGCTATTCCCGTTGATTCCAAAGAGAGCTAATCTTCCATTGACTAGAATGGGAGTGGTGTTTTCCTGCTTTCAAGAGAGGCAGCTGGGGAGTTAAATGAGACAGACATTTCTAGATCAAATAACTGAAGAATGCATGCACCATCCTGCATGTAGTGACATTAACTTGAGTCCATGGAAAAGCGACTTCAATATGAATTTAAATATATATATTTATGACTGCTCCTTTTGAAACTGATCAGTCCTAAATGGTATATGTTAAAACAGACAAGCAACAAAATTGTATCTACTCTTATTTCAAGCCGTAATCCTTGAAAGAGAAAGCAATCTCAGACTTTGAGAAGGTAACCCTGTATAACAATAGTATTATTCAGTTAATTTAGCACTGGCCAGATGCTGGACAATTATAATATACATATATACATATATATATTATTATTCACATTATTCTTACATATTATGTATGCTTTATTGCATTTACTGAACAGTTAAAAGATTTGCTTATCGAAGGTAATAGGAGGATAAGAAAACATAAGATAATACACAGGGGAAAAGAGAAATGGAGGATGGGATTGTGAGTGAAGAACAATTTTAAAAAGGAGGGGGAGAGAAGACGTGGAATGGGTGGAGAAAGGCAGAAGCTAGAGAGATACAAGGAGAGTGCTGCAAGACTGAAAGAAAGAGTGCATGGGAAAAATGAAAAACACACAGCAAATTCTCATACACATGGGACAATCCCTACAGAGACTGTAACCAAGGACACCTACACAATGTCACAGTCACCATATGCCTCCCTCTCACAAGTGCTCTGTAGGAAGATACTAAGCATATATACACTAAAAATGAACACGCACAACAACATGAAAATCTGTAAAACCGGCTTCTGATGCCAATAAAGGGGGAGGGGTAAATGGCTGCTGCCAACTTATATGATTTATTGTTTTATATAGCGCCATCATATTCCACAGCCTGTGAAACAGGATATTTCACCACCTGGAAGCTATATCATAGCTTAAGCCCAATAATATCAAAGCAATAACACGGTCAGTACATTTTCCCCAAGAAATGTGGTGATCCTAGGCAGAGCTGCAATCTATATTATATTTTTCTTCGGATTCAGACTTTTTTTTTTTTAAACTAGGTTGATAGCATTTACAAAATAAATCATTAAGGTCTGTGACTAGTGGTTGATGCTGACCTAGATACCCTTTGACAGCTATTTTGAATCAAGGTATAAGGGCTGGTGTTATAATTTGATAGATTTTTTTTTCTGGTTAGTTTTTCATGCAAAGATAAAACAAAAGAATAATAAAAACAAGTCTGATTTATTCATCATTACATCATTATTTCTTTCTCTGCATATATGAGTTGTTAAATGTCCTGTCTTCCCTATAACATACATATAATGTATGTCTTTTTATTAACTTATCAGTGCTCTCCTACATGTTTAGGTTAATGCTCACACAGTTAATACAGCTCCAATATATGTGTGTATATACAGTATACAGTATATATTTGCCACAAGAGACATGAAGGAGAGGTTTTAGGTTTTCGGTGTCATTGATAATTATGAATTTTGAAATATATACTGCAAGATGTTAATTTGTTTCATATTAGTGTAGTTTTAATGTGACAACACATTTCACAAAACAATACATTATTAATACACTGATAATGCACACTAGGCTTAGTTCAAAGATCCCTCTAAAAGCTTGAATTTTGCTGAAAATGAAGATCACATGCTAAACTTATACTCACAGGTTAGCAGTTCCTAGGACACATGTCAAAAAAAATTGGTACCCTATCTATGGCTCTGTGGAATCTTAAACCAGAGGTGCATAGAAATGTCTTATTTGCAGACGATACTAAGCTCTGTAACGTGGTTAACACAATAGAGGACTGTGCACGGTTACAAATGGATCTGGATAGGTTGGAGGCTTGGGCTGGGATGTGGCAGATGAGGTTCAACAGAGATAAATGTAAGGTTATGCACATGGGAAAGAAAAATCCAGGCTGGGAATATGTATTAAATGGGAAAACACTGGGGACGACTGACATGGAAAAGGACTTTTTAGTTAACAGTAAATTTACCTGTAGTGACCAGTGTCAGGCAGCTGCTGCTAAGGCAAATAAAATCATGGGGTGCATCAAAAGGGACATAGATGCCCACGACAAGGAAATCATTCTACCACTATACAAGTCACTAGTCAGACCACACATGGAATACTGTGTACAGTACTGGGCACCAGTGTACAAGAAAGATATAGTGGAGCTGGAGAGGGTTCAAAGACGGGCAACCAGAGTAATAAGGGGAATGGGAGGACTACAGTACCCAGAAAGATTATCAGAATTAGGGTTATTTAGTTTAGAAAAAAGATGGCTTAGGGGGGACTTAATAACTATGTATAAATATATAAGGGGACAGTACAGAGATCACTCCCAGGCAGGCCCTGAGTGGGACAAAAAATAGACCTGGGCATTTAAGGCTGAGCAGCCCATTTTTAGTTATTTATTTATTGTTAAAGCCCACCCTTTATCTACCATCTTTGCATTTACTCACTCATTCACACAAATCATTAACACATTCATTAATGCAGTCTCACAAATCATTCAAGCAATTCATCCACACATGAATTCATTAATTGTCATACGTATTCACACAATTCATCCACACATTTATTCATTCACTTCTCAATATGTATCCCCTCTCACTATCTATCCCCTCTCCCCATTTCTCACTATCTAACCCATATCTGCCCCTTCTCACTGCACCCCCCTCCCTCACCCTACTTACCTTGTTGCCGGAGCAAGCAGCAACTGCGACCGGGCCCGTGGCAGGGCCGGATTGATTTAGGGACTGATGGAGCTGCAGCTCCAGGCCCCTACCTTAAAATAGGCCCTGTCAGGACCGGACTGACTGGGCCTATGCGGCCTCTACGGCCGAATTAACGTAGGGACCCTTAAGCCCGCCGCAACTACGACCGGGTCCGCCACTCTAACGGGCCGGGAAGCCCCCACCAGGGCCGGCCTTAGGGGTCTGCGGCCACACAGGGCTTAAATTAAAACATCGGGGGGGGGGGTTTAACTTTATTTAACATCCTCCATGTTAAATAAAGTTAACAAAAACTTTATTTAACATGAAGGATGTTAAATAAAGTAACAACAAAAACCCCCCCGATGTTTTAATTTAAACCCTGTGCAGCCGCACACCCGTAAGGCCGGTCCTGATGGGGGCTTCCCGGCCCCTTAGAGTGGCGGACCCAGTCGCAGTTGCAGCGGGCTTAAGGGGCAGGTGCCCCTAAGTCAACCCGGGCCTGCCGCGGCCCGGCCCACCGGGCAAATGCCCGGTGTGCCCGATGGCCAGTCCAGGCCTGCTCCCAGGACCTATTTATATCCAGGACTGTATCTATAACAAGGGGACATCCTCTACGGCTAGAAGAAAGAAGGTTTGTACCTTTACAGTAAGAGCGGTGAGACTATGGAATTCTCTGCCAGAGGAAGTGGTTATGGTAAACTCAATAAAAGAGTTCAAAAGGAGCCTGGACATGTTTCTTGAAAGCAAAAGCAATAACATTACAAGTTATGGATATTAGATGATTAGGGACAGAATGTTGATCCAGGGATTTATTCTGATATTTGGAGTTGGGAAGGAATTTTCCCCCTGGGATGGGGCAATTGGCATCTGCCTCATAAGGGTTTTTTTGCCTTCCTCTGGATCAACACAGTAGGGACACAATAGGTATATAGGTTGAACTTGATGGACTTTGGTCTTTTTTCAACCTTATGAACTAGGTTACTAGGGTACTATGTTACTATGTTTGTCAGCCATGCCTAAGAGAGTTCAGACCTGATATTTGAATATGTGCTTGCAAATAGGCAATATGATTTCTTCACTATGTTTCCTTTTACATTCGTTTCTCATTGCATCCTGCCAGGATCATTTACAATCTGGACAGATACAGTGAACATCCTGCTTCATGAAGAAGATGCATATTTATAAGCTAATAAAAACACTGCTGTACAATAATGAAATAGCATAGACTGAATGAACACTATTAACGTACACAATAGGATATATAATGACAGTGATGTGCTGCCCGGCATTATAGTAGTATTATATACTGTACATATACACATACATACATACATACATACATACATTGAACATGCTGTTTTGTGTAATGATCTTTAGAATGCATTCATTGCAATGAACTCGGTGTCCTGTATGGTAATGCGGAGTATCTATAAACTGATATGTGAATTTTAATACTGGATAGCCCAGCACTGACAATTAAAATGTTGCTATGTATGATGATGCAGATCATCACATATTGTGGACATGACGGGGAGTGTCATGAAAAGTAAACATAATTGCATAATGGTGGTAAATAGCTTAGATGGACACTAAACAGGATTGAGCGTACATGAAAAATGTTAGAGGGGGGAGGAAAAAAAGCCAGGAATAGTTTAGCCTCTCAGAGATACATTAAGAAGGATGATAATGTCATCTGAATACAGAAAGGTATTGATCTGAGGAAAAGTATCCATGCAAGAAAAAAAGGAGGAGAGAGGACTTGGTAAGACAGGCCAGAAGAAAATGAGCTGGAGGCTCAGAGGTCTGAAATGAATATATATATATATATATATAACATTTTATGGAAAATTGTGATATATCTTGCAGTCAAGAAAGAAGAAAACAGACTCGTGGAGTATTGGAAGGTAAAAATAAAAACATTTGGGAAATTGAAAAGCAGATTAAGGAAAACAGGGAGGCATTAAAGCTCACATACTTACCTTTTAGAGAGGGCAATGGTGTCAGTTCCTGCTGTTTACTCTGGTAGCGAAACTGAGAAGAACTGTGTGATCTTCGCTGGCGGGAGCGGCGGAGAGAACGTCTGGAAAAGCCATCAACTTTGTCAGCAGCCAGGACAGGGGACAGACCAGGGGAGGACGGACTGGTTGGGGTGACAGGAAGCTTGGTCTCCATTAGTACAAGATGACAAAATCAATGGCTTCCCAGCAGTTAGTAGGCAGTATATGGTAACAGAAGAAGGCAGAGGAGTACTAGTAATTCAGGCCCAAGTGAGTGCTTCCAGAAGGAGGATTGGCCATGGCAATCATTAGTGCTGTAACACAGAGGAAAATTATGATCATTTCTCAATATAACAAAATATACAAAAATAAATTGGAAATTACCTGAAGGGGTGGTAAACCTCCTAAAGAGGACCTGTTACATTATCAAAATTATATATTTTCTTTTTGCATAATAATCCTTCCTCATTACACCTTTTCACACTTACGGATGAAAGAATTTAAAATAATTTTGCTATGCCTTTTTTCAATAGAAATTCCCTTCTTTCACATAGCAACATTTTGGTCAACGTGAAAAAATCCAGATGTATTTTCCTAACTTTTACAAAAACAAAATTAATCAGTACCATGTTTTGAGAACTAATCTAGCTCCCACTTTGCAACTTGACCACTTTTATGTCAAATAAAAAATGGTTAATGAAAGGGAATATAACTTAACATTGTGGGTTGCCCACAGATTTGCTTAGTGTGGTCCCATCAATGCCAGACAGCAAAAAGGGTAGCTATCGCCATGAGGGAAGCAAGCAGTTCTTATATGTCTGAATAATACAAATTAAAAACATTGATGGTTACAAAATTTACCAAGACCTACGGCCGGCAGGCTTTAAAAGGAAAGACAAGGCTCATCCCTGATGTATTAGTGGTGGATACCAAGCTAGGCCCAAGCTAGGGCAGAACCCACTAGCTACTCATCAACGAAAATCAGTTTCCCTTCACGTCAAAAGGTAACAGCTAGATATGTGACTCTTCTGATCACTCTACAAGCAGAACAAGGGATATTATTGGGTTATGATTGGGTTAGGAAAAGCATACCATATGCATATCACTAGAATTATTTTACATACATTCCATGAGATACACAATTATTTATGTATGCAGTGTGACTTTTTAGTTCTTCTAAGTTGACATTGATTGGTAAACAAAATGATAAAGTATATAAACTTTTGTTTTGTGGGGCTTTATGGGAGACAACATGGGAGCTATGTATTAAATCAGGAGTTTGCAAACTCTACCGAGCTTGTAATGTAAGATGGCCAGGGAGTAACTTGCACCTGAGTGCAATTGCTGTGATGTTTACACATTGGGCCAGTACTGGAAGTATTTTTTGTGTGCTTTATCTGAAGTTCCACATATAACTACCATTTTGTCTAGCCTATCATGGGCTTTTGGCAACATTTAAATTGGGAGCCCTAATGTTTTTATCTTTGTAAGTCGATCTACCATCCTCATCTTTTGAAATTCATCAAAAAGATGCACTGACACGGGAAAAAATTTCAACCTTTTTTTTTGGTTTGCACTCCCTATCAAGGCTTAAAATAGTGAAGCATACAAAGCCTATCCTATATTTTATCACATATACTTAATTTGGAAGCCCAGCCCTTATGTCTTTTGGTTTAGTAAAAATGTATTTCTCATCTGGTGCCTTGACATGGTAGGTGAGACATGTGCTTTGGGCAAAATACAAAAAGCCTTATGTGTATTGAAAATATATATTTGTAGGTCTGGATCTGAGCTCTGGTAATTTGTTCTTGTTTTTTTTCCGATGACTAGATATTTTTATTTTGTTTATAGAAATATAGAATTTGATGGCGATTAAGAACCATTTGGCCCAGGACCAGACTGGCGATGACACGTCTATTTTAATTAAATTATCATGCATTCTAGTCAAAGCCAGTTAAAAAATTTGGAAACGTAAGTTACTGCCAGACACTTGTGACAATAGTTTGCTTGGCCACTGGTGTCAATATGGCCACATAGTTAAATGAGTTCATGCATCATAGTTAAATGAGTTCATGCATACCAGCATGAGCTCCTTAATTTAGAAAAACATTTTATGGACTATGGAGCTTAATGCATTACTAAGGTCAGGTATAACACCAGCGTATTATATGCATTAAAAACACAGTTTGAAGAGATTAAATGACATCTACAAGCCAGGTCTGTTTAATGCATCACAAAAGTAACAGATGACATGCGTTAAACATCATATATAGCATTTTTGCCATGTTTCACACTGTAGAAGAATATATTTTACCAGGTTTTGTTTATATTGTTCTTCTATTATTGCCATTATAGCTGAGAGCTGGTAAACTACCCTCAGGAGATATAATAGACCAGACTCATCAAGTAATGCAATGGGTGGAGAGGGTGGAATGTACAGATTACGTTTAAAATACCAACAGGCCCAATACAAGGAATTTCACTGTCCTAAGTAAAGACATATTTTGTTGCCCGAGCAGCCCATTTTTATTTATTTATTTATTGTTAAAGCCCACCCTTCATGTACCATCTTTGCATTTACTCATTCACACAAATCATTAACACGTTCATTAATGCAGTCTCACAAATCATTCAAGCAATTCCTCCACACATGAATTCATTAATTGTCATACGCATTCACACAATTCATCCACACATCTATTCATTCATTCTCATACGCATTCACACTACCCCCTCTCCCCATATTATCTGCCCCTTCTCACTATGTTCCCCCTTTTCACTATGTACCCCCTCTCACTATCTAACCCCCCTCTGCCCCTTCTCACTGCACCCCCCTCCCTCACCCTACTTACCTTGTTGCCGGAGCAAGCAGCAACTGCGGCCGGGACCGCGGCAGGATCGGACCGACTGGGCATATGTGGCCTCTACGGCCGCATTAACGCAGGGCATAAGGGGCACCTGCCCCTTAAGCCCGCCGCAACTGCGACCGGGTCCGCCACTCTAAGGGGCCGGGAAGCCCCCACCAGGGCCGGTCTTAGGGGTCTGCGGCCGCACAGGGCTTACATTAAAACATCGGGGTTTTTTTTTTACTTTATTTAACATCCTCCATGTTAAATAAAGTTAACAAAAATTTAATTTAACATGGAGGATGTTAAATAAAAGGATGTTCCCGTCCCCCTAGAGTGGCGGACCCGGTCACAGTTGCGGCGGGCTTAAGGGGCAGGTGCCCCTTATGCCCTGCGTTAATGCGGCCGTAGAGGCCGCATAGGCCCAGTCAGTTCGGTTCTGACTGGGCCTATTTTAATGTAGGGGCCTGGAGCTGCAGCTCCATCAGCCCCTAAATCAATCCGGCCCTGCCGCGGCCGATGGCCAGTCCGGGCCTGGTGGACACCCCTCTAATTATTGAGTTTTGGATACAACTATTGCTAACAGGTGTATAAAATCAAGCACATAGGCAGCCATCTCCATAGACAAACATGGCAGTAGAATGGATTGTACTGAAGAGCTCAGTGACTTTAAAGGTGGCACTTTCATAGGATACCATCTCTGCCATAAGTCAGTTCATGAAATATCTGCCCTGCTAGAGCTTTCCATTTGTATGCTTACTGTAATTATATGACGTTACATTTGTACATTAAATAATTCTACATACTGCTGGCAGGCAGCAAATAGCCTTCCGTCCTCCTCTCAATCTTGGATTTATTCATAAAGGTATAGTTTCTAGATAACTTTTTGATTTGGACTCATTGACCTTTATTATGCAATACACAGGGCCACCCGAAGAAAGCATATCTTTTAAGAGGGGCTGAACTGGCCTTGTATAGTTAAATCATTAAGATTTTCTGACCTCACAATCTAATCATCCATTATTCAGGGCAAGCTCAGCCCTTCTTGCAACAGAATGTAAAATGAAAAGCACCCAGCTGCTCCAAAATTCTTAAAAAGTGGCCAGTCCGACTCATGGAGCCAGGAACACTGCAGGGTCACGTAACGCGATCTTATGTGATCGCACAGTGAAAGCATGGTTGCTCACGCACCCTGTGTGTCCAGCAGCCAGAAGGAAGCCTCCACAAAAGTAAGGGGGTGAGAGGAGGAAGGGAGTGAGAGACAATAAGGGAGGGAAGAAGGTTTTTGAGTATGTATGTATGCCAGACTGGATGTGTATGACTAGGTGTGTCGGTGTTAGAGGTAGTGTATGTTACCAAGAGTACGTTCACATGAGTGTGTAAGTGGGTGTATTAGCAGAAGTGTGTAAGCATGAATTTGTAAGTGTGTTAACGAGTATGAAAGTATGTGTTAGAGGAAGTTTGTGTTAGCATGAGTCCATACATATACATTTGTGTGTTAGCATGAGTGTATATGTGTAAATGTGTGTCATTGTAAGTGTGTGTGGCAAAAGTGTTTGTGTAAGTATGTGTAAAAGCAAGAGTATGTGTGTTAAAATGTGTGCCAAGGGGTGTATGTTAGTTAGCAGGGGGCCTATGTGGCTGCTTGGCCTTACCTACTACGCAGGCTAGAACATGCCACCCCTCGCCTGATAAAGAAGCTGGTACCCTGAAAACTCAAGTCTCGTGTAAAACAAACTCTTTATAGAATAAGCCCATTCCAGCGCTAGCGTACTTCTCTAGTTCTCCTCTCTACCTCACTTCAGCTCCCATCCTAATTCAGTTCCCACGTCCCACTATCTGCTTCATTTCATTTAATTTCATATCAACCACCCTCTCCATTTCCACATTTTAAGCTCACCAACTCATCCCATGTCATTTGCCCTCAACTGGTCCCCCTGCTCCATTTCAGTTTGCCTTGTTGACTTCTCCCTTACCTAGTACCATTTTAGTTTTGCTTTCCCAGCATCTAATATTTCATTTCAGATATATCCCCTTTCCATCATCCTGTGAGATGTTAATTACCCCATCTCACTTCCGTAATGATGACATTTTGTTACAGCTGTGCCCCACATATCTGCAAATAAAGTATTTCAAGGACTGGAAAAGTATCTTTCAGCTTGTGCAAGATTTCCTTTAGTGAAGTATTGGCCCTGAATATCAGGTTAACCCTGGCAATGTAATAAAACATGTTATGTATGGCCTTTTATGAAATGGAACTTTTTCTCTGATGCATCACATCACTGATGCACATCCAAGCAGCTTTCAATACTCTCATATTGCACCATGTGCCCTACCTAATACACAGGGAAATCAATTGTTTTTGCAAATAACAGCCCATAACTCCTGAATCAGTTTGTATCCTTATGTATTGCATATTCATTCTAATATTACTGTGATGCATGCAAATATGCTAGAACGTGCTTAGATACTTTGAGAACCATATATTATTTAAAAGTAACCATTTTAAAGTAAATCATTTTTGTTGAATCCTAGTATTTGCTACAAGATTCACTCCTGCCTATGGCTAGCCTGTAGACTTATAGCTAGTTCTAGAATGCAAACGTTCTATCCATACATTGGCTCAGTACAGACCTATAAGTCTTGCTTGGCACTGCAGTTGATGTAGACTACATGTTCCAAGCTGTAAATCAACAAACACAGGTAGATCATGGTAGGAGATGTATGGTCCACAGCAAATGCAGTGCAATTGGTTATTCATGGTTATTGTCGGATACAGACTTACTCCTCCAAGTTTCCCTCTTGATCCTTGGTTCAGCTTTTTGCCTTCTTGGCGGTGTTTTTAATCCACTCTCTATAACAGACTCTATATAACTCCAACCAAGTAAGATACCAAGTTACTACTAAAGCCACAAATCCACTAATTCAAGTAGCTGGTGAGAAATGATTTCCAGAAAATCAAAAAGAATAATTTTACAGTATCTTTCAGCTAAAGCCGACACAGTGTTTTCATTCTATGGATTTAAGGGAAAATACCTTTTGTGAGAATATGAAGATGGCCAAATGGAGAAAAACTGTTTCACCTCTGGGTTCTTATTTGGTGAAAAAAATTTAAAATGCACTCTTCTTTTTCACCGTTCAGGGAAAGAGAATTGGTAAGGTACAAGGGAAATGTAATTTAACTGAAAAAGCAGTATTCCACAGCGAGTACTAAATAATATGATGTTCATCCAATATGCTGAAATACCAAGATCTTCTTCACTATTAGATTTTATAGGATATTTTGATTTTGAGAACGATATAATTATATAGAATTTGTATGTTCTAGCCAAATAAGATATTCAGAAAACCGGATCCAAACGCCAGGGTTAGCGTGAACAGCCAGGTCATTCCAAATTCTTACAAACTGATAGGCCTGATCCCTCATATAGCTTTTTCTCAATCCTTCATGTTTCCTTCAATCCACTGACACCGGCATCAAAGTCTATTTTGAAAAAAAAAAGGAAGACAATGTTGTTTTGGTTACCTGGAAACTGTTCTTTCCTGTACAGCTGATTCAATGACCGCTGTCTCTCTCCTTGTACAGATACAATCACTGGTTCCCTTGCGTATACCCACTGGGATTAGGCAGAAGAATATGGAATAATTCAAGCATTGTGTGGAAAAGAGCCATAAACCTGTTCCCCTTTGGGAAAAATAAATATGCTAAATTTTGCAGGATGACAATGAAATATTAAGCAGGAACAGCTGGTACCTTCTGTGGTGAATAGGATCCCAGTTTTAGGATCTTCCTTCTCTACAGGATTTTGCTTAGGCCCCTCTGACCCTCCTTTCTGCCATCCTGTCCTTGATCTAGAAAGGCCGTCTTCTTCTGCTGTAAAAGATCTGCAGCTTCCCTGTATCCAATGCCGCAGACGGATGAAATGTTTATGGGGATTAATAGGATTTGCTTTTTTTCTCCCAATAGCAGCAGCCTTGCTCATGCAGAGGCTGCAGGATCAGTACAATGACAAAACCCAAACCTATTACAGCCTCCCTGCACTTCTCCCAATTATCATGTGGTCTGGAGTGAGCATTTCCATTGGTCTTTTAATAATAGGTTCTGCGTCACTGCTGGGGGGTGATGTCACCTCTCCATAAGGCTATTGGCTGCAGTCATGCTGGATTTAAAGGGACAGCTGCCTGTGGTTTAATTGAGCTGCATGTAGAGAGAGAAATTAGTCTATATTATTGCAGTCTATTGTTTATGTATTCATGGCGTGCACATGCCCATATACACGTTTGCCTCTCTACTTAAATTAGATACATGATGTTTTTGTAGTTGCATAATCATTTGTTTGTACACAGTGCGTATAATAGATAGAACAGATTATCAGTTTTTGTCACTTCCAAATATAAAAAGAGCAAGCAAAAATGTGTCTGTGTACAAACTATAAATGTGTAACTGTATATTTGTCCAAAATAAAAATATTTTTCTTCTTAATAAAACTCAGTGATAATGATATTCAAGCCATCCTGTAGAATGTAAGACCATTTAAGCATGTATGAGTGAGAGCCCATTTTTTCTGTTGTGAAAACCTCAAACCTTATTTAGTCCTTGATTTTGTCTTATATTTAGGATAGCCTTAATGCATGCATGTTGAAATTATCTCACTGTATTAACCCTACCACTTCTGCTGGAAGGTTGTTCCACTTATCTACTACCCTCTTAATAGAGTGAACATTGCTTTCATTATATCTAAGCCTCTGCCCCACTAGTTGCAGATTTCTTGGCCTAACATGTCTCATTCATTGAAATATAATTTCCTTTTGTAATCAGGTAATAAATTAAAATATTTATTGTACCCTGTCTATCTGGCAACCTATTTGAGATCTCATCTATCTATCTATCTATCTATCTATCTATCTATCTATCTATCTATCTATCTATGTATCTGTCTATCTATCATTTATTTATAACACACATCCGTGTAGAATATGTACATTAGAAATGGAACTAAAACTGCAGAAAAACACACCTACCATAAAGTATGGGAAAGATATATATATATATATATATATATATACGATGTCAAAAAATATCGCGTATCGAGTATTGCAGAGTATGCGGTGATACCTTTTTTATTGGACTAACATAATATTAAAAAGACAAGCTTTCGAGAGTTATCCTCCCTTCATCAGGTCTGAAGCAATACTAATCATCATGATAGAGGTTACAACTTAAAACAAGTGATGGTATAAGAGGGGGGGGTTGAGTGGGGTGTCGTAAATAATAGGTCTGGAAGTGAGAAATGCAGAGAGGTAGAGAGATAACCCAGGGACAGAACAAATAAACTTAGGGAACCAATAACCACAGTAAAACATCAAAGATAATAACAGCAATTAGACATTGCATGACTAGATGAAGTTCATATGAAGTTCTGGTAGTGTGTAAGGAAACCAGAATCCACATTAAGTCCCTCTTTTATGGTGTTAAAATGTGTAATCATTTTCATCTCAAATGTTTTTCTTTCCTGAGAGTCTCTGAAATTTCCTTTGAGTACTTTAATTTTTGGATGGAGTGATTGTTCTGTGTGAAATGATGTCCTACCGGGGTGCAATATTTTTCTGCCTCATGGTTTTTGATGGAGCTTCGGTGCAGGTTCATTCTAAGGTGCAGCTTACGCCCAGTTTCTCCAATGTAGCACCCTTTGTCACATGCAGAGCATTGTATCATGTACACCACGTTTGCCGATGTACATGAGTAAGAATCTTTGATGCTGTATGTTTTGTTGTTGTGACTGGCTGTGTTACTGTCACATATATGTTGGCAAAGTTTGCAGCGGGATTTGTTGCATGGTACAGTGCCATTCTGTGTATGCTCCTGTTCTGGGGCCAGTTTGCTGCGCACTAATCTTTTCCTCAGGTTTGGTGGTTGTTTGAATGCCAGTATTGGGGGCTGAGGGAATATTTTTTTCAGTATGGGGTCTTCTGAGAATATTGGCTGTAGGTCTTTAATAATTTTGCGGATTTCCTCAAGAGTTGGGTTGTAGGTAACTACCAGCGGGATCCTGCTTGTGTTATCCTTTTTTTGTATTCTAGAAGCCTTTCCCGTGGTGTCCTTACAGCAGATTTAATTTTTTTGGATATAGTTTTTTCCTTGTAGCCCTTCTTCTGAAATTTGTGTTTGTCTCTGTCCTGAGTGTCAGAGCAGATACGGTGGTATCTTATGGCTTGGCTGTAAATGACACCTTGTTTAGTGTGTTTGGGATGAAAGCTTGAATTGTGAAGGTAGCTGTACCTGTCTGTGGGTTTTCTATACACGGAAGAGTGAAGAAAGCCAGAGGTGACAGTTATAGTGCAGTCCAGGAAGCTCACACTGTGTTTTCCTTACACACTACCAGAACTTCATATGAACTTCATCTAGTCATCCAATGTCTAATTGCTGTTATCTTTGATGTTTTACTGTGGTTATTGGTTCCCTAAGTTTATTTGTTCTGTCCCTGGGTTATCTCTCTACCTCTCTGCATTTCTCACCTCCAGACCTATTATTTACGACACCCCACTCAACCCCCCCCCTTATACCATCACTTGTTTTAAGTTGTAACCTCTATCATGTTGATTAGTATTGCTTCAGACCTGATGAAGGGAGGACAACTCTCGAAAGCTTGTCTTTTTAATATTATGTTAGTCCAATAAAAAAGGTATCACCGCATACTCTGCAATACTCTATTTTTTGACATCGTGTCTACTGGACTAATACGGCTTCACCCTTTTACATTATATATATATATATATATATATATATATATATATATATATACAGTATATACACAGTCATGTGAAAAAGAAAGTACACCCTCCTTGAACTCTATGGTTTTACATATCAGGACATAATAACAATCATCTGTTCCTGTTTCCTGTTCCCAGCAGGAAACACGAATGTCAGCCCATGTAATGGTTACATCTCATACTGTACAGGTCTCACTCAGTTTGCATGTTAAATGTTAAAGTTAATGACAGTACAATTAGAAAAGGACTGAACAAGTATGGTTTGTTTGGAAGGGTTGCCATGAGAAAGCCTCTTCTCTCTAAAATGAACATGGCAGCACAGCTTAGGTTTGTAAAGTTGCATCTGAACAAACCATAAGACTTCTGGAACAATATCCTTTGGACAGACGAGACCAAAGTGGAGATGCCTCAAGATTGTAAGCTTGCGAGCAGGGCTCTCTCCACCTAATGTATCGGTTTGTCTTAGTCTGTCAATTCTCATCTTGTCATACCCCTTGAATATATGTATTGTATTAAGCGCTGCGTAGATTGTTGGCGCTATATAAATAAAAGATAATAATAATGTTTCTCCATAATGCACTAATCACAGCGTATCAGCACAAACACCTCATTCCAACTGTCAAGCAGGGTCTTGGAGAAGTGATGATTTGGGCTTGTTTTGCAGCCACAGGACCTGATAACCTTGCCGTCATTGAGTCAACCATGCACTCCTCTGTTTACCAAAATATTCTAGAGTCAAATGTGAGGCTATCTAAACCTTGGCAACATAAGTGAGTACACCCCTAAGTGGAAATGTCCAAATTGGGCCCAAAGTGTCAATATTTTGTGTGGCCACCATTATTTTCCAGCACTGTCTTATCCCTCTTGGGCATGGAGTTCACCAGAGCTTCACAGATTGCCACTGGAGTCCTCTTCCACTCCTTCATGACGACATCACAGAGCTGGTGGATGTTAGAGACCTTGTGCTCCCCCACCTTCCATTTGAAGATGTTCAATAGGGTTTAGGTCTGGCGATATGCTTGGCCAGTCCATCACCTTTACCTGCGGCCCAATCTCCAAATGGAGGGGATCATGCTCTGCTTCAGTATGTCACAGTACATGTTGGCATTCATGGTTCCCTCAATGAACTGTAGCTTCCCAGTGCCAGCAGCACTCATTCAGGCCCAGACCATGAAACACCCACCACCATGCTTGACTGTAGGCAAGACACACTTGGCTTTGTACTCCTCACCTGGTTGCCGCCAAACATGCTTGACACCATCTGAACCAAATAAGTTTATCTTGATCTCATCGGACCACAGGACATGGTTTCAATAATCCATGTCCTTAGTCTGCTTGTGTTCAGCAAACTGTTTGCGGGCTTTCTTGTGAATCATCTTTAGAAGAGGCTTCCTTCTGGGACGACAGCCATGCAGACCAATTTGATGCAGTGTGCGGCGTACGGTCTGAGCACTGACAGGCTGTCCCCCCACTCCTTCAACCTCTGCAGCAATGCTGGCAGCACTCATACACTCAACTTCTTTGGTCGACGATGGGGAGGCCTGTTCTGAGTGGAACTTGTCCTGTGAAATCGCTGTATGGTCTTGCCCACTGTGCTGTAAAGTTGTTGAGCAGTTGTTCAGATCCTCAGAGAGTTCTTTGCCATGAGGTGACATGTTGAGCTTTCAGTGAGTGATAACACCAAATTTAACACACCTGCTCCCCATTCACACCTAAGACCTTGTAACACTTACGAGTCACATGACACCAGGGAGGGAAAATTTACACAGGCTGTACACTCACTACATTGTGGCAGAGTCTCATTTCTTTAGTGTTGTCACATGAAAGGATATAATGAAATATTTACAAAAATGTGAGTGGTGTACTCACTTTTGTGAGATACTGTAGATATATATATATATATATATGCATTAGACATGCATTTTTAACTACATAATATGTACTTATCTCTCTGAAGTAAAGACACTGATTGAAATCTGAACTGGCAGTTAGTTTTTATTCTTTAATATTATACCCCGCTGCCAATACATTTTATATTGAAAGAAATTGGACTCTACGCAAGCATTTCCTTGGGCCCCATGCTGACTGCAGATTTGGGGAACACTGTGAGTTAGTGCAGTCTTCCCTCCTTCTGACCCTACCGTGACATTGAGAGGTCCTCTCCCCGTAATCATCCCCCAGAGTCCCTTTGTCCCCATTCACTAAACCATACCTCTCTTTTTCTTACTCCCTGTAGTTCAGGTATAGATCAAATAAACAACACATAAAACAGCACATATAAATTAACTAAATAAGACATACAAACCCTTTATTTGCAGGTATACATAAATAAAGTATGGAAATATAGCATAGCAGGTCTAGATCAACACATTACCACACAGACCCAGGATTGCATTTATAGATCAATTGAAATTCACATGTGAACTCAGCACTGAAGGTATAGATCAAATAAACAACACATGGAAACAGCATTGCAGGTATTGATCAACTGAATCAGACCTACAAACCCTGTATTTGCAGGTATACATAAATAATGTATGGAAACATAGCATAACAGATATGGACCAAGAGAATAACACCTTAACCTACTGCTGCAGGTATAGATCAATTGGCATTCACATAAAAACTCAGCATTAATGTAACGGCCAGGAATGGTCAGGATCAATAGCTGGGGGTCCACAGAACACGAACCAGAACAGGTGTCCTTATCAAGTGGACTCCCTGCTTTGTGTCCTGATCAATGAACTCCCTACTTTGTGTCCTTATCAAGTGGACTCCCTGCTTTATGTCCTTAATAAGTGGACTCCCTGCTTTGTGTCCTTATCATGTGGACTCCCTGCTTTGTGTCCTTATCAAGTGGAGTCCCTGCCTTTCGTACCCTTCAAAGTGGACTCCCTCCCTTTCATACCCTTCCAAGTGGGCTCCGTGCCTTTTGTGCCCTTCCAAGTGGGCTCCCTGCCTTTCGTGCCCTTCCAAGTGGGCTCCATGCCTTTCGTGCCCTTCCAAGTGGGCTCCCTGCCAAAAGACTTATTACCGGTATTTATTAATCCTGCCATACGTCCGGTTTCTTTCTAACAGACTGTATAACCCTTATTTGGTTGTCCTGTCATAATACATACAATACATTGCATTACCTAGATTTCTGCTTGTGGTGTCTTTGTTTGTATAATAATGCATCGTGGGTTACAGATCGAACCCCAAGTATCTCCTGCACATGGGATCAAATAAACAACTCAACAAAACATAGCATTTTTGGTATAGAGCTACTGAATAAGACATACAGTGGGGCAAAAAAGTATTTAGTCAGCCACCAATTGTGCAAGTTATTACAAAGATGAGAGAGGCCTGTAATTTTCACCATAGGTACACTTCAACTATGAGAGACAGAATGAGACAACAAAGTCCATAAATCACATTGTCTGATTTTTAAAGAATTTATTTGCAAATTATGGTGGAAAATAAGTATTTAGTCAATAACAAAAGTTCATATCAATACTTTGTTATATACCCTTTGTTGGCAATGACAGAGGTTTCTGTAAGTCTTCACAAGGTTTTCACACGCTGGTATTTTGGACCATTCTGGGGCTGTCGCTGGGCAACACGGACTTTCAACTCCCTCCAAAGGTTTTCTATGGGGTTGAGATCTGGAGACTGGCTAGGCTACTCCAGGACCTTGACCTTCATTGCCCGGGCGGTGTGTTTGGGATCATTGTCATGCTGAAAGACCCAGCCACGTTTCATCTTCAATGCCCTTGCTGATGGAAGGAGGTTTTCACTCAATATCTCACGATACATGGCCACATTCATTCTTTCCTTTACACGGCTTAGTCGTCTTGGTCCTTTGCAAAAAAACAGCCCCAATGCATGATGTTTCCACCCCCATGCTTCACCGTAGGTATGGTGTTCTTTGGATGCAACTCAGCATTCTTTCTCCTCGACGAGTTGAGTTTCTACCGAAAAGTTCTACCTTGGTTTCATCTGACCATATGACATTCGCCCAATCCTCTTCTGGATCATCCAAGTGCTCTCTAGCAAACTTCAGACGGGCCCGGACATGTACTGGCTTAAGCAGGGGGACACGTCTGGCACTGCATGATTTGAGTCCCTGAAGGCGTAGTGTGTTACAGGTGCCATTAATACAGGTAACGAGTGGAGGACAGAGGAGACTCTTAAAGAAGATGTGACAGGTCTGTGAGATATCTTGCTTGTTTGTAGGTGACCAAATACTTATTTTACCGAGGAATTTACCAATTAATTAATTAGAAACCCTACAATGTGATTTCCTGTATTCTTTCCCCCCCATTCCTTTTGTATTGTTAATCCCTTTACTGCCCCTGTTGTCTCTGGGATGCAGATTAAGGGGGCGGTTTCTATCCCAATATCTTCTTTTATGTTAATGTGTGTTTTGCTGGATATATCCAGCCGTCTGTGTCTAAAATAAATCAGTTCTCCTCTTGTTGTACCTAAAGACTAGTCTTGCCTGGTTATTTGGGTACTGGATAGTGATATCCCTTTACTTTGCTTGGGGATATTGCCTACGGATTGCGGGGGAATTATTGCTTTTGGTGGAAGTCGCTTTTGGCGGAGAGGGACAACCTGAGGTCCCTGGTCGGTCCGTAACATGAGCACCTTACTAAAACTTAGAGTCTAACATAGTGTCCCAGAAACCATTGGGGAATTCCCTACCAAAATAGGATGATGTCCCTTTAAAGTATAGAACAGCCAGCAAGCAAGCGCACACGTGAGACTCATCGCATTGCTTCCGGAATCAGAGGCTGACCACAATGATGAATCCTGAGACGTCTTTCTGGAAAGATGGTAGTGTCGAGGGAGGTTGCAAGCAGAAACAGGATGGTGGGCTCACAGTGAACAGGTAAGTGTAGCATCTGACAATATGGCTCTTTGAATTAATCAGGTGTTTCGAAGTATTCTTACACTAGCACTGTCTCTTTATGTGGGTAGATATGGTTAATTGTAAATTTAAAAGGGTTCAAGGTCATTCTGGGAAAAACTTGTTTTTGCAGAGCTAGTTAATTAGTGATTATATAATGATAGAAGTGATACATCAGAAGTTGTGTGGATTATATTTTTTTACGCATTAGAGACTGGCTGCTATACATACTTATATTGTTAAAATCACTACTGATTTTAAACTTCTGGCACTGCCTAAAACAGGGTTCCATGACTCCAGTCCTCAGGGCCACAAACAGGACAAGTATTGCTTAGCGATTTCTGTTATTGGGAAGTCAACGTTCAAGCCAGGATATTCAAAAACTGTAGCCTTTTTGCAGCCCTCGAGGACAGGAGTTGTGCAGCCCCATCATAAAACAATGTTTGTTCTGTGTTTTACACGAGTTTTGTTCACTAAACCGTCAGTTTAAAAGTGAATAGTGGCCAGTTATTTGATATTATACTATATTTTAAAAAGGGACCACCCAACAGAGTACATAATGCAAGAAAGGGCTTGATGGTCCTGCAGCTGACACACAAAACACCTGCAAGATTTAACAGATTTCATTCAGTATATTATGAAAGACCATCCGTGACAAGTTTCTTCTGCAATGAGAGAATTAGCGCTGCTTGGCAAGTTCAATCGGTAATCTGGTTTTCAAGAAATCTCAATTATTTTATTACTATACTTGAAGCAAGACCAACAAAACTCTTCTTGCAGAAGTACTAGGGTTGTCACTTCATAATGCTTAGCAAGAACACAGAGAGAAAACATTCACCAAACTCCCATTTTAGCAAAATTCCATAGTGAGGTGAGTTGATTCCATACATCTTCCAGCTCCTGTGTTAGCGAGTAAACCTCAATGCTTGCAAGTGTAAGCTATTTGTGCATACTCACAGACACACTATATATATATATATATATATATATATATATAATTTTTATTTTTTTGTGGATGAGAAAACCAATTCAGTTAACATCTGAAATAAGATGGCTCCAATTAACTTTTCTGCCAAGTCCAAGAGGCGAACTGAGAGAGACACTTAATTTCTTACTCTTTTTCGAAAAGGCTTAGAATGCTGGGGATTTTGGCAAGTAGACTTGTGCAATAAAACAAAGAAAGAATTCAGCATATACCCAATGAATAACATTCCAAGACTCCTATCTAAGGCATAAATATCGGGGATTCCATCACACTATATGATCATACATTGCTTAGCCCACTACTATGTCAAAATACCCCAAGTTTGGCAAGTCCTATCTAATTTTTCATGGCTATATTGCTTACCAAGGAGCTGAATCAGTGGGACTGCACTGGATTTTAACCCAAAGAAGATTCTCAAGCAATTTAAAGCCTTCTCGGGACTTTATTAATGAGGCACCTGTGTGCTGGTGGGGCTGCTCAACCCTAAGGTATAAGTAGACTTGTAGATTTGGATTCTTACAAATGTTATTCTTAACAATTTTTGCCTCTCAGTAAAGCAAATCTTCCTTGGCGTAAGTAAAACTTTCTTACATTAAATACAAGTAAACATTTCTGGGGTTCAATGGGCATCAAGCTACTGGAACTGTACATTAGTCTGCGCTAATGCTGTGATGGCATCACAAGATCCTCCAAATAACGACTTGCTAGATGCCCCCAAATATGATATAATCCTAAACCTAACAAGGAGTAACTGTCATCCGCTGTCCCCCGTCATCCTGTGTCCGTCCGGCTCCCGGTTCGCCGCTACACTTACCTCGTGGCGAGGTCAGGAGGAAGCGTCGGCTGGGTGCTCGGCATGGCGGTCGTGCTCCCTCTGCTGGACATGCGCCAACGTCAGCATTGGGGGCGTGGTGGCTACCGGCGCCAAATTTAAAAATCCGGAAGCCCTGTTACCTGTACCCTGGTGTGGTCTTTTGCTGTTTACCTGTTCAGTAGCGTTCTATGGTGAATCTAACCTTGGCTTGTCCTGACTACCCTCTGATCTGTGATTTGGCTGTGTTTGTTCCTCCACGTGTATGACCTGGATTGTCTGACTACCCGCTTTGGATTTGCTGTCCGCCATTCCCTGCACTTTTGTATCGCCTCATTTAGCGAATTGTTCCCTGACCAATTATCTCCGCTTTCCCTATTTTGTATGGATCTCTCCCGCTATACCCAGAGACTATCTACCTCTCCATATCTACCTACTCCGGGGCCTCCTCACTGTTGGGATCATCGAATACCTGGGGGTTGCTTCTCAGTGCACTCCTCCAGGAAAAGAACTTCCGCGGTGAGTGCTCTGGTTTATGGTAGACGTGACAGTAACATGTAATATGTATGAAAAATCATTAAGGCCGCCACACTTACCTGTGACAAGTCATCATGGCTTCATCCCATCCTTTAACCTCTGTGGTCAAGACAGGGTTCTATTATATTTTAGGGCAAATAAGTGAGGTTTTCTTTACAAGCCACTGTTTATTATTTTTGGGGAATCTTGTGCTATTGCCACAGCAATAGTGCAGACTCAAATTTCAAAACTAGTTGCTTGAGGTCCACAGAATCCCTGGGAAATTTACTTTTATTTAATGTAAGAAAGATCTACTTTAATGAGAGGGTGGTGGAATAAGCATATGGCTCCTGGATGGCGCTGGTCATGTTGCACTGTTTGGAAAAAAAATTAAAAAGTAGAAACATTTAAAAAAAAAAAGCTTTGGAAAATCTTTCTGTCCACCAACCAGAAAGTATTTGGATCCCTTTAATCACCTCCAAATGATAAAAGACCGATACATGTTGCTGTAGTTAGATGCTGCTGCTGAATATACCCTTTTCAGCAGTTGCCCCTATCCTTTAGACAAATTCAGTTTTCTTTTTTTGGTCACACCAGTAGGAAAATGGCTGCATAAAAAGAAGCAAGACGACTCTATGCTATGATGTTTTTAAAAACACGTGTTTGTGTGATAGTTTTGGAAATTAAGCTTACCAAATTTGAAAAAAAATCCTGCTTGAGAAAACATTAGCTCTTAGATTAAGATATCAACCAATGCAAAGTTCCTGTCTATTGGGCAATTATTTTGCTTGCTATGGCGAGAACATCACACTTAAACCTTTGTGCAGATTCACTTTCCATACATCCAATGTGTATATTTCTGGAATGTTTGCAGGGCAGGAAATTTGTTATATTCTGGTTTTAAGAGTGCAATTAATCAGGTAATGGTATATACGTAAAAGTAATTATGCTGTGTTTCAAATATTTTATTCAGACATTGTCACCTTTGACTTCATTAGTTTTTCCTTAGTTAGAAGCCAGGCAAAAAATTAACACTTATAACAAGATGCCGAGTCATTCTTGTGTTTCTTACAGCCCACAAAGAATTAGAAAGATGTTTGCAGCGTCACTGTGAGGGCATATCTACTCATTAAAGGGTTATATTAAAGTGTACGTCACCTTAGACATTGTAGTTAATTTCTTCAGTATTCGCAATCATTTTTAAGGATCTGCAGTTGTGACTTCATCCTCTTGGTACTTATCTCACCCATGGCTACAGGAGATGTATTGGACAAGGATAGCTTCTTCTCCCCCTTTCAGACCATTCTGGTGTCCCTTCTCTCAGCTCCACTAACTCTTGTTGCCACACACAACCTCATGCAAATATTCACAGCCGCAGTGCCACCACATCACTGCCACTCCAACTTCACACTGGACCCAAAGCACCTACCAGCAGATCCTTGCACTCGGTATGTCTCACCTCTGATGAATGAGACAAAAGCCTGCAGTGAGGAAGATGGCTGGGATTATAACCGGAGTGTTCACACTTCCACTATTATTAGTGAGGTAAGTTTAATGTGATCAAGATAGTTATCCCAGGACTTCTCATTTAGTGCACCCACACACATTATATATTGTTTTTTTTGGGGGGGGGTTCAGGATAAGCAGGTATTTCTTTAGATACCATTATTTCTACCATATAATCTTATTAACTACAAAAATTTTATAAAAATATTTTGTAAAAAGGGACTTTTTCTGACTTTTATTTGAAAAATCTTTTACTCGTCTACAAAAGCTAATGAAAAAAACTGTTAAATAGATTCTAATACCATATTGCTACTTGTACTTATTACCCTATAATGTGCAAAAAAAATAGTTTTGCTATTTCAAAACTATTTTTTTTTCAAATATGGTCATAATGTGGCATAATGCGGTTTTATATATCAAAAGATAATAACAATCCTCTGTTCTTTAGCAGGTCTATAAATTAGGTAAATACAACCTCAGATGAACAACCACACATGACATATTACACCATGTCATGATTTATTCAACAACATTAAAGTCAAAATGGAGAAGCCATGTGTGAAAAAAGTACACCTTATGATTCAATAGCTTGTAGAACCACCTTTACAGCAATAACTCGAAATAATTGTTTTGTGTATGACTGTATCAGTCTCTCAATCCTTTGTGGAGGAATTTTGGCCCACTCTTCTTTACAATGTTGCTTTATTTGTTTTTTAGGTTTGCAGCCCTTACTGCAGTTTTTCTGAAGTAATACTGCAGCTTTTTGGACATGAAAAAACTGCAATACTGCACTTTTACTGCAGTATTACTTCACATTTACTGCACTTTTACTGCATTTGTACTTCACTGTACTGCAGTTGTACTGCAGTTATTTTTGTACGGAAGTACAAATGCAATAAAGCTACAGTACTTTGAAGTACAACTGTAGGTTTGCACGGGAGGAAGGGTAGATAAGTGGGGGGAGGCATTTTAAAATTCGCCCCAGGCGGCACTTTGCCTTGGGCGGGCCCTGCACAGCACTCTTAAGGTCCCGCCACAGCATTTCAATCAGGTTGAGGATTGGACTTTGACTGGGCCATTGGAACACCTTGATCCTTTTTTTTTTTCATTCATTCTGTTGTAGATGTGCTGATGTGCCTGGGATCATTGTCCTGTCGCATGACCCAATTTCAGCCAATATTTATGACAGCCTCACATTTGACTCTACAATACTTTGGTGTACAGACAAGTTAATGGTCAACTCAATGACTGCAAAGTTCTTAATTCCTGTAGCTGCACAGTCTGGCTTGGGGTGAAGTTTCTGGGATGTCCACTTCTGGGAAGATTGACAACTGTCTTGAATGTTTTCCACTTTTGAATAATCTTTCTTACTGTAGAATGATGGATTTTAAATTGTTTGGAAATGGCCATATAACCCCTCCCAGATTGATGGGCAGCAACAATTGCTTCTCTGAGATCATTGTTGATGTCTTTTTTTTCTTGGCATTGGGTTAACACAAACTTGAATTCTCCAATCAACAAGCTGCTAAAACCTATTAATTAACCAAGGTCATTTGACTGGCAACACCTGTCTGCTGCTTAGTATCTTATTTTATATAGAAGCAGTAAGGGCAGTAAGCAGTAGTTTTTGACATATGCCTTCTTTATTTTGGCTTTATTTTTGTCGAATAAATCATAACACAGGTGAGAGTCTATGCTGTACATAGATAGCCTGATCTCCCATTCAGCGACAGGGAGGCTTCTAAGGAACTAACTGTATGTCTATGAGACATTAAGGGGTTAAAGTCCACTATTTTTATGATGGCATGATATGTCATGAAAGGCAAAATGTGTTTAATTTTTCTACTGTTTTTTCTACTGTTTATTATACAATGTTTACAACACTGACTCTCTCATGCTATCACACAGTGGGATTTGATATGTGACCGGGAACCTCTGAAAGAAGTGGCTCAGTCTGTCTACATGGCAGGGGTTCTGGTGGGCGCAATAGTGTATGGAACTCTTGCAGACAGGTGATATGCTTCTTATCATTGCACAATGCAGCTATTCAGCCTCAGGATCCACTTTTCTTTTCTGTATGTATCTTTGTCAATCACTGTACATCATTAAGAATATTTCCACTGTTACCATTATGTTCTATTAACTGCAGAATATATCATTGTTTTTTATTAAGTTAAATAATAATAATAAATACTCATAAACATCATACTGCATATAATTTTCACATTTATTCTTTTGTATAAGCTTTGGCTCAAGAAACCAAGTAGCCATGTAAATCCCTAGACATTTGCATAAAATAAAGATATGGCAGGCTATACTCATACTCAAACTTATACTCACGTGACACAAATTCATACATTTACTGATGTATTCATTTATTTAAATGTCTCTCACAATCACAGTAAAGGGTCACTGATCCATTGTGTACAGTATAGTACTGTATGGCTTATAACATCATAGGAAAACTTGCAATTGATCTTTGAGGTCATTGCCACAGCTAAAGCACACTACATCCAGTTTGGTACAAGCAAGCAGTAATAATATATTAATTCTGCGTATAAACTGATTAGTAGATACACTTGTAAGAAAATAACAGTTACATTTATGTGACAAATACTGGGATGAAAGTGGAAATCTATGATTGGATAGGAAGCCTTCTCTATGGAAGTGACTGTGAATGTGGTGGAGTAATAAATAAGTCTATGTAACTCCTAATTTAGTCTCAACAGCATATCTTTCTTACAAAAAAATTTACTTTAAAAGAAGTTTATACCGTATTGGCCCGAATATAGGCCTCACCCAATTATAGGCCGCACCCTTATAGTTTGGTGCTATTTTAAAGAAAAAAATTTTTTTTAAGAAAAAATATACATCAGTGGAATGATATTCTAGCTAATGAACAGGGATACATGTATTTTAAATTTTTTTGTATCTATTATGCAGTAAGCCCTGTTTTTGACAGTATATACAAACAGAAATTTGGAAAACCAATGAAAACCAATTCCCCCTTAATTCATAATGCGCCTTACTTAAAGATATGCCACTCTGCTGCCCAGATATGCCACTCTGCCTGCCTGAGATGCCACTCTGCCTGCCTGAGATGCCACTCTGCCCACCTGAGATGATTTATGCCCCCCAAATATGCCACTAAGCCTCCACCCCCCAGACTTTCCAATGCATCCCAAGACTTGTACCCAGACTCCCTGGTGTCGTGTGGGGGCAGCAGGTGGATGGCTGCGCAATGTGCGTAGACAACCTCTGCTGCTGCCCACAACTTCCGCCAGCAGAAGTGCTGGCAGCAGCAAAGGTTGTCTCAGCGCATCGCGCAGACGTTCACTGGCTGCCAGAGAGGAGGATCACTTGCAGCACTGCAGGAGACCTGTATCCTCCTCTCTGGCAGACGGTGGACATCTGCGCGATGTGCTCAGACAACCTTCGCTGCTGTTTGCCGGAACTTCCGCTGGGGCTTCTATGATCGAAGGCTGGTTATGTCACGCGGGCTCTCCGTTCTAGAAGCCCTGGCGGAAGTGCCGGCTGCAGCGGAGGTTCTCTGTGTGCATCGCGCAGATGTCCACCGGCTGCCAGAGAGGAGGATCCAGGTCCCCTGCAGAGCTGCTAATCCTAACCCTGCTGCTTGCTAAATGAAAAAGTAAAAAAAACACCTGCCCGGCATCCGGACATCAGGCGATTCAAACTGTGCATCCCTGCGCTAAACCCTGATTATAGGCCCCGTCCCACTTTAAGTGCAGCCTATTATCGAGTCAATATGGTAGTTATAGGGACTTTGTTTTATCATGAAAAAGACCTAAAGCAGATTTTTCGGTCCTGTTGTATTGGTCTTCACAAGTTGAAGAAAAGTGAAAAGAAAAAAAAATCCCCAAACACCTTAAACTACAAATAAATCACTGTGGAACAATTTTTTTTTAAAATCTATTTTAATGTACTTTTTTTTTTTATAGCGGCTGCAGTATAGAATCTGTGACTACATATAAAATAAGCCAATAAACTGAATTGTAAGAAATCTTGCCATCCTCATTTCGTCTGCTTATCTCACCACCACAATGCACCTCTCCTCTGCTTTCATGTGCAGGCCTTCTGCAGATTACCAGCATGGAATCACTTTTTGTCTGACCTATAAGTTTTAACAATTATGTTTTCCATATGTGCATTTAATAACAATATAATCTCCTAAAAGCTGAGTTAGGCCTCATACCGTATATATATATATACGGTACTTAACCTTAATCTAACCAAGGCTGGCATTGCAGCAATAGTTCTATAGTGTCTCATAGTTAGCTGCAAGCCCCTTAGGCACATGGATATATATATTTATATAGATAGATATATATAGATAGATATAGATATATATACTTATACTTATACTGTATATGTTAGATATGTAGCACATTAATGTCAATTATTATTAAACAGTATGTAATATGGATGATCAAGCTTTACATGCTTCTCATTATTCAATGTTTCAGGTTCGGACGAAGGGCAGTACTCCTGTGCTGTACACTCCAGATTGCAGCAATGGGAACAGGAGCTTCCCTCTCTCCAAATTTCATTAGCTATTGCTTCTTCCGTTTCCTGACTGGAATGGGGATCTGTGGTTTTCTTATTAATGACCTTGGCCTCAGTGAGTCTCTTTTATATTGAGTGTGAAATTAAATTAACTGCTTTGTGCCTAAACATGTTAAATGTAATGTTTAATATCTGTATAGAACACCTTGGGTGGGAACAGAAATTTTGTGCCAAGTTAACTAGGTCAAGCATGAAAGCATGAAAATCCCTTGTGGACACAATATGCCCCAGGTCTAATTGGTTAAAGCAAATCATTTGGGTGTTATATGGTTGGCACCAAAGGGTGCCACTTGAGAGGAAAGAAAAGATTTGCGTACTCTCAAGGGCCCATTCAGCAATGGTCTACGAAGCCCTCATTCTACAGCCAAAACATATCAATTTTAAAAAAGCTCACTCAAAAAGAAAAAACTTGCTACCAAAATGTAACAAAAATGTAATCAACCTTTGGCACTGGGTTAAAAAAAGACTGGATTACTTGATTTTTTTTTATGTATTTTTTTTTTTAAAGGATTTTTTTAACACTTTTATTGCTTGGGAGCCCCTTTTCAACTGAAAATCGAAGACTTTGTTTACCATTAAAAATGTAGAAAATGTATTTCTTTTGATGAGAAAAACGAGATCTGCAGTATAATTCTTTTTGATATAGGAGACAAAAACACAAATAGAATCCAAATATAGTGCAGTATCATTTATAATACAAAACGTCCTAAGCTGTGAGCTTCTGCAAAGGACATCTGATGTTAATTCCCTCTGTTATTCCTATTGAGTGGCGCATTTATTAACTGTTCATCTCCTAATTAGCTTTTATTTATGAAATATTAACCTCACTGTATATATTTTTTACAGTGAATACATAAAATGTAATACATGTACAGTGGGGCAAAAAAGTATTTAGTCAGCCACCAATTGTGCAAGTTCTCCCACTTACAAAGATGGGAGAGGCCTGTAATTTTCACCATAGGTACACTTCAACCATGAGAGACAGAATGAAACAACAAAGTCCATAAATCACATTGTCTGATTTTTAAAGAATTTATTTGCTAATTATGGTGGAACAAAAGTTCATATCAATACTTTGTTATATACCCTTTGTTGGCAATGACAGAGGTCAAACGTTTTCTGTAAGTCTTCACAAGGTTTTCACACACTGTTGCTGGTATTTTAGACCATTCCTCCATGCAGATCTCCTCTAGAGCAGTGATGTTTTGGGGCTGTCGCTGGGCAACACAGACTTTCAACTCCCTCCAAAGGTTTTCTATGGGGTTGAGATCTGGAGACTGGTTAGGCCACTCCAGGACCTTGAAATGCTTCTTACGAAGCCACTCCTTCGTTGCCCGGGCGGTGTGTTTGGGATCATTGTCATGCTGAAAAATGCAGCCACGTTTCATCTTCAATGCCCTTGCTGATGGAAGGAGGTTTTCACTCAAAATCTCACGATACATGGCCCCATTCATTCTTTCCTTTACACGGATCAGTCGTCCTGATCCCTTTGCAGAAAAACAGCCCCAAAGCATGATGTTTCCACCCCCATGCTTCACCGTAGGTATGGTGTTCTTTGGATGCAACTCAGCATTCTTTCTCCTCCAAACACGACGAGTTCAGTTTCTACCAAAAACTTCTACCTTGGTTTCATCTGACCATATGACATTCACCCAATCCTCATAAGCAGGGTGACACGTCTGGCACTGCATGATTTAAGTCCCTGGCGGCGTAGTGTGTTTCTGATGGTAGCCTTTGTTACTTTGGACCCAGCTCTCTGCAGGTCATTCACTAGGTCCCCCCGTGTGGTTCTGGGATTTTTGCTCACCGTTCTTGTGATCATTTTGACACCACGGGGTGAGATCTTGTGTGGGGCCCCTGATGGAGGGAAATTATCAGTGGTCCTGTATGTCTTCCATTTTCGAATAATTGCTTCCACAGTTGATTTCTTCACACCAAGCTGCTTGCCTATTGCAGATTCAGTCTTCCCAGCCTGGTGTAGGTCTACAATTTTGTTTCTGGTGTCCTTCGACAGCTCTTTGGTCTTGGCCATAGTGGGGTTTGGAGTGTGACTGTTTGAGGTTGTGGACAGGTGTCTTTTATACTGATAACAAGTTTAAACAGGTGCCATTAATACAGGTAACGAGTGGAGGACAGAAGAGATTCTTAAAGAAGATGTTACAGGTCTGTGAGAGCCAGATATCTTGCTTGTTTGTAGGTGACCAAATACTTATTTTACTGAGGAACTTACAAATGAATTCATTAGAAATCCTACAATGTGATTTCCTGTATTCTTTCCCCCCATTCTGTCTCTGATAGTTGAAGTGTACCTATGGTGAAAATTGCAGGCCTCTTTCATCTTTTTAAGTGGGAGAACTTGCACAATTGGTGGCTGACTAAAAACTTTTTTGCCCCACTGTAAATATTTATTTATTTAGTTACATTTATTTTTAAGCTCAGATAGTTAACATAATTAATATCTTTTAAATTTACAACTTTTTTTTAATAACATTTCCATCTACCTGAGCTTTGTATTGAGTGTATAGGAGAAATAGCCAGAGGAAAGAAAGGAAAAAAAGAGAGATAAGCATGAGCATATGCACATGTAAGTAAATAGATTAATAAATAAAAGTAAGAGTGAATAAGACTACTCTGTTGGGTTAAGGGGAAAAGAGGAATTATCTAGCTTCTCGAGTTGTTATAGTTTGTATATAATTTTGCTGAAGAAGCCAATTTCTCCACAGGTTCCACGTTCTAATGAATGCCTTCATATTGTGTTTGGCCAAATATATGAATTTTCCATGTTGTCTAGTGGATTCTAGCAAATTAATCAATTCATCTAAGTTTGGTTCATCTGCCTTTTTCCAGCTCCTTGCTATAATTATTTTTGATGCAGTTGTTATATGTAAAACCATTCTCTTTGTGAGTAGGGGGATGTCACCTAGAAATATATCCAATAAATCAATTTCTATGCCCCAAGCTATTTTATAACCTTAAGCTTCCTCAATTATGGCATGAATCTTTGTTGTATATATGGGCATTCCCACCAGATATGACTCATTGTTCCCTTCTGAATGCAAGATCAAGAGTCTTTGTCATCAGTGAGAGGGTAGGCAACAGAGTTGGCTGTAGTATGTTTTCTTTGTTCAATAGATATTCAATTTTTGAGTCCCATATCTTTAATGAACGTGCTGTAGTTGGTAATATATTTGGCAATTTTTTATCTTTAAACTGCACCATAATTGTTACATGGAATATGGATATAAAACTCAATTGTCAATCATCAGTCAAACTGGTTGTTCTTTGGCAGATGTTATAATATGTGAGATTCTAGCTAAATAAACATATAGAGCTATATTAAGCAAGCCTAGCCTTTCTTTCTGTAGGAACACAGTTAGTTGCAGATCCATAGACCTTTGTCTTTCTCCAAATAAACGTTGTTAGTAGTCTTTGGAGGCCTGTGAGTTCCTATCTATTAATTTGAATCAACAGAGTCCAAAATAGGTACAAGATTTGAGGTAATATTTTAATGTTCTCCACTCTTCCTGTCCAGAGATCTTGTACCTTGACCACTCCTCTAACTCTAACTTTTTTTTCCCAAAGCTTTCTATAATTATGCAAAAACAATCTGCTGGATTTTTTCAGAGCTGTATTTCCAGATTCATGATTGAGTGTTGTTTCCAGTCAAATTTATTATGTTGCTTGAGTTAAGCTAAAGTTGTTTACTGAATGTTAAATGGTAGAGCTTGTGTTTTAACAACGTTATTTCTATAAAAGGGACTTTAGAGTATTCTAACACCTTCTGTAATCCATTTACTGAGGAGACTAGATTACTGAGAAATAGATGTCATCTGCAAAATTATTTGTGGCCGAGCCTTATACCCAGAGGCGTATCTACTGAAAATAGCGCCTATGGCAAGCACTGAAATTGCACCCCTGTCCATATATCTAAAACCCATTTATTAGCCCCTGCTGCCGATATATATAAATATATATATAGATATATAGATATATAGATATATATAAATATTAGACCCTGCTGCCGATAGCCGGTATAGATCAACACACAAACCCAGATCGATTGAAATTCACTTGTGATCTTAGCACTGAAGGTATATATCAAATAAACAGAATCAGACATACAAATCCTGTATTTGCAGGTATACAATAATAATGTATGAAATGTAGCATCACAGGTATAGATCAAATAAATACATGGAAACAGCATTGCAGGTATTAATCAACTGAATAAGACATATTAACCCTGTATTTGCAGGTATAAATAAATAATGTATGGAAACATAGCATAGCATATATGGATCTACAGAATAACACAAAAACACAGCTTTGCAGGTATAGATCAATTGGAATTCACATAAAAACACGGCATTAAAGGTATATTTAAAACCCCCTAAATTGCAGGCATAGATCACAGGTTGCACACCCCAAAGTCAGCCCTGGCATCCACACTGCCCACATAGAACCTGACCAGCACCCAGATAACACACATAAGATTTGCCACCTTTTGTCCCCCAAGGACCAAACCTCCTGCTAGTGCCATATTTGCCCTTCCACAATTATACAGCTATGATACACACAAACACTTTTACAGTCACTAACTAATTCACACTTTCATTCAGACAACTCATCCACACATTAACTCATGCTCTCCCTCATTCAGACAATTCATCCACACATTAACTCACGCTCTCCTTTATTCAGACAATTCATCCACACATTAACTCATGCTCTCCCTCATTCAGACAACTCATGCTCTCCCTCATTCAGACAACTCATCCACATATTAACTCATGGTCTTCCTCATTCCAACAACCCATGCTCTCCGTCATTCAGACAACTCATCCACATATTAACTCATGCTCTCCCTCATTCAGACAACTCATGCTCTCACTCATTCAGACAATACATCCACACATTAATTCACACTCTTTACTTATATCTACTTTATATACCGTATTGGCTCGAATATAGGCCGCACTTTTCCCCCCCACTTTAAGTATTTAAAGAGGGGGTGCGGCCTATATTCGGGGTCTAGCGCCCGACGCCCGGGACATGCAGTTCCAGGCGCCGGGCAGGCAGCAGGGTTAGGATACAGATCCCCCGCAGCGGTGCAGGGGACCGGTATCCTACTCTCTGATACGCTCAGACAGCCTCCCCTGCCAGCACTTCCCACGGGGGTAGTGCTGGCACGGGAAATTGTCTAAGCGCATCGTGCAGACGTTCACCGGCAGCGGTGAACGTCCGCACGATGCGTTTTACTTCTGCCCCCAAGACTTACCAGAGCAGACTCCCGGGTGTCTTGCGGGGCCAGCGGGGGACACCTACGCAATACGCGTATACAACTTCCGGTGCCGGCACATCTGCTGAGTCCTGGCACCGGAAGTTGTATACGCGTATTGCATAGATGTCCCCCGCCGGCCCCACAAGACACCCGGGAGTCTGCTCTGGTAAGTCGGGGGGGCAGAGTGGCAGCATATCACGGGGGGGAGGAGGAGGAGGATAGTGGCAGCATATCTCGGGGGGAGGAGGAGGAGGACAGTGGCAGCATATCTCGGGGGGGAAGGCCGGGTGCAGCATATCTCGGGGGGGGGCAGTGGCAGCATATCTCGGGGGGGACAGAGTGGCAGCATATCTCGGGTGGGGGAGAGTGGCAGCATATCTGGGGGGGGGAGACAGAGTGGCAGCATGTCTATTAAAAAAAAATTTCTTTAAAAAAGCACCAAACTTTTAGGGTGCGGCCTATACACGGGGGCGGCCTATATCCGAGCCAATACGGTATCTAAAGTTTTTCCACTGGGATAACTCTTGAGTTTTTTCTGTTATTGAAAACCCTTCAACAAGGCCTAATAGTGGTATCCTGAGAATCCTTGGGCTTTAGAAGCTTTATGAGCTTTTATTGCTTCTTCTATTTCCTTTCTTGTATATGGCTCTAGAACAGGGGCGTCCAACGTGCGGCCCGCGGGCCAAATGTAGCCCGCCAGACTTCGAGGTGCGTCCCGCGTGAGCAGGGTCGGACTGGCCCACTGGGAAATTTCGTGGGCCAGCAGACTACATTCAAAGCGGCAGCCCGGGGAGCCGAAGTCAAAGGCAACTGGAGGCGGGGTACGTCAGCAGTAGGTGGCGGCGCTTCTCCAAGCTGTTCCAGCGCTGCCTTCTCCTGCATACTGAGGGCAGGACAGCCCAGAGTCTGGTTGAAGAGACAGTGCCGTCTCCTTCAACACAGAGTAGTAAGGAGAGTGTGATAGGCGGATCTTCAGATGTGACGTCATACGTTATAGCAGTGCTGTTGCAGTACGTCCCTTGTTCTGCGCTCCTATCCCTTCTGTGACCCTTTTGCTGATTTACCTACCTGATCACGGATTGTCTGACCATGCCTATTGTTTTGCTGCCTGAACCTGACCTCGGATTGCTCTCTGACCCTGCTTATTGATTGCCACCTGCCTTGACCTTGGTTTGCCTACCGACGTTCTCTCTCTGTTTTTGGGACTCTTCTCAATACGCCCCTGCATATTGGACTCCTCCCTCACTTACACTCCAGGTACCTTGCGGTCCCTGACACAGAGCCTGTCCTGGTGTCTGTGTGTCAGAGCCTGTCCTGGTGTGTGTGTTTGGGGGTCAGTGTGGCAGAACCTGTCCTGGTGTGTGTGTTTGGTGTGTCGGTTTTGCAGAGCCTGTCCTGGTGTGTGTGTGTGTGTGTGCGTTTAGGTGTCAGTGTGGCAGAGCCTGTCCTGGTGTGTGTGTGTTTGGGTGTCGGTTTTGCAGAGCCTGTCCTGGTGTGTGTGTGTGTGTGTGTGCGTTTAGGTGTCAGTGTGGCAGATCCTGTCCTGGTGTGTATTTGGTTGTCTGTTTCCTGGCTCTTTACTTACTGCAGGAATAAATAGAACTATTTAATTTTCACTTATCCAGAGATAAAACACCCACCTGAATTTGTAGTCAATTCAGAGGACAAAACTTTCTTGGCCCAGAAATCAGTGAGAAGAAAAGTAAAGGTTTTGTGTTATTTACTCTGCTTTAATCTGCAGGATTAGTGGCACTAAATTGTGGCTTCAGCCGTCCCGCATATGATGACTTTTTTAGTGTACTGATTACTCCCAGTCCCATCACATAAGATTCTATCCTATATTATCTGCCGAGATTCTGTCTATTTAATTTATTTCCATAAAATGGCCACCAAAATCCTCAGCACCAGGCCCATGATGCTCTTAATCCGGCCTTGCCTCCAGCATCAACCATCTTAAATCTTGTACCCACAGTGTGCCCCAGCCTTGTGCAGTTTTATTAGGCTAAACTTGTTTTAAATGGTTTGTGGACTAACTTTTTTACAGTTTAAGTAATTTAGTATTGATAGAATGACATCTAAAAGTTTTTTCATTATGGCCAATTTAACCCTGTATTAATATGCATTATAAAGCTAAAAGTCCATATTTTCTCTCAGTGAAAAATGAGTGCGGCCCACACACTCATACATTTCTGATGAAGTGGCCCACTGCAGAAAAAACTTGGACACCCCTGCTCTAGAAGTTTGCTTTTCTGGAAGTGTGAGATTTTTGGTAGAGTTCAAAAAGTTATCAATTCCATCCTGAATGGGCTGTGGTATATTTAGATCTACCCTTAAATTATAGAGAGCTTTGTAGTAATTTCCATATTCATTAGTAAAGTCAATTGGATTTAATATCTTATATTCCTTTTTGGACATCATATATGTTTTTTGTTTGTTTGCTAGCATCTTCCCAGCCTTATTTCCCTGTGCATAAAATTTATGGCCCAGCCCTTAGATTAATTGGTGTGTTTTTTAAATCTGAATTTCATCCAACACCTTTTTGATTTCTGGAATTTCCTTTCCCTGATTCATGGAGATAATTTTTGTTGGTTAGTGGAGAGTAGCCACTGCTTTATGTGCTAACCATAAAGTTGTTTTGGAACAGTTGCCCGTATCATTAATATTAAAATATCCCTGTATATTTTCCTCCAGAGTACATCTAAACTTTTCTTAATATAACAAATTTTCATTTTGGTGTCATGATCCTATTTATAGGTGCATGGTCTGAAACTTGCTTGTAATGCTGTTTATAAGATATCAGGCTCCACGAAGACAAAATCATAGTAAATGTCTGATGTACCGATGAATAGTAAGAATGTCATTTTTGTATTATTCAGGGTGCATGGCATTATTAAAAGCCTGTCCTTTTGCTTGCATACTTTTTATATAGTTGAAAATTTGAAAATGTCAATGTTGATGTATTAAAATGGACACCCCCTGTTTCTTTGAATCAATTGTTGCATGTTCAGCTATTGGGTAGTGATCTGACTACATTTTTGGTACATGTGAGCTGTTAAAGTGGGTTTCCACCTTATGTGTCTTAGCTTCTGCAAGACCCAAAGTTCTTTTATGTTAACATAAGTCTTAATATATATTAGACTTGTGCATTTGCTTTCGTACAATCGTTATTTTTTTCAAAAAAAATTTAGTGTGTTTATACGAATCAATGAAAAAGAGGACCATCTCCGCTGAAACGGACAAAAATAAACTTAGTCCAGTGCGCTAATGTTGCTGCTGCTGTACCTCTTTGACCATCCTTACTCTGGGGGAACATTTTGAAAATTTCTATAATATTGTGGTGGAAACCCAGTCCTGCTTCACTGGGCTGCATGCGCCTATCATTTGCCAGTGTCTGTCTGCCCAGGCCCAGTGTTCTAAGATTGTAAGCTTGCGAGCAGGGCTCTCTCCACCTAATGTATCAGTTTGTCTTAGTCTGTCAATTCTTGTCAAACCCCTTGAATATATGTATTCAATTAAATACAAGGTAATATTTTATTATCTTGAACCTGACAGCAGTATACCACAACCCTCATCATAGTATAGTTATCCAGACACAGACAGTGGTACACCACAACTCCCATCATTGTATAATGATCCAGACATGGATGGTGGTACAGCATGACTCCTGACATTATATAGTGAGCCAAACACACGCAGTGGTAGAGCATGGGTCCTATGATTGTATAGCAAGCAAGACAGAAACAGTGGTACAGCATGACTCCTATTATTATATACCAGACACAGACGGTGGCACAGCATAACTTCCATTTCCCATCATTTGCATTTTGTTGCTTTTTCTCTTATTTGCACTTTATCTTCTTTCTCTGTAAACCAGGTCCTTAGAGCAAACCCTCTCAATCATTTGGAGAAACAGGGAGGAGGCTGTCCCTGTGGCTTCTCCCTGTTTGGGAAGTACTCCAAGGGGAGTAATGCAGAGTAAAGCAAAATAATGCAGATTTGCAGAGAAAGGTGCAGAAACTCTTCTCGTTTTCTGCAAATCCTTTATTATTCTGGCCTCTCAGAGTACTTTTGCAAAAGGGTGGAGCCACACAGACAGGCTCTCCCCTCCGTTCCTCCATTAAGGGGAGTACTCAGAGAGGCTAGAATAATACACACATAAATACTCTGCTCTCATGAATAGCAAACAATTAGAAAGACAACATGTTAAATATATGTGTGGCACAATTACTGGCACCCTTTAAGTCAATAATATATGCACATTTTGAAACCTCAATAATACGTTAACTAATATTTATACACTGTGGAACAGGAAGTCATGTTTGAACAATCTCTTGTTCCTAGTTACCTAGGTGCACTAAAACTAAAAAATATTTTACTTAAAATATCTATGAATTCATAGGGGGGCCAATCATTGTGCCACACATATATTTAAGTTTTTATTTTAAGAAACCTGTGTTGTGATTGCAATTGTTTGATGAGAGCAAAGTATTGTGTAGAAGAACTCTTGAAGAAGAGATCAAAAGGTTAAACAATAAAGACAACTGTTCACAGCCTGCTTTGCTCAGATTTGCCAAGGGTGCCAATATTAGTGGAGGGCACTCTATATACACTATATGGACAAATGTATTGCGACCATTATACTAACAGGGACATTTATGACATTGCATTCTAAATACATAGATATTAATATATAGGATATTGTAGTTGGTCCCCCCTTTGCAGCTATGACAGCTTTTACTCTTCTGTGAAGGCTTTCCACAAGATTTTGTAGTGTTTCTGTATGTATCTGGCACTTATGTTGGGTGAGAAGTCCTGGCTCACAATCTCTGTTCCAGTTCATCCCAAAGGTGTTCGATGGGTTTGAGGTCAGGGCTTTGTGCAAGCCAGTCAAGTTCTTCCACACCAAACTCATTCAACCATGTTTTTATGGACCTTACTTTTCTATTGGAAAGTGTTAGTGTATGGTAGTAGAGTGTTAAAGTGTCAGCATAAGTGTGTTACTGTATGATGTTAAAGAGTGCTTATATGTGTGTGTTAGTGCATGGCGTTAACATGAGTATGGGGAGGCAGTTGGCAGCCATACACTGGTGGAGCTGGTTTGCTGCTGGGACAGCATTATCGGTAAGTATGTGATCCTGGTGTTTGCCTGGTGTGCCAGATGGCCAGTGCAGCACAGCATACAGTTATGTCTGCAGTAAAGAATAATATTTGCCTACAAATTCATATTCAAATTAGATATTTCAGTCACTTTAACCTATTTATACTAGGCAGCTGTCATGGGTATCAGATGAACAGCAACATTTTCACTATGAAGGGTAGACTACTAAGGCTAATGTGTTGCAAATCAGCTTTGCAAAGTCTCTTGAGTGCCTTGTATTTTGTGAGTAATGGTGAGCACCCCATGCAGATGAGCACTGAATCCTTTCAGCATATCCTGCATGAAGAACATGATGAGTGGACGGGTACTGCTTGTTTGTGGACTCTAGTACAACATTCTAAACATAGATAACTATTGAATAAGTAACATACCAACTACAATTTAAGATTTAAATTTAAAAAGTCCTGAAAAAAAGATTTCACTCTATTTTATTCCTTCCAAGAATTAGTCAAATGAACTCTGGTGCTTCAAAATCCTTTTCTCTCACCAATCTGATAAGCATTCAGTGGGGAATCTTTCTCATTCACCTGGTGGCTGCTCATGGTCCTGCAATTAAACCAGTGGAGGACTTGCTAAGGTGCTGGAAGAAGTGACACAAAACACGGTGGTAATCAAATGTGCTGTACCAAAGAGTAAGAGATGTGGTTAATATGTTAAATACCGTATTTGCTCGATAAGACGACCCTGATTATAAGACTATAAGATTATTTAGAAAAGAAGAAAAAGTCTGAATATAAGACTAAAAAATGTTTTACTAGTAAATACTAATTCACATGTAAACTATTTTTTCATATTTAATAAAAACTATGATTGAGAAAAATACATTTTTTGTTTTTATTACCTTTTAGTTACCAACCTGCCCCCAGTTATGTACATCTTCCCCATGGCTTGCTGCTCTGCCCCCCAGATGCCTTATACCCCCTTATATGCCACTCTGCTCCCCCCGATATGCCACTATACCCCCTGATATGCCTTATACCCCATATATTCCACTCTGCCCGTCTCATATGCCTTATACCCGTCATAGAAGCACCAGCAGAAGCAGAGGTTGAGGATCCAGGTCCCCTGCAGCGCTGCGGGGGATCTGGACCTTAGTCTTATAGTCAGACCTTTATTTGAGGTCTGATTATAAGACGACATTGAATATAAAACGGGGTATTTTTCAGAGCATTTGCTCTGAAGAAAACCTTGTCTTATAATCGAGCAAATGAGGTAATACAGAAATAACTACACAACTGGTCCTTTAGCTCAGTCCATGACTCCTCAGGTAGGGAAAAGCCATTACATAGGTATATATAGGGACTCTGACGCATATTTAGAGGACAGTGCTCAAATATAGAATCTTTCTGCACAGTAAACAATCTTAAGAACCATACCTCATCCTTCTCTTGCAGCCATGGAATGGACCCCAAAGAGATTTCGCCCAGCAGTATCAATGTTGCAAGGTTACTGCCTCACCTTTGGGCAAATTGTTCTTGCAGGGGCAGCATATGCCATAAATGATTGGCGTTGGTTGCAGATGGCACTCTCCTTACCCTTCTTCATATTCTTCATATTCATTTGGTATGTTGGCACAACAGAATGTACAGGATATAGCAACCAGGCAGATTACAGTATTTATCCTCCACTATCCCTCCGCTGGGTAATTTATCTCCTCATTTTCTTGTATCAGGTGGGTACCAGAGTCTTTCCGCTGGCTCACACTCACCAGGTGCCCCCACCAGGCTCTTATTAACCTAAATCGTGTGGCCAGAATCAATGGGGACAACACAGGAAGCACTATTACTCTTGAGGTAACAGTCAGCTCAGTTCTGAAACATAGTTGCACATAGTGAAACAAACATTCCATTTTCACACTAATTTGTGATATCACCTGTATCACTTCCACCCCTATAGTCCCTTTTTCATCTCTTCTTCTCCAACTATATAGAATTCCTGACTATCATTTATTTCTCCTGTCTCTCTTTTTCAGATGTTACAACAGGATGATCAGAAAGGTGGTCTTGTCAAAAAGATGACACCATTTGACCTCTTTCGCACACCTGTTATGCGCAAAATAACCATTAGCCTTTCTATGTCCTGGTAAGCAACTAAATTTATATGGTATATGCCTAAACATACACAAATTTATCTAATTCCAACATAATATATTGTTTACACATTGAGTCCTTTGCCTGCTCTTTTGCATCCTTGAATAACTTCCTGATGCACTATTAATTGATCCCAACTGTATTCTTGTTCAGTCTGTTGTTGCTTCAATCTGATTTTTGCACAATTATTTTTTTCCCTCAATCCAGTCCGCAGCACTCCCGTGTATCATTCGCTTTTTACCTGTCACTCTCCTCTTTCATAGGTTCTCCAGCAGCTTCTGTTTCTTTGCTCTTGCAATGGATATACAGAGATTTGGGCTGAATATATACCTAGTTCAGGTGATTTTTGGCTGCACGGAACTCCCTCTTAGGATCTTGAGTACAATTACAGCTACTTATATTGGCAGGAAATTCTCAGTTTCCTTCTTCTTTTTAATTTCTGGGGTCTTTATTCTGGGAAGTCTAGCTATTCCAACAGGTATGTTCCAGCCAAGACGACATATCTGTTTAATATTTTTCTGCATATCTACAACCACTCACTGCTTTTATTGTACTTGTTTTCTGGGAATAATAACACTTAGCAGCAGCTTGTGGGAGATGGCATGGCTCCCAGATAAGTCCTGTGCGTGGTGGATACAACCCAGAAGAGGTGGCAACCCTAAATACAGGTTGCTAGTAGAGTTTTCTTTTTGCACACTTCCTTGACCAAATAAAAATACGGTGTAATACATTTTATCGATTATGCTTTGCCCATTTTCACAAGTATTACCTTTGGAAAAAGACTTCAATGCCTTTCCCAATAAATATATATATACTTTCTCCCTCTCCCATCCTCCAATTCATGTTATATAAAGGTTGTTTATTAGATTTTATGACTCTGTTGTCTAATATATATATATATATATATATATATATATATATATGTATATAGTACATGACTTGTTTGAACATATATATATATACATATATTATGTTCAAACAAGTCATGTACTAGCTTATGACCAGTGTGTGTGCGCATAACAACATAAGAAATTCAGCAAATTAGATGCTATACATCTGTTTAGGGGGGCACTAGCAACAATCCTGTAAATTACTGACTCTTTTATGTATCAATAATAAAAGGAGGTTGTTATGGTGTGGGTGAAGGTTTTGTGGTACATTAGGTTATCTGATTCTAGTGGAGCAACATTTCATTTTTCAACATACCTGGATGTTCATAATGAGAATATATCAATGGCTATAGTTTAGTTTCAGTGCTGCCCAACTTCTTTAGTGTGGAGAGCTAGTTTTGATGGACCTACAACCTGGATGACTGGACTCATGAATACAAACAAAAACACATATACTGTACATTTAAACTAGCACACACATACACACAATAATAGACATACACACTTTTACAGTTATGTATTCACACACCTACCCATACACACTAATACACACCCTCACACAATACACACACATACACACTCACACTAGCATATTCACACTTACTATTCATTACATATTCACACTTAGCATATTCAACATTCTTCCACATACACAGACACACCTACACAGTCTACCCTGCTGACCATCCTGCTACATGCAGTGAGCTGCAAACAAGCACATGAAGTACTGCATTGCTGAGATGTATGTGAACATTCGTATGATTTTACATATCAAACCTTAAATCCATCAATAATATTTTGACCGTTATAGATCTGTTTTGACCTTTAGACAAGATGATCCTACAGATCTCCATTGTTGTCCTGGCTAAGGGATTTCTTGGTTCATCTATTGTGTGTGCCTATCTTTATACAGCGGAACTTTTTCCAACTGCACTCAGGTAAAGCTTACATGTTTATTGCACATTTCAGAGTGATGTCACACCAACTTGTGTAGTACATACATGGACTTGTTACCTGGTAGAGATGGTATGGCCAATTTCAGCATGAGAGGGGTTAATTCGATTGTATAGGCATGTGGTGCCAAAAGGTCTTATAACATGAATTTATCTTTTGAAGCTGGGACTTCAACCCTCTCCAAGGTGTGAAATGTTAGAGAGGAGGTGCCTCTACGTCTAGCTCCAATGTAGACTGTCTGAGTAATCCACCATATGCCTGTCTCTCCTCATAGATAGTGGATTCTTTTGATATGCTAAGTGACTGCTAGCAATCTGGAAACCATTTCTTTCAGGGTCATATCCAATACATACATCAATAATGACACATGGATTCATAATCATACCTCCTTTTGTGCATATCTAGAACGGGGAAATCACACCCTACAAAAAGTAATACAAATATGGTTAGTGCAAAATTGGAAAGAGCCAAACTGGGTTTTTTTGCCTTCTTTTGGATCAACAGCAACAAATATAGGAAAGGCTGAACTTGATGGACGCATGTCTTTTTTCAGCCTATATAACTATGTAACTTAAGCTGTTTGGAAGAAAGTGTGAAGTCTGTGGTATTCAGTCATAAGTAGCAAGTGTGACATATCTATGGACTTCATAATTTACAAGAAATTAATAAATGCAACAATTATCGCTGTGGCTCCACAACACAAGGGGAGGTCACTTATGGTTCATATAGGTACACCTTCCCTCTGCTTATACCACTTCCGGCCCGGCTTGGAAACTCGAGATGAACTGAAAAAAGCGATGATAGGAAATTGGTCAGTGTGCTTACTAAGGGCCTAGATCTAATTTATTTAAATTATTAATAATTGTATATTTTTCAAATATTAACTTCAGAAATTAGTTTTAAGGGCATGATCTATTCTGATCCTATGGCATCACAGTATGTTGCCAGTTCAATTGAGGTGACTGCTGATTTTGTCTCTTTACAGTCTGGGGTGCTTTAATTTAGCTTCTTTTGCTACCCAAACAGTCATTTTCATGCTCCCTTGTCTATAATCTGTCATCCCTTTAACAGACTCTGTTTTCACTCCATGTTTATTATGTCATCTATTTTCTTGACCTCTTGTTCTCCTCAAAGGCACAAGCTATTTTACTGAATGTTTGTTCAGCCCTAATTTCCCTATCTCTCATTAAGAAATGGACCCATGTCTTTATGGACCTTGCTATAATTATTGGCACACACTTCTTAATTATTGAAATCAGAGTTTGGGCTAGGCTCTTTACTTCCAGTGAAGGAAAATCTTAATGTTTAAGCATACTAAGACATTTTGGACAATGCTATGCTTCCAACTTTGTGGGAACAGTTTGGGAAAGGCCCCTTTCTATTCCAGCATGACTGTGCACCAGTGCACAAAGCAAGATCCAAAAAGACAAGGTTGGATGAGTTTTGTTTGGAAGACTTGACTGGCCCGCATAGAGCCCTGACCACAACTCCATCAAACACCTTTGTGATGAACGGTGTGAGCCAGGCATTCCCATCCAACATCAGTGCTCTACTGGATTAAGAGGAAAAAATTCCCACAGAAACACTCCAAAAATACACACAGAAAATACACCCTCTTTGAATTCTATGGTTTTACATATCAGGACATGATAACAATCGTTCGTTCATTTTCAGGTCTGAAAAGCAGGGAAATACACTCTCTGATGAACACATCATGTCATGATTTATTCAACAAAAATAAAGCCAAAAAATGTAACCCATGAACCCATGAGTGAAAATCTAAGTACACCTTAAGCTTGTAGAACCACCTTTAGCAGCAATAACTTGGAAGTAATTGTTTTCTGTATGATTTTATACAGTCTCTCACATCGTTGTGGAGGAATTTGGCTCACTCTTCTTTACAACGCTGCTTGAATTCATTTAGGTTTGCAAGCATTTGTTTTATACCAGGGGTGTCCAAGTTTTTTCTGCAGTGGGCCACTTCATCAGAATTGTATACGTGCGAGGGCCGCACTCTTTTTTCACTGTGAGAAAATATGGCCTTTAATAAAATATACAGATTAAAATAAAGTAAATGACACAAAACCTTTACTTTTCCTCTCACTGATTTCTGGGCCTAGAAAGTGTTGTGACTACAAATTCAGGATAATTAAAAATGAAATAGTTCTATTTATTCTAGGGATGCACCAAAATGAAACTTCTGGACCAAAACATTCACTTAGCCAAAACCGAAAATGACCCTCCACCTTTAAAAATAATAAAACCTCACATTTTTAATAAAAGTAGGTAACACACCACAATTGGACGAAAAAATTAGGAATGTGACTTGGCATGATAGGAGTGTGATTGCTAACAGCAATCACACTCCTATCATACCCAGGCAACCAGTACATGCTGGTACCTAGGCATGATGGGACTGTGCTTGCTGTTAGCAATCACACTCATATCATGCCAAGTCAGCCAGTACATGCTGGTACAGGGTGGCTGTAAGTGATGTGCAGACCCCATACTGCTGGCAGCATCAATACACAAGGGGGGCAGCTAGCTAGGTTTCAGCATGTACTGGCTGACTTGGCATGATAGGAGTGTGATTTCTAACAGCAATCACAGTCCCATCATGCCTAGGTTCCAGCACTTACACATCCAAACACCCTCCCCTCCCCCTTACCTGCACTGCAGCTCCTCGATGCCGCTCACAGACTTAAGCAGGGGGCGCGGACTCCCTCTGCATTCTCTGGTACTGCACAGAGGAAGCAGTACGGGAGCAGAGTCATGTGATGTCACGTGAACTCTGCTGGGTTCCGCTTCCTGTTTGCAGTACAAAAGACCCTCCCCCTGGTAAGTAACAGGGCTTGAGGTACGGCCCGTGTAAGATCGGTTGCCCTGGCTGCCGATCTTACGCGGGCCGCACCTCGAGGTCTCGCGGGCCGCATTTGGTCCACGGGCCGCATGTTGGACGCCCCTGTGTTATACACATACCTGCTCCCCTTTCCCACACTGCACGTCCTCCCATTGTCAGGTCCGCTACGTGGTGTGATGGTTTGCAGCCTACTAATCGGCTGAGACAGCCTTTTTTGGTACCTTCATTGGGCACCATTTTGATGGTAGGTTTTGGTATGATGACCAGATAATCACCTGGCTCCAAATTTGATTATTTAAACGCCTGACTTCAACCCTATGGTACACAATCCTCGAAGTGGTTTGTTGTATTTGTTGTTTTGGCGATTTCTCTGTCATTTTGACCTCACCTTGTATGACCACTTCAAGATTCGAAGAGAGGTACAAATGACACCAGCAGCAATGAAGTCCAAAATTAAGCACAGGTCGATACACGACCTGTGCTTAATTTTGGACTTCATTGCTGCTTGTGTCATTTGTACCTCTCTTCGAATCTTGATTGACCTTGGCTTGTGACTTGAGTTTGGCCTGGCTCCCGATGTCTGGTCTGGTTGCATCCTCGTTTCTTTCCCATGTGGTCAGTCTGTTCACCTTTTATCACGCTAGTGGTTTTGGTGAGGTGTTCTGGGCATACTTTGGTATACAGAGGAGTTCAATAACTGACTGACGTTTTTCGCTCCTCAGAGCTTCATCAGAGGTCTAGGCTAATGAGGCGCAAAACATGTCAGGGGGGCTATTTGTCTGAGTTTTTAATAAGCTTGTGTCACTGGTCATAATTCAATTATTCTTGTTGTTAGGACTGCAGCCATCAACAGTATATATTATGTGATACTGTTAGTGTTATATGACTGTGGGCATATGCCCTCATGTCACAGTGACGTATACCTTTTACGTAAGACACGCTGGCCGCTTTAAGAGTCACAGCCACATCGGCTGCAATGGCATTTTGGTGTGCCGGCCAGTTTGGCCGGCCTACCGCGGATGCTGCGGGTGTTAAAGACGGCCCTGGTGTGGCCGAATCAGCCGCTTAAATGGGCGGCCGCGTGGCCGTTTAATGTAGATTCAGGGCTGCCTGGGGGGCAATTGCCCCCCGGCCCAGCCCGCCCCTGATATGCTGTTTAATAACGTACAAATGTCTGTTGAGAGCTAAAAAAAAGTATTCTTCACTAACAGCAGCTAGACTATTCTCATTAAGAAATTATAATGCTTCATCACTAATGCTGTATTTTTTTTGCAAAATATCACTTAAGATTTTATAAAAGGTATGATTTAATCATATTGTTACTTTACTAAAATGCAGGCGACACAGAAACATAGAATTTGATGGCAGATGAGAACCATTCAACTCATGTAGTCTGCACAATTTTCTTTATGTAAAGACCTTAGTCAGTCCTTAATTTTGTCTTGTTTCAGGATAGCTTTATGCCTACCCCACAAAAGTTTAAATTCCCTTACTGTATTAGTCTCTACCACTTTTGATGAGAGGCTGGTCCACTCTCTCAGTAAAGTAAAACTTCCTTACATTACAGCTAAGCCTGTGACACTGCAGTAGAGACTATGACCTCTTGTTATAGCAATTGTCCTCCTTTCAAATACATTTCCCACCTGTCAACCTTTTATGTATTTACAAAAATACTTGAGCAAAGCAGGATCCCCAAATACATAGCATTTTTTTGGTTAAAACTTGTTTGTAATTTTCTCCACCAACAGACAGACAGGAATGGGATTCACCAACATGATGATGAGACTGGGTGCAGTGGTGGCTCCTGTAGCAATGATGACAAAAGTATATGTGCCATTTCTACCCCTTATCATATTTGGGGTGATGCCAATTATTTGTGGAGTACCTATTTTGTTTCTGCCTGAAACACTCAACTGTCGTTTTCTGGACACCGTAGAAGAAGTGGAGAAAAGGTTGGTATTGATGGGACACATGGATATTTCTATCTGATTGTACAGATTATGACACCTTCATGCATAGTAAATATTCAGGAGTTCAATAACAAAACAAAAGAAACTTATAATTATACAACGCATGAAGTAAACTGTGGCACCGCTGATCCCTAAAATTTCAAGCCTTACCAACAGAATACGCATAAACATTCTCTACTTACAATGTTTGTGCTTTTAAGGTTAATATAGGTACATACAACCTGGCATAAAAAGATCTGGTGAATGGTATATATGACTATACATACTGACATTTGATAGCATATGGTTAATGACAGCTATAGAATTAAACCTACCATTTTTGTAATTGGAAAACACACTATCATGTATTTGTATTTCTTTTCAGAGACAGAAATATTACACCCGAGGTGACGAATGATTCAATACATGAAACAGGATCTGTGCGGGGTACCAAACTTTAAAACAGCCTTTCTATAAACACAGGCAATGCATACTGCCACATTGTTAATGGTGAACAATAAAACAATACTGAAGGAACACAATAACTACATCTGCTAACTGCCTCTGCTGAACCTTCTTGTTCTCTCTGATAAATTTAAAGTATTACATTCTTTTTTTTTTTCCTTCAAATAAAATTTTATTAAGGACCGAGATTGTAGTACATCATCATAAAAAGTTAGTCATGCAACATGAGTAATACATCATAGCGAGACATATAACAGAGTGCAGATGGTGAGAAATCCAAATCGTTACACATTGGAGATCAAAGAATGACCAAAATAAGGTGCTGTGTTTGCTGGTGTATGATAAAGGTACGATACATCACATATAGTAGACTCAATGGAGCAGTTGCATAGTGGAATACAACAGCCAGACCTACAGATTTTCGAAAGGAGATAATTTCATGAACTGAACGGCGGTGCAGAACTAAAACCGATAAGAAAGAAAACAAAGTGAATCATAAAACATCGTACCCTGGGGGTCGCAGTGTGGAGAGCAATCCAGATCCTGGATAAATATTGCCGTAAATTTTGGTAAGAGATGCTAAGCTGGGAATACAGTAAATGGCGAGAGAAAGAGAAACCAGAAATCAGGTGCGGTCAGTACCTCTCAAAAGTCCCCCCAATTCCAAAAAGCAATGTTAGTGACAATGTTCAGAATAGACTGAGCTGTCTAACCACAGAGACCAGACACGATCGTATAAATGGATTGTGTGGGCTGCCATATGTGACATTTTCTCCATGATCCTGTGCTTTTCTAGAGTGGAAAGAACTTCCGAAAAAGAAGGCTGGGACGACGCTTTCCACTTTTTAGCTATACACAATTTGACGGCCAGGAGAACGTGAATTACTAGTTTCCTTATGTTGGAGGGAGGGGGTCATCAAACGTGTAGGAGGGCACGCTCAGGAAGGTAGTCAAACTCAGTATGGCAAATTAAATGAAGGAATGAAAATACTCGCAGCGGTTGCAGTACTGGGCAACTCCACCACATATGAGCCATGGAACCCTCCAGCCCACAACCCCTCCAGCAAAGTTTAGAGTGGCTAGGGACGATATGGGAGAGGTGCACTGGGGTTAGGTACCACCTGCAATTAACTTTCTTTTGGAGCTCAAGGTGGAGTAACGATCTCTTTTTATACCAATAATACAACTCGATAACATATTTTATTGTTATCTGTGATGTTGCATAGTAGTGTTTTATCCAAGTGAGGCCGGTAAGCCATGCTTCTTTTTATGGTAGTTAGCTATGCTGCCATACTTTCATAAAATTTACTGGATGGCTCTACTTTCTGCTCTCTGGTGGAGAGTAGCATAGAAATATGGACATAAAAATAAATATATTTGTAAATCATGCTGGCATCTGATTGGCATATTAATTTTTAATCACAGTACCACTGGATCATTAATAATAAAACCCAATGAAAATATTTTATGACAAGTGAGTTTTCATGTAGTTGTGAGCCACTCTAAATATAATTTCTCATACAAGATGAACATACAGTGAAGTTTTAAAATCTCTCAAGATAATTCCTTCCTACAGTATTATACTGTATTATACAGTGCACACAAAAAATGCTTATTATTAATAATCTGAAAAAAACCAACATTGATCTACTGTGATCCAGACTCCAAGTGTGACAGCACTTCATGTAGCATAGGCTGAAAATCCAAAATGACAGGTTCTGATGGTAGGCAAAAGTTCTGTTTTATTCAAATGAACAGTTACCTCAGCAGTCCAAAATTCTTCAAAAAGGGTCGGACTGAAATTGGACAAGCCCACTTGCATAATCAAGAACAAGGTGTGGCGACGTAATCAGATGTTATGTGACCTTATGGTAAAAGTGAGACTGCTAGCACAGTGTCTGCAAGCAGCAAGAATGCTGAGAAGGGCACGGGAACGCGAGGGTAAGGGAAGAAGTGAGTATGGATGTTTACATGTCCGTTAAGAGTGTGTGTGCGTCCAGTAGCATGAATATGTATGGTAGGTGTGAGTGTGTATTAGAGTGATCTTAATAAACTACCTTACGGGTAAATTAGTGATTATCTTTTCTAGTTTCATTATTTTTATAAACTGTCTTTTGTGGGCAGAAGGTGCACCAGGAGCACAAATTCATCTTCGCATGTGCTCAGTTGAAGAGATTGCAGGAAAGCTGAATGTGAGTGTTGGATCTGCCTATTCATGCCCTGATTCATGACAGCCTTAAGTTTAATAAAGTGTGTGCGAGGTGGGTGTCTAAGCAGCTGATAGATGAGCATAAGCGCAAGTGCTTAGACCAGGGCTCGACAAATCCCAGGCGCCAGGTCGAATTTGTTACGCCGGATCAGGCACCACAGGTGATGGACCCACGATGCAGAAATGGCGAGAATATCCGATAGACAAGCCGGGATCGAGACAGGCAGCACAGGAGCGTGGTCAATACAATAGCCGGGGTCGGGGCAGGCAGCACAGGATCAAGGTCAAAGAACAAAGCCGAGGTCGGGACGGGCAGCGCAGGATCGAGGTCAAATAACAAAGCCGAGGTCTGGTACACGTGGAGATCAATCAATACGCAAGAGCACCCAGAGAACATTAACATGAACCAGGAAGGTTTAAATAGAGCCAATGGCGGGAGAGCAGGTAAGATGACATAGCAACAACAAAACATAACTTCCTGCCTGTGTTACCTCCGTGAAAGACGCGGAGGAGCCACACAGGCAGGGGAGGTAAAACAACCTCCGTGGACATGCAGCGGCGATCAAACACTTGATCGCCGCCGGCATGCCCGCGGCGGTAAACTACGAGGTCCTCTCTGCCTGTGCTGCCGCCGCGAGCGACGCGGCAGTGCCACACAGGCAGAAGAGGTACTGGTCGGGTGCCGCGAGCATGTAGCGGCGGATCGTGTCTCCGATCGCCGCTGATATGCTGCGGCAGCCCGAACAGAACTGTCCGTGAGCGGAAGGCGTGCCTGCTCTATACGCACGCCCCCTCGTGTGCGTGTAGAGCGCACGTCAGTACACGAGGGGGACGTGCGCGAGGAACGCCGTGGGACCCCGGCCGGACAGGTAGGTGTAACACAACCCCCCCTCCCAGGAGCGCGCTCCGGGCGCGAAGGACCAGGACGGTGAGGGAATCGGGCACGGAACCGGGAGACACAAAGAGGCGCGTGCACAGCGCGGGCAGGAACCCAGGTCCGTTCCTCAGGACCGTACCCACGCCAGTCGAGCAGATATTGGAGGGATCTGCGGTGCCAACGGGAGTCGAGCACGCGGCGGACGACGTGTTCCTCGTGACCGCGGACAAGGACAGGGGCAGGAGGACGAAGGGACACAGAATAGCGATTAACCACGCAGGGCTTAAGGAGAGATACGTGGAACGTGTTGGGGATACGCATAGACAGAGGAAGAGCAAGGGACACGGCAACCTCGTTGATGCGACGGATGATGCGGAAGGGACCGAGAAATTGGGGACCAAGTGTCCTACTGGGCTGACGTAGTGCGATGTTCCGTGCGGACAGCCAGACATAGTCGCCGACCTCGTAGCGAGGAGGCGTAGCACGATGCTTGTCAGCAGCAGCCTTGCTGCGGGTCTGGGCCTTGACCAGCTGGTCGCTGAGGGTTTCCCAATGGGCACGCATATTGGCAACCCGCTCCTCGACGGCAGGAATGCAAGCACCGCGAGCGGCAGATGGCGGTGGTAGAACAATTGGGTGGTATCCCAAAGCGGCATAAAACGGCGAACAACGTAAAGATTCATGGACAGCGTTGTTGTAGGACAACTCGGCCAAGGGTAACAGGGACGACCAGTTGTCTTGGCGTTCATTGACGTATAAGCGCAGGTATTGTTTTAGGGTCTGATTGGTGCGCTCCGTCTGGCCGTTCGATTGCGGGTGGTAAGCTGAGGACAGATGTGTCCGGATGCCTAACTTGCAGCAAAGGGTCCTCCAGTATCTGGATACAAACTGGGGGCCCCTATCCGATACTACGTGGAGCGGCAGGCCATGTAACCGCACCACGTCTCTGATGAAAACGTCTGCCAATTGGGATGCCGTGGGTAGCTTGTGCAGGGCAATAAAGTGGGCCTGTTTGGTGAACCTGTCAACCACAACGAGGATGGTAGTGAACCCTTTAGAGACAGGAAGGTCGACAATGAAGTCCATAGCTATATGAGTCCATGGGGTTTTTGGAACGGGAAGAGGTAATAAGAGACCAGAAGGCCAGGTGACTTGTGAAGAGCACATTGGGGACAGGTGGCAATGAAGGCGTTGACGTCACGTGTTAAGGACGGCCACCAAAAGGTTTTCCGGATGTGGTACTCGGTTTTGCGGGCTCCGGGATGGCCGGCCAGAGGTGGGTTATGACCCCAGTGGAGAACAGCACCACGAAAACGCTGGGGAACGTAGAGGCGACCCGATGGAGGACGTTGGGAAGCGGTGATGTGCGCCTGTTGCATACGGATCCGATGCATCATGGAAGATGATAAGGCAGAGATGACGCGTGCTTGTGGAATGATGGGTTCCTCTTGGGTGAAGTCACGATGGCTATCGAATTGACGGGAGAGAGCGTCTGTTTTGACGTTTTTACTGCCGGGCTGATATGTCATGACATAATTAAAGCGGGTAAAGAACAGGGCCCATCTGGCTTGTCGAGGATTCAGGCGTCGAGCAGATTCTATATATTGTAGGTTCTTGTGGTCCGTCATGACCACAACAGGCAGTTTGGTACCTTCGAGTAGGTGACGCCATTCCTCAAAGGCCATTTTGACCGCGAGTAGTTCTCTGTTTCCTACATCATAGTTGCGTTCGGCAAATGAGAAGCCCTTTGAGAAGAACGCACAGGGGAGGTATTTGGACGTTGTCGGGTTTCGTTGAGATAGAACAGCCCCAGCACCGTTCTCTGACGCGTCCACTTCTAGGAGGTACTGTAAGGCAGGATCTGGTCGTTGCAGAAAGGGAGCTGAACAGAAGGCTTGTTTCAGTCGCTCAAAGGCTTTCACGGCTTCCACGGACCAGTACTTGGGATTAGCCCCTTTTTTAGTAAAGGCGATAATGGGCGCTGCGATGGAGGCATAATTGCGTATGAAGCGCCGATAATAATTGGCGAATCCCAGGAAGCGTTGAACGGCTTTTACGGTATGGGGAATAGGCCAATCGAGGATGGCCTTCAACTTGCTGGGGTCCATTTCGAGGCCATTAGCGGAGATGATGTACCCGAAAAAATGGAAGGCTGTTCTTTTCGAAGTCGCATTTCTCGGCTTTGACATAGAGACTGTTCTCACGCAGTCTTTGCAGAACGGAACGTAGATGTATACGATGGGTTTTGACATCAGGTGAGTATACAAGGATATCGTCGAGGTAGACGACTACGTGGGAGAGCAACATGTCTCGGAACACGTCATTAACGAAGGCTTGAAACACGGCAGGAGCATTACAGAGGCCGAAGGGCATGACCCTGTATTCATAATGACCATATCTTGTATTAAAGGCGGTCTTCCATTCGTCGTTTTCTTTTACGCGTACTAGGTTGTATGTAGGGCTGAAACAACAAATCGATAAAATCGATAACGGAAATCGTTGTCGACGATTTCCGTTATCGATTAATCGAGTGATCGATTCGTTGTTGGAGCACTCGGCTCCTTTTACTTACCTCCGCGAGCGTTCCCCGCTTCTGCTACATGCTCTGCAGTCTCCGCCTTCTTTTAGTTGCGTGACGGATGTGACGCGTTCCGGAGGTAAGTATTCTTCATGTCTGTGCGAGTGGCTCCATTCGCACAGAGCGATTCGCTCTGTGCGGTTCGCTCTGTGCGAGTGGCTCCATTCGCACAGAGCGGTTCGCGGGGGTGGGGGTGGGGTTTCAGGGGATGCAGGGCAGAGTGGGGGTGGGGGGGCAGGCCAGGGTAGGAGACTGAGTGCAGGGCAGAGTGGGGGTGGGGATGCAGGGCAGGGTGTGAGTGTGGGGGCAGGGCAGGAGACTGGGTGCAGGGCAGAGTGGGGGTGGGGATGCAGGGTGTGAGTGTGGGTGCAGGCAGAGTGGGAGACTGGGTGCAGGGCAGAGTGGGGGTGGGGATGCAGGGCAGGGTGTGAGTGTGGGTGCAGGGCAGAGTGGGTGCAGGGTGTGAGTGTGGGGGCAGGGCTGGGTGCAGGGCAGAGTTGGAGACTGGGTGCAGGGGCACAGTGCAAAGTGCTGGGTGCAAAGTGCCAGGGCTGGGTGCAAAGTGCTGGGTGCAAAGTGCCAGGGCTGGGGCAAAGGGCTGGGTGCAAAGTGCTGGGTGCAAAGTGCCAGGGCTGGGGCAAAGGGCTGGGTGCAAAGTGCCAGGGCTGGGGCAAAGTGCTGGGTGCAAAGTGCCAGGTCTGGGTGCAAAGTGCTGGGTGCAAAGTGCCAGGGCTGGGTGCAAAGTGCTGGGTGCAAAGTGCCAGGGCTGGGGCACAGTGCTGAGTGCTGGGTGCAAAGTGCCAGGGCAAAGTGCTGGGTGCAAAGTGCTGGGTGCAATGTGCCAGGGCTGGGTGCAAAGTGCTGGGTGCAAAGTGCCAGGGCTGGGGCAAAGTTTCTTGAACAGTAATAGTCCACCTCTTTTCAGAATGTTTGGGGTTATTTTGTTTCATAAATATTGTGTTTGGGTTCTTGTACTTTGAAAATATTGTTTTTTATTACATCATAACAAATAAGAATGTTAATGTAAATTTTAAGTTGTTTTTTAACATCCAGTTCATTAAATTATTTTAAATAAACGAAAAATTTGCATATTTTTTTTTATCCGATTAATCGAAAAAATAATCGGCCAACTAATAGATTATTAAAATAATCGTTAGTTGCAGCCCTAGTTGTATGCCCCTCTTAGGTCGAGTTTGGTGAAAATCGTAGCCCCCTTCAATCTGTCATAGATCTCCGTGATTAACGGAAGAGGATACCTGTTTTTTACGGTAATGCAATTTAATCCCCTGTAGTCTATGCATGGTCGAAGGGAGCCCTCCTACTTGGAAACAAAAAAGAATCCGGCCCCTGCTGGTGAGGAAGAGGGTCGGATGAAGCCCTTCTCCAGGCTCTCTTTGATGTATAATTCAAGGGCCTCATTTTCGGGCTCCGACAGGGGATATGTGCGTCCTCGTGGTGGCATGGTACCCGGCAACAAGTCTATGGCACAGTCGTAAGGTCTGTGAGGGGGTAGGCGTTCTGCCTGTCTTTTGGAAAATACGTCCAGAAAGTCCCAATAATGTTTCGGCACTAGAAGCTTGGGGTCTGTAGGCTTGATTTCCAGAACGAGGTTCACCCGTGTGCAAGGTAGAGAACAAAGGCGGTGACAGGAAGGACTCCATGCAAGTATCTCGCCTGTGTCCCAGTCAATGCGAGGGTTGTGCAGCCGTAGCCAGGTGAACCCCAGTATCAAGGGGGCATGAGGTGACTGTATGAGTTCAAACGTGATGGTTTCTCTGTGGGTTGCTCCAATGTACATAGTAAGCGGACTGGTCTCTTGGGTGACCACTCCCCGACCTAAGAGACTACCGTCCACAGCGGTCATCACAGAAGGAGTCTTTTTGGGACGTAGCGGTAGCCCGTGTCGTACGGCCCATTGTTCGTCCAGAAATACTCCAGCCGCCCCGGAGTCTATGAAAGCGTGGGTGACCACGGAGTGGTCTAGCCACCTAAGCGAGACGGGTATCAACATGCGTTGAGGAGGAGAAATGTTCTTAATGCTTAGGGGTTCTCCTCCTTTGGCCCCTAAGCTCTTTCGTTTCCCGGACGTTGCGGGCATGTACGTAGGAGGTGATCCGCTTGCCCGCAGTAGAAACAGAGTCCTTGATTCCTCCTTCGTGTCTTTTCCGCTTCGGTGAGGTGACGTATAGTGCCGATCTCCATGGGTTCCTCGGAGGGATGGCTAGGTGTGGTAGATGGAGAATGAGGACTGCTATGGGAGGTAAACGGCCGATATCGCCTGCCTTTGTCTTTCTCCGAGTGTCTTTCCTGAATGCGCTTGTCCATGCGCAAACAGAGGGTGATAAAGTCCTCCAGGTCAGATGGGGGTCGTGGAACAACAGCACATCCTTGATCTTGTCATTGAGACCTTTCCGATAAGCGGCTCGGAGGGCGCCTTGATCCCACTGGAGTTCACAGGCCAGGGTACGGAATTCCACTGTATATTGGGCTAGAGTCTTATGTCCCTGTTGTAGCTCCAACAAGGAGGTCTCCGCTGTTTCTTTGCGACCTGGCATATCGAAGACTGAACGCAAGGCTGCCATGAAAGCTGGGCAGTCATCCATCAGGTCAGAGTCCTGCTCAATAAGGGGAGAGGCCCACAGCAGTGCCTCATCCTTCAACAGTGAGATAATGAAGGACACCCGTTTGGAGGATGTACAAAACGCCCGTGGATGGTTACGGAAATGCAGCAAACATTGGTTCAGGAACCCCCTGCATCCTTTAGGATCCCCAGCATATTTGTCCGGAAGAGGCAAGCGAGCGGTAGCGCCTCCTTCCTCTGGGCTGGGATCCCTAGGTAAGAAAGACGGTCTGGCCGAGGGAGCGACAGCCAGAGACCGTAACAGTTCAGTCATGGTGTCCAGTTTGCTGGATAAGGACTGTAATTGCGAGGAATGGGACGTAAGAAGCTGGTCCTGCAGGTCCTGGCGGGAGAGGACGTTAGCCATTTCTGCAGGGTCCATGGTATGGCCCGTTCAATGTGTTACGCCGGATCAGGCACCACAGGTGATGGACCCACGATGCAGAAATGGCGAGAATATCCGATAGACAAGCCGGGATCGAGACAGGCAACACAGGAGCGTGGTCAATACAATAGCCGGGGTCGGGGCAGGCAGCACAGGATCAAGGTCAAAGAACAAAGCCGAGGTCGGGACGGGCAGCGCAGGATTGAGGTCAAATAACAAAGCCGAGGTCTGGTACACGTGGAGATCAATCAATACGCAAGAGCACCCAGAGAACATTAACATGGACTCGTTGAACGGGCAAGGAAACAAGGAACCAGGAAGGTTTAAATAGAGCCAATGGCGGGAGAGCAGGTAAGATGACGTCATCGCGACCGGCGCAATTAGCGTCGTCGCGATGGCAACAACAAAACATAACTTCCTGCCTGTGTTACCTCCGTGAAAGACGCGGAGGAGCCACACAGGCAGGGGAGGTAAAACAACCTCCGTGGACATGCAGCGGCGATCAAACACTAGATCGCCGCCGGCATGCCCGCGGCGGTAAACTACGAGGTCCTCTCTGCCTGTGTTGCCGCCGCGAGCGACGCGGCAGTGCCACACAGGCAGAAGAGGTACTGGTCGGGTGCCGCGAGCATGTAGCGGCGGATCGTGTCTCTGATCGCTGCTGATATGCTGCGGCAGCCCGAACAGAACTGTCCGTGACCGGGAGGCGTGCCTGCTCTATACGCACGCCCCCTCGTGTGCGTGTAGAGCGCACGTCAGTACACGAGGGGGACGTGCGCGAGGAACGCCGTGGGACCCCGGCCGGACAGGTAGGTGTAACAGAATTTTGTCCTGGCGACTAGGTCAGGGACGTCAATGTGCGGTCCGCGTGAGCAGGGCAGGTTAGTGCATTAACAGACTTACTCAAAAGGGCGGAACTTCCCCTGCAGCAGCCAGCACCAAGAGAGAGACAGAGGAGGGACTATTGGAGGAATCTTGCCATCTACCACCTCTCTCATTCTCCCAGCCACTCCCCCAAGTGTCTCTGTCTTGACACGCCCCTTCCTTTCCGTCCCTGGCCTGCTACCGCTCGTCTGGCCCGTCCCGTTTTGCATCTTCTGGAGTTTCTAGCTCTGCTCAAGGTTAGAAGAAAGAGGAGGAAGAAAGAAGCTGTCTGGGAGTTATGGGAGTGAGGTGTAATGTGTAATAGCTGGGTATGATGGGCCTGATACATGATGCCTGGGTGTGATAGGAGTGAGTTGTGATGTGTGGTGGCTGGGTGTGATAGGAGTGAGTTATGATGTGTGGTGGCTGGGTGTGATAGGAGTGAGTTGTGATGTGTAGTGGCTGGGTGTGATAGGAGTGGGTTGTAATGTGTGGTGGCTGGGTATGATAGGAGTGAGTTGTGATGTGTGGTGGCTGGGTGAAATGGGCATTAGATGTGCTGGCTGGGGGTCATAGGAGTGGTGTGTGATTGGAATGAGGTATGATTAGAGTGAAGTGTGATAGGAGTAATGAGAATGAGTTGTGATAGGTGTGCTGGAAGTGAGGTTCGGCAGGTCACTGTACAAGAGAGAACTTTACTAGGGCTGCAACTAACGATTATTTTCATAATCGATTAGTTGGCTATTATTTTTTTCGATTAATCGGATAAAAAAAAATGAAATTTTTTTTGTTTTAAAATAATTAATGAATAAATTGGGTGAAAAACAAAGAGCAGAATAAAAAAAACTTTGAGAAAAATTACTTTCTTGTTTTTACGCACATCTGAGCCCAAGCTTGCCATACTGCCTCCCAGATATGCCTTATATCACCAGATATGCCTTATACCCTCCATATATGCCACTTTGCCCCCCCCCCCAGATATGCCTTATACCAGGTCGACTGAGAATTTTGTCTTGGCGGCTAGGTCAGGGGCGTCCGACGTGCGGCCCGCCGGACTTCAAAATTAAAGCGGCCAGTGTGCAAACACCGCGGTCTTACCATGTGGTGCAGCCGCAAGTTGAGGTGGTAAGACCGCCGTATGTGCACACCCCAGGGTATTTCAAATGCTGGTATTTAAACTCTATGAATGCACACATTTTACCACCAGCCTTTGTCAAAATTTACAGTAGTATTTTTTTGCGATATTTTTGCCCACACACATTGTACTTTAGGTATGAATTTACAGTGACACCCCACATGCATGGGTTGTTTGGAGACTAAAAATCCACATTTGGGACGTGTGCATTTTTCAAATTGGAAATTAGACATGTGGTCATCCTTACCCATGTGTTAATTGGGACATTGTTGAACCCAGCCAATTCAATTTACCCCATCAAAGCATTCATTTTTTTAAAGTAGACACACTTTAGGGAAATTATTTTGGGTAAAAAACAAAGAGTAGAATAAAAAAACCTCTTGTTTGTACCTCTTGTTTTGATTTTATGGTCTATGGACTTGATTACATTTTGATATATTTTACAATGGATGCTTCCTCTCTATTCCTTGGTGTTAGCTGGCAACCTCTGATCCTCGGAAATAATTTTTATATGTTACCATATGTTATTATTTTTTTTTTTATTATTATTATTTTTTTTTTACATTTATTTTACTAATCAAATTGTGATTAGAAAGCTGGGCTCCATTGACTTGCATGGTTGAATGTAGTACATGTGTTCAAACTGCAAGGGGAGCCAGAGTCTCTCCAGACCCTCCTGAGAATTCAACTCCTTCAGTTTTTTGAAAGGACGCACCGCCATATTGCGAGTGGCAAAATCTCACAGTGGCGGTTGTGACCACTCTCCTGGGGTGGGTGTTCGGTGTCGCTGAATGCCTCTCTATGCGACACCATTGAAGTCTTTTAAAACAAGAGTGTATGGTGGATGTTGACGCCCCGAGGAGGTTCCAGGCATGGCCCCCGATGCCGATCTTGGTGTTGCTGAATGCCTCGACATCGAGGCATTACAGCAACACTGTTTGGGTGCAGAAAGAGAATGTAGATTGCTTTCTTCACTAGTTTGAAGTTATGACGTTCCTGGCACGTCAATTGTCATAAACCGTCTGTTGTCATCAAGGGGTTAAACATTTAAGTGTAAGCAACCTCCTTCAAGGCCTGACAATTCTCAAAACTGAGTGCTTAAAGTGGCAGGGAAATGCTGCTATTAAAATCAGTGGCAATGCTTTTCACGCAAATGCACAAGGATCTCAAGGGGAGAGAATAAATAGTGAGAATGGGAGAGATAAAGAGAAAGATATAGGATACAGATAATGAGGAGAAAGAAAAGAGAGGGATAGAGGTAGAGGGAAATAATAAGAAAGAAGAGTGATGGGAAGGAAGGGATAGGAGAATAAAAGTTGCAGAAAAAACAAGAATAGGGGGAGATAATGAATAAGGGGACAGATAATGTAAAGAAGGAAGGATGGGGAGAGATAAAAAGAGATTAATAGAGGACAGGAAGAGGGAACAAAAGATAAAGATAGATGAGAAGGGGGAGTTATTGAGAAAATGAAGCAACAAGAGTGATGGGGGGAGAGATAAAGAGAAATGGGTGAGATGAGATAAAGAAAAAGAGGAGAGCTAATGAGAAAGAGGGGATCAAAGAAAAGGGGAAGAGATAAAAGAGAAAGGGGGTTGTATGGAGAAAAGAGATAGAAAGATGAAGAGAGATAAAGAGAACAAGGAGGATAGATCAACTGAAAGGGGAGATAGAGAAAAAGGGTGATGTAAAAAGAAAGAGGAGGATTAATAAAGAGAACGTGTGGCAAAATAAAGAGAGCAAAGAGAAATAAAAAGGGGAGAAATAACCAGAAAGAGGAGAAATAGAGATAAAGAGGAGTGATAACAAGAAGGGATCAAAAGAGAACGGGGAATAATAAAGAGAAAGAGAAGAGATATAGAGATTGGGGGAGATCTGGGTGCTGGGACAAGCATACGTGTGCACTCTGGGTGCTGGGCCAACCGTTTGGGTGCTGGGCCAACCGTTTGGGTGCTGGGCCAACCGTTTGGGTGCTGGGCCAATCGTTTGGGTGCTGGGCCAATCGTTTGGGTGCTGGGCCAATCGTTTGGGTGCTGGGCCAATCGTTTGGGTGCTGGGCAATTCTGTGGATGCAATCTTGGTGCTGGGACAAGTCCTATGTGTGCCACTTCTATGCCTGCAATGTAGGTGCCGTTAACAGAGGGAAGTGGATCATGTGTATGATGCACTCACATGACGCCACCCTCAGCAGTATATAAGTGGCAGAGCAAAGGGGCGTCAAAATGAATGTTGTCATAAGGTGGCAAAAATATTTGCAAAGACCCTGCCTGCATCCCGCAAAGGGGAGCGCTCTTGGTAGCTGGAGCCACAAAAGTTCCCAGGTATGCCAGTGACAAATACTGGCCTAAACCTACTAGGCCAAGGGCAGCAGGTCCAGGGGGCAGCAGTCTCCCTGCTGCAAAACTCCTTGGACGATCAGCCCCCTGGTGTATAGCTATTCAATGGGCCGGTTATAGGATCTCTGATTTCCCACACCAATGGGAATGCCCCACACCCAGGCACAACATCTTACACAAAAGACGGCAATCTTAAAGTCGAGGCAAGCAACACATTCTAAATCCCCCCCCCCCCGCAAAAAAAAGGAAACTGGCAAATCTCTGGTCATTATCTACACCTCACAACTTACCGTTTGGACATTTAAAATATATTTGGTTTAGTATTTCAGTGTCATTTATGAAAGTTGTGCAGGTAGTCCATCGAAATGACAACCATCATCACAATACTTCATATATGACAGATAATAAAACACAGAAATAGGTATCTTATATTTTAAAACGATTATCCTCAAATATTTAATTGTTTCCTTAAAAAATGTAGCTTTACCAATACGGATACTTAACTTTTACAATACTAACCATGGCAGCTAGAATGGATTTATTTATCATTCCACCACTGTTTTGTTTATGAGCACTGCAGACTACCACCATATTGCGCCTCGCTTAGAGGTGTGCAAAGATGGCCGCCGCCTCTGCGGTTTTTTTCTATTTGCCAGAGACGTTGTTTACATCTGGTCACTAGCTGTTGCCCTTTGGCGTCAGCACGTAGCGTCGACTGGGCGGAGCCCAGGAGAAGCAAAACACATAGTGACCCGGAACCGGGTGACACAGATCGAGTTGGGAAATACCGATAGCTTGAATCTGGTCACCGAGAAAACGCTACCTCCCTGCCTAAGAAAACGAGACTAGATCAGATTTAAGTACTAATATCGCGACGTTATTGGAGTGTATTTATCACTGTGGGATTTGACCCCAGGTCCTACGTGGTAACACAGACGGGCAGAAGAGACTTGTTTACATGACAGGATACATATTGGTACCAGGGAGGTGAAGCTTTGACTTTGAAGGGTGACCCTCTCAAACAGTGCTGGTTTTGGTTGTTGACAGGAATATTGACAGGCTGTGTGGAAGAATAGGATGTACTGTCTCAGTATATCAGGGGACAACTTTTAGGAAGACTGACATAACACAAACATACTGGTATTAGAATTACCATATTTGTTTTGTTTGAGGAAATTCTCTAGGCCTTTTAATGTGACAGGAGATACCGGTTTCTACTTGATGGCGTTTAGATACAGTTCTTTACTGTGACCAGACACCGGTTGTTGTTGAGTGACAAGTGGTAACATTCCATAAATCAAAGGAATAGTGTCATTGTGGCAAAAAGTAGTCACCCCTATTCTCTCATATGGTTATGAGGTGAGAGTAGCTACCTATTTCCCCCCTTACTTTCCTTTCTGTCCCCACCATGTCTTGGTGGCTCTTTCCATGGTCAAGTTCCATCAAAAAACGAGCATGCAGGTATCTCCTGCAACATTACCTTGGCCACTACCTGGAGGAAAGACTAAGTCTCGAACAGCTGAGCTTGGACCTCTACAATGGAAGCGGACGTCTCTCTGACATTCACCTAGATATCTGGGTAATGTATATATTTTATTTATTACAATTTGGTAAATGGAGAAGAAATGACTACTGCATTAAGTGAATGAGGGTGTTTGTAGTTTGGGATCAGAGCCCTGTTTACTTAATTCTAGTTTTTTCATATCCATTCGAATATATGTATTGTAAGAAGCGCTGCATACATTGTTGGTGCTATGTAAGATAATAATAATGAAACTTCCTTCCATATTTGTTATTAAGAATGTAATGAACATGGCAGCAGGAGATATCTATGGGAGCTCACGGCTAGAGTTTAGATAAAGTGGGCTGAAACAGAGATAATGGTGTCTATTTTAACTTTTATTATGTTTTGGGAGACTCCAATAAGGCAGAGGCAAGTTGCCAAGTTTTGGCATGCCCCTATTTAATCAGTAGGTACATGTGACGCACAACACTTTGGCTTCCCATCCGATGGTTTTTCCACCCAGCACAAAGCTTTCATCCTTGTCACGTATCTAATAGCCATCAACAGCACCGGTGTTTAGATGGCATTCTTACAGTAATGATCACCTGCATGCCACTGAGCTGACCCAGAGATTCCATCTGGGACCTGTGTAGTAATAAACCAGTCAGGCACTTATTAAGCATTGCCAATGCATCATTAAATATTCCCCTTTACAGTACCAATACTTGGGGAGAAAAAAGTTTAATGAAATACGCTGCTTCAAACCGTTAGTACTTAAATATTTTCTGGGTTACAGAGAAATTTCAGCATGTTCTGCAGCATTATGCTGGTTGATAGTATGAGTCCTAGTAGGGTGAGCCTAAGGCTTGACCGATAGACCGGTTTGAATGCTGTATTACTTATTTACTAATTTTCATTATGTATAGAAAATTAGCTTGTGTTTACTTACTTTGAAACTTGTTTCCATGAGCGTAGGCTGCATCTTGACAGTGAAAGTGAATGGACATGGTACATATACAATGCTGCCCAAGTACACCAAATAGAGTGTTTTGAATATTAAGACATGAAAGTGTTGCCAGCTTCAATCAAACAACTAAACATTCTTTATTTTAGGGCAACACAATAACATCACAACGGGGCTATAGGCAATGATTAAGCTGCTTCTGAAGTCTGATAATGCAGTGGCCACTAGACAACTGCAAATCCACTACTGCTTGAATGGGAGGCCAGCAAAGTATTGGCTTATCAGTACTGTGCCTCACTATAAAAATGACACAGTTCTGGGGCATTCCTTTGTAGGAAAAATTTAACCCCTTGGTGAAAAAGAAACCCCCCAGCTGCCCCCTTAGAACTCGGCAAGTTCAGCTTCATCCTCCAGTGGCTTAAAGGGACACAATAGACAATAGAAATTTACATAGTGCCCCCCTTGCAGAATCCCCACAAATGCATTTGCCCCTTTTCCCACCTCCCAGATCTTCTGTGCAGGAGATGTACGTCCTAAGAGGTGCAAACAGGTTACTATGCATTCCTCTTTTGGACAACAACCACAGAGAAAAATGCGACTGGGGGTACCCTAGGGCAGCCCCAAAGGTAAAGACATCACTGCCTAAGATAAGGACTTTTCATTCAAACTTTTTAAAGAATGTATATTGAAGGACTCACCAAGTATTTTAATAAGCATTCTTCTTTAATGAGCCTGCCAGGGACATGAATCTGCCCCTTTAACATACTTCCCACTAGGGTCTGGCTTCCACATATTGAGGTCCCTTGTGTGGAGTCACTTTTGAAATCAGTGGAGACTCAACTCAGAAGGACTCTAGTTGAGAGTTTACTATTAAAATAACATTTATTGTGATGTCATATGAACAGGTGGTTTGGGTATGTTTTGCTTAGGTAGGCAGCAGCTTGTACGTTTCCCTCAGTTTTATCTATTCCGTTTTTGGAAGGATGGCGTTGGTGCTGAAAGCCACATGGGTCTATAACCTGTTCAACCATGTTTACAGTAAGAGCTGTATTCACCTGAAGGTTATAGGCAAGTTGAATGTCTCAATTATTTGATTTAACTACGCATTATGAAGGGACAACTAGTGGCTGTCTTCTAGAAATAGAAGAGATGTGTTATACAATGAATGGGAAAATTGCATTATTTAATTACATTATATTTATTATATTTACTCAGTTTTGTATTGTAGATTTTGAGTTTGACCTGTACTATTTTTCTTAATGCCCCCCCCATATGTGCAGCCTTGCACAGAAATACTTTTCTTGTCATTGTCACCTGTTACCCCATACATATCTGAGGACTATTTATACCAGATTTTGAATGTGCCTTTCAAATAAACCCAGTTGGTTGGACTTTTTGTTTGCCAACCAACTGGTAAAAAACTGGATGCTGCTGTTAGGCAAGAAACATTTAGAGAATGCAAATGTGCACCTATGTTACACGCTACCAGGAAGGGGGCAACAGCCACCGGTAAACGTAATTAAGAAAAGAATAATAAACGCTTACCAGATACAGAATTTAAAGCCATGCTGCAAAATCTTATTTCTTCCTCCATGATCTGACATTTCTTGCCATTGATAGGTTGATTATGCTGTCAATCAGTGGTAGTTAAGGGCTGCCAAAGAAACCAATGGGGTTATTTTCCAGTCACTGATTGAAAGCTTAAACAGCCAGTCAGTGGCAACAAAGAGCTCCCACTGAAATCAATTGACATAAATGTTTTGCATGCAGTGATCTGACTGGAGGTGAGTAGATCATGTCCTGGAAGATGCATTTAGCTAGGAGTTGGAAAATGAGGCAAATGCGTTTGGAAAGATTCTGCAGAGTCCCTCCATCAATTTGCAAAATGGACTGCACAAACATTTAAAGGGACCACTCACCTATCATTCTTTAAAGTGCATATCATGGTTGACATGCCCCTTTTTAATATACAGAATTGCACATTTTACTTTTGTACTTTTTCTAAGAAATAAGATTGCTTGCATACTTTTCCACTTAGACAAAACATGAATTGCACCTTCCAGTATGTTAAGTAAGTAAACACAAGCAGGGCTGTTTAATCACACAAAACAACATTTTAGCAACTTTTGTGAGTGAAGAAAAACTTTGCATGATTAATTAGAATTATTTGGGTTACAAGTTTGGGCATTCAACTTGGGAATGTCACTTACTGATTTAGAGTTCATAGGGCCTTTCCTGTGCAGCATTTATGGAACTGAGATCTATGTTTATAAACTGTGTGGTGAAAATACAAAGTAAATACATACCTGAAATATGTGAAGAGGATCAGTAAAAGTGATCTAATGTCCTGGCTGATTCCAAGAAACTAACCTGATTGAACAAGCTCTAGAAAGTCACCAGCTGTCATTATCCATCCCCACTTCTAAGAACAGAATGTAATGTCCAAAACTGAGTGTCAAGTTGACCTATCACCCCTTTAATTGCTAGAAGTGCAGAGTACAAAGGCCAGTCTCTCTTGACAGCAAACAACCAAGTATGGCACATGGTTAAATAAGTGTTCCTGCGTTAATATGGGAGATGGAACTGGTTTGAATGGACAGGGTGTGCTCACGGGCAATCATCTCCTAATTTCAATGTGTCACTTCCTTGAAGTATCAAATTAAGACACGTAATTCTCCAATGAGTGTGTACTAGGAGATGGGAGTTGTTCACATGCTTAGGATATAGATCATCATCCTTAGTTCTTACAATGCTAAATATTCATTGTGTCTAGTTCCATATTTTTGTTCCTATCACATGTTCATGTTCTCTTCTTTTTGTCTGCATATTTGGGGTTTCTCCTTTTTTATCCTCCTTTGGTCTTAGTTTAAGATGAGCAGGTTAAATCGGAGTCCCCATTGAAGCCAGGACAAACGGTAAATAAAAATGTAAGCTCCTTTCCCTAACTAGGTATAAGCCACGGCACACTACCATTCTTGTTGTAGTAGTAAGACTGGGGGCCTTGTGGACATCTAAATTGTTTGTTTTTACGATTTCTGTTTTTGTTAATTTTTAGTTTTTACTTAGGCTGCTAGTTGGTGCCTCTCTTCAGTACGCCGGCAGTGACCTCTTCACCTCCTTGCCAGTTTTGCTGTGTCAAGTGGGAAGGGTACAGGCCGTAGCAGTCATGGTTTGCTTAGAATTCTTCACAATGGCAATGGAACTTAGAGGGACACTCTCCAGCCACCACATACACTTTACTGCATAGAATAGCTAGCTTTCACCTGAATCCCCTGTATGCATTCCTCTTTCCTCGGCTCTCACCTGTTTGGATTGCAGAAGATGTGTGCATACTCACACTAGCCACATCTCCCTCACACATGTGCAGTAAGCTTTTGTATTGATTTAGATTGGAGTCATTTTGTGTCAGTGGTTGACTGCTTCAAGCAGCCAGAACTTGTGCTAAATTATTTTTAAAAAGGTACAACTCTTACCCCTTCTACCAGAAAGATATATCAAAAATAATTCCTTCTTGGCCCCAATCCAAAGTTCAAAACTCAATAAAAATAACGTAGTACATAAGGGAGCGTGTTGCTCCCTTAAAAAATTGAAAATCTATGCATGTGGGATATTATTCTACTTAGAGGATGTTGCCGGACAATATTCAGGGCTATTTTCAATGACACCACATTTGTGCAAGAAATCTGAAATAATTTTTTATTTAGTTTAAAAAAAAATTTGAATATTCATAACACATGACAGACAAAAAAGCTTTGGTCAATTAGGGGAGGAAAATCATGTTTTACAAAAGAGCTAATATGTGTTTTTTCATTGATGGAATTGTATAGAGCATTAGATACTCCTTTAAAGGAGAACTATCCTGAATGATCAAAGTGATGTATTAAAGGGGCACCTCAGCCTAATCAACAAAGTTTGCATATCAAAGTACTTTGTAATTACCGTATTTTCTCAATTATAAGATAAAGTTTTTTTCAGAGCAAATGCTGTGAAAAATACCCCTCATCTTATATTTGAGGTCGTCTTCTAATCAGACCTCAAATATGGGTCTGACTAGAAGACTAAGATCCCCCACAGCGCTGCAGGGGACCTGGACCCTCCTCTCTGGCAGCCTCTGCTGCTGCGGGCACATCTTCTGGGGGCTTCTATGACGGAGCGCCGGCATCACATTTGGAGGATGTCTGTGTGCATACCGCAGCCGATGAACGTTTGCGGGATGCACACAGACAGCCTCCGCTGCTGCCGGCACTTCCGCCGGGGCTTTATGGTGGAGCACCGGAAGGTCATGTGATGCCGGCGCTCTGTCATAGAAGCCCTGGCGGAAGTACTCGCATGTAGGGGGTATAAGGCATATTGGGGGGGGTGGCAAATAGGGGGTTAAAATGCATGTCAGGGAGGCAGAGTGGCACATAGGTGTATAAGGCATATCTGGGAGGCAGAGTGGCAAATAGGGGGTTAAAAGGCATATCTGGGGGCAGAATGGCATATAGGGGGTATAAGGCATTTCTGGGGGGCAGATGTGCATAACTGGGGCAGAGTGGCAAATAAAAGGAAATAAAAACAAATGCATAGTTTAAATGTGAATTAATATTTACTAGTAAAACTTTTCTTATAGGGTAGTCTTATATTCAAGCTTTTTCTTTTTTCCTAAATTAATATTCAAATTTTGGGGGGTTGTCTTATAATCAAGCAGATACAAAACTTCAATATGCCTTGCTACACAAGTAAATAAATGTGTAGACCCATTTTTGTGCCTACATTCTTGCACGGTCCCATCTTAGTGGTTCATGTTCCTTTTCGGTCTACAAGCCCAACATTGGTGAAAGACATCTAACAGGAGATCGCAATCTCCAAGCATTTCCTATGAACCTATTAGATCCATATGAAACAGAAGTTTGACAAGCCTCCTAAGCCTCCCCCCAGCGCTGAAGTGATTTGCGAACCCCGTCAGCATTTCCTTCTGGTTGTTTTGCTTCAATTTTTTCATCGTATGCTCTGTCTCCCCCTTTGTCTCATGCCCCTCAAGCTACTAATCCATTGTAAACTTGCAAGAGTGCGACCCAGTAAATTTTTACATGTGTTTTTATTATCATATTGTATATTGTCAATTTTAATGTTATCGTTAGGGAATCTGCTGGTGCTCAGTCAATAAATGTAAACTTAATACCTTCATTGGACTTTTTGATTCTTGTGATAACTGGTTTCATTTTTTTTTGGTCTTGGCTTATTTTGTCTCTCTTCCTCCTCTAACCTTTCCTTTTTCATCTCTTTCAGTCGGTGAATGAACTCCTTGAGTCCACTGGGGCTCCGCTGGAGATCACTGATGGCTTCATTGGTAGTATTTCTGTCACCATACCTTGGTCTGCCCTAGTCACTGAAAACTGCACCGTGGAAGTTTCTGAACTACAAATTACATGTCGTCCAAAATACAGGAATGGTGAGTGTCCATATTTTGGTTGGTTTTGTTTTAAATGTATTATTAGTCTTGGGTTAGGATATGTATGGGATTACAGCTCCTAGATTGAATACTAGTAATAAAATTACAACTACTAAAATGCAACACCCTCTTTGAATTCTAAGGTTTTACGTATCCGGACATAATAACAATAATCTGTCAAAAGAATAGGTAAACACTACCTAAGATGAACAACAACACATGACATATTGCACTTCATGATTAATTCAACAAACATAAAGCCTAAATTGAGAATATGTGCTTCAAAAACCTTATGATTTAATAGCTTGTCGAACCACATTTAGTAGCAATACACAAAACAATTACTTCATCAGTCTCTCAGGTTGTTGTAGTGTCAGCATAGAAGGTTTAGGAAATGGATACCAAAAGCAGGAACAATCCGTGGGTTCAGAATGAAGGCACGGGTTATGGCAGGCGGCGACAATCACATAGATGGTAAACAAGCATGAGTCAGGGCAGGCGGCAAACACTCAAAATCAGGGGACGGTCCAGGAATCAAAATACCGAGACAGGCAGTAAGGAAGCCGTACAGGAACAGGATACGGGTATAAGGGACAGGATGCAGCAGGACACAACCATAGGGGAGCTGGTATAACCAAGCAATGAGTGTAGTGCTTGGTTCCTTTTTATAGTGTCATTCGGCTTACGTTTTGCTCGCTCTCATGTCATTTCTCCCACTCCCTGTAAGGGGAGTAGGTGCACATGTTTTGTTCCGTGCACGCACTCTCATGTAATTCCTACTCCCTGTAGAGGGATTAGGTGTTTATGTTTTGTTCTGTGCGCACGCCTCCGAGGCCTGGACTGAAGCGGTGGAGCTGCGTGTGTACCCCCGGTTTCCCGCAGGTAAGACGCGACGGAGGTCACGACGTGTAGAGGAATTTTGGCCCGTTTTTCTTTATATATATATATTATTTTTTTTATTTTTTTTCTTTAATTACCATGCCATTACATGTTTTTAGGTTCACTAGGTAGAGAAAGCCATAGCTGGTCCTCCTGTATGACCACCAGCATGCAGCTGGCTCAAGAGTGTTTGAAGGAACAAGCAGAAGAACCATCAGATCCTCCACAGCCTATTGAGGGCTTAGAGATGTTTGCTCAAACTATAGAGACAGGTGAGGTTCTGATAAATTTGCTTATGTTAAAGTCAGTATTTCATAAGATGTGATTAAAATATCCATGTCAAACCAGACTAATGGCAATTGCTTAATACGAAAAATTATGCATGCATTGTACTTGGTTAAAGAAAAACGTTACTATGGAATACTGACTATTCCTTAACAAAGAGAAATTTATTTTGGCAGTGCTGCGGAGGATTAAAGTGACCTTTTTAGATACCATTGTCCGGATTGAGAACACCCCAACAGACTGTGATGTGAATACAGCCCTAGAATTCCACATAAAAAGGTCAGACTTTACAAGTACTACACAACGTTGCTCTTATTAAATTGACATTGACATCATTGCTACACTGGATAATTTGTATTGGACAGCCCAGAGTTTTGGAAACAACCTTTTCCATAAATAAGACATCACATTTACTTGTTTTAAGCCTTTTCCCTTTTAAGCATCTACTCATCTCAGAATCTAATTTGATTACCTTTGCTTCCTATTGATATGTTTATTATTCTTCACGTATTTCCAAACATGCCTTTATTTTTTTATTTCCACTTTGGGACACATTATTCTTTGAGTTATTTTATGTTCTTTCCCATAAATTCACTCTAACTTTTTATGTGATTTATCTTTTTTTAATGGGTTTTATGTGCTGCCCTCTACCGCATTTATGTTCATTCTTCAATATTGCTGATTTTATCCCTTCATCTAAATCGTATCAGGCCTCTCTTTCAGACTAGATTATTGTGATGAAGCTGTAAGGGACTGTTCCCATGCAACTCCCGTGGATATCCATCAACCTCCTGCTTTCATTCAGAAGATCCTGCAGCTGAATGGGGTGTCACTCCATTATGAGGAGTTCAAGAACAGAGGCCAAACCCCGTCTGCCACTCCTGCTGCTGAGGTACTAGCACACAACAGATAGTAAAGCATGTATGAGAAGAATTGTAATACACACGTGATGATTGGTGGGCAGTTGTAGCTATAGGGGTATCTGTGTAGGGGGTCCAGGTGAAAAAGTGGTAGGTGTCTTTGAAAGTACTTTGGATCATAAGGCAATCTTTGGTGGATATCTAGGGGTTCAGATTTGCATGTTGTTTGTTTTGTGTCCCTCAGTGTGGAACTGATTTAAGTCATGTGACTACCATGCCTGTGTCTGTTAATAACTCTAACTTTCTCAAGGAGGAGTAGTTTGGCTTTAGGACCTAGGAAAGGTAGCTGCATTTAACTTGTACATGTTGGTGCATAAACTACCATTAAATGGTAGTGTTATAAAAACTGCATATTAACTGCACATTTTTGGCTCACTTGTACTTTACAGGATATCCACTTATCTGCCCAGAATACCAACCCAGAGTCAGTGCATTTTTCAGCGGCTCCCAGCCGGCCTGTGGAGCCCACAGAACCTTCCTTACCTGTCCTACAGATCGGCAGCTTCTCTGGGTGTACAGAGCTTACCATCAAACTGAAACAAAGTGATGTGTTTCCTGGGCCAAAGGTGATTTATTAGCTTTGTTGTTTTATGGAAATACTGTTGGGCTAAACAATGGTAATGCACATGCTGCATTTTATTAAAAGGGGCTTTTAATGGGTTTCAAAGGGGAATAATATGTCATACTTCCAGAGGCGGATCCATGTTTACTGGAACATTTTCCATGCTAAATTAATTTGTATAACCCTAATAAATTGCTTTAGATAGAACTGTACCTATTCAATAGTATGTAAGAATGCTAAAAGAAAACTTCTGGCAATACATTTAATTGTTCTCTATTAAAAAAATCCTTTCTTCTAACTTTAAAGCTTTAAAGTTCTTTGTGTGAATACATTCCTGGAATGATTTGTCTGTTAACCATGAATGTGCTGTTAGGTCATAATAACATCCCCTATTATTTAATTCTCGATATTATTATACTATATTCCACAGTACTGGAAAGACCATGTTCATAACCTAAATCTTCCCTGCTTTTTATTGCCAGTCCCAGAACTCTTTCTAGTTCCACTATGTCCTGGACACAAAATTTGTGCTGCATATTCATGTAGAATTTATAAATATGCAATGGGAGTTATTTATAAAGAGTTCTTCTAATGCAAATGTTAAAATTGAATCTTTTCACCATAACAGCCTATGGAATGGTCTGTGTAGTGTGAACCTTCGACTGGAGGATCACTTTTCAGACATTGCACCAAAATAAATTTTTTACATAACCTCCTATTCTGATTTTACAGTCTTATTCCCCTTTTTCATCTTGAAAAAGTTATTTTGTCCACTGTTTCTCCAATGTTTCTGAATGTCGGGTAAATGTTCTGCATTTTTGTGATCATCAAATCAAATAAAGCTTATTTTCTCTTTATAAGAATGATGGATAGTACATGTATGCATGTAATATCTAAGTGTCATAGAAGGATAGGAGCGTAGGAGCATAGAACTATTTTGGCCTTTTTGCTGTTCTACCCTCTCAGTAAAGCAAAACTTCCTTGCATCTAAACCGCTGACCCTCTAGTTTTAAATTATGACCTATTCTTCTAACATTTCTCCTCCTTTGAAATAAAGTTTCCTCCTGTACTTTTGTTAAATTCCATGATGTATTTAAATGTTTGTCACATATTTTCTCTGTAAACCCATCAGAATCATATTTTCCTCTTGCAAATGCATGTAGAAAATTCAGCACAGCTGTTTCTTTGTCATCTTCAACTTATATCAGTGCTGTCCAACTTTGTTGGTACAAAGTGCCAGATTTTGTCAAAACAAGTTGGTAGGGGCAGTCCCTCAAATATCACACAAATACACGTACACACTTATTCACACTCTGGTATCATCACACCTTCACAGCTCCCACATACACACTCGTGATAGCACACACTTACTCATACATGTACCTACATGCTAGCACGCATTTACGCGCAATCACACTAATGCACACTTACACAATAACACTAAAACATCCTTACTCTATCATCACACCTCCACATGCTCACACATACACATCTCTAGGGCTGAAACAACGAATCGATAAAATCGATAATAATCGATAACGGAAATCGTTGTCGACGATTTCCGTTATCGATTAATCGAGTGATCAATTCGTTGTTGGAGCACTCGGCTCCTTTTACTTACCTCCGCGAGCGTTCCCCGCTTCCGCTACACGCGCCTTCTTTTAGTTGCGGTTCGCTCTGTGCGAGTGGCTCCGTTCGCACAGAGCGGTTCGCTCTGTGCGAGTGGCTCCGTTCGCACAGAGCGGTTCGCTCTGTGCGAGTGGCTCCGTTCGCACAGAGCGGTTCGCTCTGTGCGAGTGGCTCCGTTCGCACAGAGCGGTTCGCTCTGTGCGAGTGGCTCCGTTCGCACAGAGCGGTTCGCTCTGTGCGAGTGGCTCCGTTCGCACAGAGCGGTTCGCTCTGTGCGAGTGGCTCCGTTCGCACAGAGCGGTTCGCTCTGTGCGAGGGGCTCCGTTCGCACAGAGCGATTCGCGGGGGTGGGGGTGGGGTTTCAGGGGATGCAGGGCAGAGTGGGGGTGGGGGGGGCAGGCCAGGGTAGGAGACTGAGTGCAGGGCAGGGTGTGAGTGTGGGGGCAGGGCAGGAGACTGGGTGCAGGGCAGAGTGGGGGTGGGGGTGCAGGGCAGAGTTGGAGACTGGGTGCAGGGCAGAGTGTGAGTGTGGGTGCAGAGCAGAGTGGGTGCAGGGTGTGAGTGTGGGGGCAGGGCAGAATGTGGGGGCAGGGCTGGGTGCAGGGCAGAGTTGGAGACTGGGTGCAGGGGCACAGTGCAAAGTGCCAGGGCTGGGTGCAAAGTGCCAGGGCTGGGTGCAAAGTTCTGGGTGCAAAGTGCTGGGTGCAAAGTGCCAGGGCTGGGTGCAAAGTGCCGGGTGCAAAGTGCTGGGTGCAAAGTGCCAGGGCTGGGTGCAAAGTGCCAGGGCTGGGTGCAAAGTGCTGGGTGCAAAGTGCCAGGGCTGGGTGCAAAGTGCTGGGTGCAAAGTGCCAGGGCTGGGTGCAAAGTGCCGGGTGCAAAGTGCTGGGTGCAAAGTGCCAGGGCTGGGTGCAAAGTGCCAGGGCTGGGTGCAAAGTTCTGGGTGCAAAGTGCCAGGGCTGGGGCAAAGTGCCGGGTGCAAAGTGCCGGGTGCAAAGTGCCAGGGGTGGGGCAAAGTGCTGGGTGCAAAGTGCCAGGGCCGGGTGCAAAGTGCCGGGTGCAAAGTGCTGGGTGCAAAGTTTCTTGAACAGTAATAGTCCACCTCTTTTCAGAAAGTTTGGGGTTATTTTGTTTCATAAATATTGTGTTTGGGTTTTTGTACTTTGAAAATATTGTTTTTTTATTACATCATAACAAAATAAGAATGTTAATGTAAATTTTAAGTTGTTTTTTAACATCCAGTTCATTAAATTATTTTAAATAAACAAAAAATTTGCATATTGTTTTTTTTATTCGATTAATCGAAAAAATAATCGGCCAACTAATCGATTATTAAAATAATCGTTAGTTGCAGCCCTACACATCTCCACACCTCGCATAACACTCATCACACACTAACCTTGCCTGCAGCCCCTCTTTGTGGCTGCTTGCATGCTGTGCGAACAGCCACAATATTACCTTAGGGTCTCATAACATTGCATTACGTAAACGCACTGTGCTTCCACCTCTTGAAGAATTTTGGACACCTGCTCTGCTCTGAGTAGTTAGTCTTTAACCGCCATTGTAGCCACTTACATAGTTTTGCTGTTTAACTGATCAAAGAAAAAAATTGCAGAGAGAAATTGTTTTACTTCGTAGAGAACGCACTGTGCCTTTCATTGCTAAAGCATATTAAAGGTGTATCTCTAAGTGCTGTAAATATACTGTGTATGTTTTATCTGCAGCTTGAGATCGATGGAAAAATGGGATCTCTTCATTTGTTCCTAAACCCACGTCAAATATGTAACCTACAGCAGCTTATTGATGCCTTGAGTATTTCTGGTGAGTTCACGTTATTGCAAAATGTGTCAATCCTAAATAATAAGTCAGCAAACAAAGACCATCACATAATTCCATGTGGTATTTTTTTGTTCATTAACAGAATCAAACAATATCAAAGAGAAGCTGTTAAAGAGTCGGCCACTGGATATGGAGGATTTGAAACTAATAGAGCAGGACCTAAACCAGCAATTGCACTCAGGACCTGGATCTGTATTTGAACCAGATCCAGAACTGGTATCGTTCCAGACTCTGGAGAATGGAGGTGAGAAAAATCCTTTAGCTGCTAACAGTACTAGCGGAAAAATAAATTTCTTGTACCCAGCAATAATGCGAGGTATAACCCGACCCAGTTCTGTTCAATGCAGAAACTTACATTTTTAAATAATGCAAATCTTAGTATTAACCCCATTGCAACCAGCGACGTACCAGGTACGTCATGAGAAATGGTCCTCTTAGGACCAGTGACGTACCAGGTACATCCTGGGTAAGCAATTGTGGCAAACACGACGGCATTAATGCTGCTACTGTTTGACTGGCAGTCTGTGCAGGCCAGCAACAGTGAACCAGAGTCCCCCAAACCTTAGATGGATCATCATTGACACCTTAACATCTCAGCTGCCATAGGCAGCGTCAGGGACAAAGCACTAAGTTTCTTCAATCCTCACACAAGTGTGGAGACCAGCTCAAAACTCTCCTCTGCTGCAGAATCGTTCCATGAGTGCTCGTGCTTGTGTCTTCAGCCCCACAAACTTTTTGGGACCAAATAACAGTCAATTATGTGATCCTATGGAGCTCCAGCATTACATTTTTTTATTTTTTAAATCAGTAGCAATGGCCTGGAAGTGAAATGTGCTTCCAGGCCAGTTGCTGTTAGACTGCAGAGCCTATCAGGAATGAGCTGACCAATAGGAGTGATATGATAATTATGATTGCAATGTTTGGCACATATTAACGCTAGAAAAAGTGTTAAATGCCCCTAGTAAAATATTTTGTCTTTTCAGCTTTCAAGAGATATATACTTTTCTTTTGCAATTTTGCTTTTTCGAGCTGCTATTGGAGCACGACTTGCATCACATTTAAAAAAAATAAAAAAGCAATGAACATCATTCATACTTTAGCCCTATAACCACCAAAATAGATGAAAAATATCAGTCATATTAGCTGTTTCCAAAATCAGGACAGATACCGGTCAAGTACCTCCCATCATGGGGAAGACCCCCTTCTACCTCACTACATCTTCCTCAGCCTCCATGTAGAAGGGAGAGAACTCCCTCCAACAACCAGCAGCAGCTGCTCCGAAAAAAGCGAGACCCCCTCCCTCTGCTCCATTACTGCCTAACCAGCCGCCACGGGGAAGGGGGAGACGGCCCTCTACCTCGCAACAACCATTTTTTTTATGGTGGGGGGTCATATTCGGTTTCAGACAGGTAAATGCTGCATTTTCGGTTTCAGTCCAGAAGTTTCGGTGCATCCCTAAGCCAGACAATGAAGTGGTAGGCCTACACTACATCAATGTTTGGCTTAGTATATAGTGATAGGAGCTATTTTTATAGTTTTTATTGTGGAAACCATGAAGGGTTTTTTAGACTTTTTTCCCTATATATATTAGATTTTTCCATACTAAATGATGGTGATATATGATTGATCAGGATATTTATAGTTTCAAATGAAATCCCTACTTGCACTCAAAAAAACAACGTGTATTAATTGTGACTGAACATCCTTCAAAGCATAAGGGGTTTGCCAGAGACAAGAACCACTTGTCTTCTAGGGTAAAATAAAAACCAATTCCGGATCCAGCTAAAATTGAAGTATTTATTTTCTTCAAAACAGCAGCAAAACCAATATTCAACATAAACAAAATAAATCCTTGCTCCTCTGAGCACAAGTTTTCCCAAAATACTTACCCAAAATACTGCAACCAAACAAAATAAAACCAGCAGCTTTCTTGGCTGGGATAAAATGGGGACTAAATTGCACCAAGCTGGTCCTTTTAACCCCTTAAGGACCAGGCTGTTTTTTTTTATTTTTTGTAACCTTTGTGATCAAGGCTGTTTTTTTTTATCATATCATCTAATTTCCTATAAAAAATATGCTGAAAATGTGAAAAAAACACAAAACAACTAACTTTTATTTGAAAAATCAAAAATCTTTTACTCATCTAAAAAAAACTAATGAAAAAACCTGAGTTTTGTAAATACCCAAGTTTTTTTTTTAATGTTTTTTTGCTTTTTTCTGCAAGTTATTGGGGAATAAGTACAAATAACGTTTTGCTATTTCAAAACCATTTTTTCCCCAATCTGCCCCATGTGCTATTTCGGGTATCTTTGAAGCCGGCCAATGCAATTTACCCCATCAAACCATATATTTTTGAAAACTAGACACCCTAAGCTATTTCAAATGATGGTAATTTAACCTTTTCCATGCACCAATTCTGCTACCAGCCTTTGTCAAACTTTGTGGTAGTAACAGTAGTAAAGCTCCTGGTAAATGCCACTGTCAAACACCCCAATATGTGTTCAGCAACATCTCCGAGTAGAGTGGTACCAACTATCCATGAGTTTGGGAGGTAAAATGCCACATTTGGGAAGTTGGGTAACTCTTTCCATGTCTGGATTTTTGGGAAGATACAGCACTAATTTTAGCACTTGTCATAATAATAAGCTTTATTTTTTTATTATTTTTGGACTTTTTTTTTACATTTTGCTGGAACTGGATTGTTCCCCTGATGGTGACATCACTGCATAATTATTTTTAAATGTTACCACTTTATTTTTTAGCTATTTTTCTTATTTTTTCCAGTTTTTCAATTATTTTTTTAATATTTTACTAATCACATTGTGTTTGGAAAGCTTGGCTCCATTGACTTGCATGACTGAATGCAGTACCTGTATTCAACCTGCAAGGGAAGCCAGAGTTTTCAGGAGGGTCTGGAGAGATCCTCTTGGAAATTTGTTTATTTTTTAAAGGACGCAGCCATCTTGCAAGTGGCAAAATCTCTCACAGTGGCAGTTGTGACCGCTCTCTGAATCGATCACAGTGTGTCCTGGGGTAGGTGTTCAGTAGGGCTGCAACTAACGATTATTTTCATAATCGATTAGTTGGCCGATTATTTTTTCGATTAATCGATTAATCGGATAAAAAAAATGAATGTAAATTTTTCATTTATTTAAAATAATTTAATAAACAAATTATATTAAATACAAACAGCATAATAAAAAAACTTTGATAAAATGCATTTCTTGCCTTTATTTCGCAACCAGCCCCCCCCAATTTATGCACGTTTGAGCCCAGGCTTGCCACGCTGCCTCCCAGACATGCCACGCTGCCTCCCACATATGCCACTCCACGCTGCCCCCCACATATACCACTCCACGCTGCCCCCCACATATACCACTCCACTCTGCCTCCCACATATGCCACTCCACGCTGCCTCCCACATATGCCACTCTGCCTCCCACATATACCACTCCACTCTGCCTCCCACATATGTCACTCCACTCTGCCTCCCACATATGCCACTCTGCCTCCCACATATACCACTCTGCCTCCCACATATGCCACTCCACGCTGCCTCCCACATATGCCACTCCACTCTGCCTTCCAAATATACCACTCCACGCTGCCTCCCACATATGCCACTCCACGCTGCCTCCCACATATGCCACTCTGCCTCCCACATATACCACTCCACGCTGCCTCCCACATATGCCACTCCACGCTGCCTCCCACATATGTCACTCCACGCTGCCTCCACATATGCCACTCTGCCTCCCACATATGCCACTCCACTCTGCCTCCCACATATGCCACTCCACGCTGCCTCCCACATATGCCACTCCACGCTGCCTCCCACATATGTCACTCCACGCTGCCTCCCACATATGCCACTCCACGCTGCCTCCCACATATGCCACTCTACGCTGCCTCCCACATATGCCACTCCACGCTGCCTCCCACATATGTCACTGTGCCTGATACACCTTATACCCCGATACACCACTCCATCCTCCCCAGACATGCCACACTGCCCTCCCCACATATGCCACTCCACTCTACCCCCAGATAAGCCACTCCACTCTACCCCCAGATATGCCACTGTGGCCCCAGATCTGCCTTATACACCCTGATACACCACTCTGTCCTCCCCAGACATGCCACACTGCCCTCCCCACATATGCCTTATATACCCTATATGCCTTATACCCCCAGATATGTCACTCCGTCCTCCCCAGATATGCCTTATACCCCCCCAGATATCTCATAGTCCCCTCATAGAGTCACAGACCATACTTTTATAAATAAGTACTGGGTTAATCTTCACTGCCCCCAGGATTTAGATTCCCCTTAGTTTGCCCCCCTTTATCTCTAACTGCACCTTAAGTTAACTTTAATAAATTCATAAAATTAACCCTCAGTCCTCATCATTAAATTAACCCTAAAGACCCCATCAACCACAGCATCCCCTAAATTAACCCTAAACACCCCATTAACCATAACTGCCCCTAAATTAACTCCCACCTCCCCTAACTTTCAGCAGCCCAAATATTAATTTTATACTTACAGTTAGATGAGTGTCACAGCCATGTGGTTCTGGCCTTCTGGGAGAAGGAAGGGGCGGGGCCAGTTGTCACAGTGATTACAGGGAGGGACTGGTAAGTAGGAGCTGCTGCTGTGAGTCACTAAAACGGATTATATAATGAGGGGTATTTTTCAGAGCGTTTGCTCTGAAAAAACCCTCATATAAAAATCGATTCAACTAATCGATAATGAAATTCGTTGGCAACGATTTTCATTATCGATTATCGATTTTATCGATTAGTTGTTGCAGCCCTAGTGTTCAGTGCCGCTAAATGCCTCTCTACCCATTTTTGTTGATCGACTCTTAATGATGCCGATGTCGGTGTTGCTGAATATTACGGCAACACCGTTTAAGCAATTGTAAATCGCTTTCTAAGATTGTTTAATGCAATGATGTGCCAGCCACGTCATTGGTCATTAACGGACTGTTTTTGGGTGAAGTGCCTGGCCCGTCATTGGTCGTTAAACCCTCCTAAATAGACCAAGTGACCGGTAGTTAGTCAACTGTAAATCATGGCCTCGATTTTGTAAGCCTTTTTAAACCACAGCCCACCCTGCTCTTCTGGATACTCCAACCCAAGGACCCATAACCCAATTTTCAAGTGTCACACTTTTATTCATCGTGCTTATCTTTCCCGGGGGCTTCATTTGTAAGGGAAAATAGGTTGTATATACAGCCCATCCACTACTGTACCAGACTTTCTGTCACATAATACATAGCAAAACATGAATATTGCTCTGGTCTTGTAGTGCAAACATTGCAAAGTAACCTGACCTTGAAATTGTTAAGTTTACGTGGACCATTCTAGAAATAACGTTTACAAAGTTAAAAACTGTACTTGCTAAGTGTCATTTAAGAGGACCTCATTTGTTATTTATAACTTTCATGATATTCATTATGAATTCATGGAGAGTCCCCCCCCCCATGGGTTTATACCTCATGACTACAATGGGTTTGTGGGTGGAATGCAGTCTCTGATAGTCATAGTGTAGTCATAGTGTACGCAGTGCAGTGCTTTGTGCCATTCTGCTGTATTCTTCACTCGGCACGACTACATAATTAATAAGATTGTAAAGGAAATTATACAAGCACGCTATAAAAAAAAAGTATACATGCATTGGCTGTTTCTGCCTAGAGGTTGATCCTGAAATATATATTTATCTTTATCTTTATCTTTGCAGATATGTTTTTTTCCATGACGGCCATGACAAACAGTGCCACTTCAATCCGATCTGCAAATGAATTGTCAGATGTAGATATGGAATCGTCTATCTACAGTGACTACAGTGTTACCCAACTTCAGAGCCCAGCTTTCACTCCTGGGGTGAGAAAACATCCCAAAAACCTGCTAAACGTTTTTGTGGGGTTTTTTTAAATGCCATGTCCAGCATCATGCAGGAATAGCATGAGGCTAATCATTAAATTGCATTAGTCATTTTTGCATTAAGAAATCATTGTGATCTGTTCTATTTAGCTATTTAACTGCATTTGTAATAAAATGTTTCAATGTAAAAAACTTTAACTTCCAGAGCAGACTTATAAATATTAACATAACATAATGATTAATTTTATACTAAAATGGTTACTATGTCTGGTACATAGTATAAATTATATAAATTATAAGGCACCAATAATTAAGCTACTGTTCATTTTAAAAAAGATACATGTTTAAAAAAATTGTCTTTTTAACACCCTTGATTAATGTGAAATGTTGTTCTCTTAAATGATATATGTATATTTAATACTGAAACAGTGTCTGTAGATACCCTAGAATGATGCATATATTCCTCTTGTCCATTCATACAGTTGATACTGGGCAGCCCCAGGCGTTACAGGCACTCTCCATTCTCTGCCACACTACCTCCCTTACAAAACCTTCACAAGATGCCAGGTGAGATCAACCCACTGTATTTATAAAACCACACAAACATACCAGTTCCATTATGTCGTTATATCTTCCATGTTTTCTATTGGCTGCTGGAAATCATATTGGACCTTCTGTGGTACATGTACCCTGAGGGTACATTTGATAGATTCAGAGGGTGCTCCAAAACAGGTCTCATTTTGAAATCTGATGGTATTTAATCAAAGGTTACATTAGTAATGAAAAGTTTTAGATCTTGCGTTTTATTTTTTTAATCAAACATTTTGTAATTCTGTTCTCTCGCAAAGGCAAATTCAGTAGTTTATGGTATTCCCCCCCTTTTAGTTGGTGGCCATTCACGCATTTACGTATTTCAAAGTTTAAAGAAACAATTAAGGTCTCTTATGTAAGTATTGTTAAATAGGTAAAGTGTGTAATTGCAAAGTGCATTCCTGTTCTGTTGTTAGGTAAATCATGTGCTCCATCCTCGCTGGAGCCACTCAAACCTGAAATGTTGCTGAAGCTGACTCTTGGCGGGCTCACAGTCACTGTCCCTCATCTACTAGATCATACTAGAATTGTACCAGACATTTCCTATCCAGATGCTGTCAAGCACTTCTTCACTGAATTGAGATCCTTTCAGTATTCAGCCTTCAGCGGACGAGACTTCAGGCATCTTCGTGGCCATTTTGAGAAAGCGTGCCAGCTGAGCAATGTCAGGTAAAGGGCTTAGTCATTGGTAATTGATGCACTTATTCTATCTGCCCTTTGGCTTCTTTGGCCATCGCCGTGGTGCTTAGGGTGAGGTAGGAGGCAACAATTGTATCTATTTAAATATTATATACACATACACTATTTGAACAAAAGCATTGGGAATTTCAAGTAGACCATTGCCGCAGGTGTATAAAATACCCATGCAGTCTGCATTTACAAACATTTGAGGAAAAAAATGAGTCGTTCCAAAAAGCTTGGTGAATTCAAGTGTGGTGCCGTGATACGATGGCACCTTGGCAATACGTCAGTTCATGAAATTTTATCCATGCTAAATATTTCGCAGTCGACTGTAAGTGGTATTATTGGAAACTGGAAGCATTGTGGAACAGTAGCAACCACGTAGCCAAGTCACAGAATGGGGTCACCGCTGGAGTCTTAGCAGAGGAAATGTGTTCTGTGGCGTGATGAATCACAGTTTTCTGTTTGGCAGTCTGATGGGCGAGTCTGAGTTTGACCGATGCCAGGAGAAAGTTATCTGCTTGACTGCATTGTGCCAACTGTAAAGTTTAATGGATGAGGGATAATGGTATGGGGTTGTTTTTTAGGGTTTGGGCCCCTTCCAGTGAAGGAAAATTGTAATGCATCAGCATACCAAGAGATTTTGGACAATGATATGCTTCCAACTTTGTGGGAACAGTTTGGAGAAGGCCTTTTTCTATTCCAGCATGACTGCTCATATGCAGGAAGCAAGGTCCACAAAGGCATGGTTGGATGAATTTGGTTTGGAAGAACCTGACTGGGCTGCACAGAGCCCTAACCTCAACCTCGTCAAACACCTTTGGAATGAACTGGAACAGAAATTGCAAGCCAAGCCTTCTTTTCCAACATCAGTGTTCTGTACAGGTCACTTGAGTTCCTCTACACCAAGCTCTTCAAACCCTGTATTTGTGTAGCTTGCTGTCTGTACAGCACCACAGTCTTTATAGAAAAGGAAAGGGCCTTCCCCAAGCGGGTGCCACAAAGTTGGATGCCTACCATTCTATGGATCCTGTAGCATTAACATTACTCTTCACTGGAAATAAGGTGCCAGCCCAAACCCTGAAAAACAGCCTTGCTCCATAGTCCCTCCACCACCAAACTTTACAGAAGGCATCCTTCTGGCATCAGCTAAACCGAGGTTTGTCCATCAGACTTCCAGATGAAGTGTGATTTATTATGCATACGTTTCCACTATTCTGGAGCCCAGTGGTGGTGTGCATTACCGTCACTGGACTCCGGAACAGTACAAACGTGTGGATGATGCTTGGAGTTGCACATAGTGATCTTCTGCTCGTGTGCAGCTTCTCAGCAATAGAAGCCGGCTTTATGAAGTTTTGACACACAGTGCACTTGTTGATGTTGCTTCCAGAGACAGTTTGGAACTGCAGAGGGCAGGAGATTTTTATGTGCTATGTGTTTTAATGCTCAATGACCCCCCCACCCCCCTAAATGAATGTGTGCGGTCTACCAACTTTTGATCGTGCTGTTGTTACTCCTAGACACTTCCACTTCATCATCATCATCATAGATAATAGCATTTTAAGTGGACCGGGGCTGATTAAGCAGGCAGAAATTCTACAAACTGACTTGTGTTAATGGGGGCATCCTAAGACAATGCCAAGCTTAAAGTCACTGAGCTCTTCAGTATGACCTTTTCTACTGCTAATGTTTGTCTAAGAAGATGGCTGTCTATATGCTTGATTGTATACACTTGTTAGCAATTGGTGTGGCCAAAACACCTTAACTCAATAATTAGAGAGGTATCCACATACATTTGGTCATATCGTGTACATTTTTAATACTTTAGCATGTGACAATGTACCTGATTTTTTATTGGTTTATATTTGGGTAAACGTAACAGGATATTTTAGATTTTTGCAAGTGAAAACAACGGCAAAGGCATTTAGCTGCAGACACACAAAATGGGCATAGCGGACATTAGTTTCTCCAATATCACTGTTGTATTACTTGGCTTTAATGTGATAGTGGTCTGCTATGTCTCATCTAGCAAAGGCTGGCTTAGCCGCTGGTAGGAAGCTTATACAAATAATGTGACTTCTTGATCTTCACTTGGTCATATAAAACTGTTTGTGAGAAAGACTGGCTCCAGCCTGAACAGAGGCATCACCTTATCATGGTCTTCTATTAAATATCTATGGTTCCGTTATCCTGCAGAGTTACAGCATTAGCTACTCAGATTGTGTGGGAGCAGAGATCTGGCAGAGGGACACAACAGACCGGTTTTGACATAAGCTTTGGGATGCTGGAGATTTTGGAATGTTTGCAGCAGGGAAAGGACACCTCTAATAAAGCAATGGACCCGGAGTACACAAAGGTACGGGCATTAAGATATTTTAAACAGCTGATCACTGTTACTCATTGCAAAAGTTAATGATAAATCTGCACGCTTTCCACTCTAACAGCAAAAACAGACCTCGCTTCCCTGCATGTACCACCAAATATAGATGATACTTTCCTAGAAATATAGGCATGTTAAAGCGGTGCTAACCCTTAAAACCATTTCTAAAACCACAGTGACACACACATACAGGGGTAGACAAACTTTAGGAGCCATATGCAAATAACTTCTAAAATTTGGCTGCACCTAACTTTCTACTCATAAAAACATGTGAGTCTCTGTGCATGTGTGTATCTATATATGCAGTGTATGTATGTGTGTATATATATATATATATATATATATATATATATACACAGATCAGCCATAACATTATGACCACTGAACAATGGACTAGCGTAAAGATCTGAGCGGCTTTGACAAGGGCCAAATTGTGATGGCTAGAAGACTGGGTCAGAGCAGGGTGGTCAGTACCTATCAAAAATGTTTCAAGGAAGGAAAAGTAGTGAACCGGCGACAAGGTCATGGCCGGCCAATGCTCATTGATGCACGTAGGGGGCGAAGGCTGGCCTGTGTGGTCAAATCCAGCAAATGAGCTACCATTGCTCAGATTGCTGAAAAAAGTTAATGCTGGTTCTGATAGAAAGGTTTAAGAACACACAGTGCATTGCAGTTTGTTGTGTATGGGTCTGCATAGCCACAGACCAGTCAGGGTGCCCATGCTGACCCCTGTCCACTGCCAAAAGCACCTACAATGGGCACGTGAGCATAAGAACTGGACCACGGAGCAATGGAAGAAGGTTGCCTGGTGGGATGAATCATGTTTTATTTTGCGCCACGTGGATGGCCGGGTGCATGTGCGTCGCTTACCTGGAGAACACATGGCACCCTGCCACAAAGCAAAAATGGTTCAGGAGTGGTTTGAGGAACACAACAACAAGTTTAATGTGTTGATTTGGCCTCCACATTCCCCAGATCTCAATCCAATCTAGCATCTGTGGGATTGCTGTCAAACAAGTCCCATCCATGGAGGACCCATCTTACAATTTACAGGACTTAAAAGATCTGCTGCTAAAGTCTTGGTGCCAGATAGCCAGCACACCTTCAAAGGTCTAGTGGGGTCCATGCCTTGATGGGTCAGGCCTGTTTTGGCTGCAAAAGAGGGACCTACACAATATTAGGCAGGTGGTCATAATGTGATATATATGTGTGTGTGTGTGTGTGTGTGTGCGTTATGAACTGCTGTCTATTTCCTAGTGTATCAGGTGGTCCATTTTCACCACCTTCTGTGCTTATTATTGGTTTGATGCTTCATTTCCCCATATATCTGAAGAAGTCTGACCTTTTAGGGTGGTTTACTGTACCTGCTATGAAACTAGTTATTATTCTGCACCTAGCCTATACTGCTGGTCTTGATACATATCCGTCATACTAAGGTGTGTGATAGTAGATCAGTACACAATGCAGTGTGTCTTTTGACTGTTTGTGCTCTATTCCAGCTCATGGTTTTCCAAAGTCCAGTATCCTCTTCCCGTCCCTGCTGCCAGATACACTACAAACAGGTTCACAGAACACCTTCCAGAGTGAGTTTCACACCTGCAAACTACACCTCCTTGTACACCCCTGATCTTTGCTTCGCTCTTTCTTCATAGCTATTTTTGGCTCTTTGTAGGAGTTTTTCCGATTTGCCTTTTATGGATCTTTACTTTTCTTCCTTCTTTACAGTCTGTTTTTAGACTTTTTTTTGTTTTTTTTTCTCTTACCCATTACTCCTTCCTTCTCTCTCTCTTTCTTAGAGCAGCCATAAGAAACAGGCTGTAAAAGTTAACTCTGACATCCTAGTGGAATTGGAAGAATTTCAATGTGACCTTGACCTTGGTTTGATTGACCGGCTTGGATCCCTGTTCCAGGACAAAGCTATGCAGGAGAAACGCCCTGCTGATCACCTTGACATGCACACGGTAACCAAAGAAGACTTGGGTTTGTCATAAGCTGTTAAAGGGACACTGTCCATCATATAAACATAATGCAATATAAATTACCATTTCCCCTCCTTAAATAGAATCCCCCTTATGCATTTACTTCCCTCCCAGCTGCTTGTCTTATGGGCTGAACACATCTCCTGCTTGCCATTACCCAGATGCACTATGCTCACCAGCCATCTTCAGCGATGACAAGCAGTAGAGATCCAGAGGGTCTGAGCAAGGGCGTAACTAGAAACCACGGGGCCCTGGTGTGAAAAATTGCCCTGGACCCCCCAACTTCAACAGCTCGTCTGTGCCCTGATTTCCCCCCCAACATACAACATCTGTAAACACAAACAAATTACACACACTTACACATACTCACTAACAAACACTCCATCTCACCAGACTTACACAAGTACACATGCATGCTCATACAAACACACAAGTACACATGCATGCTTATACAAACACACAAGTACACATGCATGCTCACACACACAAACACACAAGTACACATGCATGCTCATATGCTCACACACACACAAGTACACATACATGCTCACACACACACACACACACACAAGTACACATCCAATTTCCTGCTGTATACCGGGGCAGCAGGTTGACGTCCACGCGATCCGCGTAGACAACTTAGGCTGCAGCCGGAAGGAGGTGTGGCTAGCAGCGTAAGTTGTCTACGCGGATCGCGTTGACGTCAACCCGCTGCCCCGGTATACAGCAGGAAATTGGAAGCACCAGTAAGTGTGTGTGGGGTGGGGGGGGCGTGTTAAATGGGGGGGAGACAGAAGACTGCTGCCCCGGTATACAGCAGGAAATTGTAAGCACCGGTAAGTGTGTGTGTGTGTGTGTGTCGGGGGGGGAGTGTTAAATTGGGGCATAGGGCATTTCTGGAGGCAGAGTGCTCTATGAAATGCCTTTTAACCCCCTGAATGCCACTCTGCCTCCTGAAATGCCTTATACCTCCCTATATGCCACTCTGCCCCATAATATGCCTTTTAACCCCCTAAATGCCAGAGTGGCATATAGGGGTATAAGGCATTTCTGGAGGCAGAGTGGCACATAGAGGGTTAAAAGGCATATCATGGGCCACAGTGCCATATTGGAGTGGCAAGCCTGGGGGCAGATGTGCGTAACTGGGGGGCAGGTTGGAAAATACAAGGAAATAAAAACAAAAAAATATTTTTCTCAATCATAGCTTTTATTAAAAAATGTAATAGTTTAGATGAATTAACATTTACTGGTAAAACTTTTTTCCTATAGGGTCGTCTTATATTCAGGCTTTTTCTTTTTTTCCTAAATTAATATTCAGATTTTGGGGGGTCGTCTTATAATCAGGGTCGTCTTATAATCGAGCAAATACGGTATATCGATTTTGAACCGGTTACGAGGAGACAGGAAGAAAGTGTTGGATAGTGGGATAACTTCCCTGCCACTAATTATTCATTTTTCACTTAAAGGAGCACCTAACCTATGCTTTGACATCAGAAGATGTAAGTCTTGAATTCATATGGTGGTAGGTTGTATATGAGCCTGATGCTTTAGGGAGTATTCATTGTACAAGACAAATGCAAGGTATAACTAATACTTCCTCACTTTCCGCCATGCAGATTTTTGTTAATCCTGCCCCTGAAGAAGATACAGACATTTGTGTGGTGGCTTCAAAAGCCCATATACATCTCCAGTTTCCTGTACCAGACTTGAGGCCAAACACAGAGCGCCGATCATGGACAGAAAAGGCTGTGAGACGGGAATGCCTGGAAATGGAGATAGCAGACATGAAGATTCATACCCAGAGGAAAACGGGGACAGAGGAACCCAGCAAGACAGAGATAACATTCGGTGACTTGCATGGTGAGACACAAGGACACAGTCTGAAGAAGCTGGGAATCTATTCATCCCACTATTTGAATAGTTAAATAAAGCTACAAGTCTACCCCTTTAGTTGTACGGGAAATATTGAGAGAATTGAATAAAAGTACTTTGACTCTTAAAGCAACACATTGCATTTAGACACTTATTCATCTGAATATATTTCTATGGTCCAGCGTTTTACAGTAAGATACACTAAATAAACCTATAGCCTGCTTAAAATTAGCAATGTCTATGTTTAAAAACCTATACCCGTAGGATCAACTATCTTAACTTACACTAGTAGGCAGACATGCTTTGTAGTCAAAAGTTTTGGTTATTTCTCATAACTGGCACATTTCTGAAAAAATCAGGCAGAAGATATTTAAGGGGGGACTCCCACCACATTTTTTTTATATTACTAGTACCAGATTCCAAATACGTTTTCAAAAGTATTGTAGTGTTTTCTTTTGTAATTTTTCCCCCCATAATAAAATATTTACATACAGCTACATATTAGCCATTTGTATGTGTTCTAGCTCTCTTATTTTACCCAATCAACTAGACAAACTCCCTGGCTCCTTATACTGCCTATGGTAGGCAAAAGAATGCCTCGGTTTCAATAACCCTACCTGAGAATCTCTGTTGGAACAGACTTCACTAGCTTACATATGCTATTGTTTATGCTTCAGAAATCTACCTTCTGTACTTCTTGCATTGTTTTTGTTGTTTGTTTTTGTTTAGTTTTTTTGGTTTGTGTGAATTGCCTGTGCATGGCTTGCATTCTTGCCATTGGCTGCTGCTACTCCCATTGACTTCAATGAGGATGCACAGGGAGCATACTAAGATACACTGCTTTAAGTAGAGGCAGTTGACGAGGAAATAAGACAGAAGTCTCATTTTGTAAAAAAAAATCCCAATTATCAAGAAAGCATGCACCAACTTGCATACAGTAATGCAGTCCATGCAAACTGGACTTGTTTTTTTTTTCTCTTTTCTTTCTAACAATAGGGGAAAATCACACAAACCTAAAATATCAAAAAGTAAAAATGGTGGCTGCCGTGTTATACTCGTAAGGTAGATTTCCAAAACATAAACATGGTTTGTTTTAAGCTTTTCACACTGTTTCATGGATAGATTTAATGTACAAAATTGTTAATTAAGGATTTAGAAAACGACAGAAGTACATTAAAGGCCCGGTAATTGTTTGATGCAACATTACTGAACATTGCTTTTCCCATGCCATCTAAATTGTAAGAATTGTTGAAGGCTACAGGTACTTATGTAAATCCCTTTCAAAAGAGGGCCTTTGTTGAACAGAAGGTTAGCGTGTGTGTTCTCCAGTGATACCTTGTCTCAACAGGTTACAAAAAAATGTGTTAGGGCTTGGTGTATTATGTAGCATGCAGGGCTTAATATCATGTAATGCCTGCAGGTGTCTTCACTGATGGTGAGAAACATATCCCTTGTGTCAAAATCAGTAAAGGCGCAGATCCGTTGGCAAAAGCTGGAGGAAAGAAGTATACCCTTGCCACGTAAGTACTGACTGTTGTCCATTTATAATGGTTTGCATTTGTGCACTGTGCAAATACAGAGAACCCGCTCAGTGTATAACCATGTAGAAAATATTTAGATAACTTGGTCTTCCAACGGTCTACTAATGTTTAGTTGCTTGGGATACTAGAGAGAAATTTTTTTTGTTCCTGGGCACAATCTATCAATGCCTATTTTTGTGTCGTGTGACAAGTGTTCCTGGCAAAAAAAAGTATGAATGAGGGAAAGTTTTACAAAGTTAGAGAATTATTTCTAGAAGAGGTTTTGGCATTCAGCAGAACACGGGATGGTGTTTCTAATTCTATATTTAGTTTAAAACCCCCCAAAAAACCCCTGAAGATACTGTTTGCAGATGTAGAAATCTGCAATATTTTGTGTAGACAAGAGTGTAAGCTTGTGAGTAGGGCCCTCTACCTGTTGTATCTGTTTGCATTTTGTCTTTCAGTTCTGGTTTTGTCTTATGCCTCGAATATAAGTATTGTAAAAAGCGCTGAATAAATTGCTGGCACTATATAAATAAAAAACAATAATAATACTAATCTAGACAATCGGTTCAGTTTTTTTTATTTATTAAAAACACCGAGTAGCTAAGCTGAGCTAAAAGTAGTAAGTGCCGGACGCGTTGGTAAATCTCTGGAGGCCTGGGGCCTGGGGACTTTAACCCTAAAGCCGCTGTCATTATATAATTTATTTGCTTTTTAGTTTTATGTTTTAGTAGAGATGGGCTAACCCATTTGCAGCAATCAGAATTTTGGACCCGTTCCCCAACTGTTAGCTCTATCTTTAGACCTCAGCAGTTAATGAGTTTCTTGTCAGCCCATTGAGCCCATGGAGATATGTTTTTAATTAATTTTTTTCTGATTTACCTTACTTAACTTTTGCTCACATGGAGAACCATCTAGTGACCACATGGGGAGAATTTTCACCCCTTTGCCTATTTTAGAGCTGTTGTACCTCTGCAACTTCTCTGTACCAGGAGAATTAAGAGTTGATCACAGATCACTCCTGCCAGCAGCCTTCCGGCACTTTATGAATACCTCAGGACCTCAGGATGAAGCTTCAAATCTACAAACCACAGTGCTAGACAGACATGTTGGACAATCCCCTGACTAATCTTTCATGCTACGTGTTCCTGCTTTAAACAGAACATGGCGCCTTCCCTTTTCTTCCATGGCAGCCATCTTCATACTCTTCAAACATCAGTTCACCAGGGCTCTGAAAGTGTCTCTCCCCACTCCACGCTGCTCTAGGCCGATCCCAACAGATCATTCCTTTACCTCTTATGTTCAAAAGTAATCTGTGAGCACCAATTGTTCTTGCATATTAACCTTGAAAAGGTTAATGCAGCCATTTTGAGGTCTCTGGGGCACCAAGCCAAAACTGTATTGATGTAACAGAGAATGTCTGTGATTAATATAAGAAGCCATAAAGGTCCCTTGAACAACATCCAAGGAGTTCCAGGCCTCTCTCTCAAAAGTGGTACTTTTTTGGGCTCTAACATTTCAAATTAAGAACGTCATATCAATAGTGACATGGTGCATGGTCGTGGCAGTGCCATGCTTTGGGGTTACTTTTTCAACACCAGGATGCAAACAGTGTGTCATTGTTGAAAGACTTATGAATTTTGGTTTATCAGAAAATTGTACTGGAGTGTGTCAGACCACGTCTATCAGAATTCTTTTTGTTTTACTCCATGAGGGAGAGACCTGTATATACTTATTTGCTAAAAAGCAATCTAGCCTATATTTGAAGGCATCTATCGAATTTGATAACACTGAGCCTGTGGGTAGTGAATTCTACATTGTTTATTGTTCTAACTGTGCTTTAGATGCAATTCATTGTTTCATGTCTGAATGGGTGACCTCTTTGTACAGTCCTATTAAGGAGCAGATCATCAGCTGGTATTGTCCCATTATGTATTTTTAAAATAATATAATATCCCCTCGAACATAACTTTTTTCAAACACAAATTCAACTCCTTTAGCCTTTCTTTATAACTAAGGAGTTCCGTTCCTCTTAATAAATTTGTAGCCAATAATGCATGTTCAACATGACTTATCAATATCTCTCTTTATACATGCTAATATCTTATAGGCCCTTGCAGCAGCTGCCAGACATTAAACAATGCTGCCATGTTTATTGTCTACAATTATCCCCAAGTCCTTTTCATTTAATGATTTCCCTAACACAACCACATTTAAGGTATATTTTACACATTTATTTTTCCAGAATGCATAACTTTGCATTTGTCAACATTAAGCAATAAAATCCATCATCTCCACGTATTCTATGCATGGCATTAACAGAATAAGTTCTATATGTATACTTGTTATGTATATATGTATACTTCTGTGTTTATATGGATATATATGCTCATACTGTTATTTGAACCCTGTTATTCATCTTCTTCCTCACTCAGCATTTCAATAACCCTCCAACCCCAAAACAAAGCCTCTCCTTGGGACTATGATCAGGAAAAAATGGATGATCCAGATCTTCCATCTGTTGAAAGCCCATGTGAGCTGAAACAACCAGAGCCTTCACCATTTTCATCTAAGAGAACAATGTATGAAACAGAGGAGGTGAGTTTGCAGAAAGAAAGGTTTGATATGTGTCAGTGAAATTGTAGTCGCTTCCTGTATCTACCCTTTTACTTTTTATCATTTTTTATCCTTTCCAATAATCCCTCTGCTTATTTTTTGCTTATCGTGTTTTTTTTTATGTCTTTCAGATGGTTATCCCTGCTGACCCAGAAGAAATGGCAGATTTTCAGCAGGTTACATTGACTTCATCTCAGTACACACTTGAGGTCACTCTGCCCAGAGTTCACATCTTCCTTCCCAGCAAGGACATGTATGAGAATCTTTATAACAGGTACTTTTTCTTCTTTTCCTACCCTCTAATTTTTTCTTGCCCCTTTTTTCCCAAACCATAAAACCCTTCTGTTTTTTTCCAGGCTGTGCAATGACCTACTGATGTGGGAACCAGTGTCTGTGAGTGATTCATCTCTGGCTGAGTCTCTGCTCCCCACCGAACAGCTTCACACTCCCAGTTATAAGCCGGATATGTTCCGTATGTGCAAGTCTGCATTCAAGCTAGGTAAGTTTAGGATCTGTCCCTCACCAGCACATCAGTCTCTGTGTTCAGGTCACCATCTCCTTCTATCTCTTCTTCTGTTGTTGTTGTTGTTATTATCTTCTGTTTATATAGTGTCAATGATTTACATAGCACTGGCAATACATACATTCAAAGGGTATGACAAAACTAGAATGGGCAAACCGATACAGAGGGCCCTGCTTGTAAGATTACAGTCTGGAGGCTTTTGTTATGTCAGAATTAATTTTGTGGGAACAAATATGGTTCTTATATCTGCCATGAAGCCATGTGCTTCACACATTTAGGAACATTGGTATAAACAGGCATTTATTCACACAGGTTGCACAACAAAATGTCGCTCTTGGCAACAGTTTCCCACTCGTGATGCAAAATCTATCGTAAATGTGAAGTTTTCCTGTAAGAGAATATAATCTGTTAAGTGATCGCTGAACTTCAGTGACATATTTAGGTCTCACAATGTATAATAAATGTTTTAACCCCTTCAATCCCCTATAGACGTACTGGGACGTCCAAAAAACGCCCACAAAGAAACCCCTATGGACGTCCTGGTACGTCCAGCCCTTCATGCAGTGTCAGGGACACATCCCTGCCGCTGCACGGGAGACCAGGCTGTCGTTTGACAGCCTGGACTCCCCCCTGGCAGCAGAAGCCGGCATCGCCGGCTTTCTGCTGCCCGATCTCCCGTAACAGCTTCCGGCATGAAAGCCGGTAAGCTGTTACGGTTGAAAGTGCCCGATTGCGCAGTTGCAAATGCGCGATCGGACATTCCCTTCCGGGTTATGTCACTGCTGACGTAACCCGGAAGGTCATCGGATGAGGCACAGAGACGCTGCGATCTCTATGCAGGTCTGTGAGGACCTGCATAGAGATCACAGTGTGATTGGTGCAGGGGGATCGCGGGGAGGGGAGTGAGAAACCATCTCTCTCACTCCCCCTCCCGTCCTGAAAGAGAAAAGCAGAAAAAAAAAAAAGTGAATTCATTTAAAAAATAATATTAAATAAATCATTAAAATAATAATATATATAATACAAAAAAAATTTATAATGTGAGCTGTGATGTCATTGTGACATCACTGGCATGTTCAGGAGGTCCCTAGGAGGACCTCTAACCATTTCTGTGTAAAAATAATATATAAAAAATAAAAAAAATGTAAAAAAATTTAAATGAAAAAAGATAATAAAAAAATTATTAAAAAACCTTACATCCCATTGCCCTAGCATAACATCTAGCCAGTATAACCCTTCTGCCCCCGTTCACAACCCCCAAACCCGTTAAGCCATAGGCATAAAAATTATACAAAATTGTACACCTTATAGTATGCTCCCTGGTGCTGGGAAAGTCTGGAAAATCTATATAAATTAGGTATTTCTGAAATCAGGACACCTGAATTGATAAACTTGGAGGGGATTTTCCATCACTTTACCTAATTTTGTGAGGATTCAGAGGGAAAATGTAAAAAAAAAATTAGTTTCATTTTCTAATCTTCGCTAGTTTTTACTAAATTTCTCATTCTAAATTTTCAGCTAATCATCCAACTATGGTATCAAACGAAAGCTCTATCTCTCCTTGAAAAAACAATATATAGTTTCTATGGGTACACTATTCACAGGAAAAGAGAATCATCGCTAAACCGACATTCCCCAAAAATGGGAAAATTGCTCTGGGCTTTGAGGTACCAAAAACCCCTGGGATTGAAGGGGTTAAGAACTCTGCCACTCTATTTATGTCTACCCTTGTGTGTCAGTTGTTCAAGTATAGGGGAGTTACTGAGACTGGATTGTGTAACATGTGAAAAGCTATTTGAGTTACTGTAGATGGGGCTGTTATATTAGGATTTAGATTCCATGAACTTTTGCCTGGATGCCTCTATTTATTCAAATAGACACGTGGGAGCAGATATGTCTCCAAGCTTGGTTGATCTGTTATCTTGCTGTCAGAAAAATGTTAAAGGTTATTCAGAGTGCTACATATGTATTTTCTTTGTTAGTGGAAAGAAAATGGAAAAGGAAGGTTATGCAAGTCAGACGGGTTTAGCTATGCATTGTCCTCGGGGGTTGTCTGCCGTTTTAGGTGCCTCAGGTACTCACCGCTGCAAGATATACACACTAAACCCATGGGATTTGTGTCACAGGACTTGAATGTATCTTAGAACACCATCATTAGTTCACATTAATTACTTATTCTATGGAGCTCTAAAATTACCTTTTATTAAGGACCTAAGTTTTGGACTATTTTATATTGCTCCATGAAAATATTTTTAGCCGGGATTGGGGGGGGGGGGGACTGCAAAAAATGATATATCAAAAGCAGTCTTCACTATTTCATGACTTGCCAAACTAGTGCACATGTATGCAGTGTATAAAAAGAAACTTGTGGCTGTTGTGGGAATTCTTAACTGAGTGGATTGTTTCTTTCAAGTGCAATTTCACATTAAGTATGTTAAGTATTTGTTATATGATGATATACTTGCATATTCCTTCTTAGTATTAGGTTTATTTACTAAGTGGCTTTCAGTCAATTTAAAAAGTAGTGGACAACGTTATTTTGAAACCAATATAATATACACTATATGGATAACATTATTGGGACATTTTTATAATTATAGAATTCAGGTGTTACAGTGCTGAACTGCTTAGGTGATGTGTCCTTGAATCCAATGACATCGTGTAGCGAGAGAACCACATTTAGAGATAGAAGGTGCTATCCTGCTCTTTCCACTGGATCCCCAACTTAGATTAGAAAATAGTGCTGCTAATATAAGAACAGTTTAGGTCACCATAAAAGTCAATATCAGGTGTGACAAAGTAATTTATGTATCTGTGAATGAGTAATGTGTTTCTTCTCTAGCACAATTTTAGGTGCTATATGAATGGCACGCCTTCAGATTATCTCCGCAAAACCAGCTCTTGTGCTAGAATGAGACATTTCAATGTGTATTTAGTTCTGTCTTATCCTCTATTCTTATAGTGTACTTATGTCTTCTATAAAGAGTAAACTTCCGGTTTCAGAATTTAACTTCTGAATTGCAGAGATTTGTTGGGTAAAAGCACCGTTGCAAGTGCTTTTTCTGCTGCATAAAAAATAGTAGTTGTATAAAAGTCTTCTATGACTTTATTGTGTGCTTCACAATATTGGCCAAAACCTGCAGTTGTCCTTTTGTGCTACTAACCCTTGAAACTGGCAAACCAATCCCTTTTTATATTAGTATCTGTTAAAACACTGCTATTTATCTGAGCTCAACTCCAATTCATTTCCTGATTTTGTTAGCTGGTGTGTAAAATATGTCAAACTAATCATACTTGGGTACCAGTAAGCATGCTGTATGTGTATCTCTTTGTATGACTGTTTAGAGATTGGAAACGGTAAGCAAACAGACTTAGTGTCTGTGAGAAGCAGAATCTGTATTTGGTTCATTTTCTCTCTTTTTCCTATTACTTAAAGTAATTGACTCTTCCTCGAGCCTCTAAAATTGAGCAAAATCATATAAAGGTAACCCTTGTTGCAAACTGTGTGACCTTTACTATACATTTTCATATTCATGTGCTTGTGGTGGCAAGGGTATGATAAAAGAAAAAAGAGGCAAAGGCCTGTCATTTTAAGGATTAAAAACCATACAGTGTTACATTATTGCTAACAAACCTGTATGTATCCAATGCTAGACTCGGACTCTGAAGATGAAGACTCTCATTTCTACTCTGTGGATGAAGCTGCAAGGCTTAAGAAAGGAACACTAGGAGGCCACAGCTTCTTTTCTGCTTCAGTCACCATTTTGCAAGGACGTATCACAGCCTGGGCTGAAACCAAGGTTAAGAAATATTACTGTATCACTATTGTACATATTTTACAGTCTTATCTGAACTTTAGTGTGCTTTGAATCTCCAATTTCATCTTCTCCACACTTTATTCTCCAAACCTCTTAACAACAAATGATGTGTCTGGCAAGTCTTGGTATTAAATAAGCTTAAAAACAATCTAAGATGGATTTCTTCGATAAATGGTGTTGCTGAAATGCCTTGATGTGTTCAGCAACAGCAAAATCTGCATACATATATCATATATGTATGCTTCATTTAAAAGAGCTTAGGAGGCAATCAACGATCGCACTCTTAAGCTTAAATGGTGTCGCTGAGGTGCCCCGATAGTGTCACACTGAAAACCCACTCCAGAGCGCACTGTGACTGCTCTGTAGAGCGGTCACAAGCGCCATTGTTAGAGATTTTGCCACCACATGATTAGTAAAATATATATTTATTAAATGGTAACAATTAAAAATAATTATGCAGTGATGTCACCATCAGGCGAACCATCCAGTTCCAACAAAATGTTAAAAAAAATGTAATTTTTTTAAATATATATATATATATATAGATATATATATATATAGATATATGTATATATATATTTTATATGAGTAAGTGCTAAATCTAGCACTGTATCTATCCAAAAATCCTGGCATGGAAAGAGTTAACATACTAGAGTTGCAAGTACCCTTGAGGTCTCTAGTTTCAAAAAAAATGTATGGTTTGGTGAGGTAAATTGAATTGGCCAGGTTCAAAGATGTCCCAAATAGGACCTGAGTGAAGACTGACCAGATGTCAAAATGAAAAGAAAAATATGCACTCTTCCCAAATGTGGCCTTTTAGCCCCAAACAACTCGAGAAACCCATGCATGGGTGTAATGGGTGGTTGTTGCTAAACACATATTAGGTGTTGTTTGGACTGGAGCTATAAATTCATACCTAAAGTAAAATGTGTGTGGAAAAAAAAACACAGACAAAATCACTACAACAAACTCTGACAAAGGCCGGTGGTAGAATTAGTGCATGGAAATAGTAAAAATATCACCATCTGAAATAGCCTGAGGTATCTAGTTTTCACAAATATATAGTTTGATCAGAAAAATTGAACTAGTCGGCTTCAAAGATGTCCCAAATAAGGCATGGGGAGAGAAGGACCAGATGTCCAAGTTGAAAGATACGCACTTCCCAAATGTGACGTTTTACCTCTCAAAAACAACCAGACAACACATGTATGCTATCGCTGTACTCAGGAGATGTTGCTGAACACATATTGGGATATTTGACAGCGACATATAACAGGAACTCTGAATTTGTGTAAAAACAAAAAAATACTACTACAAACTTTGGCAAAGAACATGTAAAAATATCACTATTTGAAGTACCCTGGGATATCTAGTTTTCAAACATAAATACGGTTTGTAAATTGAACGGGTAAATTGAAACAAATAGGGCACAGGGACATGATTACCAAATTTGGAAAATGCTATAGCATAGCCAAAAAAAACCCCTTCAAACATTGGTTATTTCTTAACTCGGGACAAATAGTAGAATCTAGTTAGCACGTCTTTTCATTAGCTTTTGTAATTAAAGTGAGAAAAAGTGGGTGTTTTCTTGTAAGATCAATAAGAAGAATGGTATTTGAAGAAAGCCCTTCTTGTTCTGAAACTTTTGAACCATTCGTCTGTATATCCAGCAGGAAGAGGACTGCAAAGTGTGAGAAGGCATTTGGCCAGTCTGCCTAGGCACCAGTCCCAGGCTGATTACTCTTTATCTCCTATGTCTTTCCTTTTTGTCCTGTTACACCAGCTACCTACTATGTTTGTTAACCCATATTCTTCTTATTTCCCCACATTTCTCCTTGTAGGGAGAAGGAGGTAAGAGGTTGGATGACCACCATGGTGAGGTAGTTCTAGATGTAGAAAATGGACGGATCTTCACTGTATCCAAGTACAAAGGGAAAGAGGACCTCAGCTACCTGTGTATAGAATCGGACAATGTGTCTCTGTACCACAAAGGTATGCACAAGCACACCCAAAACATAGTTTTCCATAATAGCAACCAGCATTTTCTTAACCCTCACTTTTTGCTGTCTTTTGCAGCTACTGTGGAAGATTACTTACCGCCTGTGAGCCTTGAACTGCCCACATTTATGCCCCCTAAAAACTTGGACCCTACTATTTATCCCTCTGAGGAGGGCGTGTTGGCCCAGTTGTCAGGAATCCGCAAGGATAGAAATTCAAAGATGCTGTCCTTGGCTGTTCGAATTGACCTTAACCTTGTGAAAAATGTTAAGGTATGTTTTTATTTTATTTGGTTTTTTTTATTTGTATTATTATTATGCATACCAGCAGCACCTGTTAGCTAGACACTGGTCTAAATCGAATGAAGGCTTCATCCAGTTCTATCATGATACAACCCAGATAAGATTTTTCCCCCCAATGTAAAGAACCTATGTATAAAAGATAGATAGATTTTAGTATACATACTGAGGAAAAGTTTTAGGCAGGTATGAAATTGTTTAGAAACAAGAAGGGATATAGATGCCTTCTCTTAAAGAAAACTCTAGTATTTACCCAGAAAACAACACAATGAAAGTAAAACAAAAGTGATATAAAGGATTGTGCATAAAGTAAATTAAAAATATGCAGTCGCCATCTCTGTATGGATCATTTCAGCATATCAACATATAATAAAAAAACAGTATGGAAACTGTGTGACCGTATTATATATGTTGATATTGATATAACCACTCATCTCCCATTAAGTTTTCATTTGCATTTACTAGAGGCACTCAAATACCGGGTCTAGTATATAAGAACACGGCAGGACCTCAGTCCTTACCATCCAGTAGACTTCTCAGTGTAGAACCATCAAGTAATGATGCGGAGGTAATAACTGTGAAAATAGGATTTGCAAGAGAAACGGATGTAGTGTGATACCATAAAAAATATACAAGTTATTGGCCCCCAATAGTTAGGCTTACTTTAACACAATATAAAAAAAGATTTAGGCATTTAGTTGGGGTGTGTGTGGAATAAGGCACAGAATTATGATCACAATTACTATATGTGGTATTAAATTATAAATCAATATAATTAAACAACATATGTAAAATGTATTAAATGTTTTCAAATAAAAAATTAAAGTAGCATGCGAATCAGTCTTGAAAATCCTCTGTAAATCACAACCTTGTATAGAATTTTAATAACACAATTATCTCTTCACTAGTGTGATAACTTAATTACTCAGAAATATGTGCAAACTGGAAATCATAGAAATCCCAAAAAGTGTGAAGCCCTTAAATCTGAAAATACAGCCATTAAAGCATAGAATAGGTTAAAACTCAGCCTTAAAATACTTTGTACTTTAGTAAGGGGAAAAATAAAGCCATATTTGTTTTATCCTAGAGGAATGTACAAAAACAAGATGTGGTCTTTAAGACATAATAAAATGTTTAGATAACATTTTATAGATTTCAGCAGTTAACTCTTTTGACGTTGTTTTACATCAGTTCAAGTGAGTCAGTTGCCTCCTCACTTGATGTACCTGTGGGGAATTCATGCACTAAACAAAATACTAACTGCTCGTGGCCTGAAATATGTGTTTTAATGTTTAGTACGTTAAGTACATTACGGAAGTGGAATTGTTTTTTAAAATTTGTTTTTTATTAAGTCTTTTTGCTAACATGAAATAATGCTTTAGTTTCAAAATATGTAATTTAATAAGTTTGAAAACAGAAATTTTAGATATGTATGTCATTACGTAGATTCCTCTTACATCCTTTTTCTAGCTCCTCATTCTCCTGTGAACATAACCCCCTCTTGCTCATAAAAAGCTCTGTGTTTTTTTTCTCCTGCTTGGAGGCATGTTGGGATCTGTATTATTTTTCGCTATTATTAAGCCTTTTGTGTTTAGAATTTTAGTTATCTTCAGTATTGATTTGGGACTATTTCCTCATCTTGGCAGCTGGTCTCATGAGGACGGAGAGTATTTATGCAGCCTTTGTCTGACCGTTCTTGGACCTGGACAATGCAGTTTCATGAATCTCCCAACTATAAAACCAGCCATCAGAATTAGTCTTAATTTCCTTTTACTTTTTCTTATGTTGGATACATGAAGTACAGACTCTTTCCTTTACTTTATTGAGAGGTCCTGTTTTTTAGATCCAAATGGGGAGAGGGGCAAATCTTGTTCAGGATAGAGTCCCTACAGTCCATGTTATCAAGCATTTAGGGCGTTGCTGGACCTAAAGGCAGTTTGCCTTGCATCCTCTTTCGCAAGAACAATTAACATTTCTCAACACAACTACCCATTTTTATGCACTCCTGATATAAATTGTTATCGTTGCCTGGTTCATCACAAAAGCCGTGCAGAAGATTTGCTTCTCCTCCTGAACCAGCATAGCATCTCTGTGGTAGCATCTTTATAGGATCATCATGACCTGTCCCAGATTGTTCCTCCGTCACTCCAGTTCTGGGCATCCTATCCCGGATGTCATGCATTTCTTTCTTTCAAAAGATAGCCGGAACAAGAGACCCCAGTCAGCATCACTGAAGGTCTGTCTATCCCTCCTTTCAGTACATTTGTACGTTTCACTCATCAGTGTGAGAGAAGGCATGCAGGAACTGAGGCAGTTGTGGTTGTATCTGGATTGTCCACCATTTTCATTCTTGGAGAAGACAGATGGTAAGCAACCTTTTTCAGTCAATGTCATTTCGACATGGCCAAAAGGTTGTTTCTTGATCCGTTTGGGATCAGTTCCATATACCTCATCATATGGATACTATCGTGCTTCAGTCCCTTACCTCATGTGTACCTAATGTGTAATTCTGTGTCACCAGAACTGTGGATCTTGGTCCTACCATACAGTCCTGTACAAGGTGGTCAAATGGAAGCCATTTTTCATAGCTTGACGTTGTAAGAGCACATGTTTCTAACAATACAGAAAGGGGAGAACACCCTTAAAAGCATAGATATTTGAGATTCACGGCTGCTGCTGCTGAAATGAGCAATATGTACATACAACACAGCAAAAGATCAGCACACACCCAGCAATTACTATTTAAAAGCACACATCTAAGGCATAAATAGTATAGAATAGAGGATTTCATATATTTTGCCAATTTTGGCAAGTCCTGTCTAATTTCACATGGCTATATTACTAATGAGCTGAATCATTGGCACTATACTGCCTTTTAACCCACTGAGACTCTCATAAACTGTAAAGTCCTCTCTGGACATGTTTCTACCTTACTTGTTTTGCCAGTTCTGTAGGACAGATCACCTATGTAATGTAAACCTGTTGAGGCAAGGCAGCTTAGGAGAGGACCATCAATCACTGGTTGGTGTCAGTCTCATTTAGTTGAAAAAACAAACCCTTGTTCTGGTGGCATTCGTTTGTTTCGTCGCCTGATTTTCGCACTATTCTTGGCCCTCATTGTGCCTCCTCATAATTATCTCCACCCATTTGTGGTGCTCTGGTACGCTATTTGGATACCCCTGATACGTGGTACATTATTCTCTCTCAATCTCTCACACATACACATTTACACGATTTTGATGGCATGGTATGACTATATATATTTTTATTTTCTTTATTTTTAGTTTCTTATTGTTATTATGTACACTGCACATGTACTCCCTGCGGAGCATTCTTTCTTGGTTCCTATTATCGTTCGAAGCGTCTTTTTGGTTCCTTGACGCTTTTTGTGTCCTCGTTGAATACCGTTTGCCCCGCACAGCTGATGATATGCACGATGTATTCGGATGATATTACATTTCGTTTACCTCGTTTTTTGTGTCGCTGCTGCCCTTTTGTTTTCCACTGATGCCTGTAATACCGCTTTTTATTGATGCCTTTGAAAGCCGGTTTTGTACTTTCATTGTATCTTTGCGCTGTGTATATCACTGTTCAAACCTTTTTCTGCTTACTGTTTGAATAAACGGTGAATTGATAAAAAAAAAAAAAGAAAAAACAAACCCTTGTGGGCCCATTTATTTCTGAATGATGTGTTCTGGGCAAACAGGATAGCTGTCCAGTCCCTGTGTTTTGTGGGACTGCTACTTGATTTCCTTGCACCCCTTTCACCGTGTCCTTATTTATTCCATGGACAAAGGTCGAGGCTCTTTTTGGCTTTAATACCTACCCTTCTGTAAGGAAGACACTCTTGGTATATCACTCTGGTACTGCACTGACTAGGCCCTTTTTGTAAGACCCACTCTCCCTCCTTATTATGGATTATGAAATGTCCAACCACCTATCTCCTGCATTTTGGATCTCTTCAATGTCAACTGAACTTTCTGTGAGCATGCAGAAGTTTTATTCACAGAGTAGAATGGAACAAGAAATGTAATATGTGATTTAATATGACGCTACAGTGATATCATATGAAGCTTGTTCTTCTACTGGATCCAGAGTTTTTAAGTATAGAGTGCACACAAATGCTAAAGTTTAGTATACATAGCCTTTTAAATAGCCTTGGAACAGTTATGAAAGGTCTCTTAACAAATGACCATTTTCTGTGAATGTTATATTGATGATTGGTGTTAAATGGTCTGTTATGTCTAGTTTTAGCTTAATGTATTTTTTCATGCACCATCAGCTACTCATTTGTTGTGGTTCAGAGAGAACAAAAATAATATAAACAGAAATAAATAGAAATGTATTATTTATTACATAAGCCTGGAATACCGACCACAAGATCGGCTAATTAAAAAAACACATGTTACTTTCTGTTTTTAGATCTTTCCAAAATATAGATCTAGGTGATAAATTCAAATGACTTGTGTAACTGTGATTAATATAAATCAATATTTTTAACATGTACTAGACAGTCACACCAATCTTATTATGCTTTGCTAGCCATAACCTTGAGACATTAATTTTTTGTCATAATTATTTCAGGAATTCCTAGTAGCCTTGAGGTTAGATGGTGCCACCCTTCGTCATCACATGGCATTGCCCAACCAAAGCTGGCACAGTCAAGTAAGTGGCTTACTTATGTATTCTTTTAAATATACATATTTATTTCCACATTGCTTCAATGCTCGACTTTTATCATATTAATCATACATTTGTAACAAGATATAATCCTTTTACTAGTGAAGGGAAGTGTTCAGCAGATGTTCATAGTTTATCATGTCCTACTTAACTGTGAAAGATGGATTGGTGCCATTATATAGTGAAAGGTTAAACACAGGGTCACTATGACCTAGATGCATCCAGGTCCTTAGGCACTTGATCCTCGGGATGCATAATTCCTGATAATGCATGATTTCTCTCTATTCCGTGGCATTTTGTGCATGTTTTGGTTAGTTGGACCACATTCAGCTTTCTGCAACACCCATTGAACAAAACATGTTTATGGACAGTTTCATTATTATAGGTAAGTACCCTGAGCCTAAAATTTCAACTATACAACTGGTATATAATCTGTTATTCACAGTCAGTCACAAGACCAGAAATTCCATCTAAAGCAAACACACCACCAAGCCTGTTTATGTTATTTATTATTTGGATACTTTGAGTCGATTTTAAATATGGTGCATTTATTTTTACCTTTGACAATTTGAAGATATCTGGAATTTTTTCTTCTCCAACACACTAGTAGGCTAATATTACCATAATTCTTGTTGGTTATCGCTTTGGTTACAGTTATTTATCAGCCTTGTTTCTTTTTACCATTTTATATCCATGTTTCAAACACCCCAACAAAGCAAGCTACCACAAAAGGACTTGTTTTAAATGGTGTAGCTAGGTGAATATTCTAAATAGGACTCCATAACCTGTTATCATATATGCAACTGTATATGTCACAACGTAGTACATTATTCACATATACTAAATTGTAAACACTTTTGCTGCAGCTTTAAACACTTTAGTGTTATCTTAATTGCCCCTGATTTTATGATAACCTCATACACAAGAAATATCCCAAAAAGGCTAGCGAAGAAGCATATTAAGTCTCTAAGAAAGACGGTTGCTTGTTAGACGTGATAATTAGTAGACTTGTGCATTCAAATTCGTACAAATTTGTCTGAAAAAGAGCTTTGGATTTCGGATTGCATTTCTGTGCTCTCACATTCACTCTCTCTCTGTCAATATCCTCCTACCTTCTCCTCCGTCCGCTTCAGTGTCCCCATCTGCTTTTTTCGGAGCTCTGCTTCTTCTCTTGCCTTGGAGACAAATTCACTGAGGAATAAAAGCTTTTCTGCACCTCTCTTTCTCCGCAAATCTGGCTGCGTTATTCTGGCTTCTTGGAGTACTTCCGCAAAAGGCTGGAGCCCCGGCGCACACCACCGGCATAGCCTCTCCCCCCGGTCCTCCAATTGAAGGGGAGAGGATGTGTGCAGAGGATCTGCCCTTTTCTGAAAAGTGCTCTTGGAGGCCTGGATAACAGAGATGATACCAGAGAGAAGCGGATGAAGAAAGAAAAACAAGAAGAGGCAAGAGTAGAAGCTGAGCTGTGGAAAAGGAGTCAGGTACATGGAAGCAGCAGGCCGAGGAGGTAGGGAGACACTGAGGAGAATGTGAGAGAGCGTAAGTGACCACACTCTGTCTGAACCGAAAGGGCAGGAAACAAAATGTATTGTCCAGAAACAAAACCCAAATGCTTTTTGGTCCATATCCACAAGTCTTATAATTCGTCATTATCCATTTTATTTTATAGTGTAAATGTCTTTTTTTAGTGGTAGCAATAATCTTATTTACTACTTTCTTTGTTGCATCCTCTGTCTCTAATCCACCTTGACCTATTTATATTGGGGGTTTTTTGTGCTTTGTTTTGCCTTTCCCTGTTATTATTAAATATAATTTACCAGTTCTTCTAATCTGATTGTTGGCTTTGCCAGTGTCTTACCTTGTTTGTCTTCTGCTGCCTTGACCCCAGATCCTGGATTTCTTAGATGTAGTTGATGAACCTATCTTGGGATACAGTACTCCAGCAGTCATCACAGTGTTGCACACTCACCTTTTCAGCTGTGCCGTGGATTACAGGTATAACAAACCGTTCCTTCTTAAGGCTCTCTGGGACCCTGGACAAGCATGCACACACAAACGCAAAACACACCCTACATACTAGTAGGAAAGGCTCATGAAACACTTCTTTACGTGATCCATCTGAGTGCCTACCTCCTGATACAAAGTAGAACCTCATTGTGCATTAAAGCACTGAGGACCCACACATGGGCTTAATTTATAATCCACACTTATACCAAACCTCATGCAAATAGGGATCGGTCAGTATTTTCAGTAGTGGAACTCTTGGTTCATTAATTACACTTCTCTCCAACCAATGTATTGTAACCTATTTCCTATACTTCCTTTTTAGACCTCTTTACCTCCCTGTCAGAGTCCTGGTGACCGCAGAAACGTTTACCCTTTCCAGTAACATCGTGGTAGACACCTCCACCTTTGTCCTCAGGTATAAAACCAATCTGTACAAGATCTTTGTGTATAAATTGACTTTTGTAAGGCACATCCACTAGATACCGCTGCAACCCAATACCGTTTTCATTTGCCTTGCTTTTCTTTCTCCACTCTTTTCTTTTCCCATCCTTTCGCACTTTAAATTTATTCTCAATCCCCTCATTCCTTTTGATTTTTACTCACTCTTGCTTGCCCTAATTTTCTCTGACAACCTCCGCCTTAATCCTCTTCCTAACTAGTAAACTAAATTCAATCTGATAAAAAAGGGTCTCTGTTTATTTTTATTTTTGGTCCATTAATATCCAATCCCCCTTGAAGCTCAACTACGAAGACAATGGGCTCCCAAACTTTGGAAAAATGAAATTATCTGAAACCTCTATTATTCATTTATCATTTATTAAAATCATATATATATACCGTATTGGCTCGGATATAGGCCGCACCCGAATATAGGCCGCACCCTAAAAGTTAGGTGCTTTTCTAACGAGATACGCTGCCACTCTGCCCCCACCTCGAGATACGCTGCCACTCTGCCCCCAAGATGTGCCCCCCCAACAACTTACCAAAGAAGACTCCCGTGTGTCTTGCGGGGCCGGCACGATGTGCTTTAAAAATATCCCTTGCCGGGACTCCCCTCGTGGGAATTCCCGGCAAGGGAGATTGTTAAAGCACATCGAGCAGACGTGCCGGCAGCGGAGGTGGTCGTTCACGCTCATCGTCGCAGCTGGTAAACGTCTGCACGATGCGCTTAGACAATCTCCCGTGCCGGCACTCCCCCCGTGGAAAGTGCCGGCAGGGGAGGCTGTCAGAGCATATCAGAGAGTAGGATGCAGGTCCCCTGCACCGGGATCTGTATCCTAACCCTGCTGCCTGCCCGTCGGGCGCTAGACCCCGAATATAGGCCGCACCCCCACTTTAAAGATTTGAAGTGGGGGGGAAAAGTGCGGCCTATATTCGGGCCAATACGGTATATATGTTTTACAGAAGTAGCCATCTTTTAGACCTATACCTCCAACTAATGTGTTACTCTGGATAAAGGGCGTACATCTTTTTGCCAGAAGCTTCCATTTTAAAAGTTCCATCAAATTAAACTGGAAAACAGGCTAATGCTCTGGGAAGCTTAGGGAATTATGAACATATTACAGCACTATTAGCTCTACTGTAGGATACTGAGAGGCACTCGTAACTTAAAATACCACTCACTGACTTTAAAGATATATATCCAATCTCATGAGGCCCCAAGCTCTGGGGTGAAATAACAACAGGGAGATTATTATTAAACCATCTGATAAAAGGGCAATGTAGTAGTTATGGATTATGACAATTATCTTTTAGAGAGGGACGTGTAGATCATAATTAGTAATATCACTGAGTGCAATATCATCTGAGATATTTACTTTAAAATTTTATTTAGCTCTCATAAAATACGTTTTATCAGTTTTGATACAGTTTTCTAGTTTAATATTTAACATTAGGGTTTTAGTACCCAGTACAGAAAAGGGTACCTAATCCACATATGTGGAGTACTATGTTCCCAGACTGCCATCTTAGAAGTTAAGCAGTATACATACATGTACAAAGGGCTAACACAAAGAGGGTGCAGCGTTTTGAATTATGTCACTGATGTCGTGTCTTTCTTAATACAACAGTACATGGATAAGGTCTCTGAACTGTCACACCACAATCTTTTCCTGTCCCCCGTTAACCACATATTATATTATCTGCATATTTTCAACTTCTTTTTTTTTTATCTACTATTTTGACATCTTATTGTTTAACAGCTTGATTTTTTTCTGTAATAAATCTGATTTTATGTATTTTGTTTTGCTGTAGGTTTATATTAGACGACTCTGCCCTTTACCTGTCAGATAAATGTGACACTGATATTACCGATTTAAGGAAAGGTAAGTGAAACGCCATCGTTTAGTTTTTTTAATCTTCTGGACATCATTGCAGTAAGGTAAGGAGAAGACTTGTGCCTGTGAACCTAAAACGATTCAGATGAATTTTTCTTTTAGTTTTTCGTCCATTTGTTTTTGGACAACTAATTTAATTTGCTGCCCTTTGTTTTTAGACACATTTCTGAGGGCTTTTTCCATTTTGGAAATGAAATCCGTTGTCACTCACACTCACTCATAGTCGTTCGCGCTCTCATAGTCGTTCGCGCTCTCATAGTCGTTCGCGCTCTCATAGTCGTTCGCGCTCTCATAGTCGTTCGCGCTCTCATAGTCGTTCGCGCTCTCATAGTCGTTCGCGCTCTCATAGTCGTTCGCGCTCTCATAGTCGTTCGCGCTCTCTCACACTCTCTCAGTGTCTCCCTAACTTTTCTGTCAACCTGTCTCTTTTCCTGCAGTCCCCCTTTTTTTGTTCTGTCTTCTCTGTCCTCTTCTCCCCTCTATCTGCTCTGTTTTCGTGGCCTCCCGGAGTACTTCTGCACACACTCCCCTGATTGGAGAAACAGGGGAGGGGCTGTCTCTGTGGCTTGCAAATTTGCAAACCTGTCTACATAATTCTGCCCTCTCTGAGTGTTTCCGTAAAAGGGTGGCGCAGCGGGGACAGCCTCTCCCCCATTCCTCCAATCTTGTGAGAGAGAGTGAAAAGGAGTGAGTGGGACTGTGACTATAAGAGTGGTTGAGAGTGAACAAAACAACAAAATGCAAACAAATGCGCAGTTCTCTGCTTTTTTTTTTACGTTAGGGACCCTTCTTGCTTTTGGACATTCGTACGAATTAATACATTTTGTTACAATTAAAATTTGTATAACTCTGAATGAACAGGTCTATTAGGGAGCATAACATGACCCAAAGAAAACCATTGATCCTTGAGGCCATCTTTTATGGTGTTGTACCTACTGGAGTGTGCAAAAATTACTTTTTCTCAATTTCTTAAAATATATTATTCCTTGTCGTTGTGAGAAGCACAAATTCTAGCAAGAAAATAAACAATAAACAAACATGGATCTCATTTTTCAAGGAGGGTATTGGACATTCAGTTTACTTATTTACTTATTTGTTCCACTTCCCAGTGTGAAACTGACTGCCTCTTTAGCTACTGCTTTATTAAGAGTTGAATTATCGCATTATATGTGGCTCTTCTTGAAAACGCTGCTTGTTTTAACAAGAACATCAGCCTATGTATTTTGAAGTAGCACCTACCTGGAAAAGACTCTGGGCCTAAAGAGAACATTGTGTGTTTACTACCCCGCATTGACCCAATCGCGTACTTACTATTTTTGGTTATCCTTAGATTTTGTCTGTGTTCTGGATGTAGACCTTTTGGAGTTGGTTATCACTACATGGAAGGGGGACACATCCTCAAAACTGGTAAATATCAGGGTGGGAGGAAACAAGATTGTGATTTTCCCTGACGCTCTTCCTTTATCTGTTTCTGTCTCAATTTCTTTCGTTTCTTTTCTCACATCATTTTTTTCTTCCTTATTGACTACTCCCACGTCCTTCTTTAACTCTTTCTATGTTTTAGTTTCATCCACTCTTCATTAACAGTTAAACTCTATTTCAGTCCCAGCCTCTCTTTGAACTGCGCTGCTCTAACAACGTCCTCCACATACACACCTGTGCCGACTCCTGTGCCACGTTGGTCAACCTTACCCAGTACGTGATGAACAATGGGGATTTGCACTGCCCTCCGAAACCTGAGCCACCCACTGAGATCGCGGGACAGAAACTTCAGGTAGCAGCTCTCTCCTAGGACATCTAATAGCCCGACATCATCAGTAACACCAGTAACTACCTGTAGTACATTATTATGTTTAATAGGCAGAAAGATCCATTCCAGATGGTAATGATGTAGCAAATGTGATAAAGCTAATTCAATTGAGTTAGCAAGTTAAGGTCTCAGCTTAATGTTCTTATTTTCTTTCCATGGCTAACATGGTAAAGCTCCATGTTGAGTAAAGAGAAGGGAGAAAATTACGCAACTAAACGTATCTTGAAACATACATGTAGCATAAACATTTGAACATGTAGATGTTTAAATGATCACTCATATTGGAGTCCATTTTACATATAGTGCATTTTACTGCGTGTGAATCAGTGCAGGCATTCTTTACTTATAGGCATTAGAAAATGACCTTCCCCTGCACATACTCAAAAGAATTCCTGTTCAAGTGAGTGGAGACTGAGTGACAATTGAAATCAATAGAAGTAGCAGCAGCCACTCGCATGAACACTATAGTTTTACTATTCGGTGGTGTACCATTGGCGCTGACCTAGGCCTAACCCAGAGCAGTACCACCAGCCACTGCCTTCCTTACAGCTGAGGGCTGAGATGTAAAAGTTATATCCCGGCACTCCAACTTTTAAAGATGCATGCGTCTGGCCTCCAGAGCGTTAGTGGGCACCTGGGGAGGGATTCTACAGGGAGCCTGATCACCCAAACACAATATAGGTTCCATGAAACTCCGGTAACTATAAAATACATGCTTCCATTTGCATGCCATAAAATGCATCGTAGGCCACGCAAGATGGGTCCAAGCATCCATTAAACATCACAAAGGGGTCTTCCGGTAATATTGCAGCCATTATGTTTACTATGGGCTGCCTGGTTTAATTTACTGATCTTCTGATGTTAGGAAGATGCTGCCGGGAAAGTAACCAAGCACTGTTCTTGGAGATGTTGCTTGGTGTGCACTTAGTCTTAAGTACATTTATCAAATGTTTTCCTGCCTCATGAGTTTTTAAAATGTGCAGTGCAAGTATTTTGAGGTGTTAATGAGGAGATGTGGTAAATGTGCAACTCCGCCAAATATGATTACATTTGATATTGCCGGAGAACTTTGACATATAATTTTTCTTAGCCTCCTGTCTGGTGTGTCTGCAAAGTGGTCTACAAATTATTTTTCCATCTAAATAGAAAGTTTCTGATTTTGTTTTGCAGAAAACTTCCATCCCGGTCTCAGATGGAGTTTGTTTTTGCTGGAATGTAATATTTTACATATTTTTCAAGCCACTTTAGCTTTGATTGTCTACACATTATTTATTTTGTATATGTTGATGACATAAACAATAATGATGTTGATGCTCAGTTGAGCCGAGCTTGGAGCATGCGCCATATTTTGTTTTTTTAAGTAAAGGAAAAAAAGGATCATTTTGATCATTGAGTACGCCTCTTTGTTTAGATAACAAACTCTGATTTATATCTTTTCTAGCTTGGGTGGAAAATTATAGCTTTTCATTTCTGCATGCAGAGAGCACTTTAGTAACAGCCTTACCTTATCATACCTAAAATGATAAACAAGTCCTTGTTTGGATTTGAAGTTTGGGGGTGGAGGGGGGGTGGGAGATCTCCCACATACCATACTGCAGATGTCGAGCAAACGTTGGCCGGTTGGCTGTGTTTTGCACTCTCAAGTGCTGTAGTTCAAATATCCACCATTTAACTCTTGAACTCGCTACTTGTTTTGTATTCTAAAAATGCATGCAGACTGTTTTATAGAGACCCATCTGCGATGTAGCAATGTCCTGTATAGAAAACAAAGTGTGTTATGATGATATAACCCTAATCTCAGTCACACATACATTGTTTTCTCTCCTGCATCCTTTTATCTCGTAGATAAACGGGAACACTAAATACCTGTTTTATCTACTAATGTAGTAGATGTGTCCTTTTTCTTGCTTAAATGCACGCCTCCAAATGATTTTACAGTTGCCAACTTGGGTATTTGTGAAAGTCAACAATTCAGGAATCCTTGATTTAAGGACCAAGCTTGTCTAGATCCAGTAGAATTTGGTATGATGTCCTAGATACTTTATTTATAAACCACCATTAATTGATTGACTGATCATTAGCAATTTGTTTTTTCTGTTGCAGCCCCCAGAAGGCCCCTCCTCGTTACCTCCATGTTTACCCGCTGAAACTGCACAAATTAACCAGGGAGACCTTACTGATGCTCTTATAGACACAGGAAAAAATAACAAAGAAAGCTCTGAAGCCGGTGAGTGAGGTAGAAAGGGTGAAACTTTGGCTTTTTGCAGTTTATATATAATATATATATATATATATATATTATATGTCTGTCAGTATGCAGCAGTATCTAGGCAGGTCTTCCCTTTTGATGCTACAACTTCTGTTTTTCAGGAGACCCTCTCATCCGTCAGAATTCCCCTGTATCAGTATACCTTTTCCCAGAAGAAATTAAGTCAGGACAAAGACGTGAGATGATTTCTCCGTCACCTCCGCTGCCGGAAGCACGGGTCTCCCAGGAAAGCCTTGGCCTCTCAGACACTAGCGGCGATAGTGAGCTGACAGACACCGATGACTTTTGCATCCTGGATGCACCTGGTATTGGTGTGCCAGTGAGTAAACACCCATGTCCCTTTTAGAAATATGTTTATTCATATTTACTTCCATGTAATGACCTTGACTGTCATATTTCTCCATTCTTGTTAATCACAATCTTTCCCCAGCCTAAAGATGGAGAACCTGTGGTAAGAAAGTTGGTGGATAGTCCGATTCTAGTCAAGGACGGGCATTTTTCACGACCCCTGGGCAGCACCGACATCCTGAAGCCACCGAGTAAATTCCCTGTGCCGGAGACCCGGATTGTGCTGCGGGAGATATCTGTCGTATGGCACCTGTACGGTGGAAAGGATTTTAGCAATTGCAGAGCAAACTCAGCCCGGGGACAGTCGCCAAGGTAAGACCGGAGCCAGGTAGCTGATTAGTTTCTAACCCCTTACTTAGAAAGTCCTTGTTTTAATCTGGAATATACTTGTACAAAGCAGTAACCTCTATTCCATTAAAAGGCTTCTTAAAAAGTGAAGAACAGCTTTCTTGCTTAAAATATCAGCTGTCATGTCAGATGTGCTAACCAAAGGTGCTGCTTTCAGGCTGCTCATGAGGCCCAAACTTGCTAAAATTTGTATTCACAGTCTTATGAAGTAATTAACAATTAAAAATGGATTTTAGTTTTACCTTAGGGAGAATGTTTTCTCTTTACAGTCTAAATTATTATATAATTAGATAAACTAGCGGTAAATTATTTTATTTTTATTTTCTAGCTTTTCTGGTGCCAAGAGATTGTACAGTGCACCCGAAAGGAACTGCACTACTCATTCCTTTGAGACAGAAATAGTTAACAAAACTTGTACATGGTGTTTAAAACACTAAGCTGCTGGAATTTTTTTAGAATTTTAATGTTTAATTTTCTTAATAGATGGTTCAAGGAACTTGGCAAGAGAAAGCAGGCTGACCTGTTTTGCTCCTTGTATTTTGGAATTCTAGAAATTTACTTGAAGTATGTTAAGTTTGTAAATTTGTTTGGCGACCTGGAGTGAGAATGAATCGCAAGCTAGTATTTCAAGCCATTTTTATATGTCAGCGTTCATCTGTCATCACAAAAGTGACAGGATGCCTGTCTGCTTCACATGCTTCCCGTATACATTGCACTGGCCATTCCCCAGCAAGTGGATCGATTAAACATTATCTTGTAAATTAGTTTTAATTGCTTACATTTCTAGGCCTTCTGGCTAACGGGATACAGCTGAAGACTACAAATATGGCCGCAGCAGGTCTGCGCACATGCCGCGCTTTCAGTAGTGCTCCAGAATTTAGTTATTAGCGCTAAGTTTTGCGTCAGCCCTGCAGAATGTGTTGGGACCATGTAACCTAACACATAATAAAATAGAACGAGGGGATTTTGGGCCATCGTGGCATAACTGTTAGATATACATGTTCTACAAAAAACAAAATACTGTCTGCGCTTCTCACCCTAATAAAGTTGGCAACAAATATATAAACATAATATAAATGAGAGGTTTTGGTTATATGAATTGGCCAAAGCATAATTAAGCTCACCCGCCACGTCAAGGCACACTCTCAATAGGGTGAGATCCTACTCTCACCTCCTACATAGTGGGCACACAAAGCAGTTTATACTGCTACCAAAACCTTATTAATGTGTTGGGGGAGGTGCAATTAAACCTCCTCCCATTTAACCCCTGGACAGGTATGCCTTATATTATACATTTGTATTATTTGAGCCTGAGACTAGCTTAGCGCACCGACATTTTTTCTTTTCCCTGTTTGCACATAATTGAGGTTGTTGGCTCCTCATCAGTCTGGTTGCAGCTTGCTGTCCAGGGGTTAAATGGGAGGAGGTTTAATTGCACCTCCCCCAACACATTAATAAGGTTTTGGTAGCAGTATAAACTGCTTTGTGTGCCCACTATGTAGGAGGTGAGAGTAGGATCTCACCCTATTGAGAGTGTGCCTTGACGTGGCGGGTGAGCTTAATTATGCTTTGGCCAATTCATATAACCAAAACCTCTCATTTATATTATGTTTATATATTTGTTGCCAACTTTATTAGGGTGAGAAGCGCAGACAGTATTTTGTTTTTTGTATACATTGTACAGCCAACACACTGTATTTGCAGCATGCTCACACTGTTTGGTAGGCCTTATATTATACATTTGTATTATTTGAGCCTGAGACTAGCTTAGCGCACCGACATTTTTTCTTTTCCCAGATATACATGTTCTGCCAGTTTCTAGCTTAACTTGTCTATAATATTTTCCCCTAACCATTTGTGACTATCAGGTCTAACCAGGCCTCTTTCATAAGTGTAATGCTCATATATTTTTAAATAACAGTACATTCTTGCAATAGATATTGGAAGTCAAATCTGTGTTTGCTGATGACACAAAATTAGGTAAGGTTATAAAGTCTGACCAGGATGTAGCTTCTCTTCAGAATGATTTGGGTAAACTAGGGGACTGGGCAAATAAGTGACATATGCGATTCAATATAGAGAAGTGTAAGGTAATGCATTTTGGTACTAAAAGGCACTGCATTGGGAATAGCAGAAAAAGAGAAGGACTTGGGTATAATTGTGGACCATAGACTTAGCAACAAAGTGCAGTGCCAGTCAGTGGTTGCAAAAGCCAGTAAGGTATTTTTATACCTTTTATTTTTATTTTAGTTATGAAGAAAGACTAGAAAAACTGAACTTGTTTTCACTTGAAAAGAGATCTGATCTCATTGTACAAATACATACAGGGTGTCACGTCACAGCGTACAAGGAGACACCGAAGTCAGGTAGGACTGGCAAAGGATGCTCCAGAGAGCAGCGGTCAGGATACAGGAGAGCAGGAACGTTGTGGGAATAGCCGAGGTCAGGATACCAGAGAGTAGGATAGTTGTGGGAATAGCCGAGGTCAGGATACCGGAGAGCAGGATAGTCGTGGAATAAGCCGAGGTCAAATAACAGGTAAACAACAGGAACGCGTACTGAGATAGGCACTACCGAGATAGGCACGACCATCAGAAGGCAATGTCTCTGAGTCAGGAAGTCTCTTAAATAGGCACAGGAGTTTAGGCACCAATTGAAGATTTCCCGCCAAATATTCAAAGTGCCGTTACGTCATTTCCTGCGCGGCCATCTTGTGTTTGGCGATTTCGGAATCTCCCCATATAGGTCGATGTAGTATCTGCAGGCACCACTAGGTGGCGTGAAGAAGAACGTGTCCGGACACCAGAACAGGACCTGTCCTTAAGCTGCTGGGAACGCAGCGTGAAGGAGGTAGGTCTTCCTTGCCGTGGCAGCGGCTGCCTCTGCTGTGCAGAGGCGGGGGGTCTCCCTCTTCTTCGCAGCGGCTGTTGTGCAGAGGCAGGAGGTCTCCCCCTTCTTCGCAGTGGTTGCGGCTGCTGTGTGGAGGCAGGGAGTCCTCTCCCCAGTAGCGGCTGTGGCTGCCGTGCTGAGGCGGGGGGTCCCCCCCTTCTTCGCGGCGGCTGCTGCTGATCCAACGCGGGGGGTCTCCCTCTTCTTCGCGGCGGCTGTGGCTGCCAGGCCGAAGCGGGGGGTCTCCCCCTACCTCGCGGCGGCTGCCGGCCAGGAGAACAGGAGGATCTCCCTGCCCGGTACGTGACAGTACCCCTCCTTAAAGGGGCGACCTCAGGGCGACCCCTGCCAGGACAACGCCGACCTTTAGCATGAAATGCACGCACGAGATGGGGAGCATGAAATCGAGCTTCAGGAACCCAGGAACGATCCTCTGGACCGAGTCCCCTCCAATGAACCAGATATTGGAGACTCCCTTGTTGTCTGCGACAGTCCAGGATAGCTTGAGGAATACGCCCAGAAGTATCCCCGGCAGAATTCTCCGAAGCAGAGGGTCTAGTAGAAAAACGGTTGCAGACCAATGGCTTCAATAGAGACACGTGAAAAACTCGAGGAATACGGAGTGTCCGTGGCAGGGAAAGTTCATAGGCAACCGGATTCACCCGGCGGACAACCGAAAACGGGCTGATGAAATGTGGCGCCATCTTCATGCTGGGAACTCTGAGTCGCAGGTATCTAGTAGACAGCCATACTCTGTCCCCAGGAGAGTAAGCAGGAGCGCCAGAAAAGCTCCAGGGAAGGGTTGCGGATGCAGGCCGTAAACGCAGTAGAAGGCGGACTCTCCTGTAGACTCTTGTACAGCGTTGTTACAAGCAAACTCCGCTAATGGTAGTAAGTCAACCCAATCGTCCTGATGGTGATTAATGAAGATGCGCAGGTATTGCTCAAGATGTTGGTTAGCCCTCTCAGCTGCACCGTTAGACAGTGGGTGATACGCAGATGAGAATGCCAGGGTGACACCCAACGCCCTTGTCAATTTGCGCCAAAAACGTGCGATGAATTGGGTACCACGGTCAGAGACAATCTCAGTGGGAACACAATGAAGACGGACGATCTCCCGCATGAAAATGTCAGCCAATACGGAAGCCGTGGGTAGTCTCTTCAAAGGTATCGTGGGCCATCTTAGAAAAACGATCAATGATCATCAGGACTACAGTATAGCCCTTCGAGTTGGGTCATTCCACAATTAAGTCCATGGCAATGTGAGTCCAGGTCCTCGAAGGACGAGGCAAAGTAACCCAGCGGTGGAGTAACCCAGCGGGGTGCCTCCTGGAGGACTTGTTGGCAGCGCACTTGACACAGGAACGAACAAACAGGGCAGTGTCCTTAGTCCATTCTGGCCACCAAAACGTCCTGGACACGAGGTCCTTGGTGCGTGCTAGCCCTGGGTGAGCCGCAGTTCTGGACCCATGGGACAGACGAAGTACTCGGGTACGGAGGTGTGCAGGAACAAATAGTTTACCAGCCGGCAAGGAGGCTGGAGCTCGGGCTTGTAATCCAGAGATGCGGTCAAGTAGAGGAGTTCGGCAGCGAAGGTGTGGAGCAGCGAGGACCTTGGTAGCAGGTATAATAGGCTCAGGCGCACGACCCTCCTCCTCAGGGAGCACATGCATTCGGGAGAGGGTGTCAGCCTTGACATTCTTGGAACCCGGACGATAAGTCAATACAAACGAGAATCGGGAGAGGAACAAAGCCTATCTGGCCTGTCGAGGGTTCAGACACTTGGCAGTCTCAATATACTGAAGATTCTTGTGATCCGTGAGAATCCAATGTGGGAATTGGAACGCCCTCCAGAAGATGACGCCACTCCTCCAGCGCGAGAATGACAGCCAGAAGTTCCTTGTTCCCGATGTCGTAGTTCCTCTCTGCCGGGGAGAATCTCCTGGAGAAGTAACCGCACGGATGGAGAGGGCAACTGCAGGAGATCCTCTGTGACAGAACAGCACCAACTCCGGACTCGGATGCGTCGACCTCCAGAAAAAACGGTAGACGAGGGTCAGGATGACGTAACACAGGAGCGGTGGTGAATTTGGTCTTGAGTCGAGAGAAGGCAGAAATGGCCTCGGCAGACCACTCCAGGGTGTTAGCCCCTTTCTTAATAAGGGCCGTCAAAGGAGCCGCAACCTTAGAATAGTCACGGATGAAACGTCTGTAATAATTGGCAAACTCCAAAAACCGCTGCATGGGGTTTCAAGCGCAGTGGTTGAGGCCAGTCTCTAATGGCTTGTACCTTGGATGGATCCATCTCGAATCCTGTGGGCGTAATGACGTATCCCAGAAACGTCACTCTCTGAATCTCAAACGCACATTTCTCGAGCTTAGCATATAGTCCATGGAGCCGCAGTCGGGACAAAACGCGGGTAACATGAGTGCGGTGTGACTGCAAATCGGAAGAGTAGATCAAAATGTCATCTAGGTACACCACGACAAACTGTTGGAGAAAGTCCCGAAGGCAATCATTAATCAATTCTTGGAAAACCGCCGGGGCGTTGCACAGCCCAAACGGCATTACGGTATATTCATAATGTCCAGAACGAGTATTGAAGGGGGTCTTCCATTCGTCATCGGCGCGGATTCGGACAAGATTGTAAGCACCCTGGAGATCCAACTTGGTGTAAATAGTGGCCGCACGAAGCCTGTCAAAAAGTTCACAAATTAGTGGAATGGGGTACGTGTTGCGCCTGGTAATCTTGTTCAGACCACGATAATCGATGCAAGGACGAAGCTCCCCGTTCTTCTTCTTCACAAAGAAGCCTGCACCAGCGGGTGATCTAGACCGGCGGATAAACCCTCGGCGAAGATTCTCCTCTATGTACGACTCCATAGCTTTGGTCTCCGGGATGGAGAGTGGATAAACCCGACCCCGGGGTGGCATGGTCCCAGGAAGCAGGTCAATCGGGCAATCATACGGCCTGTGTGGAGGTAACTTCTCAGCCTCTTTTTTATCAAAAACATCCGCGAAGTCTCGGTAAGGTTCTGGCAGAAGAGAGGTATCACTCGAGGATGCTGTCACCGTGGCATGCTTCAAAGGGGTGAGGCAATGAGCTTTGCAGGACGCACTCCAGGCGGTGATCTGAGTCGTAGTCCAATCAATAGCAGGGTTGTGTACCTGCAACCACGGAAATCCCAATATGATGGGAATGGAGGGTGAGCGGATCATGAGCAGCTGCAAGCGTTCACTGTGTACTATGCCCACGGCAAGGTTGAGTGGAACCGTATGGAGGGAAATCCGATCAGGAAGAAGCGGTCTACCATCAATGGCCTCCACAGGAGGAGGGCAGGGATAGGGTGGGAATGTGTTGCTGATCACAAAAATTCAAGTCAATGAAGTTGCCGGCAGCACCGGAGTCCAGAAAAGCCTCCGTATCGACGAATCCAGTGGCCCAGACCAGACGAACCGAAACTGTCATACGGGTAGTGAAAACGTTAGGGGAAGGATTCACTACACCTATGGTAGGTTCCCCTGGCCTACCTAGGTGCGAGCGTTTCCCGGCCTGCTGGGACAGTGTCCGATGAGGTGGCCTGAGAGACCACATTAAAAACATAGTCCTTCCCGTCTCCTCCTGTTCCTCTTACGTTCGGATACTCGAGCGGCTCCCAACTGCATCGGTTCCTCAGGAGGGTCATAGGAGGTAGCAGCAGGAGAGAACTGTGGCGTAGAGCGTGTGGTAGGTCTCCCACCTCTGTCACGTAACCTCAGAGTCTCACGTTGTACTTGTCTTTCACGGAGACGAACATCAATTTGAGAAATATATGAAATCACCGAGTCTAGATCCGTAGGCAAATCTCTGGCGGCAGTTTCGTCTTTGAGGGTCTCGGAAAGTCCATTAAGGAAGGCAGCCACTAATGCCTCGTTAGTCCAGTTCACCTCACCTATCAGGGTCTGGAACTCTATAGCATATTCCAGAAGCGGACAGGAACCCTGATGGATGGTAAAAAGCGAAGTCGAAGCAGTGGTCCTCCTTCCCGGGAAGTCAAATACGGCTCGTAGGCTAGAGACAAATTCAGCATAGGAACGCACCGTAGAAGCGTTTCTCTCCCGGAGCGGCGAATCTCATGCCAAGGCTTTATCCGTAAGGAGCAAAATGATGTATCCCACCTTAGGACGCTCAGTAGGGAAGGCATATGGAGACAGTTCAAAATGTATCTCGCACTGGTTCAAAAAACCCCGACAAGTTGCAGGATCACCATTCTAGCGTTGCGGTGGAGGTAGGTGAGCTGGCACCGTAGCTACTGGCATAGGCGGCGGAGTACGAGCCACCACGCGTTGAGGCGCCCGTTGTGCAGGATCAGTACGCTGAAGCAAGGTCTGAAGAGCTTGAGCAAATTGATCCAGACGGTGATCCATCCCATCGAGTCGAGCCTCTGTGGACCCTTGTCCTACCGAACGCGTACTGAGATAGGCACTACCGAGATAGGCATGACCATCAGAAGGCAATGTCTCTGAGTCAGGAAGTCTCTTAAATAGACACAGGAGTTTAGGCACCAATTAAGGATTCCCCGCCAAATATTCAAAGTGCCGTTACGTCATTTCCTGCATGCCATCTTGTGTTTGGCGATTTCGTAATCTCCCCATATAGGTCGAGGTAGTATCTGCAGGCGCCACTAGGTGGTGTGAAGAAGAACGTGTCCGGACACCAGAACAGGACCTGTCCTGAAGCTGCTGGGAACGCAGCGTGAAGGAGGTAGGTCTTCCTTGCCGTGGCTGTGCAGAGGCGGGGGGGTCTCCCTCTTCTTCGCAGCGGCTGCGGCTGTTGTGCAGAGGCGGGAGGTCTCCCCCTTCTTTGCAGCGGTGGAGGCAGGGAGTCCTCTCCCCAGTAGCGGCTGTGGCTGCCGTGCTGAGGCGGGGTCTCCCCCTTCTTCGCGGCGGCTACTGCTGTTGATCCAAAGCGGGGGTCTCCCTCTTCTTCGCGGCGGCTGCCGGGCCGAAGCGGGGGGTCTCCCCCTACCTCGCGGCGGCTACAGTTGCCGGCCAGGAGAACCGGAGGATCTCCCTGCCCGGTACGTGACACAGGGTCAGTATAAACAGCTCTCTATATAGTGATCTATTCACCAAACGGTCTTTACAAAAGACACGGGGTCATCAGTTGAGACTTGAGGAAAGGAGATTTCAGCATCAGCATAGGAAAGGGTTCTTCACAGTAAGAACAATAAGAATATGGAATTCTCTGCCTAAGGGTGTTGTATTATCTAACTGCGGACATTTTTAAGAATTTTTCCCTGTTGTGGCATAATTAGTAATTGCCCCAAGTAGGGTTTTTTGCCTTCTTTTGGTTCAGCTTTAGAACTAGGTATGTGTGAAAGGTTGAACTTGATGGACTGAAGTCTTTTTTAAACCTACTATACTATACTATACTAGTACATGATTCACATTTATCCCAAGCTTGTGTTGTTGAACCAGAAGAAATCCAGTTCCCTATAAAAAAAAAAAACCAAAAAAAAAAAACCACAGCACTTTTTCCTTATCCTAGTGTCTAAAATGTAAAAATCATTAAAGTCTTTTGTTTTCATTTGTTTTTTATTCTAATGTCTTTTCGGCGAAAAAAAAATCTTTTTCTTATTCATCTAACAGCTGTAAAAATGTAAATCGGCTTTTTATAGGTGTTCAGGTCCATTATCCATTATCTTGATCTAATTTACAAGACAAGCAGGATTATATATATATATATATATATATATATATATATATATATATATTGTGGTAAAGTGTATGGGAGAGTGGTTGATGGGATATATATCTCACCTGGTTTCCTCAGCCAGGCACGGTAGCAAACCCAGGAGCCCTCAGGTGAGGCTTCCTAAGCTCATTACTGGGGAGGAAGCCTTAAAAGAGAGGGCTGTTAGGTTTGAAGGGGGGAGGAGAAACTGAGTGAAGGAGCAGCTACAGCCAGCGCTGCAGCCCACCAGGTATGAAGCTTTATCTATGGAAAACCTGTTACTTTGCTTTGTGCCAGACCTTAGGCTTGTAGAGAGGTATCCGGATGTTTAGTTAGAGCCGGACAGGCTTAGAGTTTGTTTTGTTTACAAGGTGCTCTGTGCCTACAGCATCTAAATAAACACGCTTTACGTTTGAAACCTGTGTGAATACAGTCATTGCCGCCCCATGCGTGAGCTGTTCCCGAAAATTGGTGGAGAATGCGGGCACAATGGTGCTAGGAGCAACGACATGACAAAAGACTGATCCTGAACCCCTGGGGCCCCACAGTCCTAGAAAGGGCTTGTCACGGGCAGGGCTATCGGCCGAGCCGTGACGTGGGAATACGGGCGTAACAAGGGTCAAACGCCAACCAGACTTCCGGCGCGTTTGGTCACTTTCCCCGCAGGGCACCAAGCAACCACCACCAACCCCAACCAGTCACCCCAAAACTCCCAGTGTAAACCACGCTGCCACCACCAAGAACTTTAAAACCGGGCGTCTTAGGTTACCCGAAAAACAATTAGACCGCGATAACTACACAATCCCCAAACTGATATCTATATAGTTAACCGCTTAGTAACGTGACTTATATGTATACAAAAGGCTATCTCTAGGCTGAATTCGATTAGAGAACAAAGACAGAACTGATTAAAAATGTTTAATCTGAGCATAAAATGGGTCACAGTGCTGTTACACAAAAATGCATATAAAAAGAGACATAGACTAAAATAGTACAAGTACAAAACAGTATAAAATAAAAGGGATAAAACAGAGTATCATACCATACTTCCTTGGAGCCTTGATGTTGTCTCTGTGATGGTAAAAACAGGCTCTCTCTCCATTACCAATTGCCCACCTTTTTATTCCCCCCCCAAGACCGCCCTTTTCCTGTTACCTGAGCAAGGGGATGGGAGTAGGGGGTTCAGAACTATGACCTTCTGAAGGCGGGGTTATATCTTCTCATCTTTGGTCTGGGATCACAAAATATGTAATATGAAGCCGGCTGAGCTTGGCATAATTATGACACTAGGATCATCATAATTCTCTGGTCCTAGTGATCATTTTCATACCAAACTCCACACCTGTATCAGTTGGCACAAGGACACGTTCGCATAACACTGGTTATGGTCATGCCTGCATGGCGTGTTTGGTCTCCCTGAAACCAGCACGTCGCAGGCATAAGGATGCAATGTACGATGGGGCCCAAAAGTTATGTACCCATCATATTTTAGACATTATACATTTAATAATTGTACCCTGTGTCTATTGATACCCTGTCTCCACACCCCAGGGAGATGTTGCCAGGATGTCTGGCCTTTCACTCTTCCACAGGAATCCGTTCCTGTCCCAGGTGACAATACCCAGCATGGGGTAATCAAGTTTTATTTTGGGTTCTGGCTCCAAAAGGAAAGGTGTGAACAAATGTTACTGGACTTAGCCTCAAATCCCTTAACCCATTCAGTGCCAAGCTCCAGTTACTCATGCCGTGGCATGACAGGGCTCCCTACTAAAGAGGTCAGGGACCCCCCAGTGCTGGAGGTGCCATGAGTGGGGACACATTGCCGCTTATTGCCCCCTTAACTCAGAGCCCATGGTGTGTGACACTAGTCGGCGTCAGTCCCTATTTGCAGAACCTGTTTGTGCAGCCATTCCAGAATCAGAGACTGAGCCACATTTTTGTATGGTGAAGATAAGTGACTGCTCCGTGAAGGCACTTTTGGACTCGGGTAGCCTGGTGACTTTGGTTCGGGCCGGCCTTGTGGCTATGGACTATGTGCCGAACAAGCACATAAGAGTGCTATGCATCCACGGGGATATTGTAGCTTACCCTGTGGCCCCCTTAAGTTGGTGACCCCATCTGGAACTGTGACCTACGAAGTCGGAGTTGTAAAAAGACTTATGCATGCAGTTATATTAGGCCGCGATTTCCCATTGTTCTGGGAGTTGTGGAAAAGGGGGAACGTTTCTGCAGACTCCGGCAGAATCTGTACCCTTCCCTGTAAATAATGGGTCATCTGAGACGGCGATTGGAAACAATGATACCAGTAAGGGGCATGATGAAAAGGATGTAGGCCCACCTGAAATGTATAGTGAAGATTTTTTCCCCTTGCAGGTGTTAGCTGGGGAAGAAGAAGAAGAAACTTCCCTACCCGGCCAACAGGTCTTAGATTTAGAAATGTCTTGGGGTAACTTTGGGACCGAGCAAGTGAGAGACCCCACTCTGGGAACTGCACGGGCAAATGTCACGGTAGTAAATGGGGTACCACAGGAACCCGGAGCTGACCAGAAATTTCCACATTTTGCCATGAATGGGGATCTAGTGTACCGGGTCACCAAAGTTAACAGGAAGTTGTGGAACAGCTTCTGGTGCCAAAACAATACCGACACCTGGTGCTGGACATAGCTCATAACCATGTGTTTGGGGGGCACTTGGGGACTAATAAAACACAAGAGAGGGTCCTCCAAAGGTTTTATTGGCCTGGGGTGTATGAAGAAGTAAGAAGGTATTGTGAGTCATGCCCCACATGCCAGAAAAGTGCTCCAACACCACACTTCCGTAGCCCCTTGGTGCCACTTCCCATCATTGAACTACCATTTGAGAGAGTTGCCATGGATTTGGTAGGGCCCATTGTCAAATCTGCTAGGGGACATCAATACATTTTGGTTGTATTGGATTATGCTACCCGGTACCCAGAGGCAGTACCCTTAAGAAACATGGCCTCCAAAAATATTGCTAGGGAGTTGTTTTACATGTTCTCTCGCACGGGGATCCCTAAAGAAATTCTTACTGACCAGGGTACACCCTTTATGTCACGGGTCATGAAAGACCTGTGTAAGTTGTTTAAAATCACTCACCTCCGTACCTCAGTGTACCACCCTCAAACAGACGGGTTAGTTGAGAGGTTTAACAAAACCCTAAAGCATATGATAAAAAAGGTGGTAGAAAGGGATGGCCGGGATTGGGACTGTCTATTACCCTACCTCATGTTCTCTATCCGGGAGGTGCCCCAAGCATCTACAGGGTTTTCCCCGTTTGAGTTAGTCTATGGCCAAAATCCAAGGGGTTTGTTAGATATTGCCAAAGAAACTTGGGAGACCGAGGCCACCCCATATAAAAGTGTTATTGAACATGTGGCTAAGATGCAGGACCGAATAGCGACAGTGATGCCTATAGTTAAAACGCATCTCCAAAGAGCACAGGAGGCCCAGAGCAGAATTTATAACAGATCTGCCAGGTTTAATCCTGGGGACAGGGTCCTGGTTTTACTGCCCACAGTAGAAAGTAAGTTTTTAGCCAAGTGGCAGGGTCCCTATGAGGATGTAGAAAAGATGAGTGAGGTGAACTACAAGGTCCATCAACCAGGCAGGAGAAAACCCTTCCAGGTTTACCACGTAAACCTGATCAAGCCGTGGAAAGATCGGGAGTCTTTGGGGGCGACCCAGGCAGGGGTCAAAGAAGTGGGGCAACCAGTTCCCCCAGTAACAATAGGAGAGGCACTGCCAGTGCCCCAGAAGCAGGAGGTGAGGGAGTTCCTGCAGGAAAACAGACGCAGGTTTTCGTACCTACCTTGCCGTACCCACCTCATAAAACACCATATTAAAACTGAACCTGAAGCCATACAGGATACCAGAAGCACGTAGAGAGGCGGTATCCTCTGAGGTCAGGCGCATGCTTGAATTAGGTGTGATTGAGGAATCTGCTAGTGAATGGTCAAGCCCCATTGTGCTAATCCCAAAGCCCAATGGGACGTGGAGGTTCTGTAATGACTTCAGGAGATTAAATGAGGTCTCAAAGTTTGATGCGTACCCCATGCCCCGAGTGGATGAACTGGTTGAGAGGCTTGGGAAGGCAAGGTACATCACAACACTTGACCTTACAAAGGGCTATTGGCAGATACTGTTAACTGAGGAGGCTAAAGAGAAGACTGCCTTTTCCACTCCAGAGGGCCTGTTCCAATATGTTGTGATGCCATTCGGGTTACATGGGGCCCCTGCTACCTTTCAGAGGCTGATGGATCTGATTTTGAGACCACATCGTGATTATGCCACTGCTTACCTGGACGATGTGGTCATTTTTTCGTGGAAAAGTCACCTCTGTAAGGTACAGGGCGTGTTAGACTCCATTAGTGATGCTGGCCTAACCATAAACCCTGAAAAATGCGCAGTGGGTCTGGAGGAAGCAAGATTCCTGGGTTATATTATTGGTAGGGGGCTGGTTAAACCCCAGATCAATAAGATTGAGGCGATACAGTACTGGCCTAGACCATTAACAAAGAAACAAGTGAGGGCTTTCCTTGGCATAACCGGGTACTACCGTCGGTTCGTGCCCAACGTTGCCTCAATGGCAACACCATTGACCGACTTAACAAAGGGGGGTAAGTCAGTGATGGTGAAGTGGAACCCCGAGGCAGAGAAGGCATTTCAGAGTCTTAAGTCTGCCCTGTGTGACCAGCCAGTGCTCGTTTCCCCAGATTTTAGGAAACCGTTTCTGGTTCAGACAGACGTGTCTGCTACAGGTTTGGGAGCAGTTTTGTCACAAGTGGTTAATGGGGAAGAACACCCAGTGCTGTACCTGAGTAGGAAACTGACCCCAGCAGAGGAAAATTATGCCATAGTGGAAAGGGAGTGTCTCGCCATCAAGTGGGCATTGGAGTCCCTGAGATATTATCTGCTGGGCAGGGAATTCGTGTTGGTGACAGACCATGCTCCTCTGGCATGGATGAAACAGAATAAGGAGAGAAATGCAAGAGTGACCAGATGGTTTCTCTCCTTGCAAAATTTTGGATTTACAGTGGAGCATAGACCGGGGAAATTACATGGGAATGCGGATGCATTGTCCAGGGTGTACTGTATGGTCTCTGGTCTGGAGTCGATGGGGGGGGGGATATGTGGTAAAGTGTATGGGAGAGTGGTTGATGGGATATATATCTCACCTGGTTTCCTCAGCCAGGCACGGTAGCAAACCCAGGAGCCCTCAGGTGAGGCTTCCTAAGCTCATTACTGGGGAGGAAGCCTTAAAAGAGGGCTGTTAGGTTTGAAGGGGGGAGGAGAAACTGAGTGAAGGAGCAGCTACGGCCAGCGCTGCAGCCCACCAGGTATGAAGCTTTATTTATGGAAAACCTGTTACTTTGCTTTGTGCCAGACCTTAGGCTTGTAGAGAGGTATCCGTATGTTTAGTTAGAGCCGGACAGGCTTAGAGTTTGTTTTGTTTACAAGGTGCTCTGTGCCTACAGCATCTAAATAAACACGCTTTACGTTTGAAACCTGTGTGAATACAGTCATTGCCGCCCCATGCGTGAGCTGTTCCCTACAATATAGGGAACATATATATATATATATATATATGTATATATAATCTTAATGCCTTGTGGTAAACAATAGAGTGTCTAGGTCTCAATCATCCCGAGGGATCTTCTGCTTTATTAACTATAGTAACTTCATTAGCATAAGTAGGACTTTGTTAAAATTGCCATATGGAATCAGCTGTGTATGATGTTGAGTGTGGACTGTAAACAAAATATCTCAACTGCCTGCAACGGTGACCCCCAGATGTGCAGATAAACAATATGAAAGAAAATCCAGTTCTCGACAGTGCTACACTTCATTGTCAAATACCACATTGCACCTAAATGTTTTTTTTTAAATGTTATTCAATACTATCTATTTAACATGTTAGAACACAAAATAAAATTAGTATATGCTCTCTCTCTCTCTCTCTCTCTCTCTCTCTCTCACATTTTTGTTTTAACTCTATTTCAAAACAAATTGCATCAAAACCAAATCACTTTTCTACCTTGTGACCTTTCTTTGCAATGCAATCTAATGCACAAAATCACCACCTTCTTCACGATAACGGGCCATGTGTCGCGAACAAGCGTCTAAGCACTTCCGCTTATGCTCCTCTGTCAGCTGCTTAGGCACCCACCTGGCACACACTTTACTGAACTTAAGGCTGTCATGAATCAGGGCATACGCAGATCCAACACTCACATCCAGCTTTCCCGCAATCTCTTCAACTGTTGTTCTTCTGTCTTCGCAAATCAGTTCCAGGGTTCTTTCTTCATTCCTAGTGGTCAGGGCTGTAGCTGGATGTCCGGAGCGCTCTGTATCCGTCATACCAGTACGGCCATTTACGAACTTTTCAATCCACTCGTAGACGACTCTACAAGAGAGAACTTTATCGCTATTCTGAGCACTCATGCAAAGATGAATCTGTGCTCCCGGCACACCTTCTGTTCCTCTTTGGTGCAATTTTAAGTTTCGAGGCCACCTTCACCCCAGGGTGAAAACTCTTATACAAAACTGCAAGGGCAGCCGGCTTGCCAGACAACTAGTCACATGACACGCTGACACGACCAATTACTACTCCTCCCGCCTTCACCGTTTCCGACTGAAATATAAAAGCGCTGAAGCTTTTTGAACTTCCCTTGTTGTTGTGTGTGTATATACTTGTGTGTGTGTGTGTATATATATATATATATATATATAGATAGATAGATAGATAGATATATGTTTGCGTGGTCATGATGAATAACGATAGCATGTGTTGTGTGGTGCAACATGTCTGATGAGCTGATCTTCTCTTTGGTAATCTCTTGTTCTGCAGGTCAAGGACAAGTTTGCAGAGTGCCCGTGGTTCACCATCACGATCGTCTGTGACTAACCGCCCCCAAAACACATGGCGGACACAAGGAGGCAATGGGAGGAATCATGACATACTAATGGAGATACAGCTGACCAAGGTTAGAATTGTCATCTCTGTACAATTATGTACAAGTCTGTGACTTACATTTCTCATATAATGTTACCTTTCATTTTAGTGCGTGGACGGAACACATGCATTAATAATACGTTAACTCATTCTAACCGCATACACTTAAACAACGCACCCCTGACACTCATACCATGTTTTGACATGTACACTTATCAAATGTAACACACACACCCACACACACACACTATACAACCGTATTGTAACACACTCACTCTTTAATACCATACACTTACGTGTATGATCAAACACTCACTCCAACACCATACACTTAAACATGCATACAAATAAATATTCAGGCTTCACTTTATCCGGATGATAATGTGTCGGTATACATGCATATAGGTGGGAGACAAAAGCACAAAGCTGAGGTTGCTGTGTGGCAGCACTGTGGGTTTTGGACACCCATTCCCTGGGTGGATCCGTAGGTGTGTGGTTGACAGGAAACACTGGAGGATTTTACATACACCATACATTGAAACATAAATATATTTAAACAAAACCCAAATCCATAGACTTACACACACACTCTCTCTTTCTCCCATGGTCCATGCTGTTCACAGAGTTCTACCTCTCTGTCTTTCCCTTCTTCTTGCCCTGTTTTCACTGCAGCCCGCACTCCATTTTGCTACCACGATTAGCGCCTTGGTTACCGGTTGCTTTAGTGCACCCCTGAGTGTGAGAGGGAAAAGAAACTGCATCTTTAAAAATGTTGGCTATACTTATCTACTAGATAATAAAGCCTGTGTTACCCAGGACAGAGTAGACGCAATAATTCTCCCTCTAACTGGTCCAACGTTAAGGGTGCACAAGGTCTGTTACTATGACAGACCATGCTCCCTAATCACTATGCGCCAACAATTGATACCGCGACATGACGTCATATTCCAGCGCTCTGCGTCAATTGCCAGCACATAGTGCTTAGGGAGCACCAAGTCTGGAGTGACAGACCTCGCATTCCCACAACAAGACAGAAGACAGAAGAGGTAAGATAAAGAGGAGGAAGGTAAGAGATCGGGAGATAGGGGATAGTGAGAAAGGTGTGGTAGATGATGGAAAGAAAGTCAAGTGTGAGCCAATATACCGTATTTGCTCGATTATAAGACGACCCTGATTATAAGACGACCCCCCAAAATCTGAATATTAACTTAGGAAAAAAAGAAAAAGCCTGAATATAAGACGACCCTAAAGGAAAAAAGTTTTACCAGTAAATGTTAATTCATGTAAACTATTTTTTTTAATAAAAGCTATGATTGAGAAAAATATTTTTTTTGTTTTTATTTCTTGTATTTTCCAACCTGTCCCCCAGTTACGCACATCTGCCCCCAGGCTTGCCACTCCAATATGGCACTGTGGCCCATGATATGCCTTTTAACCCTCTATATGCCACTGTGCCCCATGGTATGCCTTTTGACCCCCTATGTGCCACTCTGCCTCCAGAAATGCCTTATACCCCTATATGCCACTCTGCCTCCAGAAATGCCTTATACCCCTATATCCCATTCTGGCATTTAGGGGGTTAAAATGCATATTATGGGGCAGAGTGGCATATAGGGAGGTATAAGGCATTTCAGGAGGCAGAGTGGCATTAAGGGAGTTAAAAGGCATTGTATAGAGCACTCTGCCTCCAGAAATGCCTTATACCCCTATATGCCACTCTGGCATTTAGGGGGTTAAAATGCATATTATGGGGCAGAGTGGCATATAGGTGTATAAGGCATTTCAGGAGGCAGAGTGCTCTATTAAATGCCCCCTTAACGCCACTCCAGAAATGCCCTATGTCCCCATTTAACACACACACACACACACACACACACACACACACACACACACACACACACACACACACACACACACACACACACACACACACACACACACACACACACACACACACACACACACACACACACACACACACACACACACACACACACACACACACCCTATACCCCCATTTAACTAACACACACACACTCTCCCCTCCCCTCCCCTCTCAGCCCTCTCTTACCGGTGCTTCCAGCCGGGGCAGCGGGTTGACGTCGCCTTCTGCTGCAGCCGGAAGGAGGTGGAGTTGGCAGCGGGGGTTTGTATCCGTCCGTCACGTATACTTTCCCCGGCTGTCAGAGATCAGAGTTCCCCGCACCGGTGCGGGGAACTCTGATCTCTGACAGTCGGGGAAGGTTTGCGCGACGGACGCAGACAACCCCCGCTGCTAGCCACACCTCCTTCCGGCTGCAGCGGACGTTGTCTACGCGGATCGCGTAGACGTCAACCCGCTGCCCCGGCAATACAGCAGGAAGCACCGGTAAGTGTGTGTATGATGGGGGGTGGGGGGGTGAGACAGGAGGATCCAGGTCCCCTGCAGCGGTGCGGGGGATCTGGATCTTAGTCTCCTAATCAGACTCTATTTGAGGTCTGATTAGAAGACGACCCCGATTAGAAGACGAGGGGTATTTTTCAGAGCATTTGCTCTGAAAAAAACCTCGTCTTATAATCGAGCAAATACGGTATATGTGTGTATGGGCAGACATGTATACGGGCATTACATATGTGTATTTATGACCAGGCGTGTGTAAGGGCAGTGTATTAGTGTGTATGGACAGGTGTGTGTAAGATCAGTGTATGTATATGTGTGTGTATTATCAGGCATGTGTAAGGGCACTGTATATGGGTAGTACATGTGTGTGTGTATGGGCAGGCATGAAAGGGTGAAATTTTATTCTGCCCTAGGTTACGCCACTGTGTAGAAGCCTTGTCTTCTACAGGTATGTCTGCATGTTGATTCCCTAAACAGTAAGTTGTACCAAATGGATTATTTTTATATCAATGCATTAACTATGGATCATAAAGGACTGTTCTTCATAACTAATATCTACCAACAACTTACATCACCACAAAATATATCAGGATGAAGAAAGAATATACAGTACACTATATTATCTAAAATCTTCAACTTATCGTAACCATGTAAATTGTTGCGAGAACACTAAGTCTTACGTCAATAAAATGTATTTAAACTTTCGCAGGTGAGCTTTCAGCATGAGTCTTATCCAGCACCCTTTGGAGCAAAAACAGAGATGGTCCATGTAGGGGAACCGGATGAAGTCCCTCTTGCCCGTCAGGTGTTTATAGTTCAGGAGCTGGAGATTAGAGACCGTCTGGCTACATCACACATCAACAAGTTCTTGTACTTGTACACCAGTGAAAAGATGCCACGCAGAGCTCACTCCAACATGGTGAGAAGGGCAGATTGTCATTGACAAGGGTCTTCGACAGATGTGTTTTATTAGTAAGGTAGAGAAGGTGTGTTTGGATAATATAAGACCCAGGTACTAGGAGTAGAATGAGTTAGTCTGTATGAGTAAGGAATCAAGAATGGGGCAGGATGGTAATAACAAGACGTGTAGGAGATTTAGAGACTACTGTAACCATAAATATGGGTGAATAGAAAGAAAGAAACAAAATAAAAGCTAAGTGAGAGGAGTACAAAAGTAATAGACAGGAAGTTGGTAGAGGTATTAGTAGGGAATTGATCAGTCATAGAACTAAGATTAATTTAAATTGTTTTCATTAACTGTTATTAACTATCCCCATTCAATCTGCATACTCTTTTGTAGCTTTCTATTAAAGCGCTTCATGTTTGTCCTGAGGCTGGATTGGGGGGACCCGAATGCTGCCTCCGAATGTCCTTGATGCCTCTAAGACTAAATATTGATCAGGTATGTGACCACTATTTCCTCTTCTTAACATGCACCCTATACATACGTCACATCTTTTATCATTTATGCTTCTACGTCGTCGTTTCTTTCTAATAACTCTCCATTACTTTTATTAACTCTAACTCTATACAGTTTGATAACTTTATCCTCTGCCTCTGTTATATCTCAATTCAGTTCTCAAGGGCATTACACGCAATAATGGGTTTTGATATTTAAGTTTTGTCAATGCAGTCGCAAGCAGAAAGCGAAACCAGAAGCGGATGGACACAATACACAATTTTTGACTCGCTGAAAAGCCATGGTGGAGACGGGCCCCCTAAAAAGGTCCGGGTTTTCTGGTGAGGAGGGAAGTTAGGTAGCTCTTCTGAGCGCCCCTCTCCTCTAAACAAGTATTTCAGTGGTCCCAACCTTTGCAGGAAGGGACCAATAGTGTATATGTGCAGTGCACTCGGGAAGGAAGGGGCCTCATATCCTTCGAGAGTGCGACCCCCGAAAAAAATGAAGAAGGGGACCAGGTGTCCACTGTGGACTTACGGCACTTGGCACTTTTTTATTTAGCCAATAGAATTTTTTTTTTATATATAAGTTAATATGTTTGATTATGGTTCATTGGAGAAATCCTAAAACTGTGTCAGGGCTTTGGTTCTCGATGAGTAAGTTGATAATCCCTGTTTTACCCCTTTTTTCCTTCTTTATACCAATACCTCCAACATTTCTTGTTCATTTTAGGATGCTCTCTTCTTCTTAAAAGATTTCTTCACAAGTCTGGCCTCTGGTATTCAACCTGTTGTTCCCTTGGATTTGGGATCAGATGGTGAGTATATTAGGTAAAGTCATTAAGCACATTGTTAGTTTTTTCTTTTTCTTTTCTCTCAATATGTCCTCTCTGCCTAGCATCTCGCTTGGATGATACAAGCAAACCAAACTCTGAGACTGATACGGGGTTAGAGACCTCTGCAGAGTCCAATGACGAAGAAACCTCATCTCATAGCTCATCCAGCGATCAGCCCATATACTTCCGGTAATTGATGATAAATGTAAGATGGAGCAGTGGAAAATTTGCAGTGAGAGTGGAAAAGATCCGTAGTTCCCGTAAACAGCCAGTGAGGCACCTGCCAGATGCATGTGATCGGTCTATCCAGTATAAAACCAAGGCGATCGACACCATTTAACTTTGCTTTCTGCATGGTGAACACCTTAGTGGGAAAGGGGATCCAATGATTTGCCTAATGTAGACCTCTTGGTAATGCATGCTGATTTCTCTTTTTCTTTCTATATTTACAGAGAATTTCGTTTCACTTCAGAGGTGCCAATATGGTTGGATTACCAAGGAAAACATGTTACCACAGAACAAGTGGTAAATAATGGAGGAAGCAGCAGTTCTCATACTCAGCACCTGTCATACTTTTCATAAATATGTCCAGTGTGTCACAGTATGGCACTGTGGAGGTCCTTATATTGAAAAACACAGCGTGGTTGGTCACATCATCCTGCAATGGTGGCTTGAACAGTGGATGCAGGGTGCAAAATAGTGGCGTTCCCAGCCACAAAACACAACGATGAAGAAAGAAATGTGAGCAATGAATGCACCTCCATACTCCAACTGATGAATCCACAGCAGTCCCATTAATACCGTATTTGCTCGATTATAAGACGAGGTATTTTTCAGAGCAAATGCTCTGAAAAATACCCCTCGTCTTATAATCGGGGTCGTCTTATAATCAGACCTCAAATAGGTCTGACTATGAGACGACTAAGATCCAGATCCCCCGCAGCTGCAGGGGACCTGGATCCTCCTGTCGTCCCCCCCGCCCCACTTACCCGTGCTTCTGAGTCCCCGGTGTGCAGCTGGGGCAGTGTGTAGATGACTACGCGATTCGCCTTCCCCGACTGTCAGAGAGAATTCCCCGCACCGGTGCCGGGAACTCTGATCTCTGACAGCCGGGGAAGGTCTGCGCGATGGACGCAGACAACCCCTGCTGCTAACCGCACCTCCTTCCGGCTGCAGCACAAGTTGTCTACGCGAATCGCCTCCAGAAATGCCTTTTTAACGCTCTATATGCCACTCTGCCTCCTGAAATGCCTTAAACCTCCCTATATGCCACTCTGCCCCATAATATGCCTTTTAACCCCCTTAATGCCAGAGTGGCATATAGGGGTATAAGGCATATCATGGGGCACAGTGGCATATAAGGGGTATAAGGCATTTCTGGGGCAGATGTGCATAACCGGTTTCTGACTATAAGTAAGGATAATTATCTGTCCCAAATGGTACAGGACCCGACCAGAGGGGGCGCCCTACTGGACTTAATATTGACCAACAGACCTGACAGAGTAACTAATGTGCAGGTCAGGGGGCATCTAGGAAATAGTGATCACAATATGATACATTATAACTTGTCCTTCAATAAGGGAACTCTTAGAGGAGCCACAAGAACCATGAACTTTAGGAAGGCAAAGTTTGATCAACTAAGAGAAGCCCTTAACACTGTAAATTGGGAAAATGTCCTCAAAAACAAGAGTACAGACACTCAATGGGAGATTTTTAAGGATATCTTAAATTCTCAATGTGAAAGGTACATACCGTATGGGAATAAAAGAGTCAGGAACAAGAGAAAACCAATGTGGATAAATAAAAATGTAAAGGGGGTAATAAATGGCAAAAAAGGCATTTAAGCTACTAAAACAGGAAGGCAGTGAGGAAGCACTAAAAAGCTATCGGGAAAAAAATAAAATATGTAAAAATCAGATAAAAGCAGCAAAAGTAGAGACAGAAAGACTCATTGCCAAAGAGAGTAAGACAAACCCCAAAATGTTCTTTAACTATATAAATAGTAAAAAGGTTAAAAATGAAAGCGTTGGCCCCTTAAAAAGTAATGAGGGAGAAGTTATAGACGGGGATCAGGAAAAAGCTAATCTATTAAATATATTCTTCTCTGCTGTATTCACAGAGGAAAATGAAATGCCAGGTAATATACAGCAGGATGAGATAACTGCCCCAGTACATGTCGCCTGTCTAACCCAGGAAGAAGTGTAGTGCCGCCTAAAAAAAATCAAAATAGACAAATCACCAGGTCCAGATGGCATTCACCCCCGCGTTCTAAGGGAGTTAAGTAATGTAATAGACAGACCCCTATTTCTAATATTCAAGGACTCTATAGTGACAGGGTCTGTTCCCCAGGACTGGCGCATAGCAAATGTTGTGCCAATATTCAAAAAGGGGACAAAAAGTGACCCGGGGAATTATAGGCCTGTTAGTTTAACTTCTGTTGTGTGTAAACTGTTTGAGGGTTTCCTAAGAGATGCTATTTTGGAGTATCTCAATGAAAATAAGTGTATGACTCCATATCAGCATGGGTTTACAAGGGATCGGTCCTGTCAAACTAACCTGATCAGCTTTTATGAGGAGGTGAGCTCAAGACTGGATCGGGGTGAATCGCTGGATGTCGTATATCTTGATTTTTCCAAAGCATTTGATACGGTGCCACATAAAAGGCTGGTACATAAAATGAGAATGCTTGGGCTGGGGGAGAATGTGTGTATGTGGGTAAGTAACTGGCTCAGTGATAGGAAACAGAGGGTGGTTATTAATGGTACATACTCTGAGTGGGTTACTGTTGCTAGTGGGGTACCACAGGGGTCAGTTTTGGGTCCTATTCTTTTTAATATATTTATTAATGACCTTGTAGAGGGATTGTATAGTAAAATATCAATCTTTGCAGACGATACTAAGCTCTGTAACGTGGTTAACACAATAGAGGACAGTGCACGATTACAAATGGATCTGCATAGGTTGGAGGCTTGGGCTGGGATGTGGCAGATGAGGTTCAACAGAGATAAATGTAAGGTTATGAACATGGGGAAGAAAAATCCAGGCTGGGAATATGTATTAAATGGGAAAACACTGGGGACGACTGACATGGAAAAGGACTTAGGAGTTTTAGTTAACAGTAAATTTACCTGTAGTGACCAGTGTCAGGCAGCTGCTGCTAAGGCAAATAAAATCATGGGGTGCATCAAAAGGGGCATAGATGCCCACGACAAGGAAATAATTCTACCACTGTACAAGTCACTAGTCAGACCACACATGGAATACTGTGTACAGTACTGGGCACCAGTGTACAAGAAAGATATAGTGGAGCTGGAGAGGGTTCAAAGACGGGCAACCAGAGTAATAAGGGGAATGGGAGGACTACAGTACCCAGAAAGATTATCAGAATTAGGGTTATTTAGTTTGGAAAAAAGACGGCTTAGGGGGGATTTAATAACTATGTATAAATATATAAGGGGACAGTACAGAGATCACTCCCAGGACCTATTTATACCCAGGACTGTATCTATAACAAGGGGACATCCTCTACGGTTGGAGGAAAGAAGGTTTCTACACCAGCACAGACGGGGGTTCTTTACAGTAAGAGCGGTGAGATTATGGAACTCTCTGCCAGAGGAAGTGGTTATGGCAAACTCAATAAAAGAGTTCAAAAGGAGCCTGGACGTGTTTCTTGAAAGCAATAATATTACAAGTTATGGATATTAGATTAATAGGGACAGAACGTTGATCCAGGGATTTATTCTGATTGCCATATTTGGAGTCGGGAAGGAATTTTCCCCCTGGTATGGGGCAATTGGCATCTGCTTCATAAGGGTTTTTTTGCCTTCCTCTGGATCAACACAGTAGGGACACAATATGTATATAGGTTGAACTTGATGGACTTTGGTCTTTTTTCAACCTTATGAACTATGTATGTTACTATGTATAACTGGGGGGGCAGGTTGGAAAACAGAAGGAAATAAAACCAAAATATTTTTCTCAATCATAGCTTTTATTAAAAAAAAATAGTTTACATGAATTAACATTTACTGGTAAAACTTTTTTCCTATAGGGTCGTCTTATTAAGGCTTTTTCTTTTTTTCCTAAATTAATATTCCGATTTGGGGGGTCGTCTTATAATCGAGCAAATACGGTATAAAAGTATGAAGTTTATTGAAAAAATAGCAACAACAATGGAGAGAAATCTCGTGTTTCGCCATGAGGCGTAATCATAAACTAATCAAAGATTAAGCATCACAGCAAAACATGTGAGATTTCTCTCCGTTGACGTTATTATTTTTTTTTTCCAATAACCGTCATACTTTTATATTAATTGGACTTCTGTGGATTCGTCGGTTGGAGTATGGAGGTGCATTAATTGCTCACATTTTTTTCTTCTTTGCAAGGTCCTTATATTGCCCATTGTTTGCCAGCTAGCGTCACTCTATGGGAGTGTGAGTGTCCTTTTACTTTAAGTTGGCATCACTATACGGTAGTTTAAGGGTAATGTTACCGCCCTGTGTACCAGCTCTAATCACCACGTGTTATATAAATATGTCAAGTTTGGCAGGTTGGAGGTCCTCGTATTTCCTTTTGTTTGTTGGCTAGCGACACTGTATCAGAGTGTCAAGTAACCCTCATTTGGGCTTCTGACATCACTAAAAGACTGTGTAAGGGTCCTGTGTTACTGCCTACTGTATGTCAGCTGCAATCTCGCTATGGCAGTGTTAGGGTCCAGTTATCAGATGTTCAGTGTTTTATGACCATATGGTTGTGTGCTACATCATTATGGCAGTGTGGGGGTCCTGTTACTGCCCCTGTGTACCAGCTCTTATCACCATGTGGCAGTGTGAGAATCATGCTACTGATCACTGTGTCTCAGCTACTATCTCAGTGTGACAATGTAAAGGTCCTCATATTGCCATCTGCCTGGCCCTCTGTTGCTATACTGTACCAGTGCATGTTACATACATATATATATATATATATATATATATATATATATATATGCATGTTCAATGGCAGATAGACTGTATGAGGAGGAATACTGTTTCTGTGCCCAGTTTTCGAAAACACGTACCCAGCTGAAGTCAATCTGGTTTTTTTCAGGGCACCTTTGCTGGAATATTAATTGGACTGGCCCAGCTGAACTGCTCCGAGCTAAAGCTGAAGAGGCTTTACTGCAGACATGGGTAAGGGATATATATCATGCAAAGTACTACTTTAACATAGTAATTTAGGTTGAAAAAAGGCACAAGTCCATCAAATTCAACCTTGCTGTTGGCCCAGATGAAAGCAGGAAACCCACACTGAAGCTATTTTCAACAGTACGTCAAAAAGGGTAAAAAAGCCGCCTTGACTCAAAATGGCAATCTGATTTCTCACTGGATCAAGAAACTATAGCTGATCATGTCCTTTTATCAAATGATATCCCTGTAAATTCTTCTATGCTATAAAATCATCATAGCTCATATTTAAAAGTATCACATTTTATACCACAATGTCTGTAGGTAGTGAATTGCACATCTTGTACTGTTCTGGCTATAAAGAACCTTTTTCACTGCTTTAAATTCCTTTCTTCAAGTCTGAATGGAAGACTTCTTGTTCTTTATACGGTCCTGTAAATGGACAGGTAATTGTATAGTGTCTGGAGTCGCCATATGTATTTGTAGTATGATATAATATCACCTTTCTTTCTAATGTAAACAAAACAAAAACACATTGTCAAACCACAGATACTCTAATAGTGTGTTTAGTGATGTATTTTATTTGTTTTAAAGGTCAAGATCCAACTCTTGTAACTACATGCAGTGTTGGAAGCATTGCTCTTAATCCCATTGAATGCCATAATTGCTGCCTCATTCATATTTTTCTACTTGGGAACACTTAACTGTCATGTGATGCAAAAACAGGCACTGATAGGTTAATGCCATAGAAATTTACCTGTGTTTTATGTAAATTAACCATTAGATGAATGTATAAAATGTCAGATCTGCTCTGGGTATTTGCTTAACATACTAAAGGGCGCAGGTTTTTTCGCTACGTGGATCAGCACCTAATACATTACCAACCTTACTACACAATGCAATGCAATTCTTTTTTTACACTTGCGTTGCAGGTATTTCATGCTATCATGATCAGCAGAAACATGTAGTAAAATTAGATTTGTATTACTGTAGAAAGATTCAGGCTTTGGATTTGCATTGTTTTATAGATGCGTAGCTGTTTGGCATCATTATATAGAGCCATGTATTTGTGTGTATATTGGAAAACCCGCTACTAATACCCATGTAAGGGGGACCCAGCCTCACTAATGCGTCACAGGCCCCCTAAGTACCCCTCATGGCCAGCTACCCGGGACCTGGCCTTTGTGTGGGACCAGTGTGGGGGGGCCTTGTCTTTAGGTTTGTACTGGGCCTCAAGATTTCTGATGACTGCCCTGCAGGGGCGGAGGGGGGGGGTATGTAGAGGCAAGTGGCCCCCGACCCCCCTCCCTCACTGTAACTAATGCACACTATCTGACGCACAGTTACCTTGCACGGAGCTGCCACTCAACCAACACAGGGCTATGTAATGTTGCATTTTGTAACGCGCTGAGTCAATCCTCCATACAAGAGCCAGTCCTGTTTGGAGAATAAAGACTGGCCTGGAGGGGTAATTGCCTTTGCATCTTAGGCCACCCAAGATGGTAATAAAGTTACAAAACTTGCAAACTCTAAATTACCATTCAAGTTCTAGTAAAGTTTTTTTTTTTATTCCATCCATTGCGAGCAATTTCTTATATGAATGAAATGTATAAAAAAGTTACTTAGTGTGACGTGTTTTGCCAGAGTGTCCATAACAATCGGACAGCAGTGCCGTCCTGCAGTGCGTTATTAACACTGCCAGTGCCTGTACCTGTTGAGAACGGCTCTGGTTTTACCATTTCCATATTTGAATAATCCTTTGTCTTTCACAGGCTATTGGGAGCCGATAAGGTTTTCTCTTATGCCCTTAATGAGTGGCTGACTGACATTCGCAAGAACCAGCTTCCTGGGATCTTGGGAGGAGTGGGTCCCATGCATTCTGTTGTTCAACTCTGTAAGTAAATTCCGGGAGAGGTTTAGTATTATAGAGAGAGGTTTAGCTTTGGGGCAAAATTAAGGGAAAAATGTAATGCTTTGGCAATTTTGAAATGCTACCTGTAAGATATTCTTAAACACCTTATAGTGCATGCTGTCTATACGCATCACATTGTAACTATTTATTATTATCTTTAATCTTTGTTACGCAACAATTTTTTGTACCCCCAATTTATCCTGTTCAGGCCAGCTAATTTCCTTAACGTCTTCCCTTGGAAAGTGTCCCCGACTGCTTTCCCTCAACTTCAGAATGCTTTACGGATTCATTTTGGGCATAATTCTTTGGAGGGGTAGTGCCCACTCTTGCATCGCCTATGTACTGAGATTTTCTCTTGTGCAGTTATGCGAGAGCTGCCACCTCGCTGTCTTACCCTAAGGTGATATTGATAAGGTGTTTACTGTGTTAGAAGCTCTAGCTGTACTATATGCTAGAACTATATGCTGGAACAATTCACAAAAGGTACAGAAAGCACGTAGCAATAGAGGGCTTTTCTAAATAAGAAATGGAGAAAAATTCCACTTGAAATTTACTGGCTATTTTTTACTGGATATGCTGTGGTTAACGACAGATGTAATATCAATGCTGCAGTGTATAAGTGAGTAACAAAAATAACACACAGCAGCATTAGCGTGCGTTTCCTTTTAAATGTAAGCAGCTATATAAGTGGAATATTTGTGTTTTCTTAGTTCATGGTGTGCGTGACCTTTTCTGGCTCCCCATTGAGCAATATCGCAAGGATGGACGGATTATTCGTGGCCTGCAGAGGGGAGCAGCATCCTTTGGTACCTCAACTGCATCTGCAGCCCTGGAACTCAGCAACCGACTGGTGCAAGCTATACAGGTAATCAAAATGCTCTCACTTATGATTACAGCATAGAATGTAACCCTACCAAGGGGTTTTAGTACCCTTGAGACCGTAGGGTTTTTTTGCTATGTGTTGGTTTAATCAGGATTCCCCTTTTCTACACAGTAGGTGCCACTGCCGAACAATTACCCAATTTATGTTTGGCAACACCCCGATTCCAGTAATACCATACATCGTTTTTTATGTTCTAGAGGGCCACATCCATCCCTTACATGTCACCCTATAGTGTGCTATACTATCATAGTATCACAATATGATGCATTATAACTTGTCCTTCAATAAGGGAACTCTTAGAGGAGCCACAAGAACTATGCACTTTAGGAGGGCAAAGTTTGATCAACTAAGAGAAGCCCTTAACACTGTAAATTGGGAAAATGTCCTCAAAAACAAGAGTACAGACGCTCAATGGGAGATTTTTAAGAATATCTTAAATTCTCACTGTGAAAGGTACATACCGTATGGGAATAAAAGAGTCAGGAACAAGAGAAAACCAATGTGGATAAATAAAAATGTAAAGGGGGCAATAAATGGCAAAAAAAGGCATTTAAGCTACTAAAACAGGAAGGCAGTGAGGAAGCACTAAAAAGCTATCGGGAAAAAAATAAAATATGTAAAAATCAGATAAAAGCAGCAAAATTGGAGACAGAAAGACTCATTGCCAAAGAGAGTAAAACAAACCCCAAAATGTTCTTTAACTATATAAATAGTAAAAAGGTTAACAATGAAAGCGTTGGCCCCTTAAAAAGTAATCAGGGAGAAGTTATAGACGGGGATCAGGAAAAAGCTAATCTATTAAATATATTCTTCTCTGCTGTATTCACAGAGGAAAATGAAATGCCAGGTAATATACAGCAGGATGAGATAAATGCCCCAGTACATGTCGCCTGTCTAACCCAGGAAGAAGTGCAGTGCCGCCTAAAAAAAATCAAAATAGACAAATCACCAGGTCCAGATGGCATTCACCCCCGCGTTCTAAGGGAGTTAAGTAATGTAATAGACAGACCCCTATTTCTAATATTCAAGGACTCTATAGTGACAGGGTCTGTTCCCCAGGACTGGCGCATAGCAAATGTTGTGCCAATATTCAAAAAGGGGACAAAAAGTGACCCGGGGAATTATAGGCCTGTTAGTTTAACTTCTGTTGTGTGTAAACTGTTTGAGGGTTTCCTAAGAGATGCTATTTTGGAGTATCTCAATGAAAATAAGTGTATGACTCCATATCAGCATGGGTTTACAAGGGATCGGTCCTGTCAAACTAACCTGATCAGCTTTTATGAGGAGGTGAGCTCAAGACTGGATCGGGGTGAATCGCTGGATGTCGTATATCTTGATTTTTCCAAAGCATTTGATACGGTGCCACATAAAAGGCTCGTACATAAAATGAGAATGCTTGGGCTGGGGGAGAATGTGTGTATGTGGGTAAGTAACTGGCTCAGTGATAGGAAACAGAGGGTGGTTATTAATGGTACATACTCTGAGTGGGTGACTGTTGCTAGTGGGGTACCACAGGGGTCAGTTTTGGGTCCTATTCTTTTTTAATATATTTATTAATGACCTTGTAGAGGGATTGTATAGTAAAATATCAATCTTTGCAGACGATACTAAGCTCTGTAACGTGGTTAACACAATAGAGGACAGCGCACGATTACAAATGGATCTGCATAGGTTGGAGGCTTGGGCTGGGATGTGGCAGATGAGGTTCAACACAGATAAATGTAAGGTTATGCACATGGGGAAGAAAAATCCAGGCTGGGAATATGTATTAAATGGGAAAACACTGGGGACGACTGACATGGAAAAGGACTTAGGAGTTTTAGTTAACAGTAAATTTACCTGTAGCGACCAGTGTCAGGCAGCTGCTGCTAAGGCAAATAAAATCATGGGGTGCATCAAAAGGGGCATAGATGCCCACGACAAGGAAATAATTCTACCCCTGTACAAGTCACTAGTCAGACCACACATGGAATACTGTGTACAGTACTGGGCACCAGTGTACAAGAAAGATATAGTGGAGCTGGAGAGGGTTCAAAGACGGGCAACCAGAGTAATAAGGGGAATGGGAGGACTACAGTACCCAGAAAGATTATCAGAATTGGGGTTATTTAGTTTGGAAAAAAGACGGCTTAGGGGGGACTTAATAACTATGTATAAATATATAAGGGGACAGTACAGAGATCACTCCCAGGACCTATTTATACCCAGGACTGTATCTATAACAAGGGGACATCCTCTACGGCTGGAGGAAAGAAGGTTTCTACACCAGCACAGACGGGGGTTCTTTACAGTAAGAGCGGTGAGATTATGGAACTCTCTGCCAGAGGAAGTGGTGATGGTAAACTCAATAAAAGAGATCAAAAGGCGCCTGGACGTGTTTCTTGAAAGCAATAATATTACAAGTTATCGATATTAGATTAATAGGGACAGAACGTTGATCCAGGGATTTATTCTGATTGCCATATTTGGAGTCGGGAAGGAATTTTCCCCCTGGTATGGGGCAATTGGCATCTGCTTCATAAGGGTTTTTTGCCTTCCTCTGGATCAACACAGTAGGGACACAATATGTATATAGGTTGAACTTGATGGACTTTGGTCTTTTTTCAACCTTATGAACTATGTTACTATGTTACTATCATTCTACTGGCTTAAGGGGTTTCAGGATAGTGAAGGGTTTTGCTGTGGCAATGTAATTCTCAGTGTAATATGAAATTGCATTATATGGTATTCATGCCAGTGCTGTCACAGAGATATCGGAGAGCCTACTATATAGTTTTATTTATTTTTTTTGGAAGAAAGATCTCTTGTACTGATCACACTTTGATTAGCACTGTGATTAGCACTGTGATTAGCTACCTAACCTTGCATTGCTGATTACAATGTATATGATCAGCCAAATCTGGGGTGCAAACAGAGATCCCTGTTGGGTCTCTCCTCTCTTTCATAGACCTTCTGGTAGGTGTCAGCATTGCCAGTACATGCAATCACTCAGGAAGCCAGAGATGTCCCTGGTTGTATGAAAGAGGCTGGATGTACCGGTGCGTCCTAAGAGACATCTTGCCTCATCTTCTATGAATGTGCCAGTACGTCCTTAGGGTAGCTAAGGGGGTAACATGTAATGCAGACTAGGTAAATGAGTCAGGTACACTTATAGAGACTGCAATTGATAATGTTAGGACATTATGTTGATGCTTATGAGCATCCAAGGGAATTCACTATCCCTCGTGTTGTTCTGCTTCCAGGCTACAGCAGAGACAGTGTATGACATCCTATCTCCAACACCGCCAGTAGCCCGGGGCTCATTTGATGCCAGACAGTCCCGTAAGCTCAGAAGAGGCCATCAACCAGCAGATCTACGAGAAGGTGTAGCCAAGGCATATGATACTGTGAGAGAGGTGAGTACATATTGAAATTGTTGGCACATTATATACGCATTTATTTGCACTACTACTTTTTTCACTGTTAGAGTGTTTGTGGAAATTGTAAAATTATATGTTGTCATCAATGTCATGGCAGCAACAATAATTTGTGCCTCTACAGGGTGTTATCGACACAGCTCAGACCATCCGTGATGTAGCATCCCGTGGCCATGAACAGAAGGGCTTGACTGGGGCAGTAGGAGGAGTGCTGAGACAGATCCCACCTACTGTAGTGAAGCCATTCATAGTGGCCACAGAAGCCACTTCAAACCTTCTTGGAGGAATGAGGAACCAGATCCGACCTGATGCTCACAAAGAGGACTCTCAAAAGTGGAGATCCGATGAGGGACAGGACTGAATAATAGCAACTTTCTTTATGAAGTGCCAAAGGAGTTTTAATCTGTGAAGATGATTGGGGTATGCTGGATCTGTGCTTCAAGTTTGGACAAATAATGTCATTGCAAAACTATCACAGACCAGTCATAACTACCTTGTTTTTCTCCATTAAACAGCCACTTAATTTTTTCCCATAAAATTCTCTCCATGTTCGTTTTTTCCAGAAGACTACTTTCTAAAAATTTCCCTGTGAATATACTTATTGGTCACAAAGATAGTAACCCTTCCAGATGTTTAATTTCGCCATATGTCTATATGTAATTATTCTATAAAACTGATAACCCATGCAGTGACTGAATCTCATGGCTGGGCTAAGCTATTTCAGTGTAATCACAAGGCAATATGGCACTTTTTTGGCCTTGTGTAATGACATTTTCTACCAAGCAGAAAGGGAATCGGAGCACAGAAGTGACTGTTCTTTCACTGCAAGTGTCTCAAGCACAGCTATACATGGCCTCGCTCCTTTCCTTTATAAGTTTTATATCCCTTTTCCCACTTTTAAATGCTTATATTTCAACTCTGAGGCCAAATAAGTATAAATATATAAATATGTATAAATAAAAACAATGTAAAGATTTTCCAGTGTGATATGCTCCTGTTGTACGAAACATAGAGAAGAATGTAACATGAAGAATTTCACCAGAACATAGATATAAATTTTATTTCACAGAATGTGGGATAATGGGGTATCTAAACTGTGTTAAACCAATAGTTTCTCACACACATTAAGGTATAGTAAGCCCACATTGTGATTTTGTTCAAACTTTTCTCAGTACTTTGATATGAAAGGAGTTAATTATCATATTCCAGCAAAATAATGTGACACAGCATGAGGCTATTAGCGTGGCATCAGTCCTGGTTTGTATGAATGTCGTGCAACAATGCACTGCGTTACAACCCAGCTGTTAGAAGAGATCACTGGTCTGTTATTACATTGTCATTATATTGATCACCCGATGCCTGTAACAGTCTGGAACTCTGTGATGTTGAGTATATATCATGAAACTTAAAGTGCAAGTTTACGTAATTCACGGTAATATGACCAACGTGATCCAAGGTGAAGATGACGGTAACTATGGCTGTCACTTGTAATATAGAATAACAAAGCTAAAGGGGACCTATTTGTGTGCTTCAATAATGGATATGACCCTACTATTTAATAACCATGTTGAAGCTGGGCTGTCCTGCCTTCCCACCCACAGCATAATGATACAGTGATATAGACTGAACGAAACAAGACGTTTGATACTCCCACTGAGTAAGACGGAGATGGTCTCTACTGGCCATGGTTGATCCAGATAAATGTGAATTGGTAATCGTAAACATAGGCTTGTGGTTTGTTTACCATATTTACATTTTGCTGAACTGGTTAATGCCGTTTCATGCTCAACTCTCCCTGTTGAAGATTAAGACTATAGTTGGTCTTGGGCACTCCCTTTTTGCTGTTATTTTCATGTTACTCTTAAAGAATAATTTTGTTATTAGCTCAGTAAAAACACAGACAACTCAAGTAAGACTCAGATCGGTGCATACAACATGCCGCACAAGCTGTATAGCCCCCGTTGCCAGTGTTTTACACATTGTGATCATGTGATACTTTGCGTTCATGCTTTAACCGAACTTAAAATTGATTCTTTTGAAGCAACAAAGTACTGCATTAACAATTTACTGCAACCCCTCATGATGGGTGCTTTATGTTGTTTTGTATTGTAGTGAACCAACCAAGGCTTCCGATATCCAGCCAATATAGATGTGCCTGAGGTTAATTTGTGAATTATGTTTTGTTTTTGTGTTTTACACTGAGCTTCACAATTCTTTATTTTTTGAGTAACCCTTTTCCCTGAATCAGATGATTGGTAGCCAGGTCAATTGTGTCCATGCTGCTAATTGATTAGCACCATCTCTGTAAGTCTTTACACCTTTCCTATATGAGGGACCTCAGCATAGCTTCTTTTTGTCACAGGTTTCTGTCGCCCCCCCACACAGGTGTATCACGGACCTCTGCCGATGTCTCTTGTGTTGTTAAAAGGTCTTTTTCTGCTGTCTTTGCAATGGTATCATTTATTTCCCTTTCTGTTGATGCACTCTTACATGATAGGCTTTTCCTTATTTTCTCTATTGCTTTTTCTTCTGGCTCTTTGGGCACAATTTCCCTGCTTTCCTCCAATTTCTGCATTGTGTCCCGAATGGTCTGAATGAGATTTGTGAGCCCAAGCAGGTAGCCATCCTCATGGTTCCCAGCCTCCCAAGCCACATCATGTCTCAGGGTAAGGTGAGCAGGTGCTGGAGATGTTTTGCCAAAATCGATCATCCACACGTTTGAGAAGCCTCGACGGTCATGAACAAAAAGGAGGGAGCTGCCAATCACCTGAGGCAGGAAAGCAACAGATTTCACATAACCACCTTTCTAACAAAAGTCTTTGTTTACATATACCCCCCTATTATACACACTTTATAGTAGAAAATGACCAAAACATTTACACTTTCGTTTTATTCCAGTAAACTTTCTCGACATACCAAGAGGCTGCAATATTTGTCAGTTATGTGCAGGTTTAGAGGATCTCCCCAAAGCAGGGTGGGATTGTCTGACTAAATAGCTGAAATACTAACATGTAAATGTCATGAAAGCAGTTATTCTTGTAATCACACTAAGGTTTTTGAAATATTTGTGAAAGAATTTCCTCCTGCCTCATTATTCTCTGGATATTTTGGTATTGTATAATCCATATAATCTTTCCTATTCCCGTATTCTATACCATTAAAAAAAAAGAAAAGCAATATACATGTTAAAATACACAGTTCTTTAGCAGGGGAAGTATGTTGCATGTTAGGGATATATCTACCCAGGAAAAAAGTCAGGAAGTGAAAGTGTATCTTATATTACAGTGCCACGTGGTATATGATACATTTGTATCCCAAGATTGTTTTTTGGGTGGGTTGTTTTTTGGGTTTAACTTGTTTGCCTTAACCATGGCAAAAAGCTTACACTTGTTTTTATTTTTATGTCTAGCAAAATGGTATTGTATAACCTTCAGGAGTCTGTTGTGAGTAGTGGCTCAACATATTGAGTAGAGCAAACTAGTAAAATCATTACACTGCATTGGGGATATCCAAAAGACTAAAGTGCTGCACATAGGCCAACTTGATGGACCATGCATTTCTTCTTGGTTACATTGTTGCAATCTTTATACCTATAGAGATTCCTTTTGGAGCGAGACAAAGATTGCAGATATTCATCTGGTATGAATGTTTTTAGGCAAGCAGCAAATCCATTTGATATTTTTCATTCCACATTTTATTTAGTCTTAATCCGAAGATTTTGTTTGAGACCAACAGAAATGGCTTCAACAATTTTTTTTTTCTTAACAAAAAGGGGAAGCAGCAGAACATGAACTCGGAATTGGAATTACGCGGTTTTCTTTCTTTATTAAAGATTATGTGCTCATGCTGCACGTACATGGCATGAACTACCAAGAGCTGAGGCAGAGGCTGAGACACAGTAAAACATCTTAATTGTAATACTTATAATATTTATCACATATTTTGCCTCTATTTTTTTAACTACAACTTGATTTCTCACTGGCACAAAACACGAAGGTCTTATACTGGCCTGTTGACATCTCTAAACAGCAGCTTTTGTCCCTTCTTACTGACCTCATGTGTGCTGAAGAATACAGATTCCTTAAGAACAGCTTGCATGCCCTTCAGTCTGTTCAAGTAGGCAGCCTGCAATGAACAAACTGTTATTCTGACTTCATTCATCTCAACGTGACAGCAACTTACAGGAGCCATCAGCTTTCCACTTTTATTACCGTATTTCCTTGATTATAAGACAAGGTTTTTGTTTTTGAGCAAATACTCCTCGTCTTTTATTCGGGGTTGTCTTCTAATCAGACCTCAAATAGAGGTCTGACTACAAGACTAACATCCAGATCCCCCGCAGCGCTGCAGGGGATCCTCCTCTCTGGCAGCCTCTGCTGTTGCTGGTGCTTCGTCTGGGGGCTTCTATGACGGAGCACCGGCGTGACATGACCTTCCGGTGCTCTGTCATAGAAGCCCCGGCGGAACTAACAGGCAGCAGAGGTTGTCTATGCACAGCATGCAGACGTCCACCGGCTGCCCCCAATAAACACCAGGGAGTCTGAAGTACGGGGGACAAGTCTGGGGAAGCATTGGTAAGTCGGGGTGGGCATACAGGGGGTTAAAGGGCATTACTATAGGCAGAGTGACATATAGGTGGTTAAAAGGTATTCCTGTAGGCAGAGTGGCATATAGGGGTATAAGGCATAACTGGGGGGCAGTGGCATATAGGGGGGGGTAAAAGGCATTTCTGGGGCAGAGTGATATATATCAGAGAGGCAGAATGGCATATAAGGGACTATAAGGCATATCTGGGGGGCAGATGACCATAACTGGGGGGCAGGTTGGCAAATAAAGAAATAAAAACAAAAAAATCATTTTTCTCAATCATGGTTTATTATTAAATATGAAAAATAGTTTACATGTGAATTAATATTTACTAGTAAAACATTTTTCCTATAGGGTAGTCTTATATTCAGGTTTTTTCTTTTTTTCTAAATTAATATTAAAATTTGGGGGGGTCTCATGATCGAGCAAATACGGTATTTATTGTTTTCTATAGCATCATAATATTTTGCAGCGCTGCATAGAAGCAAGCAATGCAGAGAAATGTGTAATATTTTTTTTACCCGTATTTGCTGAATTATAAGATGACCCCCCCCCCAAATTTGAATATTTATTTAGGAAAAAAGAAAAAGTTTTACAAGTAAATATTAATTCACATATTTTCATTTTTAATAAAAACTATGATTGAGAAAACATGCTCCGGCAGAAGCTGAGGATGTCTGTGCGCAGACATTCGCTGGCTGCTAGAGAGGAGGATCCAGGTCCCCTGCAGCGCTGAGAGGGATCCTCCTCTCTGGCAGCTGGTGAACGTCTGTCTATGCGCCACCTCCGCTTCTGCCCAGTACTTCCATTGGGGCTTCTATGGTGGAGCACTTCACACCGGCGCTGGGTCACGGAAGCCCCAGGGGAAGTGCTGGCAGCAGCAGAGGTTGACATAGAGGAAGATCTAGGTCCCCTGCAGCGCTGCGGGGGATCTGGATCTTAGTCTTATAGTCAGACCTCTAATTGAATACAGTATAAGACGAGGAGTATTTTTCAGAGCATTTGCTTATATTCGAGCAAATACGGTAATAAAAAATCAATGAAATCTAATTCTAAAATGTATACATTTATTTAAAGTGAATAAATTACAAATGTGTACATGGGTGTGTATATCAATATACATCCAAATACTCATGCTATTATCTAGTTTTTGTGTTCTGCAGTGGATAGAAAGATTTGCATTAACATGGAAGCCTTTAGGTCCCATAAAAATGTTATTTACAAAAGCACTTTTAATCATTACATATGACACGCTATGTATGTATTTATCATAACTATTCCATGATGTGATATGTTTGAGCTGTAATAATTTCTCATTAAATATATTCATTACAGATAAGTATTTCAGCAAAAATGTATTTCATTTTTTTCCACCTAACAAGATTGACACTATGCCAGTATGGGATAACTAGCAAAATAATGTATTTGTTCTGTGTTCCCTTAAATCTCTTAAGCTGCGATGGGACGTAAAGATTGTTATACATGGTAAAACCATTAAAAATTATTATATTAGAATTATATTTAGATTTTTACCATATATATAGTGGGGCTGCAGGCTGTGCATGAATTTGGAACTTAATAGTTTTTATCTGTGCGGTAATACAACTCCCTCACCATAATATCAGTCCGACCCTTGGTAAAAGTGATAAATGTCTCCATGATCTTCTCTCTGCTTTTCATTTGCTTGAAGTCTTTCTTCACGGGACCCCCTTCAATCTGTCCGAGACATGGCATTGTCTGTATGAATTTTGTTGCCACAAATTCAGGACACCAAATATGATTTCATAAAGGTTTGCAGCTCCCAGAGATGAGAATTACAAAGGGTGTAAACGCACAGTAACATTTTTTATGCTTAGTTTCAAAAATATTTACTCTACTATGCCGCATTGGAAAACATAGTCATTGAATGGGACCATCACTTGCTTGATAGGACTTTCTGAGGGACAAAGACCAAGTGCCACACTGCCACTATGTACCTTGTAAGAAGCTGATAGAACATCAACAGCATTAAAATGTATTTATCCAAATTTGCTCATAGCCTTTGTTTTCCAACTGTCATTTTTGGAGATAGTGGTTTTAAATTATATAGTCTGTGTGATTTATTTGTTGAAAGAAAGATTGTGGTTTCAGTTGCCTCAGTTCACTATTCATTATGAGGGTAGTAGAAGTATTATTAAACACTCATCTACAGACACCAGACAAGCCAGAAGGCTTGTTTTTTTCCCCTCAGAAATCTCATGGTGCTGCAACAAGGGATTCTGGGTAGGCGCATGCAAATAAGGTCAACAATGATCGCCCTTTGCTTCTATATCCACTTTATACATGTAGATGAGTGTTTAATAATGCTTCTACTACCCCCTTAATTTTAAGTGGAAGGGTGTTCCATCACCTTTACCCACCAAAACTGTTGTTGTTGGTATTTCTTGTACTTCCCCAAACCTCGAGTATTAAGCCAGTATTACCACCTCATACTGGCGAGTTCCATTAAGGACAAAACAGCTGTCCATGAGTTGTGATCTGGCTACTGCACATCTTACCCGAGTTTTCTAAACGCTGTCCTGTACAGCGGGCAATTACTTTCAAGGGTTCCATGTATAAAGTGGATATAGAGGCAAACGGTGATCATTGTTGACCTTATTTGCATGTGCCTACCCAGAATCCCTTGTGGTTATGGTAGCACCATGAGATTTCTGAGGAAAAAACAAGCCTTCTGGCTTGTCTGGTGTCTGTAGACGAGTGATTAATAATACTTCTACTACCCCCTTAATTTTAAGTGGAAGGGTTTTCCATCACCTTTATCCATCATAACTTTTGTTATTGGCTATTCGTTATGAAGGACCAATAATGGCAAGTTTTTCTGATAAGGGCAGAGCATGCCCTATACAATGTGTAATTCAATGGATATGCGTTCGGAAGAAAGCTCGCTGACTTTACACATTACACAGTGCAAGCCAAGCTCTTCTTTCAGCAAAAGGCTCACTGTTGAAAAGTCAATGAGTGGAAACTACAACTCTCCTGCAAACTACCTGGTCAACTCATCCTTTATATCAGAGGGCTGAGTTCCCTTCTACACCAGCCATCAGGGTTAGACTGAATAATTATCATTGTGTAATATTTTCCTACTTTCAGGCCAAGAATTGTATTATTTTGTAAAACACAAGGTCAAATAGTACTGCTTTAAATACAGAGGTTTAAACACATAAGTTAAAAGAACTGACTTTAGTAAGAAGAATTCTAAGTTACTGCATTCATCATACTTTCAGCCTCCCAGGTATTGTGACTCACTGTGGCTCCTTCAATGCGAAAGCCCAACAGAGCTGTCGAGCTTACGGTCTCCCTCCACTGCATGTAACGAGGTTTGGTGATGGCTTTCTGGTCATTCTCTTCAGAAGTGGGGGCTAAGGGATCCACACTGACCATCTTGTTATACATGTCTTTACGTGGGGTAGGCTTCAGCTGGGCTTTTGCAAGTTCTTCTTCTAGATATGTCCTGAAGCATAAGGGTTTTGAGATTTACAAGTTATATAGTAATAAACAGGTACAGTGATATCCTGGCTCAGACTGTCCCTTTTGAAAAAGGCAGTGATTGGTAATCTATGGTGTGTACGGTCTTGACAGAGGAGAATTATCACTGATCCATGGGGCATCAATCTATGAGGAGATACAGGGATGAATCTCACCTGATACCCATTTTGCAATCCATAATGCTAGGACATTCCAGGCCCATGAGGAGGTCCTCCATCTTTATATATGTCTGGCCATCTCTCTCCACCAAGCCATGATAGGTGGGTACATATGGTCTGAGGGCATCCTCCATAAGTGCCACCAGACAGGCATTCTCTATGGGACTGAACTTCTTAAGGATATGGCCTCGCTCACTTGTCTTAAAGTTACCTGTGAGAGAATCCATATTGGTAAATAATCACGGAATACAGGATGCCAAAATTCCCACTACAAACTATAAAATAAATTATACCAAGTTTAAGGTGAGCTATACCTTCACAGGCACAAGTATTCTAATCAAGTCTTCCCTACCATTATATTGAGTACTGAAGCAATGTTCACTTTATTTCCTAAATATGTGAGCCACTATTAATGTCATCTCAAAGCGGATCACTACAGCATAATGATTTTTATAAAAATACCTTACCCTAGAAATTCAAATTGGATAGGAATGCAACATAATCTTGCATAGGATATGTGGCTGGGAGGCTTGGTCGTAACCAAAAATACTAATTATACTCTTTTAATTCCATGTTCATAGCTTCCCTCTCTATGGTCTATCAACAGGAGGCGCAGTCATACCTTCGTGTCCAGCCAGCTGTACCCAGGAATTCTGCCGACGAAGGGACCAATGCACCATTGTAAAGAACGTCTTCCAAGATTTGGTCTACAAAACATATGTATTTTAATGCAGACTATTTCTCATTTATTCATTTATATAGAAACTTCTCTGATATTTCTGAATACTGCTAATAATTCATTTTCCCAGCTTTGGGCCAAAAAAACCACTTATGAAACAGACTATTATAACTATAGTCTGATCACAGTGTACCAATAGGATGTTTCCAGTACGAAGAAAGTCTGTGCCAGACATGAGAGCCACACTCTTTTGTGTGGGGAAAATATTCCATCCCCAGGCTACTGTAGTTAATTAAATTAGATAATGTAAATTGAGGGGGAAGGTGAGAAACATATATGCTAACCAAAGAAAGTGTTATAGGTGAGAGAAAGAAACAAGCAAGTGGATTGTAATGGAATAACCATGAAGGGTTAGGGTAGGGTCACTAAAAGTACTAAACCAGTATTAGGTGGAATTACAGCTGTGTATTTCTAAAATTCATACGCACAATCATTACCTCCCTTGTCCCAAGCACCTGTTTTTTCAGGGACAGTCCATACTTCTGGGAGCTTTGAACATCTTAGTGACCCCACTACAAGCTCATAACATCTCATGTTTATAGTGTATAACAGCTTCATGGCAAAGCATATAATGAAACTCAGTGCTTAATCTATATTAAATGTAAATTATACGGATAAGGCAATGAAAATGGTCCAAAACTAGGGTTCAGCATCTACACGAGCAAACATAGTCCCCATGCATGTTATTTTCATTAACATGACTTAATTATGTAATATGGTTAAACTTTTTCATTTTAGAAAATGATAAACATACCGCTATGCACAGACACATGATGCAGTGTGAGTAAGTAGATAGAAGGTTTTGAGAATATGGGTGAATAACATGGGCTGATTCACGTGAAGAGAGACTGAAAAACGCAACACTCTGGCCCGGAGAAACAGATGGAAAGATGTAGAACATGAACAATGTGTCAATGAGGACTTTGCTCGGAAGGTACCAGGGTCATTCACCATACTGTCTGATGGCAAGCATGACCAGATTGCTATGAAGCAGTGTAGGCCATTGTCTTCTGCCATAGAATTGAAAAAACAACATTTGCTCTTACATTCTTTCAGATCCATTCGGGTTGTATTGTCCCTTTCCATAGGTGTGTATAAACATAAGAAAATGCAGGAGTGTGGTATTTTTAGTATATCAGATATGCCTATTCACCCTCTTTCTCATACCTTCTCAATCCACAGTCACTTCTCCCACCACATTCTTCCACGGGAGGAATGTCTCCTCCACCCTCTCTACACCTTCACTCCCCACTCTATCAGAGCTATCTGGTCCACCCTGTACTAGCTCTTGTTTCTTTTCCTCAGCGGGAATCCCTCTAAATAATAGAGTCTCTATCACATATTAATCTTTCTCCTCCTCACACAGGCATTTCTCCTCTCTTTCAAAAGCAGGTTTCTCTTCCCCCCTCCTATCCTCGGGCAGGGATCTCCCTCCTCTTGCTGTGTTTACATTATTAAAATAGTTTCCAAACTGCCTGTCTCCTAGGGGTCTGTTTGTTCAGCCTTGACTTCCCCTCTTGGCCGCAGACACACACACATATAAAGTACACAGGGATAGGAAGCACAATAAAATACAGCCCCAGTATATACCCCTGACCTGTGTACCACCCCCCATTATTCAGATCACTTAGAGATGAAGACTTAGGACTGTAGGGCACTGGTGGAAAGAATAAAACGCCTGTAATTTTAGTCAGCAACGTGCCTGCTTTGAAACGTGGGTGCTTTGGTCCACACAAAATCCATGGGGCATGAAAGTGACAGCTTTCCCCAATGGAGGCTGTTGATCTCTCAACAGAAGGAGCTATAAGGGTAGCCTACTGACCTGTGCTTGGCACAATGAGAACTGTCTGCCGTTTTGAGGTTAGGCTCTTTCAAAATTAGATGGGTGATAAACTGCTCATCACTAGCACCAAAAGTGTAATAATTTTTTTTTTTTTTAAATACAGTAAACACGCAGATCTTTAAAAAGTCGCTCATTGCTAGTTATGTTTGCTGTCTTACAAGTTATGTAAGAGATCAGTGTCTCCCTGGCAGGCAACACACTGTTTCTGTTATATAAGGCCTATTCTGTGTGATACAGGACATGGGGAGGGGGGGCTTCCCCGGATACACAGGGAGTTCCCTTTCTTCTGCAGCTTGCAATTTAACTCTTAGCTGCCTTGCACACTCATGCTTTGTATATGTGGATCAAGAGGCAAAATGTTCTAAACAGCTAGAAATATATACAAAAATTATATGCTCTCTGCAGATGCACCAAAATGCACATGAAAAAAAAACTTGAGGGGGCAGGAAATGCACAGAGAAGAGATTCTCTACTGGGTCTGGTAGAAGGTGCTCTATCTCTTTGCACAATCTATAAAGACAAGGGGAAACCGCACAACACAGCTTTGTTGTGAGACCACAAAGGTAAAACAGGTTGATTAAAACACTCTAACAAGAGCAATCCTTGAAGAAGAAAGACTACATTATTTTGATGCATTCTAATTCATAAACCCACCACAGTATGGTGTGTGTGGCCCTTAAGCACTTAAACACTGGCCCCATTTGTGGGCAGAAGACAATTGGGGCTTCAATTTTCAAGTCAATTTCTTTAAAACAAGAATTACTTTGCAATGTTATACTGGTGTATAGAGTTCCCTTTTTACATTGCATTATATGGATGATCAGCATTGTATGTAACTAGCCACTCATGTTCAGCCAAGGTCTAACAACAATATAACATATATAACAACTGAATCTCTGTTTCATTAATATTTTGGTTTTCTATCCGGCACAGTTTTGTAGCAGTTATGACGCAGCCATATGAAATATCCAATCTGACGTATGTTGGAGCAGCAAAACAATTTTGTATAATTCTCGGGTTGTGGCTATATATATTTTACATATTACCTAAAGATCATAGGAATTCATCTAGTATATACGTTCTGGATCAATATGATGAACCTACCACTTCAAATATAGCCATACCTTTACACATTTACCACATGTCCTTTGTTTGTGTCTTCTTCATGAAACTCTGAACTTTAAAAATGATGAAATGCTGTCTAATCTGATACTACCCTACTCCACACAGCATTCTCAAATACCCTTCCCTTTACTCCGGCATCTTCTACACCTTTGTTTCATTGTGAAAATGTCTACTTGTCCCTCCTGTACTCGATTATTTCACTCCTCACCTTTCCATTTTCTCTCTCATCCACCCTCCTTCTGTGCCCTCCCCCCAGTCCCCCCCTCCCTGCTGTGATCACCCAGTCCCCCTCCCTGCTGTTATCACCCAGTCATGGCCAAATTCTTAGAACTGTGTCTCTTGCAAACCACAAACTAAAGACGTCACCACAGGCAGGGAAATCCTTCTGTACAATAAGAGGAAAGGAGAGACAGGGAGGCTAGAAGAGGGCAAGAGACTTGGAGGGCACTCAGAGATAAAACCTCAGAAATAAAAGTCAAACGACGTTTGTCACTCAGCAGAAAGTAAGATAGGGAATGGAAATGGGGAAGAAAAAAGTTACAAAAGACGATGAGGTGAAAAAAGCCATCTTGGGTCAGTGGATTTACACTAGAGGGGTGCAGCACCAATATGGTCACTAACTCCTTATTTACTGAGGGTACTTCATACCCCAAAACCTAGTGATTTTTTCGTGTTTTGACGATACAGTTCTTTAGCTATGATTCCCCTTTTTTATTTTTACTGAACTCATACAAATTAAACATAATTTTTTGGACAAATTGGACTTTCTCTTGATACCACTTTAAGATGTATAGCCCAACATTTAGTATGAATCACAAAAATTAAATTTTTTGTACGATTTTCTATTATTGTCACTAAAGTAGCTGAGTTGAGCAATACATCGATTAAAGTGTCTTGAATTTCAAAATACTATATGTAAGGATTACTACAGTATATCTTTGTATCTTTATTAACAATTTTGTACCAGTATGGGGTCATGTATTGTGGTATAATCAAGTGACTGTACATGTATGAGCATGAATGTGTGTATTTATGTTAGTGAGCCTGTGTAATTATGTGTAAATGTGGGGATGTATGTGTAAATATTTGTGCCAGTTTTAGGCTTTTATTGAAGCCTAAATAGCTATTCTGTAAGGTCTATAACAATTAACCAACTACATATATATGATGAATATTCAATGCACCATCATGCAGCACTTACATCAACTCTTAATTCCAAGGCTGTTATTTTTTATCTATCTTCTAACATATGTCTAAAAAACAATGTTTTGCTCCCTTCCCCCACAAACTGATCACATGTGATCCCTCCATGAGATCTGAACTTCTGTGAGTGTGAGGGCAACGACACGAGTGTGACACAGTTACGTTTACCCAGGGTGGTAGGGCAAGTTTATAACAAAATAATAGTTACTTACTAAGGTTAAAAAAAGACTTCAAGTTTTACTTATCCAAGATAACCCTTAATTTCGTCGATAAAGGCCGAGGGGAGAAAATTTCTTCTTGACTTCCTATGCAGTCAAATTGATGCCTTTTTTCTATTCTCAGTACTCTTTCTTGCCAACATATAAGCCAGTTTATTCTGAAAAGCTTCCACAGAGCCCGAGGTGACCACATTCATATGTGCTCGTGTATTTTGTTATTTATTTAGCGCAAACAGATGTGTTTAGTGCTTTATAGTTTACAGTATAATAAGGGGAGGTACAATAAGAGCAGCTGAACAGTAACCACAGTACGATTACATTATGAAAGGAAGCTCCTGACCCAAAGAGCACTTGCCTTACAGTCTAAGTAGGTAGTGTATTCCCAACTGCTTCTTATAGGTAAGCACATTAAATGAGTGATTGTGTAGTTAAAACTCTCTTCCTCTCCCCCTCCAGTTTTGGTTCTAAATGGCTCTTTTGGAACATGTCAATGGAACTATATCTGGCTATGTTATATAGCAAATAAACACAAGTTGCCGTTTTTGTAACTTGCATATGATATCAGACACACTTGCACATTGCTGGTAATAAATAAGTAATCGGTAGAAAGTGTCATCAGTATAACCAGCATGGGCACCAAGCAACTCTAGGTGCCCATGCTGGTGTATGTGTATATAAGAATATTTTCAAAATAATTTCAGAATTATTTCATGTACTAGACTGCAAATTAGCAAAAATTATTCATGCATATACATTTGAATAATTGCTGCAGATTTAACTAGGGATCCACACCTTGTATTGCAGCCCTCGTGTCTAATAAGTGATTAAACAGTACTGCTTGGCATTTTCAAGGCTTTGGATATCCTTTTATATCCTTTTCCATCTTTATAAAGTTCCATTATTTTGTTACGCAGGTCTTTTGACGGTTCTTTTCTGCTTCCCCTGGCTCAGTATAGCCTGCTCAGTGCATCCACATCAGAGATAACAAACTTATTGACTATTTATACACAGACACAATTGCAATTTAAAAAGCCACAGGTGTGGCAAATCTTTAATTGCCATTTTATCCTGTTTGTGTCACCTTGTGTGTCTGTAACAAGGCCAAACATTCAAGAGTATGTAAATGTTTGATCAGGACCATTTGGGTGATATCATTATGATTACGTTTAGTATAGTATAGTAGGTTGAAAAAAGACTTCAGTCCATCAAGTTCAACCTTTCACACATACCCACTTCTAAAGTTGATCCAAAAGAAGGAAAAAAAACCCTACTTGGGGCAATTACCAATTATGCCACAACAGAGAAAAATAATTCCTTCTTGATTCCATAGTGGAATAGTAAACCAGATTACTCCCTGGATCAACTTGCTAATACGACTGTCCTTTTACCAGTTGTAGCCCTTTATGTTATGCTTAACCAGAAAAGCATCCAGACCTTTCTTAAGAATATCCACAGTTAGATAATACAACATCAGTAGGCAGAGAATTCCATATTCTTATTGTTCTTACTGTGAAGAACCCTTTCCCATGCTGATGCTGAAATCTCCTTTCCTCAAGTCTCAACTGATGACCCCGTGTCTTTTGTAGAGACCTCTTGGTGAACAGATCACTAGAGAGCTATTTATACTGACCCTGCATGTATTAATACAATGTGATCAGACCCCATCTTAAATGTCTCTTTTCAAGTGAAAACAAGTCCAGTTTTTTCTAGTCTTTCTTCATAACTAAAATTCTCCATTCCTCTAATTAACTTTGTAGCCCGCCTCTCCGCTTTCTTCAGCTCTATAACATCCTTCTTAAAAACTGGTGCCCAAAATTGCACTGCATATTCAAGGTGAGGCCTCACCATTGCTCTATAAAGAGGTAAAATGATATTTTCATCTCGTGATTTAATACTCCACATTATGCATGCCAATACCTTACTGGCTTTTGCAACTGCTGACTGGCACTGCACTTTGTTGCTAAGTCTATGGTCTACAATTATACCCAAGTCCTTCTCCTTTTCTACTTTTCCAAAAGCAATGCCCTTTAGATCTCACCTGCCACTTATTTGCCCAGCCCACTAGTTTATCCAAATCATTCTGAAGAGAAGCTACATCCTGGTCAGCCTTTATAACCTTACCTAATTTTGTGTCAGCAGCAAACATAGACAAGTGACTTCCAATATCTATTGCAAGATCATTAATTCCAAGATCATTAATAAAAAAGTTAAAGAGAACAGGACCCAAGATAGAGGCACCCCACTTACCACAAGTGTCCACATCGACATCGAGGCATTACAGCAACACCGCAAAATCAATGCCAACATTTCACAATTTCTGCCAGGGTATGCAAACTTTTGAGCACAACTGTATGACATGCTGCCCCAGTGTGTACCTATATCACACCCTGCCCTTCTGTGTACCATGAGTACAATCATCAAACTCCAAACTGAAACATAGTGTTAGACCTTTCTACTCATGTGCTGATATTCCCTAATACTGTGAACAAAGTATCAGTAATCTAGTTGTCCCACTTTATGGGATAAATACAAATGATCCACAAGGGTGACAAAAGAGCTCCCTTCTGTAAGGGTGGCCAAAATAGACAGGAACTTTCCCTTGTTCCCCAAGGTGACAACCCGTTTGTCTTCCTTTTCCACTTAGACCTGGCACATGTCTTTCTCAGTGTGACCAGAGGGTATGCCTCTTTCTACAGTTGTACAATCATTTTCCATGGTCATAAGCTATCTTTATAAATATAGCATAATCCCACTTAATTAAAAACCCCATAAAAGGTAACGCTCTCTGCACACAAGATATTCCAGGCCCAACATACAAGCCATGGGAAGCTGCTTTATTAGGAGGGTACATTTTTAATCATGATGGAACGGAAAATATATAACATTAATGTTATTCCAAAAACAGAAATTAAAACAATAAAAAATAGTAATGGTCATGAAAGAGGGTGTGTTTAACAGGTGAAAAATAGCAAATAGTTTTTACTTTTCTAAAAGTGCAGACCTAAAAAGAGTTTCACCCTTAAATCACACAGTGTACACAGAATACAGGAGGCAGATACCACCCTGCCCTCAATTAGGTGGCACAAAGGTATACGCATTATGCATTTTTTTGTTGAAAAGGTAACAAATAGGGAATCCACCAAACCTACAGCAAAGCTGAACACGCTAGGCTCACAGATTTCACTATTCCTTTAGCAAGGTTCAAGAAGAGCTTGGGACAGTGCCAGAATTAGTGCGGTAAGAGGCCTGGTGCTTAATAGCTAGTAGCCCCCCTCAAAAGGAATAACAGCTGAATTTGAGATATTCCCAACTCAAATTACGGCCTACATTTTGAAATTCTCAATACAATTCTCCTGAAATTTGTTCCCCATACATTACTATTTTCCCCATGTGTATTTGTTAACTCTCCTCCCTAGAAAGGGTGCAGAGGCAGGCTACAATATTAATAAAAGAAATGGAGCACTTTAGTTATGAAAAAAGGGTAACAAATTTAAATCTGTTTAGTTTAGAAAAACATCACCTCAGAGGGGATACGATAGCATTATATAAATATATTCGGGGACAATACAAACCATTGTGTGGAAATCTGTTCATAAACAGGACTATGCATAGGACACGTGGTCACGCGTTCAGATTGGAAGAAAGGAGATTTAGACTAAAGCAGAGGAAAGGGTTTTTTACAGTAAGGACAATAAGGATGTGGAATTCTCTGCCTGCAGACGTCTGTACAGACGTTTAAACAGCAAATGGATAAATACTTGTAAAACCATAATATTCGGGGATATAATCTGTAATTATGGGGAAACAGCTTATTGATCCAAGGAGAAATCTGACTGCCATTTTGGGGTCAAGAAGGAAATTTTTTCCCAGGTTAGTGAAAAATTGGAAAGAGTCAAACTGGGGTTTTTTTGCCTTCTTTTGGATCAACAGCAACAAATTAACAGATATAGGAAAGGCTGAACTTGATGGATGCATGTCTTTTTTCAGCCTATATAACTATGTAAGTATATGTAACTATGTAACTATGTCTCCCAATATATTTTTTTATCAACCCTCTTCTTCACTCGTTTTTTTATTAAACTACAAATCTCTTTTTTTTATTAAACCCCAACATGATTACATGTTCCCCATGTTTTACACCCCACCATTTCATCTCCCTTATGTTTTACACCTCACAGTTACATCTCGCCTATGTTTTACACATCACCATTAAATTTCACTTGTGTCATACTCCCACCTTGTCAGATCCCTTGCCCCCCTACCGCATCCCGGCCTCCAGTAAAATACCTTGCCCCTATCATATGTCCAGTTCCCTATAATATCCCCAGCCTGTTCTCAGATCTCCTGCCCCCTATAATATGCTTTACCCATAGACCTCAGCTAGAATGGCATATTTCAGATTACCTACCCCTTGTCATATGCTGTTACCTAAGGCCTGTATCAAAACCTCAGCCCCAGTAATATTTCCCCCACCTCCTGTAATGTCCACTGCAGTCCCTATAATGCCCCCCTTAGCCCCTGTATTGTCCCCACAATCCCTGTATTGTGCCCCACAGCGCATATAGTTTTAGTTTCTTATATTAATTTATACACCAACATATACATACTCACAAAGTCATATTTTAGTCCAGTTCATATGGAGGAAATTTTAATCTATAGACATATGTGATTCAGATGTTTTTTTTACACTTGCTTATCTTATTTCACACATCAATATATTTCCATGCACACACACACACACACACAGAAACATGCTTCCACACACACACATATACTGACATACTGCCACACTCACTAACATACTGCCTCACACACTAATAAACTGCCTCACACACTAACATACTCCCACACACTAACATACATTTGCACACACACTAACACAAATACACACTAACATTTTTATACACATATGCACTACCATACATACACACACTAAGAAACATACTTCTAGACACCCCTACTTTAGTTGGCTCAGGAAGGGGCAGTAAACCAGCCTATAATAGCTCTCTTCTGGCGGTCCTCGCTGAGTATGAGCACCAGGATATGATGTCATATCTCAGACTCAGTAAGGCAGCAGCCTGCCAGCCTAGAGGTTTGCCTGGCCTGGAGGGGGGGAATTGTGGTGCCGGTGTTGGGGACACCACCGGAGAAAGCACCTGTAGGGCCTGTGAAGGGAGGGCTTTGCACTGGCTGCACCCCCTGATGTTCTGCTCCTGCTAAGGGGGAACCCATTTAATGTAAATCGGTTATTTAATAGATCGGTTATTTTTTTCTGAAGTTTGGACTTAGAGCTCTGTACTTTAAATAAGAAGTAACACATGTAACAAAAACTTCCCTTATGTGTATCATATATAGAAATGTATCTTAACCTTGTTTTCCCAGCGTCTGAAAGATTATTCTACTCCATTATGTTACTGCTAAACTATTGTTAAGTTCCTGATTATTGTTGATTGGCTCAAATAGCCTTTGATTGGTTCAAATAGCCTTTGTAAGGATGGGGAAGGGAGAGAACTTTTAGATTACAGATCACAATTTCATTGTGAACATCTAAACTAAACATTCTACTGATGGACAAAAACACAAACTACTGGTAGATATAATTATAATAAACAAGTTTAGCCTTTCATAATGCATAGTGAAATAGGTCAAGTAAAAAAAAGAACTTTCGAGTATGAAAAAGGCCAATGTTTCTCCTTCCTCATGGGTTTGCATCCCACAGCAGTGTTAAATACACCATAGATTTTGTGTATTTCTCCTCCCCTATTCATATAATCTGTTACAATGCAACCCACATACTGACTGCAAACCAATAATTTTCCCTCTGACAGTATTATCTAGTTCCCACCTGCTGTATTCCTTGCTGGCTTTGTACCTCTTTTCAACTCAGCAGGCGATTAGCATCTTCACCCACTGATAACAATTTCTACCCGCATACACTGTGCATTTTTTAACTGTTTCACAACTGTACAACCCTCTTGTTATTTGCATTACAGCAATAAATGATATTTCTTCCCTTCACATTACCACATCATTACCACCCACCACTGACGCTTTCTCCTCACCTTACGAAGGGTTTTCCGCTTCATCTGAATCTCTTCCTCTTCACTAAAGACCTGGTCACTTTCTGGAGAAGAGTATGCAACTGAAGAGCAGGTGGATGTGCTTGAGATTGAGCGATCTGATGCCCTTTCTGTCTTCTTTTTGGTGTCTTCCCCTGCAAGGGCTTCCATTATGTCATCTTTCCCTATAGACCCACTGTCATTCCTTTCTGAACTGATTTCACATTGTTTTGTAGCGAAATATCCTTGGGTCTCTATGTCCTTTTCTTTCTCAGACCCTAGCTTTGGGAAATCTTCCACTATGGAAGACAAATCTGAAGGCTCCATTTATGGTGCTATTGACGGAAAGCCCTCACTGAATCTCAAAACTGCAATCCCTCTTAGTTCCTAAATGTTCATCCAGAGGTCCTTGTTTTGCTGTTTCATCAGCCTGTCTTCCAAGATCTTTCTTAGCCCCAGTCTTCCTGTGCAAATGACATCTGTAAATAAAATAAATTTTGAAGACAAAAGAAATTACATTTGTAAAGTCATGTCATGGTCTGACACGTTTACATATGTACTATTTTTCTGAGCAGAACATATTAACAAGGAGAGGTGTCAATGTCACAAGTATCTACATGAGTCAAGTTGTAAATGCATACTTCAGACCTTATATGCACTGTAATGCAAATTAAAGCTGCATGTTACCTTTTAATTATGTTTCTTTGCATCCAAATACACAATCATCATCTTTATACATATGGTATGTTTTACCACCTCACTACCTCTTTTGTCTTGCATGAGATGCCTACAACCAAATGTAGCACACAACTCCAGGACATAATCACACAAGACTGACATTTAAAAAAAATTACTGCTTGCTTATATTAATCAAATAAATGTAAGCATGATTTTTTTTATTTCTTTTTCAATTAACATGAACACATAAAACCTTTAAAGTAAAAAAGGTGCTGTTCCACCTAATCTGCTAAAGTTAATTATTTTATAACTAAATGCAGCATTTAAAGCATAAGTCTTAGTATTTCTGAATGTCCAAGCCCTTTCTAGAAATAATTATTTATGTAAAAGATTGTAAAATACCCCATGGGAATTTTTAGGCTATCAACTAACGATTCCAAGTTTAGTGTAATGTGGTACAAGCACTGACATCTGCATGCAAATACATAAGATACATATACTATTTTATATCTGTGCCTTAGTCATAGGGTGATAAGTAATAAGGAGGTGGATGACTGAAACATGTATATATACACACACCATTAGATCTATTTTTTAATTATTACAGTATTATTATTATTATTATTGTTATTGTTATTCATTTATACAATCAACCTTAACAACTTAAAGAATATTATAACCATATTCCCCATGGCAAGAGAAGGGTGAAAACAACCAAGAATGACCCAATGTAAGGGAGGAGACCTTAGAGATGAATGGAGACAGCAAACTGGGGAGGTATGAAGCCAAAGAGAGCTTAAGAAAGGATCACTGAGAAGGAAGTACAAGATAAGTAAGCACAGCTGTTACATGGTGGAAAAAAAAATATGGAAAAAGCAGAAAGAGGGTGTGCATGCATGACAGTCTCAAAAAAGAAAATCTTTTGAGCTGGGTATCCCAGTGCATTTGCTTCTATGCTTATAATGTCAACATTTGCATGTTTTGTTTGTCTTTTACACAGTGCTAAAGAGTGTGTTGGTATTTTGAAGAATAAAAAGCAAATGAGGAAAACAGAGCATAATAGCAAATTATCCAGGAGAATTAATGAAAAAATATTTTTGTGCAGAGAAAAAAAGAATGGAAGTGCTGCTTCTAAGAATCTAAGTCAAACAAGATTGCAACGTTTTACAAAAAAAAACATAGTTTTGAATAACAAACAAAATGTTACTCTGAGAATGTTTGATGCAGCTGGACGCTTAGCGCTAGTGATAGTGTATTTAGTGTGTATGCCAGAGGATTGGATTGACATGCAAAGGATTAACTGCCTTTCCATTCTCCCCCCACCTTGTAGGTTTCTCAGTTCTCTTGTCCAATGCTCATTGGCACACAGCCAGGTTTAAAAGGGAGAGGAGCAGTTCCCACAGACATGAGGGTATTTAAACATCCCAGCAAGCCAGCTAAATCCAAGGCCAGAGGCATAGATAAAATGTCTGGCACATGTAGTGCTGAAGTGGAGGCAGACTACACACCCTGGTACACAGATGGAAGGGAGTAGGGTTATGAAGAGAATGCCACATCCAAGTCTGGAGGGGACAAGGATTCTGAAAATGCCATATACAGACAGGTCACTGCTACATAGTTTGGCACACTATAGTCTTTTGTACTCAGCAAAGGGGTACAGATCACAGCATGAAACATTACAGAGAAGTGCAAGTCTATTTATGAAAGGCATATAATGGAAAGACCACAGGCACTCTTGGCCTGTATAAAGCAAACTAGTTGTGTGCATAAAGTTCTTCTATTGTGAGATGCCATGGAATGTCCATTTTTTAAATTAGGGCATGAGGGGCAACTAAAATGTAACTATGCCCCTGTCCCTGGCATTGGGTCACAGCACTTAAATTAGTTATATGCAGATCCTGCTTTATCAAGACCAGTGGCCCTAGATGATCAATGTAATAAGCTAGCAGAGCTGACCTGTCAGCAACCTAGAACACTTAAAACAGATTCTGCATCTGTGAAGAGGTAAGTGAGAGGAAAGAGAGAACTTTGCACACCTAGTTGGGGCACAGACCAACTCTACAGTTAATGACTACTCCACTTAATCCTTAAAAAAGAACCTCATGAATGGGCAAGTACAGTACATGACCTGGAGCAATCACAGATAAAAAAAAAGCTATATTGAACATTTGAAGAGTAAGCAAATCCATTATTTTGGAAAACTGATGGACAAATCCCAGTTATATTTATGTGTCATAAAAGCTAAAGAACAGAACATAGAAGAACCAGGGCACAAGCAATGTATATGCAGATGTAGATAAATTGAGTTTCTACATCTACAATTCCAACATCAGCTTCTTGGAACTCTGGAGTCAATCGCTGTTGGACGGAAGAAGAATAAACACATGACATACCCATCAACACATCAGGTGGCCCTCCAGCTGGGCTTACAATCCCAAGAAGACACACTTCTGAATACTGGGTACACTAAAGATGCATTATATAAAAAATGTTAAATAATATGTTAAGATATATTATCCCCATGAATGCCGTGCACAACTGTATACCCTGGACCCTACCAGATGCTCCAGCCTCCAGATGTCTCCTTAGCCGCTAATCCACAAACAATACAAATAACTCTAGAACCGTTGTAAACTGCACACAAGTAAAGGTGCCAGGCTCGTTACCCAAAGAGAAGACCCGTTCTGCGTTAGAGCTGACAGGTGCAAAGTGTCCTTTATCACGCCTAAAACGCAATCATTGTGCAAGATAAGCCATGTGGCTATGGAGACATGTAAGGCTAGTGCCAGGCTAAACATCTTCCATGCCAACCTGCTGACACGTTTTGCATCGCTGCACTCACTGAATGAGCCTAACTCCAAAGTTTCAGACAGAGCAGTTAGTGTGAGACACTGCAAGGAGTGGATGCTCACTCATGACTTCCTAGTTGGTGTCCCCCACAGCCCGTCTGCATCCCCTACTTACTTCTGCTCCTCGGTCTTAAAAGCTTTCAACCGCTCTGTTCCCTTGGTGGATTTGTTTCTAACATTAAATCCATGTGATCATATAGAGGCGGGCAGAATAAGAAGGGGAGCGGCGAGAGGGAAGGATCCGCAAAGTAATGAAAGGGTGGACGTCTTGTGCAAAGTGATCTTACTGCGCCCCCTGTTGGTCAGGACTTTATCTCGCCTGCTGCCCTGGAAGGATCGGTAAGGCCATTTCATTGTTTGCTATATTGACTACGTTTCAACCATTGAAATCAGAATATTTTTAATAACCTAAAATATGTTAAACTGTTACATGCAGATAAAATACAATGGGGGCAATTGTATAATTGTATAAGTATACCACAGCAACCAGTGTAATGGTCCAGTCAAGTAAACTAATTGATTCCTATATTATTATGGCGACTTTGGATCAGAATGGTCCTTTATAAATAAACCCAGAGTATCTGGCAACTTTGTCATCATCTGTGCAGACAAAAGTTTTACTTTACTACTGAGGACCTATTGGGGACCTGTCTTATATATATATATATATATACACACAGGCGCTCGGCCAAGTTGACTTCAAGGACACAACATAGAATGATCAATGACGTAAAAAAATGAACACTAAAGTAACAGCAAAAGGCTTGAAGATTTTTTTGGAACTCGATTAAATCTCTGTTCATGAGTATACCGTATGCAAAACAATAAACAGGCATGGAGCCCGTGGCAGGAAACATTGCTGCACACATGAGGTTTGCCCCACACACTCTGCAACACTACTGGGAAAATATTTTGTGGATTGATGAAACTAAGGTTGAATTGGTAAGGAAGAAAATACAGCACTATGTATGGCATAAAAAGGACACCCCATACCAACATGGAAACATCAGCCCAACGGTGAAGTACGGTAGAGGGAGCATCATGATTTAGGGCTGTTCTTGCTACACTGGGGCCTGGACATCATTCTATCATCAAGGGGACAATGAATTCCCAAGTTTATCATCCAGCATAATGTAAGGATGAAGCTCTGTAGAACTTAGATGATGCAGGGTAATGACCCTAAACTTCGAAGTAAATGTATTGCTTACAAAAGAACCTGTTACGTATGCCGTGGAATGATCTCAAGTGAGGTGTTTACGCCAAACATCCTAAGAATATGGCTGAATATAAGCAGTTCTGTAACTGCTTATATTTGCCCCCGTATTTGCTTGATTATAAGACAAGGTTTTTTCTGAGTAAATGCTCTGAAAAATCACCATCGTCTTATATTTGAGGTTGTCTTCTAATCAGACCTCAAATAGGGGACCTGGATCCTTCTCTCCAGCAGCTGGTGGGGGTCTGCAACCAGGGGCGTAACTAGACGCCTCAGGGCCCGGGTGCGAGAATCTGTTAAGGGCCCCTCACCCCCCCCCTCACCCCCCCCCCCCAAAACATGATTTTTACCCAACAATTTTTTTTCAACTAATTCAACAAATTCAATTTACATATTGAATCATATCTGTAAAAAAATCTAAGAAAAAGGGGCGCATGTACAAAGGGCATAATCCAGGGGTGTCCCAAGTTTTTTCTGCAGTGGGCCACTTCATCAGAATTGTATACGTGCGCGGGCCGCACTCATTTTTCACTGTGACAAAAAATATGGCCTTTAATAAAATATGCAGATTAAAATAAAGTAAAATGACACAAAACCTTTACTCTTCCTCTCACCGATTTCTGGGCCTTGAAAGTTTTGCGACTACAAATTCAGGATTCCCTAGATTTATTCTAGGGATGAACTAAAATGAAAATTCTGGACCAAAACATTCAGGGTTCACTTAGCCAAAACTGAAAATGACCCCCACCTTTAAAAATAATAATAAAAACTCACATGTTTAATAAAAGTAGGTAACACACAATTGGACAAAATTAGCAATATGACTTGGCATGATAGGAGTGTGATTGCTAACAGCAATCACACTCCTATCATACCCAGGCAACCAGTAAATGCTGGTACCTAGGCATGATGGGACTGTGCTCGCTGTGATTGCTGTTAGCAATCACACTCCTATCTTGCCAAGTCAGCCAGTACATGCTGGTACAGGGTGGCTGTAAGTGATGTGCAGACCCCATACTGCTGGCAGCATCACTACACAAGGGGGGCAGCTAGCTAGGTTTCAGCATGTACTGGCTGACTTGGCATGATAGGAGTGTGATTGCTAACAGTAGTCACAGTCCATCATGCCTAGGTTCCAGCACTTACACATCCATCCAGTAAATGCTGGAACCTAGGCATGATGGGACTCTGATTGCTATTAGCAATCACACTCCTATCATGCCAAGTCAGCCAATACACGCTGGTACAGGATGGCTGTAAGTGATGTGCAGACCCCATACTGCTGGCAGCATCAATACACAAGGGGGGCTGCTGGCCAGGTTTCAGCATGTACTGGCTGACTTGGCATGATAGGAGTGTGATTGCTAACAGCAATCACAGTCCCATCATGCCTAGGTTCCAGCACTTACACATCCATGCTAACACACACACACACACACACACACACTCATTTATTCATATAATCATTAATTCACAGATTCATTCCCTCAATCACACACACTCATTCAAACACCCTCCCCACCCCCTTACCTGCACTGCATCTCCCTTCGATGCCGCTCACAGACTTCAGCAGGGGGCGCGGCCTCCCTCTGCCTTCTCTGCTAAAGCACAGAGGAAGTAGGATGTCACGTGAACTCCGCTTCCTCTGTGCTGTCCAGAAGACCCTCCCACAAGTAAGTAGCAGGGCTTGAGGTGCGGCTCGTGTAAGATCGGTTGCCCTGGCTGCCGATCTTACGCGGGCCGCACCTCGAGGTCTCGCGGGCCGCATTTGGCCCGCGGGCCGCATGTTGGACGCCCCTGCCTTATTTAAAAAAAAAAAAAAAAACTTAAAAAAGATTTCGGGCGGCCCCTTGGCTTGGGCCCCCCTGCCGCCGGGGCCCGGTCGCAGTCGCGACCCCTGCGACCCCTGCGACCCCGGTAGATCCGCCACTGTCTGCAACCTCCTCTGCTGCCGGGGCATCTATGACGTCATATGACCTTCCGGTACTCATTCATTTGAAGTGCAGGCAGCAGCAGTGGAGGTTGTCTGTGCACATCGTGCAGAACCTCCACCGGTTGCCCCCACTACACACCAAGTAATCTGAAGCTCAGGGGGGGTGTCTATGGAAGCACTGGTAAGTCTGGGAAGGGTACGAGTGGCATATAGGGGGGGAATATAAGGGCTTTCTAGAGGCAGGGTGGCATATAGGGGGTTAAAAAGAATATCAGGGAGGCAGAGTGGCATATAGGCGGTTAAAAAGAATATCAGGGAGGCCGAGTGGCATATAGGGGGTTAAAATGAATATCAGGGAGGCAGAGTGGCATATAGGAGGTTAAAAGGAATATCAGGGAGACAGAGTGGCATATAGGGAGTTAAAAGGAATATCAGGGAGGCAGAGTGGCATATAGGGGGTTAAAAGGAATATCAGGAAAGCAGAGTGGTATATAGGGGTGTATAAAGCATATTTTGGGGGACAGAGTGGCATATATGGGGGTTAAAAGGCATATCTGGGAGGCAGAGTGGCATATAGGGGGTAAAGGGAGATGTGCATAACGGGGGCAGGTTGGCAAATAAAAGGAAATAAAAACAAAAAAATATTTTTCTCAATCATAGCTTTTATTAAATATGAAAAAATAGTTTATATGAATTAATATTTACGAGTAAAACTTTTTTCCTATAGGGTCGTCTTATATTCAGGCTTTTTCTTTTTTTCCTAAATTAATATTCAGATTTTGGGGGGTCGTCTTATAATCAGGGTCCTCTTATAATCGAGCAAATATGGTATATATATATATATATATATATATATATATATACACTTGCCAGATCGGGATTTACATACTGAAACAGCTCTAACAAAAGTCTCCAATGACTTGCTCTCTGCCAAAGCAAAAGGTCACTACTCTATTCTAATACTACTGGATCTCTCTGCTGCTTTTGATACTGTTGATCACCACCTTTTTCAAGACTCACTTGCTTCTATAGGCATTCGAGATACAGCTCTCTCCTGGATCTCCTCATATCTGTCTAACCGTTCCTTCTCTGTCAACTTCTCTGGCAAGACATCATCGCCCCTTCCACTTTCGGTTGGTGTCCCCTAAGGTTCAGTCCTTGGCCCTCTGCTGTTCTCTCTTTATACTTCATCTCTTGGCAAACTAATCAACTCATTTGGCCTCCAGTATCATCTATATGCAGATGATACCCAAATCTACCTGTCTTCTCCTGAGCTCTCTCCATCTCTCATGTCCCGTATTACCAATTGCTTGTCTGCTATTTCTTCATGGATGTCACAACACTACCTGAAACTTAATCTTTCTAAAACTGAACTCATTATCTTCCCTCCCTCCATCTCCACTCCACTACCTGAATTCTCTATCACCATTAACAACACGACTATCTCTCCTACTAACCAGGCCCGATGCCTTGGGGTCATCCTTGACTCTCCTTCATCTCTCACATTCAGTCCCTCGCCAGATCCTGCTGCTTGCACCTAAAAAACATCTCTCGTATCCACCCATGCCTCAAAAACTCTGGTTCATTCACTTATCATTTCCCGTCTTGACTACTGCAACACTCTTCTGGTTGGCACTCCACTGTCTTGACTCTGTCCTCTACAGTCTATCCTAAATGCTGCTGCTAGGCTTATCTTCCTTGCACATCGCTCCTCTTCTGCTTCCCCCCTCTGTGAAACCCTCCACTGGCTCCCAATTACCTTTAGTTCTTCCCATGGGCTAAGGTTCTCCTCCTCACTCATTACCTCTTCCTTTTCCCGTCTACAAGATTTCACTCGAATCTACTCCCAAGGAACCTTCAGCATTCACCCTCCCTCCTGACATTCAAGAAATATCTAAAAAAACACTTTTTCAGAGAAGCCGCACCATCTTAGCTGCTAGAACTTCCTTGTCATTGATACAACCACCACACTACCTCTCACCCTTTCTTTATGCCTTATGTTTGTCACCCCATTTCCCTCTAGATTGTAAGCTTGCGAGCAGGGCTCTGTCCACCGAATGTATCAGTTTGTCTTAGTCTGTCAATTCTTGTCTTGTCATATCCCCTGAATTTATGTATTGTATTAAGCGCCGCGTAAACTGTTGGCGCTATATAAATAAAAGATAATAATAATAATTCATGAGGGTACCTGATGCTTTCTATGTTTGGTTAGTAAGATCCTGTGCAGATGAGGGTATATATATTGAAAAGTAGAGGTAAATGTATGTTAGTAATATGTAGGGGGTTACAGCCTCAGGGATTCTCTAGGTTTGGGAGTGTGGTAGGTTGGAGGCTAAAAGGTAGTGGTCAGACAGAGGGAAGTGTATGCTGGAGAATTAGAAGACTGTGCAGTGGTGGAAGGAAACCAGGTCAGATTGTTGGCAATAATAGCATCAGATAGACATTGTCCACTGTGAGGCTCTGTTGGAGGCATGAGAGGCAACAGCTTAAAGGATCAGATGAATTGTTGTTTGGTATATTAAAGTCACTTAATGTTAGTGTAGGGATGGTAGAAGACATAAGGTGAGATAAACATACAAAGTCATCAATAAATTGGGATGTAAGACCAGGTGGTTGGTAAATCACAGCCACTCACATGGCCAGTGGGAAGAAGTAAACTTCAAAAGAAGGGAAAGGGAGAATTAAATTGTGATATCCAGTAAAATGTGCAGTAGGAACTCTTGTTGGAAATAAAATAAAAGTGTCAGCATTCTGCAAGGGGGTCTGTTGTGAGATCAGCTAGCCAGTATGAAGGGAAAATGATCTTTGCAAACATGTCATGGTCAGTCACTGTGCTATTTCATCCTTGGGGAAGTTATATTGTGTTTCTATGGCATAATGGAACCACTTTTTATGTGTTTCTATGGTTGATATGCTGTGACATGTTGCATACATGGGCTGTTTGTCCAAACTACATGTATATACAACTACATATATTATATACCTTTTCAAATAAAATTATGTTTTGTAAGTTTCACTGTTTGGCTTGTTAGTTGTAAAGTGTAAGCTGTTTATAAGGTTGTCAGGGAGTCTTTACATCAGGAAAAAAAAGAAGATAGGCTGTTAAATTCTATGTCTGTGTAATTTTGCTAGCACGATAATTGAATAAAATTGCACATACTACCTCAAACTGAGCCTATCACATGTTAAATGCAAAAGACATTTCGCAACTACGGGGACACACTGTGGCCACCATGCATACTGCAGCTTAATGAAGTTTACGATAATTTCTGCTTTTTTGTATACTGTAGAAAATGATTTCCAGAACATGTACAGTAAGTAACTGTACTATCTGAAAAGTCATCATACTGTAGTAGAAAAGGGTAGAAATCCACTGACCACCCACCTTGTCACATCATGTATATACAATGCAAGGTGACTGGACATTTAAGGAATGTTGAATTTCCTTCCCTCAACTCCTGCTCTAACCATATACTAGCCCACCACTCCAGTGGTCGCCTCCAGTGAAGGGCACCCTGAAATGTTTGAGGGAATGGTTTACGTAAAACCTCCAAAATTTTGAGGGGGAAAGTACATGTGGGATAATGTACATAAAACTCATGTTTTTTAGTTCATGTTTAAAGGATGATCAGGTAACCTATTTAATGATTGTAGCACATAATAGGTGTGCTCTACCGGCTTTCACACTCTACCACCTGAAGCATTTAGTATTTTTTTTTATTACTTTTATATTATAGTACATAATACGATCAGACAATAGACATAGACGGAGTTTAACAGACTTCAAGCAAGACAGATTGAAGTATTGATATTGCTAATACAGATCAATTACAGTAAAGAAATACATATACAGCAAATCTCAATCAAAAGCTGATATATAGTATTACCGGCAAAGAGACATATAGAAGATTAATTGACATACTACATATAAGGTATATGGTTATTGGTAAGATGTTGTTGGCAAAAGTACAAAAATCCAAAGTGGGGGAATCCCTGTTTCTTATAAAGTAAGTCTTCCCCAAATTTCCCAATATTTGTGCATAAGTCAGTTCTATAAAATCCACATTCCATATTCCTCTAAATGAAGCATTTGGTAATGTGCTTTACCACCTGGAGCAGTTTTGGTGCTACTTTGATACTGGCAGTTATTATTGTTCTTTCAAAATGAATTATAAGTTGGGAGCAGTTATTATTAGTTATTGTGTGATGTTGACCAAAGATTTCCATTGCAACATATTCAACAAAGAGACTGCAGTGTTTGAGACACCATAAACTGTTGGTAGAGCTGGCAGATACAGAGCCGTGCCATCTAGACTTGTGCATTCAGATTTGTTTGAACTTGTTTGTACGAATATCTGATAATGAGGCAGGACCAAGCGAAACAAATGAAAACAAATTGCAAAACACACAAAATTTTGTTAAGTTTGTTCATTCGTTTGCCTGCTGTAGATGAGCCATCACTCCCTCTCACAGATTTTCTGGGTTGACAGTTATTGCAAGATGTTACTTTTTTCTGGGGTCAAACAGGCTTAACAAAGCTAAGATTAGCATTTTGGCAGCATTCCCAGAAAATGAGGTCAACGTTCAAAGTGGGTAAAGTGCCATTTATTGTGAGTCCAATAAATCTACCAGGTGCTGTTTATTAAGTATTAGCAAATGCAACCTGCCCAAGGACAACATGCAAATGGTTACATACAACAAAAGAAAAAAAAATGTTGCAATGCCAGGCATATCTAAACTGAAAAAACATATTTCAGATCATTCTAAAAACTAAACTTATTAATAATATCTTTAAACATATTAGCCAACACACCAACTTATATAAGAGAGAGGAGCAAAGATGAGGAAAGGAAAAAAAAATCTCAAGGGTTTTGTGGACCTTGAGTTAATTCTGCTAGGAGGCTGTTCCACATATCCACCATTCCCACAGTAAGGTACATTTTCCTTACATTAAAGAAAACTGTATTACATTAAATAAAAGTTCAAATTTCAGGGGTTTTCTGTTGGGAGGCTGTTCCACATAGCCACCACTCCCTCAGTAGAGTAAATCTTCCTTACACTAAATAAGAGTGTATTACATTAAATGAAAGTATAAACCTCAGAGGTTCTGTGGACCTCAAACTTCTGCTGGGAGGCTGTTCCACATATTGAATATTTTGTCCGAACCCAAAGAGCAGGAAACAAAACAAAAATGTAGTATTCTTGGGCGTTTTAAGCTGTCCAAGAAAAGGATGCCAAACTACATGCTCAGTTAAAAGTGGTAACGCGTTTTTCCTTTACATAGATTTAAATGGAAAACTTCATTGCAACCTCAGTTTATGTGATATTTTAGAACGTGTTTATTTTTTTTGTCCTGGAGATGCTAACAAACATAGTGACAAACATGATGGAAAGTTTATACAGCTATAGTCTCTGTTGAAGGAAGGGGTAAAAATGTCAGAAACAAATAACTTCCCATTCAAATAGATGAAGCCAGATTTGCCAGTCTACAAAGAAGAGCTTGAAGAGGTAATAAGCCCCCTTCGTCAGAAGGTGAAGATGTGGTTATTAACAACAACAGGAACAATGGGGCTAGAATTTATGGACCATAGGTGTTTGGGCTAAAACAGACTGTCGCTGCTTCTACATAGAACACCATTTAAATGCAAGAAGTTTCTGTTAATTCACAGTCAATCACCAGGAAAACTACGTCAACCTGAGCACAAGAGCTTACATCCAGAGTGATCTTGGTCCGAGGTGGAAAAATAAGATCTTGAGGAAAATGAGAGGTGTAAGTTGGCAACTGCATCTAAATCGATTGTGCTGGAATATTTTAAGAAATAGTTCAAATTAAGATTTTATTTTATTTTTGAAAGACATGATTTTTTGGTTTTGGTGTTTTTTTATGTTAAAATTTGTGAACCAAATAAATATGTATGATGACTCTCATTCAAGTGGAATATTATATTCAGAATAATGGCCTTTAATCAAACAATATAGATTTTCTCCATACTGTTTTCTATTCTTCTTTTGCAGTATCTTTTTATTAAAGGTTTTCAAAGTACAATGCAAGATTCCAAACAGAACCAAATTAAAATCCAGAAAAGTTAGAAAAAAAAAAACGGATCCTTACGTCAATATGCTGATGTGATGTAATCCTCTATATTGCTATATTTAGCAAAATTCACAAACATCGAGTTGTGAGGGATCTGTAGCACAACATTCTATAGCTATCTATGAACAATGACAGTCTGACTTATGGCACTATTTAGCATTGCCATAAAGCATGAACTAGGTGTGTTTTTTCAGCATGGAAAAACACCCAAGTTATCACAGGATTGACAACAATGGTACCATCCAGGTCTGCAGATAAATTAGGTTTATTGGAAGTCGATGGGATAAAACCAGGTTTTTGTCAATGCTAACCTACAAGTCCCTACACAGCACTGTATTGTTTCCACTGAACGTTTTCTTTAACAAAGGAAATGAAAACCATCCCTTAAAAAGAAATAAAAAACAGTTATAGTTCCAATCTTCACAAGGGGTTTTTGTGATTTTTAAGGGGTGTAAAATGCTATGGTACCTCATATCCTAAAAGAAGGACTATCCCTCTTAAATGTATTAATATAAAATTATTAAATATTTACAAATGTAAATATACTAATAGATTATGTGGTGTCATATGTCCCCATACATAGTTCTGGCACTTTTTGTGTCTGACAGTGCTATATGAAAAACTGTCTGCAAGCTGTTGGATAACTTAGGTGCCTTGGTCTAATCAGGTTACGAGGAATCTGCTACACCCACCTCAGCATGCTCCTGATACATGCTGTAGCTAAAAAAAACAACCACAAAGGGGAGATTATACCTTGAGTACATCTCTAGAGGCAGTCAGTTTCAATATGGATAGCAAAATAACAGAAGGCAGGGGTAAGTTTGTCCAGAGGCATTGGTGTCATGTAACACAGCAGTAGTCTGAAGACAGTCTCACTCATGGGTGTGTGCTAGAGTAGTGTCTGTGTGCTAGAGTAGTGTATGTGTGTGTTACAATGGTAGGTTTAGTGGGCCCTTTGCTTTACTGCACATATGCCTGTGACAGAAAGAAATATAGAGGATGGGTGGTTATCAGTGTGATAGGACCAACCTGTACCCTAACTGCGTACACACGCCAGATGCTGCTTCCTTCTCCCCATAGCCACCAGGAATACAATATTTCAATCATCAGGTGGAGCTAGCATCGAAGACAGCAGGAAACACCGCTGCACAGGAACCTTGGTGGCACTGTAGCATAGCAATACAGTGCTTTACTGTCCTTACATGGACAGCACCCCAATAACACCCAATGGGCACCCGTCCTTAAAAAGGACATTATGGAATTAGAAAAAGTGCAAAGGAGGGCTACGAAATTAATAAGGGGATTGGGAGATACTAGTTATGAAGAGAGACTAAAAAAGTAAAAATTATATACACTGGAAAAACGGCGTCTCAGAGGGGATATGATAACATTATATAAATATATGCAGGGCCAATATAAAGAGCTCTTCAGTGACCTGTTCATTAACAGAAATATACAAAGAACAAGAGGTGACCCTCTGAAACTGGAAGAGCGCAGGTTTCATAGACGACAAAGTAAGGGATTCTTCACAGTGAGGACAATTAAGGTATGGAATTCACTTCCAAGGGAGGTAGTGTTATCCAATACATTAGATACCTTCAAAAGGGGCCTCGATATTTTCTTAGAAAGGCACGATATACAGGGATATAAATAGAATAATATTAATATTTTAGAGCTTCTTGATCCAAGGAGAAATCCGATTGCCTCTTGGAGTCAAGAAGGAATTTTTTCCCCTGATGGCAGAATTCGAAGTAGCTTAATTAGGGGGGGGTGCCTTCTTTTGAATCAAGAATAGAAAGGTTAGGTAGAAGGGTTGAACTTGATGGACTTAGGTCTTTTTTCAACCTTATGAACTATGTAACTATTTAACTATGTAACAAGACAGCACTCATATTGAGGTAAACAGGAACTGGTTTAATTGGGAACAGCACAATATTTATACAGACAACATAATTGGATCAGGAGTATAATCTCATCAGACAGCCCGGCGCCTCCATACAGTTCTATGGCCAGCAATGCCCACCCGACAAAAACTCAGGGTGATCCCGAGGGAGCTACGTCAATCCCAGGGCACAGCCACAGTTCCTAGCAGCCGTACAGTTTCATGAATTTGCAGCCACGTCCCGGTCAAGCGTATGGAGCGTTTCCGGCCTGGATAGCAGGGGCGGGCAAAGTGTACTTGGACACGAGTGACCATGACAAGTCTTGTGGAAGTCTTAGTGCAGTTATTGAAAGTCTTTAAGATACAAGCATTTTGCTTCATACGCCAGATGGATAGTATACAAGATTTGTGTTAAATGTGTTTTGGGGCACCTTTTCATAGAGTAGAACCAAACCAGACTTTTTTGATAACGCCTATGGTGTTTGGCTGAGGCTGCAGAATAGTCCTTGGGGTTACCTACTGAACATTTGGCATATACTAAGACACTTAAAAAGTTCAGATCCATTCCCATCATCTCTGAATCACCTCTAAACCAGCCCCTGCTATTAGCGGGGGAATTCCTAATCCTAAGTACTTTTTGGTAACCTTTGCTACTATAACTGATAACTTTTTATGTCATAGACAAAGTCCAAAGTGCTTAGTATATGGCCACAGAAGCTACAGTTTAAGTCGTGGGTAGTTTTATTTGCACGCTAGAATGCACAGCAAGTGTTTGAATCTTGTAGAGATTGGTGGGAAAATAACCCTGAAATATTTAAATAGGTCACAGTTAGTTTAAATGCATATTTGTCCTGAGGACTGGAAATGTAATAAACTCCCTGTGAGCTTCTACAATCTATTGTGAAACTGAAACTGTCTTTTACTATAAACTAAAAGGATCGACAGTCACATATTGTTATTTATATACAACTGCTTTACCTTCAGTTGTTTTCCATTTCGCTGTTTATTTTAAATTGCATGTTAACTTTTATTAACTGTAGGATCTTTATTTGAAATGCTGCTCACATTTATGGTGGAATATGATAGAAGCTCCACACTTTAATTACCCGTGAGCTTAAAAAATCCAGCTCAAATACTTTATGTTTCAATATGAACGGTCTGCCCATGTGTTTCTCTTGCACAAAGTGCTCAGTTGCTCTGCATGATGTAATCTGCTAGAATGTGCAAGAAATTGCTCTATGTAATATGATTTATACAGGGCCAACTTAGTCCTTCTTGGCGGGGGGGCACACAAGATACCACAGTCAAACTGGGGGGGCATTAAAGTAATGTGCTATGGAATGATACTTTTGTTATTGGACAATACAATACTTGATCATTCAACATGGGAAGCCTGAAGCCACAATTTAGTACGACTAATCCATAATCTTTTAAACAACACAATACCTTAACTTTTCCACTAAATTATTTCAGGGCCTAATATTAGTCCCTGCTGCCGATATATATGTAAATATATATATAAATATTAGACCCTGCTGCCGATAGCAGGTATAGATCAACACATTAACACACAAACTCAGCTTTGCATGTATAGATCAATTGAAATTCACTTGTGATCTCAGCACTGAAGGTATATATCAAATAAACAGAATCAGACATACAAATCCTGTATTTGCAGGTATACAATAATAATATATGAAATGTAGCATTGAAGGTATAGATCAAATCAATACATGGAAACAGCATTGCAGGTATTAATCAACTGAACAAGACATACAAACCCTGTATTTGCAGGTATACATAAATAATGTATGGAAACATAGCATAGCAGATATGGATCTACAGAAGAACACACAAACCAAGCTTTGCAGGTACAGATCAATTGGAATTCACATAAAAACACGGCATTAAAGGTATATTTAAAACCCCCTAAATTACAGGGATAGATCACAGGTTGCACACCCCAACCACGCTGCCCACATAGAACCTGGCCAGCACCCAGATAACACACATAAGATTTGCCATCTTTGTCCCATATACACCCTGCCTGTGCCATCTTGTTCCCCAAGGCTCAAACATCCTGCTGGTGCCATCTTTGCCCTTCCACAATTATACATCTATGATACACACAATCACATTAACTCATGCTCTCCCTCATTCAGACAAATCATCCACATATTAACTCATGCTCTCCCTCATTCAGACAATTCATCCATTTTAAGAAACTACACCCCTTGGAGCTTCAAATGAGGGGCTACATGTATTTCTAGGACAAAAGTTGAGTGCACAAATAATGATGGAATATGTCGCTTTGGCTTGAAAATATGTTTTTTCTAACCATAACGACATGTTCATTTGTGTCTTGCGCACTCCAGGTTTTTACTAGAAACACATGCAGCCCCTCATTTGATGCGCCAAGGGATGTCATTTTTGCAAATGTGTACTTTTTGTGCCATGATTTAACTTCCTACGTGAGCAGTAATGCCACGTCAAGGCTTCAACCCTAATTACTGATCATTCACACGCCTTTCATATCTCCATTCACTCACAGTAGCACACACCATTCTTTCCCCTTTACAATCCCAAAGAAATAATGGTAAAGGGAGAAAAAAAAATCACTTTTACAGCAAAAATAAGTTTTGCAGTAAAAATGCAAGGCACTCCAGGGATGAGATGGTTACTCACGTACCGCACAGGCTAAATGGCTGATTTTAATAATATTTGCAGTTCATCAGGATTTCAAAAATTGCCTCCCTCTACCTCTATATAAATAAATGTAATATAATCATCAACACTTTTACAATTTGAAAGGTGGTTGGCTGAGGTTACTTTACTCTTATTCTTTCTCTAAGCAGGAGTGATTATTCCACCATGCAACTTACGGTATTGGATCGATTATAGGCCGAACCCTTAAAGTTTGGTGCTATTTTAAAGAAAAATGTATTTTAAAAGAAAAAATACACATTAGTGGAATAGTGCTCCCATGTACCCCTCTTTGATAACAAAATCCTGACTTGCTCATTTTGGGGAGCTTAGCATTTTGTAAGGTGTAAATGAGCGTTATCGCAATCCCGGGCTCTGAATTTGTTTGAATTGCAGTAAACCTGCATATGACTTTATATACATGAGATACTTGCCCATGTTTAACATTGATTTAGTTTATGGCATTAAAGGCTATCAATATGTCATGAAGGTACCTATAAAGCTCTCTGACCTTTCACTGCACCATGTTTGCCACAGTGGTAAGTGGTTTACAGGATAAAAATATCAAGGAAGACTATATGTATAGCTGGGGGAAGAGAAGAGATGTGATAGAAACATCTAAATGCTTAAAGAGTACACGAGTGAACTTTATTTAAAAGGAGTAGAAATATTAGAACAATAGGTCACAATCTAAAACTAGAGGTTTAGATGTACTGTACGGAAATGTTACTTTACTGATAGCGTGGTAGATAAATGGAACAGTGTCCCATAAGAAGTGGTAGAGACTAATGCAGTAAGGGATTCAAATGCATGTGATAGGGATAAAGTTATCCTGACTCTGAGACACGATCAAGGTCCAATTAAGATAGAGTCTTACATCAGGAAAAATAGGCAGAGTAGATGGGCTGAAAGGTTCTTATTTGCCATCATATTCTTTTTTTGTTATGTTAAATGTTGGTTGCAGTAATGAATACTGACATCTACAAATTAAAAAATGAAACAACCTTTGTTTTGTTTTTTTAATCTGAAGTAGGGTACTGTGGGTTGCCACATTTCCTTAAATTAATACACAGATAAATCGGCAATGTTTCTTTAGCTGTGCATAGGTACACAGGTGCACTTTGGGAATTGACTGGAGCTGCTTTAGATCTAAATCCAGCATTGCATGAATTGATTGTGCTCACTTTTACCTAGAAGTGGAAAGGGCAGGTTTATAAGTTTACTGAGTGTGCAAATGTTACCCCCCATATGTCTGCCTGTGTGAAGTAACAGAGATAAGGAACTTTAGTCCTGGGTGTGTCCCTTCGCTGTTAACCCTACTGTGTTGAAGAAACTGTGCTGGACCAGTCCTCTGTTTGCCATATCCAAGTTGTCAAGTTGTGAAAACCTATAATAAAGCACTATAATAAGCACAGTATTGTGGTATGCGCCTTAATGCCACATACCTTGAAAGATCCTGAGTATGATAGTGAGACACTGTTTGGAAACATCTTAAAATGTATTTCCGTATTTCAGGAATTTCTATATTTCCAAGCATTAAAGCGGCAGCCACAACACTTGCATCTATTATGGCTTGTTATTAACTGACACATTCCCAGGATACAAGTAATATTCTCCCTTCACCAACAATAAAAAAAATCTAACCAAAACCCAAAGTTCAACAACTACCAACAATAAAATCCATAACAAATATGTTCTCTTCTGTTTTCTTCAATTCTCTTTTAACTCAAAGTCCAATTATTGTCTGATATCAATCAGATTACCTAAGGACCCATGCAGATTTCAGAGAAATTGTCTGCATTTCCCTGTAACTTTCAGGAAAATATTCAATTCTTCATGTATAAAATGCCCAAGCTGTTCTCTCAAAACTGTTATACCTTCTCTTTTGTCAGAAAAGATTTAATCAAATCTAATGCCATGAAAAGTTTACAGCCATACACAGGACAGCTTATGTTTGACTTGTTGAATGCTGCGGGTTCCTGTAGGCAAGGCTGGTCCTAGACCAAGTGGCACCCCAAACTTTTACATAGATGGCGATATTTTTAAACCATAACAGGATCAAATAGTGAAGAAGCTGTACAGAGTAGGGTGGAAAGCAATTATTTCTTATGCAGGGGTAGCTGAGCCAGGTACACACAGTGCAACACTCAGACACGATAACAAATAGCTCTGCCCCCTACTCTGTGCTGCTTATTACTGCTCAGTGCTCTGCTCCCTGCATGTCTCTCTGCTCACCAACTTTCTAGCTTATACTCTAACACTATATGCAAACATACACATTCAGCCTAACACCGTACGCTAACACACATTCTATCACTACACAATGACTTTTAAACAATGTACACTAACACACACAATTTAAAACTGTACATTGACCCCACACACACACTCATTCGCTCTAAGACCGTACATCATGACACCCAACACAGTCTAACACGATACATTGACATCCCCATACACACTCACTCTAACACTGTAAACTGCCTACCCCAAAACACACTCAAAAACTGTACACTGACGCACACACAGTTAAACACTGAAGACTGACGCCCCACAAAGTCTAACATTGTACAATATGCTCTGTACACTGAGACTCCCCTGACACACACAAACACTGTGCGCTGACACATACACATTTTAACCTGTACACTGTAACCCCCAGATACCTTTATTCTAATCCTCTATACCGACACACACACACATATTTTTACACTGTACAGTGAAACCCACACACATTTATTTTAACCAGGAATAGGCATAGATATGGTTCATGGTGGGCATTTTTACAGTTGCTGGACTGTTGAAGGACACTGTCATTGAAAAAAAGCAAAAAAGAAAAGGAAATAGTCCCCGGGCAGCCCCAATGCATTGTCCCCGGAATTGAAACTCTGTCTTTTTTTTTTTGACACGGAGGAGAGAGAGGGGCGCAGAGCGGTCGCTCATGAAATTTTCAGCAACCGCTCGGCACCCCTCGGTCTCCTCCACCAGGCCTTTTAGCTTGGACGTGGTGCCGGCATGTCACGCAGAGCAGGGAGACAGGCCTCGTGCTCCCACCGCAGGACTGGAAGGTAAGTGAACTGCAAAGAGGGGAGAGGGCAGATAATGAGAACAGGGGGGAGAGGTAGATAGTGAGAAAGAGGGTAGTAAGAATATTAAGAGAGAGAATGAAATAATTAATGTGTGGATGAATTGTGTGAATGGGTGAGAGTATGAATTAATGTGTGGATGAATTGTGTGATTGAGTGAAAGTATGAATTAATGTGTAGATGAATTGTCTGAATGAGTGACAGTATGAATTAATGTGTGGATGAATTGTCTGAATGAGGGAGAGTATGAATTAATGTGTGGATGAATTGTCTGAATGAGGGAGAGAGTTAATGAATTTGTGAGAATGCATTAATGAATATGTGTAAATGATTTGTGTGAATGAGTGAGATAATAAATTATTGTGTGAATTAATTATGTGAATGAAAGTATGAATAAGTGAGTGACTGTAAAAGTGTTTGTGTGTATCATAGATGTATAATAGATTTGTGGAAAGGCAAAAGATTGCATAATTAGGGTGTTTGAGCCTTGGGGGCCAAGATGGCACAGGCAGGGTGTTTATGAGATAAAGATGGCATAGAATGGACTGTTTGGGGACACAGTTGACTCATGCTGGGGACAAAGATGGTAAGTCCTATGTGTGCAATTTGGGTGCTGGTCAGGTTCTATGTGGGCAGTGTGCATGCCAGGGCTGGCTTTGGGTTGTGCAACCGTTGATCTATGCCTGAAACTTAGGGAGTTTTATCTATACCTTTAATGCTGAGTTTTTACATGAATTCCAGTTGATTTATACCTGTAAAGCTGGGTTTGTGTGTTCTGTTGATCTATACCTGCAATCCTATGTGTCCATACATTATTATTGTATACTTGCAAATACAGGATTTGTATGTCTGATTCTATGCCTTCAGTGCTGAGTTCACATGTGAATTTCAATTGATCTATACATGAAACGCTGGGTTTGTGTATTAATGTGTTGATCTATACCTGCTATGCTATGTTTCCATACATTATTTATGTATACCGGCAAATATAAGGTTTGTATGTCTTATTCAGTTGATCTATACATACAAGTGCTGTTTTACGCATTGTTTATTTTATCTATACCTATTTTTTGGTGCGGGAGCGTAGGGAGTGATTGCATGCTACGGAGCCTGGAGTGGGGCCCAAGGAAATGGTTCTGTAGGGTCCAATTTGTTCAATATAAAATGTAGTGGCAGCAGGGTCTAATATATATATATATATATATATATATATATTGGCAGCAGGGTCTAATATTTATATATATTGACAGCAGGGGCTAATATTAATGTATACATTGGCAGCAGGGGCTAATAATATATATCGGCAGCAGGGGCTAATATTAATATATATTGGCAGCAGGGTCTAATATTTATATATATATATTGGCAGCATGGGCTAATAATATATATCAGCAGCAGGGGCTTATATTAATATAAATCGGCAGCAGGGACTAATATTAAAGAAACTGTCTGTTCAGCTGTTATTCAATCATAGTCTTTACTTCAAAGAGATAAGTACATATTATGTAGTTCAAAATGCGTGTTTAACACATACATATATATATATATATATATATATATATATATATATACACACACCTGTGTGTGTGATCTCATGCGCTTCATAGTGTGTCCCTGAATGGCAGAAATAAAATGTGGTCACCCTACCCTGGACATGTGTCACAGTGAACCATTCTATACCCTTTAGGCCCAAAATTGCAATAGTAATGGATAGATTGTCAAAATACACATACACTGATCTTCCTAAGACCCTACTTTATGATCTGTTACTCTGCAATGTGCTGTCTTTGTGGTGAAAGCGCAGGTGATTCTTCATAAACGTGTGCAGAGATAACATGAGGGTCTTTTGTAAGAACAGGTTAATGGCCTAATCAAGGCACGACATACAGCAATATGATGGCTATTTCAAAGTACTGTGTGACAGGATAGCTGTGTCTGCCATAGTGATATAGGGGGAGGGTTTCTACCATGCCAATCTAAATGTAAAATGGACCAAGACGTCACTGAGTAACAGGCTTGGTTTTCTTTAGGATTAATGGTTAACACCTGGAGGAGGCCTCCCCTCCCTTGGAATCACATTGTCTGTGTTATCTAGGGGTTAAAGTTCTCTGTTGGATGTTGTCAGTGTGCTTAGCAGGGTAATTAAAGTATATGACAGCAGTGATAACCATAGGCAAAGGTTGGTACCATAAAACACAAACTGGAGCAAAGTCACGCAGGGATACACAGCCTGGCACTGATGTCTGGTATATGGTGATTATTCCAGGAAATGCTGTGGTTGTTTGGCTCAACTTAAGACATTGTGGTCACAGGCTATAAGTTGTGTGAAATACAAAAATGCCATCTCCCACCTACAGACATATTTTAGAAGGCTCTTTGTCAATGTCCGTACCCTGTTCCAAAATCTACAAATTATATCCAAAATGTTGCAAACTTTACATGTTCCTGTGATTGCTGGTATATAATACAATTGTTGAAGTAATTGTGCATAATGAATGAGCGTTGGTGCAAAAGTGTTATACTTTTTTTTACAGATGGTATGTGGGATTGGATCCACTCCGGTTGCCTTGCATTGGTCTGAGACCAGATGTTAACTCTATAACTGACTTGTCCTTTGAACTAAAAATCTAAAATGCCTGGCATTGAATTGGACCGTTGTCTATGTGAAGCATACAAGGTGCTAATTGTGTTCACAATAAAAAGGCAATATATATTGATCATTTTATTAAGCCAGGTAATAATTCCAAAAGTGGTTGTAGTGGCAACAACATCAATGTAGAAAACACAATTGGCATACTGTATTTCCTAAATAAATGTTAGAAGTTATGTTTTATTTTACTTTTTTCCTTTAAAAGGTGAAACCGTGTGCCCTGCTAAAATTGTTGTGCTGGAGTTGTATATTTCCAGTAGACTATGGATAAGCAATATTTTCAACATTGCAATATATTTCATCATCCTTATTTAAGCTATTTCAGATATTTTATATTTTAACCAATTTCTGTATGTGTCTCTTGGTGGATTACCTCTTTGGACCACGGTGAAAATGTTTCCGAGTTGTACTATATACAATCTGATAGAAGATAGTGTTCTAATTCAGCTTGTACCAAGAGCAGAAATAGGCTGAATGTCCACACAAGGTAACCTTGTTACACGAGACACATACAGTATAGTTTTTAGTAATTAATGACTTTAGGTAACATTCTTATAAAGAACATGTTTTTACTGGATTTTATGTTAACCTATGGTCTTAAACATTGCTACAGTTGCAAAGAAACAACATTTTGCATAGCCATAGAACCAGAGGAAATAAAAAAATGGATGCTACCAATTCTTTCCACTGCTGACTGGCACAAGATGGTGACGCATATAGTTTGTTAGTGGGTGCACTATAGTTCCATTTAAATGTCTTTTTAGAAAATCTTTTTAGAGAATCTCTTCTGTATGTGAAGAATGAGACATGCTTTTGAAACCATTAACATCCTGGTTAACCTTTATCCTTCATATTGTAGATTGTATAATGATAGCTTTCGATGCGCCCAACTAGAAGTGCATGTACTCTATCTATATGATATTGCGCACAACATTTGTAGTCAACTCTTTGTATCTGTACACAGCACCCAAACTTTAACCTCCTTGACAGACACACCTCTTAACCTCCACACCCTTTTTCTTTCACTGCAGGCACTGGCCTTGTCATCATGTTAGTGACTTCTGCACTGAGTTTATCAAACATTTACAGCTGGGGTTAATGGTTAACCCCTTGCTCATGGGGTTGGCCTCACCCCCTCCCCAGGGCGTCAAAAAGATAGGAGGCTTTTATTCAGACCTCTCATTTCCCTTCTGAGCTCTACAGGTGAACTAATGGAGACCCTCTGTGTTTGGAGGTCCTTGGAAGGTGCGGTGAGTTATGTGTTGTGTTTACAGGGTGCTACAGTGGGATTTTTAATTTGTTTTGTTTTCTAAACAGGAGAGATTTAATGTTACAATGTTTTTTTTATACCTAGATGTATCTTTTTTTATACCTAGATGTATCTTTTTTTATACCTAGATGTATTATTACCTTGTATCTCGCTAACACTCCAACCTTTTACAGTTTGAAGAGTTGTATATCATCCAAAAGGCTGGACACATATTACATAATATTTAACACAGCAGAACTAAAGGTTCTTTAACAGAACAGTATTTTCTTTTAACTTGGTCCTATCACACCAGCTAGATGTTTTTTCTTCAATAAGTAAACAAATGTAGAAAGTAAATAGAGATACCAAAAGCAAGCGGGTTTGCCGTACTGAGTGTGGGATGATATACTGCAGCATACTCTACAGAAGGGGTGAAGTTATCATGAACTTTGGCTTTGGAACATCTCTAGTAAACCAGGTGGGAACAACCCATAAGCAAAACAGGTTGAATTTTGCCATTTGAACTTATAGTGTGTGTCAGTAGCTTGTTTGACACTTGGGAGGGATACAGGTATATATATATATATATATATATATATATATATATATATATATATATACAGGTTTGATTTTATCTTTGCCCTCTTGCTCTAATTTGGGTTAAAGTAGGAATCTCAAACCATATAGACAACGTCAATTTGTTTTAGGACTTTGTTATTAACATGTAATTAACTGAGCTATGTGATCTTTAAGATCCATATAACTTGTTTGCAGCTTCCTGTTAATAAAATGTTTGCACTACCTTGGCCTTTTTACGTACATTCTGCAGAGACAAAAGGAATAAAATATAAAATCTTCAAACCTATTTGGCCTTCTTTATAATGTGCACAGTGACCTTTCCATGAGTATGATTGTCAGTGACCACATAAGTAAGCATGGACTGGGCCTAGCAAGATACCAGGGGATGATGCGTACATCCCTCCTCGAAGCAACACTTGTAGATCATGTATTCAGTGCTGGCAAACATATCATAGAATTAAACTTAAGGGTTTCTAGGAATCACTTTTCCTGGTGGTATTGATGTTCCTGGGGAGAGACCGTGTCAGAATTTTCTGTTTCCCTTTAACCTTATACCTATAAGACTACAATGGCTAGTTACTGAGCTTGCTACTTGAATTATCACTACTAAAAAGAATACCATTATGATAATGATGAGCTATATCCTAAAAATGGCTCTTCTGCACAGAAGCCAGTAATTGGCTACTATTCTCATTTTTAACCTCCCTAGAGATTGTAAACTTGCAAGAGCGTCTCCTTCTGTCCCAGTATGTCTTAGATCATATTAACATTATTGTTAATGTATATTGTCAGTTGTACTGTTATTGTTCACAATCACTACAGAATCTGCTGGCACTCTATAAATTAATGTAATGTATAATAATATAATATTTGCTGGATATATTTCACAAAATATTGACAATTTTCTCCAACAGGATATTTATTATATGACAGAATTACTCATTGAGGTCAAGGGAACTTACAGAAGCAAATAACATTTCTCGACATTGCTGTATCTGCTGGACACATTTTTTGGTACTTATTGTAAATATCCTTGTGAGTAACCCTTTTAACCCTTTGAGTGAAGGGGACTGAAACTTATTTTTCCCCATGGGAGGCTAGACCAATTTTTTTATTTTTAGTTACATTTAGGTCTCTTACAGTTTAATGGGGGGGGGGAAACACTATTTTCTCTATAATTTTTAACACCTCAAACCTTAAATCAAATATTAAAAGTGATGGGTGCCAAAACATTATTAAATGCTGTCACCCCTTTTCATAAAGTTATCCAAGGTGGTTGTACATACATGTAGGTTGCACATGCAGCCCATATAAGTGACACAGTATAATGCAGTTGAGGCATAAGAAAGGGCTAAATGATAACCGTGCTAAAAACAAAAAACAATAGAAAATACACTTGTCCAAATGTAAGGCACCTTTTTGACACCTCTACTGTGTACCTGCTTTTGTGGACTGCAACTACTATAACACTCATCAGTAGTTTGGCTGAGCGTGATGACAGTTGGGCCCCACAAAGCTCAACAGACTAATTTGTTGTATTAAACAATACATATACCCCATTACCTCTTACCAGATAGGTTGGAGACGGTCCATTTCTGGTGATATCTAGGTATTATATTAATCTATTTAGAGTTTGTGGTCACATTAGCCTGACTGGAGTACTGAGATGCTTAAATTGCAATTCTCTTAAAATTGGGACAACAGGATCTGAAAGAAGGACATGGGTTCCAAAGAATCTGATCCCAGTTTCACGGTGGAGTGTGTTTGGTGTTAAGCTGCAGTGAAATAAAATCCTTTTTATTGACTCTGGGTGTGGTCCTCTTGACTGTAACTGTCATACCACTTCCTGCCGTGTACGTGCATAATGTACATGTTTTGTCAGGTGTTAATGTGTGGAGTTGGGTGGCTGACACTGTCTGTGCTTTATTAGTTACTATGTTTGCATATGTTATATATTTTTACTTCCTGTTATACCTGGATGCACATTACGGAGTCGCCATATATGTAGGAGCATACAGTGTGTGCTTCCACATTACATACAAAGAGACTGCCCATGCTGTATATATGATGAGTAGCAGAAAAGCGTCTGCCCGTCTGTCTGTATCATTAGTAATATTTGCCTGTTCCAACAGGTAGAGCAATAAGATCGTTCACGGTGCAATTTTATAATTAGTTGCTATCCATAGACGTGAAGGGTGACATTTCCATAAATGTTTACTTAATTTTTCATCTGTGTGTCAGTATCACAGCCGGATAGTTTGCAGTGAACTTTTAGGTAGCTTAAAATTTCAGGTTTTTTTCCTTAATGTTCTTAAGACAAAGCACAGGCCTTTTTCTTCATATTGCAAATGCTACTAGTTATGATTTCAAATAGCATTGCAGACATTAGCAGCACATTAGAAAGAAACCCTCAGCCTCGTCGGTAGTTGCCCTTGCAGAGACAAAATTTTACTTGTGTTTTTTGCAACTCATATGAAATGGTGAAACGTATATTCAGAAATGTGATTGAAATCACTGTGAATTGTTTTCTTACTTTGTGGGAAATACATTTTATGAGGAACAAAATGTATAATTTTGCTTTTTCTAAAACTACCACAGACAACTATGTTATTTATTTTAACTATTTTGTATGCATCACCACACAGAGTCTCTGGTATAATGTAATTTTGGAATTAGTCAAGATTCCAGTGAAAAATCAGAATAAAGAGTTGATCTTAACCACTTATTGTCCAAAGCAACTACAGCAAATACCTGAATCTACTTTTCTTTGTAGTGGAATAGCATTTCTTAATTATAAGCTATTTTTCTAAAATGCTAGATATTTGTTGTAACTCTTAACCTTCTCTCTTTAGATATGTCATTTGTTATGCTTCAAAAGAACCGATGCACCCTTTCTCCCGATCGTATTGAGGCTCATGACTTGTAACAGCAACTCCATGTGGAAAGTAGATACAGTATTCCAGTGGAGATGCTGTTATCTGTGTTGGGCACCTCATGTTCTTCAAGACTCCCAGCTCAAGGCATACAGGAGGGTAGGGCAATTTTGTGTTCCACCCAGCTGAGGCAGTATAACAATTGGAGATACTGAGGATGAAGGCATTATGTATGTATGAATGTATGTATGTGTGTATATGTATATATATATATATATATATATATATATATATACACAAACACTCTGCTCTGATGGCCAATATGTTTACCCCATGCTTAATAAATGTATTTCTGTCAAAGAACTCTCCTCACACATGTATTTTTTTTTTTTTGTAAATAAATATTCAAAATGTAGCCAAATGTTTGCTTGGTATGTGCTATGGATGTTCGGGAGCCTCTATTGCTGGAAATCTGACAGAAAAGCAGGAAGGTCTTTACCTCCATCACGACAGCTTGTTTCCTATCTGACAGAATGGGCCCCCTGTGATCATTTTGTTTATGCTACTTTGCAGGTGCTTAAGTCTTCTGTTGTTTTTTTTTAAATAAATAAATGTTGTTTGCATACTATATGGAAATTGTCCATGATGTAGAATTAGAAAGGTAACCTGTGACAAACTATTTAAAAAAGAGTGCAGTCAGTGCACGGGTCTATGACCTATGATTTGACAGCCAGTAGATGTGGAATCTGCCTGTCAATTCTGTAGGCCACAGATGCGTCAACCTTGTTACCATCAGGCAAAGAAGACACAAGGCAAGTCTCTTAAAAGCATGATGAGGGAGAGACTTTCGCCATTTATTTAGACAGTGACTGAATTAAATGATTCACTCTCTCTATCATGGCACTTACAGAAATGTGTATTGTGCCTTTTAACTACATATTTGGAAAAGCTGAGAGGTGTACGTTTGTCAAATTATATATTAATCTATGCAATAAAAACATTTTGGTAGCATTTTCATTTGTGTATGTTGCTTTAAAGTTTCATTTTCCCATAATAATATATTAAATGTATCATATACTTATTTTATAGTAGCAGCATTATTTTAGTGGGACCCTGCAATTTTTATAAAAATAAAATATTTAAGATGCCTGACAGAAAGGTCTCCAGCAAGAAGGACCCTTTCCATGAACCTACAACAGAGGTAGAAAGGCCATATGGATAAAACCAAATACGCTTCATCATTTCGGAAATCTTTCGGAAATGCAAACACAAACTGACCTGTTCGGTGAAGTTGATTTACCAACAGTCAATTGCCCATCCCACTGTGTTTTAATCAGAAAGACTGCTAATGATATATATATATTTATGTATCTGCCAAAATAAAGTTGACTGTAATCTGTAAATTAACTCAATTTTAATGCAGATGTTTAATCACTTATTTGGAAACTATTTGTCTTCAGAGACTCTAGAGCTGTACAGGGGAATATATACAGCTCATTTGCATGGACTTGATATCAACATTTTCCACCCATTAATGGAGACCACTACAAGTACAGAGTACAGCTAAACAAGCACTGCTGTATTATGAACAAACTGGGTGTTTTATGCACTGTAAATCAATTGAAAGATAATTAAACTAATTTAATGCACTGGGGCCCCTAACCCCCCCAACGAAAAATGATGTGAGACAAGGATTAATCAACAGAAACAGAAGTATGCATGTGTGTGTACATGTAAGGGAGAGCAGAGGCTAGCTGCTTTTGCAGGCAAGCATATGATGTCATTCAGTGGATGCCCATACACACATATACACATACACTGCCCTTACTCACACCTGTCCAAACGCACAAATATGCACATACACTGCCATTACACACCCCTGCCCACACACACACACGTATCCACTGCCCATATACATACATATACACTGCCCACACACACGCCTGCCCATACACACACATATATCTATTGCCCATGTACATACATACATTACATTTCATTTATTTATAAAGCGCTGGCAGATTCCGCAGTGCTCTTACAGTCAGTAGAACAAGTTCACATACAAAAACACATACAATAACAAACTGGTGCAAAGGAGAAGAGGGCCCTGCTCTTGCGAGCTTACAATCTAGTCGGTGGTTGAGGGGGAAGTGAGACAATAGGAGGGGACTGCTTGGATGGGGATGTGTTAATCTGGTTCCAATGATGTGTTGAAGCTGTTGATTGTTCAGATGGCTTGATTATAATGGTTGGGAGTACTGGGAAGGAACGTTGTACGCTTCCCTAAACAGGTGGGTTTTCAGAGAAGTTTTAAAAGTTGCGTATGAAAGGCAGAAAGTCTGAACTGAACGGGGAAGGGAATTCCACAGGAGGGATGCAGCGCGGGTGAATCCTGCTTTCTGCAGTGGTACTTGGTCTGTAGGTTTCCTTCCAGTTTAACTCCAGTGTAACTCTTAATTGCCCACTTATGAAGAGACCACCTGGGGTAAGCCCACAGCAGCTTCATTTCCAAGCAAGAGGAAAACAGGGGTAACAGCAGGAAATGAGGGGTTCAGGTGAAAGGTGTGATAGTCAAAGACCTGTAAGAGAAGGAGATATGGCAGACATTAGTGATTGCCAGAGGAGTAGTTGGATAAAAGCATGAAGACCAGGGATGGATGTCTGGATAGTCCATTGTAACTCTTAATTGCCCACTTATGAAGAGTCCACTTGGGGTAAGGCCACAGCAGCTACATTTCCAAGCATATACATATACAGTGCCCTTACACACACCTACCTATACACATATACACTGCCCTGAGGGAGGGGAGGAGGCCTATCGGGAAATTGCTTTGTGCTCCTGGGGCAGTCTTACTGTCTTCCCTCAACTTCTCTATACATACTGTTCTACTGTTCTAGGGGCTCAGTGGTGAATCATATTGTTGGCAGTGATTCACTGTGGGGCCCCTGGACTGCGAGTCCCCAGGGCAACTGCCAAGTGTGCCCATATGTCAAAATGGCACTGATAGAAACACATAAACCCGTGGGATTTACACTAAGGAAATATTCAGGAGAGGGAGATTTTTGCACATATCAGGGTGGGGATATGGTGGCTCATGGGAGAGTTGTCTCACTTCTGAAGGAGGGTGACCAATCAGAAAAGTGCCTACTTGAAGATAAGTAAGGATTGCAGATAAGGAAACGGCAATGAACAGTGTTGTTGCTGGAAGTTAGGATTTAATTTTTACTGAGTTACCTATCCAAAATAATCCATAGACTGTGCAGAACAAAATATATGCACATATAAAATATATAAAAACAAAAAGAAATACAAATTAAGATATATAAAAGAATAAAAATAATATATGCCCCAAAAAGAGAGCCTGTAATAAAACTCCTCAACTGATGTTGCTCCCAGTCTCCCTGGGTGCAGCATTGTTTTCGTGGCCTGAGATTTTGTCCTGGTGTGTATTTGTCCCTGGTTCTGGAGACCTCATTTGGATTGATTATTATCTGGCTATTAACCTTGGACTGTTCTTAGTTTATGTCTCCGTGTTATCCCAGTGGACCAAAATTTTGCCTTATTGTGCATGTTTCTCAGTCTGCTGTCATCTGCCAGTCCCATGACTCCTTGGTATCTGCTAGTTCCTATCAGACTTGTGCCTGTAGGTGGCACCTAAAAAGAAGTCTAAGGCTGCAGTAGCCATCTCCAACCAGGGAAATCTGAACCTGCCTACCCCACTTAGGGTTCTGAACCTGTTCTTGCCTAGAGACTCTCTGTCAGGCATCACCAAGAGTCCCACAGACTGCAAGGTGTGGCCGCCCCTTTAAGAGGCCTGGCTGGACTCACTGATGTGTCGTCACCTAGTTCTGTTATGGGCTGAAACCCGCCTCTCTCACCTGGCCTCGACGACAGGCTTTAACCACTTAAAGACAATTGCCGGTCCGGGCACGTCATGCACTAACATCCAGTTAGTGACAATTAACGTGCCAGGACCTTCATGGCTTTAAATGGGTGCAGAAAGCAATCTACGTTTGCTTTCTGCACCCAAAAGGTGTTGCTGTAATGCTAAGATCGGCATCAGGGGCCATCTCTGGACCCTCCCTGGGTTGTCAGACGCCCGGTTTAAAAGAGTTTAGCAGGCAATCAACGATCACCTCCTAAACTTTAATGGTGTCACTGAAATGCCTCGATAGCGAGGCATTTAGCGACACCAAACATCCACCCCAGGACGTCCTTTAAAAAAATAAAGTTTGAAAAAGTTTCCATGAGGGTCTCTCCAGACCCTCCAGAGAACTCCAGAAAACGCTGCAGCCCCCCAAAAATAATATATATAAAATAATATATATATATATATAGAGAGAGAGAGAGAGAGAGAGAGAATGCTGGCATCCCTTGCAGCCCCCCAAAATAATATATATAAATATATATTTATGAGCAAGTCCTCAAATTAGCGCTTTATCTTAAAACACTTCTCACATGGCAAGAGTTAAAATACTGACATGTTCCATGGGGTGTTTACTTAAAAAATTGTATGATTTGATGGGGTAAATTGCATTGGCCGGGTACAACAATGTCCCGATTAACACACGGGGAAGGATGACAACATGTCTAGTTTCCAATTTGAAAAATGCACACGTCCCAAATGTGGCCTTTCAGCCCCCAAACAACCCGACAAACCCATGCATGTGGGATATCACTGTACTTAGGAGATGTTGCTGAACACATTGCCATAGGCGCCATTTGAAGGCGGCGCCAGTGAGTGGCTTTCAAACGGCGTCTTTTTTTTTGATGCGGAGGAGAGAGAGGGGAGCCTAGCAACCGCTCGGCGCCCCTCGTTCTCCCCTGCATCAAAAAAAGAAGACAGTGTTTAAAAGCCGCTCGCTGGTGCCCGCTGCTTCACTGCGCGGGCGCCGAAATATGACGTCATATTACGGCGCTCAGCAGTGAAGCAGCGGGCACCAGCAAGCGGTGCAGGATGACAGCAGCATCGTGCTCCCGTCGCTGGACTTCAAGGTGAGAGAACTATGGGGGGGGTATATGTGGGGAGGGTATATAGTGGGTAGGGGGGGAGGGTATATAGTGGGTAGGGGGGGAGGGTATATAGTGGGTAGGGGGGGAGAGGATATATAGTGGGTAGGGGGGAGAGGGTATCTAGTGGGTATATAGTGGGTAGGGGGGAGGATATATAGTGGGTAGGGGGGTAGAGGGGTAGAGGGTATATAGTGGGTTGGGGGGAGGGTATATATTCCTTCAGTGCTGAGATCACAAATTAATTTCAATTGATCTGGGTTTGTCTGTTGATCTATACCTGCTATCGGCAGCAGGGACTAATATTTATATATATATATGTGGGCAGCAGGGGCTAGTAAATGGGTTTTAGATATTTGGACAGGGGCACAATTTCAGTGCTTGCCATAGGCGCTATTTTCAGTAGATATGCCTCTGACCAGGAGCTATAAATTTATACCTAAATTAAAAAGTGCGTGGGGAAATATACACACAAAAAATACTACTGCAAACTTCGACAAAGGCTGGTGGCAGAATAAGTGCATGGAAAGAGTTAAAATATCAGTATTTGAAATACCCTGGGGTGTCTAGTTTTCAAAAATATATAGAAACATAGAAAGTGACGGCAGATAAGAACCAGTAGGCCCATCCAGCCTGCCCAACCTCTGAGTACTTTCCTTTAGTACTTGCCCTTATCCTATATCTAGCTTGGCCTTATGCTTATCCCATGCTTGCTTAAATGACTTTACTGTATTAACATCTACCACTTCTGCTGGGAGGCTATTCCATGCGTCCACTACCCTTTCCGTAAAGTAATATTTTCTGATGTTACCATTAAACCTTTGCCCCTCTAGTTTATGCTTGTGTCCTCTTGTTGTGGTAGTATTTCTCCTTTTAAATAAACTCTCTTCCTTTACCTTGTTGATTCCCTTTAAGTATTTAAATGTTTCTATCATATCCCCCCTGTCACGTCTTTTTTCCAGGCTATATAGGTTAAGATTCTTTAACCTGTCCTGGTAAGGTTTATCTTGTAATCCATAAACCATTTTAGTAGCCCTTCTCTGCACTTTCTCCAACATTTCTATATCCTTCTGGAGATCCGGTCTCCAGTACTGTACACAATACTCCAAGTGAGGTCTCACCAGTGATCTGTACAATGGCATGAGCTCTTCCCTCTTTCTACTGCTAATACCCCTCGCTATACAACCAAGCATTCTGCTAGCATTACCTGCTGCTCTACTGCATTGTCTGCCTACCTTTAAATCCTCAGAAATATTTACCCCTAAATCCCTTTCCTCACACGTTGAGGTTAGGACAGTATCAAATATTCTATACTCTGCCCTTGGGTTTTTATGCCCCAGGTGCATTACTTTGGATTTATCTGCATTAAATGCCAATTGCCACAGCTCTGACCATTTTTCCAGTTTTCCTAGATCGTTTGCCATTTTCTTCTTCCTCCAGGAACATCAACCCTGTTTCAAATTTTTGTGTCGTCAGCAAATAAACATACCTTTCCATGAAGTCCATCTGCAATATCACTAATAAAAATATTAAAGAGAATGGGTCCAAGTACAGATCCCTGAGGTATCCCACTGGTAACAAGACCTTGTTCTGAATATACGCCATTCACTACAACCAGGGCCGGCCCAAGGCAAAATGCCTGCCTGGGGCGAATTTTAAAATGCCGCCCCCCCCCTTATCTACCCTTCCTCTCCCTCCGTCCCTGCCGCCCCCCCCCATTATCTACCCTTCCTCTCCCTCCGTCCCCGCCCCCCCCCTTGTACTTACCTTTCAGCAGTCCTGCGGCGAGTCTCCCTGTTCGGTCTCGGTGCTGGCTTGTAATGCTGAGCGCCGGAAATCTTCTGGCACTCAGCATTACAAGCCGGCACCGAGACCGAACAGGGAGACTCGCCGCAGAGGAGAGAGAGAGGGGCGCCGAGCAGGTACTGACCGATTGGTAAGCGAAAACCACTCGGCGCCCCTTTCTCTCTTTAGCTTTTTTTTTTTTAAAAAGGGCTTGGGGCGGCAAAGTGCCGCCCCTTCAAAAGTGCCGCCTGGAGCGGTTGCCCCACTTGGCTCCATTGTCGGGCCGGCCCTGACTACAACCCTCTGTTGTCTGTCACTCAGCCACTCCTTAATCCATTCAACAACATTGGGATCTAAACCCAGAGATTGCAGTTTATTTATAAGTCTTCTATGCGGGATAGTGTCAAAGGCCTTACTGAAATCCAGATACGAAATGTCTACTGCACCACCTTGATCAATTACTTTAGTCACCCAATCAAAGAAAAATCAAAAGATTTGTTTGGCAAGATCTTCCTGAGGAAAACCCATGTTGTTTTTGATCTTGAAACCCATGTGACTTCAGATGTTCAACAATCCTTTCCTTTAACATGGTTTCCATTAATTTCCCCACTACAGATGTAAGACTAACTGGCCTGTAGTTGCCCGACTCCTTCCTACTGCCTTTTAGGACTTGGGTTAATTGAGCATCCACCCCAACCTGTTGAGAGTATCTACTATAAGCCTTATGCGGCTTGAGTGTATTTGAGCAGAAGCTATCTCTGATAGGCAATGATGGCGACCCATCAGTATTAGTTAATGTGTGGATGAATTGTCTGAATGAGGGAGAGTATTAATTAATTTGCATTAATGAATATGTGTAAATGATTTGTGTGAATGAGTGAGAGAATAAATGATTGTGTGAGTGACTGTAAAAGTGTTTATTTATCATAGATGTATAATTGATTTGTGGAAAGGCAAAGATGGCACAAGCAGTGTGGTTGTTTTTTTTTGACGCGAAGGAGATAGAGGGCTCAGAGCGGTTGCTCATGAAGTTTTCAACAACCGCTCGGCTCCCCTCAGTCTCCTCCGCCAGGCCTTTTATGCCGTGCCGGCATGTCATGCAGAGCAGGGAGACAGGCCTCGCGCTCCCACCGCAGGACTTCTGCAAGGTAAGTGGACTGCAAAGAGGGGAGAGGGCAGATAATGAGAAGGGGAGGAAAGGGGGTATATAGTGAGAAAAAGGGGGAGAGGGGGTAGATAGTGAGAACAGGGGGCGAGAGGTAGATAGTGAGAAAGAGGGTAGTAAGAATATTAAGTATAAATGGAAGTGGATGAATTGTCTGAATGAGTGACAGTATGAATTAATGTGTGGATGAATTGTCTGAATGAGGGAGAGTATGCATTAATGTGTGGAAGAATTGTCTGAATGAGGGAGAGTATAAATTAATTGAGAATGCATTAATGAATATGTGTAAATGATTTGTGTGAATGAGTGAGAGAATAAATGATTGTGTGAATTATGTGAATGAAAGTATGAATTAGTGAGTGACTGTAAAAGTGTTTGTGTGTATCACAGATGTATAATAGATTTGTGGAAAGGCAAAGATGGCACAATTAGGGTGTTTGAGCGTTTGGGACCATGATGGCACAGGCTCTCCTTTTATCAGAGCTAACAAACAAAGTTCCGGGTGACCGGTCAAGGCGAGGTCCGTAAGATTTATTACACCAGAGCTTCTTCTTTGGATACAACAGAAGATTAACACTGAAAGCTCAAGGTGAAGGTATAACCCTGCTGCAAAGTTACAACTAGAAGGAATCCAGAACAGATTCAACATAACGTGGTGAGCTGTATACTATATAACTTACTTCTTCAATACATTATTTAAATTTTTTGATGGCATATTTATATGAACCTCCTACAAGAATCAAAGTGCTTTAGATACCTCATTTCACCTTGCTTTCAACAAATTGATATCTTTTGCACTCAGAGGACAGGAGGCGTTTGAGGCTCCATCAGATATTAACTGTATACAAGGCGGCCTAAGATTTGAATTAAGACAGGGGCGTCCAACATGTGGCCCGCGGGCCAAATGCAGCCCGCGAGACCTCGAGGTGCGGCCCTCGTAAGATCGGCAACCGATCTTACCCGAGCCGCACCTCAAGCCCTTCTACTTACTTGTGGGAGGGTCTTCTGGACTGCACAGAGGAAGCGGAATTCACGTGACATCCTACTTCCTCTGTGCTTTAGCAGAGAAGGCAGAGGGAGGCCGCGCCCCCTGCTGAAGTCTGTGAGCAGCATCGAGGAGCTGCAGTGCAGGTAAGGGGGTGGGGAGGGTGTTTGAATGGGTGTGTGTGATTGAGGGAATGAATCTGTGAATGAATGATTATATGAATAAATGAGTGTGTGTGTGTGTGTGATAGCATGGATGTGTAAGTGCTGGAACCTAGGCATGATGGGACTGTGATTGCTGTTAGCAATCACACTCCTATCATGCCAAGTCAGCCAGTACATGCTGAAACCTGGCCAGCTGCCCCCCTTGTGTAGTGATGCTGCCAGCAGTATGGGGTCTGCACTTACAGCCACCCTGTACCAGCATGTACTGGCTGACTTGGCATGATAGGAGTGTGATTGCTAACAGCAATCACAGTCCCATAATGCCTAGGTTCCAGCATTTACTGGATGGATGTGTAAGTGCTGGAACCTAGGCATGATGGGACTGTGATTGCTGTTAGCAATCACACTCCTATCATGCCAAGTCAGCCAGTACATGCTGAAACCTGGCTAGCTGCCCCTCTTGTGTATTGATGCTGCCAGCAGTATGGGGTCTGCACATCACTTACAGCCACCCTGTACCAGCGTGTATTGGCTGACTTGGCATGATAGGAGTGTGATTGCTAACAGCAATCACAGTCCCATCATGCCTAGGTTCCAGCATTTACTGGATGGATGTGTAAGTGCTGGAACCTAGGCATGATGGGACTGTGACTACTACTACTACTGCACATCACTTACAGCCACCCTGTACCAGCATGTACTGGCTGACTTGGCATGAGAGGAGTGTGATTTCTAACAGCAATCACAGCGAGCACAGTCCCATCATGCCTAGGTACCAGCATTTACTGGTTGCCTGGGTATGATAGGAGTGTGATTGCTGTTAGCAATCACACTCCTATCATGCCAAGTCATATTGCTAATTTTGTCCAATTGTGTGTTACCTACTTTTATTAAACATGTTTTTATTATTATTTTTAAAGGTGGGGGTCATTTTCGGTTTTGGCTAAGTGAACCCTGAATGTTTTGGTCCAGAATTTTCATTTTAGTTCATCCCTAGAATAAATCTAGGGAATCCTGAATTTGTAGTCGCAAAACTTTCAAGGCCCAGAAATCAGTGAGAGGAAGAGTAAAGGTTTTGTGTCATTTTACTTTATTTTAATCTTCATATTTTATTAAAGGCCATATTTTTTGTCACAGTGAAAAATGAGTGCGGCCCGCGCACGTATACAATTCTGATGAAGTGGCCCACTGCAGAAAAAACTTGGACACCCCTGAATTAAGACATATGCATGTAGTTCTAGATACATTTACGGGAATACATTCCTATTATACCTAATCTCTCTCTGTTAAAATGCCTCCAAAAAAGGATAAAGACAGAGAAAAATATAAGGGTCAAGAAAAGAACAAAACAATCAATATCTTCAGCTCTCCTAAATTAAACGTCCAAACTATGGAGCATAGAAGATCCATATCAGATGAGCTGAAATAATCTATACCTCATAGGAGCAGTGAGATACTATATCCAGATCCATCCCCTCATCCCCCCCGGAGATACAACACGGGATTACACAAGACTTTATTAGAGATCTAATGGAGAGCTACTATAAGAAAATTAAACAAAATCTGGAAGACAACATTTCGCAAATTAAAGCGGAGGTATCTCAAATCTCTGAAATAATATCCAGACATGAGGATAATCTCACAAATTTACAGGAAGACAATAAAATGCTCCACCACGAAAATGTTGAATTTACAAAGTTAAAAATCTGGAAATAAAAATCTCTGATATGGCGGACAGATCTCGTAGAAAAAATATCAGATTAAGAGGCATTCCGGAATCAATTCAAAGCCATAATTTAGAACCTTTCTTGAGATATTTTTTTTCTGTCCTTTATTACAACAGAGGAGTTGGAAATGTATCCATTTGAACGCTTCCATCGACTGCTCAAGATACTACTTACCCAGCTGACATAATAGTGAGGTTTACAAGCTATTATATCAAAAATCGCATTATGCTGGAGCTCAGAAAAACTAAACCAAGAACTGAACGCTTTAAACAAATTCAAGTACTCCCAGATTTGTCCCAAGCTACAAGAACAGCTAGAAAGTCTTTCCAAGAAATTACACAAACTCTAAGAAATAAATTAATTAGATATAGATGGGACTTTCCTACCTCCTATTAATTGTATACCATGAAGATAATGTATATCACTTTAAAGATTTGTCTTCCGCAAAAGAGAAGATGATAAACTGGGGACCTGCATAAAGCTGATTAAATCTATCGATATAAGTTATGATTTTTTTTTGTTATTTATTTATTTATTTATTTTCCCCCGCTCACTAGAAAAGTGGGAGTAAATTCACTTTATAATAATATTTATACACATATTTTACACTTTTACTCTTTCACTTTGTGCTTCTGCACATAAACTCTAGGTTTTGTTTCACGATGCTAATACTCACTAATAATTGAGTAGATGATCTACTCTCAGCCCACAAACATACAAATATACACTTTAAATATCTTTTTTTTTTTTCTTTACACTAGGGCTTTGTAACAAATTTCACTCTACAACAATACACACACACACACTATTTTTCTTTTTTTTTTTTTTACCCTATATACTTTGACTTTTTACTGAAATTGTTTACTGAAATTGTTGATGCTGCAATGCAACTAAATTTACGTTGATGAAATACGCTGAATTGTGCTGTAGGATACAATTTTTTTTTTTTCTTTCCGTTGGCAATATACCAAAATCGTTGGCAATGTAACTAAATCTTATGGATGAAATTAGATGAATTGTGCTGGAGAATATAATTTACAATTTTTTTTTTTCTTTTTCTTCTTTTTTGACGGTGTTTACTTTATTCCCTCTCCCCCCTCCCCTCATTTAGCTTCTGTGGTAGGAACAGGACTTTTTAGGGTTAGCAATATTAGGAACTTTGCTCAAACTCTTAAGATGTTGTATGTTAGTCATGAATGTTTGGTAAGACTGGATGATGTGAGAGGGAGGACCAATATACTCAAGGCAATATATCGCTTTTTTCACAAATATTCGCCACAGAAAAGGGGTGCCCTATTTAAAACGCTACAAGACAATAACATTGACTTAGCTTTCATTCAGGAGACCGACTGGATTAAAACCCATACTGTACTATGGAAATGTAGAAAATATCCTTATGTGTATTCAGCTAATATGGAGGGTACCAAGAAAAAAAGGGGCGTGGCAATAATCTTTTCAAATAAACCTAAAATTGAACCCATTTACGAGGAACTTGACCCAAATGGACGGTTTCTGTTACTGATTGTAAAAATTAATGATATCACGTACACACTAATTAATGTGTACGCTCCTAACAGGAGATCTTTTCGTTTTCTGGATACATTAATTTATAAAGTTGAACCCCTCCAGACTGGTATCCTCCTGATTAGAGGGGATTTCAATTCGGTTCAGGAACCTAAGATAGACCATAGCCATTTTACGTCGGATATGAGCAAACGGATATGTCCCTATACTGGAATCCAAGAACTTTTACTAAAGAACTCTTTGTACGATTGTTGGAGAGTTTCCCATCCATTAGAGAGAGATTATACTTTTTAGTCAAACATGCATCAAACCTATTCACGCATAGATTTCTTTTTGATAGAAGCAAAGTTTTTGAAATTAGTAAAGGATTCCAGAATAGGGAATATTACATGGTCGGACCATGCTCCGGTGTTTCTACTTTACCAACAACCCTGATTATAATATAAGAAACAATTGGAGATTAAATTAATCTTTATTGAAGAACACATTAAACATACAAGAATTGACAAGGGAAGCTCAGCAATTTTTACAGGAAAATGATAATAGAGAGGTATCTGATCCTACTTTATGGTGTACATTTAAAGCATAAATGAGAGGTATATTGATAAAAATGGGATCTAGAGAGAAGAAACGGAGAGGTTCTACATTAACGGAGCTATATATAAAATTAGCCAAATTAGAGAGAATTAACAAAAATAATAATGACCTCTCTACGCTCCAACAAATAAAATATGTTAGGCAAGAAATAGTGTTGAAAGAATTGGAGAAAATTAATTGGATGCTATTACAATTATGTCAAAAATGGTATTACTCTAGCAACAGAATCGGTAAAACCTTATCAAATAAGCTGAAATCCAAAGATAAATCGGAAACAATTAAAAAGATAATAGTGGGAAATAAACACTTTTTATCTCCTAAAGCAATATCCAATGCTTTTGCTAATTACTATAAATCTTTATATAATCTAGCAGAACTTCCGCAATCTGACCTGGCAATAAGTAAATTTCTATAAAAATTAAACCTCCCAAAAATTTCGGTTCCGCAAACACAATTTTGAAATCAACCATTCTTATTATCAGAAATAATCAATTCTATAAAAGATATGAAACTAGGAAAGGCACCAGGTCCGGATGGTTTCTCCGCTAGTTTTTTCATTTTATTACAGCAGATAATAGCGCTGCTGTTACTGCGAGTATATTCCTCTGTCTCCTTAACCCCTTCGTGACAAAGGCTGATTTTACTTTTTGTACCCTTTGGGACAATGGCCGTTTTAACATTTCTGTGCTGCTCGTGTTTAGCTGTAATTTTCTTCTTTCCTGTTTACTGAACCCACACAAGTTATATATTGGTTTTTTCAGGACAAGAAGGGCTTTCTTTAGATGACATTGTTTTCATTGTATCATATTATTTACTATTAAAAAAGTATAAAATATGGTGAAAAATTTAGAAAAAAATTGTTTTCAACTAACTTTTAGTTGAAAAATCTTTTACTCATCTATAAAAGGTAATGAAAAAACCTGCTAAATAGATTCTACTATTTGTCCTGAGTTTAGAAATACCCAATGTTTTTATGTTTTTTTGCTTTTTTCTTCATGTTATGGGGCAATAACTACAGGTAGTGTTTTGCTATTTCAAAGCCATTTTTTCCAAATCTGGTAATTTTTCCCCCATGTGCCATTTCGGGTATCTTTGAAGCCGGCCAATGCAATTTACCCCATCAAATCATATATTTTTGAAAACTAGACACCCCAGGGTATTTCAAATGCTAGTATTTTAACTCTTTCCATGCACCATATCTACCACCAGTCTTTGTCAAACTTTGTGGTAGTCATTTTTTTGCATTTGTTTTTTCACACGCATTTTACTTCAGATATAAAGAAATGTAATTTACTATGCAACCTGTGGATGCCCTAAAATATATATAGGATTAACATCAAGGGAACTGTGAATCCGTGCGGGAGAACATGTACGAGACATCTTAGCAGCCAAAAATGCATCAGATTGGACAATACTAAAAACAATACCACAACACTTCAAAACTACACATAACTACGATCCATCGAGTCTACAAGTGAAGGGAATTGAAAGGATCAACACAGGAGTACGAGGAGGTAATGTTAAAAAGATTCTAGCCCAAAAAGAGTGTAGGTGGATTGTCCAATTAGGTACCATGACAACTGTTGGCTTAAACGAGCAATTGTCCTTTTCTGCATTTTTATAATATCTTTCCATTGGTGATTTTAACTTTTGTATTTATTCCTTTATTGTAGTTCATTTACCTATACGCCATATTGGCTTAACAATCTATGAATACCCCCATCAAAAATCATGGAAGATCTACATATGAAGAAAAGAGTAATAAAGTAAACCAATGACAACAGAAGCCAGCAATAAATTAGTTTTTTTTTGGTTTTTTTTTCACAAATGGTTGAGTGAATATGATAAGAAGAGACAATTGGCACCATAATATTTTATTTTATGTACTTTTTGATTGCCGTATTTATAGATTTTTTATTCATGTATTACTTTTCATTACATAGTATGTATTCAATTATGAATTATTGGGTATTGACACTGATATTGTTTAGCACGGTTATTATAATATGTGATCATGACATTTTTTTTTGATTATTTTATTATTTTGGCCCTTTTTGCATCTATATTTTTCAATAAATATTCATTTATATAAATGAATAATTGATCATTGACACTGATATTGTTTTGCACAGTCATTTATACATAAATATGTATTTACACATCTATTAAGGAAAAATTGTCACATAGATAATTTAGATTTACATACTATGCACTTTAATCAAGTCTCTAGCTCAGCACTTTATACCCTTTAAATGTCTATTTATCCTTCTATTTATTTATTAATTTATTTATTTTGGTATAATGGTTCGTTGACTAGGATTTATAGAAACAGACGTATGATTAGTTCCATGTTGAACCCTAGTGCGCTACGCGGCGATATCCACCCGGAGGATCTGTTTTCAAGAGACTTTTTTGTCCAACTTTTGAGATGCTGTATGTGTTTTTATATTTTTGTATAATAAAGTAATATATATTTTATAATAGAAGGGCTTGTTTGGAACTCTCTCTCTCTTGGTATACAATTTATTATGAGTTTCCCTATACTCAACATATGATCCTTATATACACCAAGAAGTTTATGTGATGATATTGTATATAAGAGGTGTTGCAGGATTCTTTGTTATAGTATTTTTTGTGTGTATTTTTCCCCCACACACCTACTTTATGTATGAATTTACAGCTCCTGGTATATGCCGCTGTCACACGACACCCCAATATGTGTTCAGCAACATCTCCTGAGTACAGTGATACCCCACATGCATGGGTTTGTCATTTTTTGGGGAAACTAAAAAGCCACATTTGGGACGTGTGCATTTTTCTAATTGGAAATTAGATGTGTGGCCATCCTTCCCCCCGTGTTAATTGGGACATTGTTGAACCCGGCCAATTCAATTTACCCCATCAGATCATACATTTTTTAAAAGTAGACACCCCATGGGCATTTAATATGCCAGTTTAACTCTTTCCATGCGAGAATTGATTTTAACTCTTTCCATGCGAGCTAATGTGCTAATTTTATATATATATTTTTTTTTTTGCCTTTTTTACATTTTTTTTTTACATTTTTTTCAACTTGAAGGTTCCCCTAATAGTCACATCAGTGGGAAATTATTTTTACATTTTACTGTTTTTTTAACTATTTTTTTCTAACTATTAATTTTATTTTATTTTTTAATTTATTTTTACTAATCACACTGTGATTAGAAAGCTGGGCTCCGTGGACTTGCATGGTTGAATGCAATACCTGTATTCAACCTGCAAGTGGAGCCAGAGTTCTCTAGAGGGTCTGGAGACCCGCCATCTTGCGGATGGTGAAGATTACTTGCAGCTGCGGCTGTGACCGCTCTCCGGAGCGGTCACAGCCCGTCCTGGGGTAAGTGTTTGGTGTCGCTGAATGCCTCCTGATCGAGGCATTCCAGTGACACCATTTAAGTTTAGGAGGTGATCGTTGATCGCCTCCTAAACGCTTTTAAAACGGGCGTCTGCCGCCATACAATGTATGGCGATGTAGACGCCCCGGGGAGAGGCCAGACATGGCCCCTAGTGCCAATCGTGGCGTTGCTGAATGCCTCGAGGTCGAGGCATTACAGCAACACCGTTTGGGTGCAGAAAACGAACGTAGATTGCTTTCTGCCACCGTTTAAAGTCAGGACGGTCCTGGCACGTCAATTGTCATCAAGGGGTTAAATTTCCTAAGGAACTTCTTCAAGCTGCAATCATTCCAATCCTGAAAGAAGGCAAAGATTAAACTTTTACACTTAATTATAGGCCTATATCTTTAATAAATATAGATATTAAAATTTACTCTAAAATCCTAGCACAAAAATTAAAACAAGTTATACCACATATTATTCATAAAGATCAAACCGGATTTGTAGAAGGCAGAAGCTCATCAGACAATACCTGTAAGATCTTTAACCTTATTCATAAGGTCAACCTCTATCGAACTAAATCAGCTTTTCTCGCGTTGGATGCTGAAAAAGCATTTGATTGCGTGAACTGGAGATATTTGGAGGCTGTCCGAATTAACCAAGGTATTGAGCGATTAATCAAAGATTACGTGATGAGTCTATATTCAAACCCAACTGCTAAAGTTGTAGGACATTTGTTAGACTCCCATTGGTTCCCCATAAAAAACGGAACACGCCAGGGATGTCCATTATCTCTGTTATTATATATACTTAGTATAGAGCCCTTGGCAGAATCAATAAAACAATCCCCTGATATTTCGGGGTTTTGTAATAATATCGATATCTACAAAATATCTCTCTATGCAGATGACGTACTCTTGTCATTTATATGTTTTTAGAACAGTCCCTTTGAGAGTTCATCCTCACATTTTGAAACAATTTCAACAAATCATTGATCAATTTATTTGGCAGCATAAGAGACCAAGAATAACTCATAATATCTTAACTAAAAAACCACACCAAGGGGGAATATCCTATCCAAGTATTAAAAATCTTCACGAAGCAACAATGTTGACCTGTTACTTAGCATGGGATAAAAGATCTAATAACCTACCAAGATGGCTACAAATGAAGGAAGCAGACATTAAGAAAGGGGAACTACGTTATCTGTTTTGGGCTAATGCATCTCGGGCAAAGAAGATAAGTAATCGATCCCTCTTCTCCTTCACTCCGTTGGAGGCTATTTATTACCATATCAGAGATATAGATCTGACTAAATTGAATATGAGTGGTATCTCTTGCATTGGCAATATCTTAAACCAAGATGTTCTTATGCCATTTTCTCAGATTAGCGAACGATATTCCTTGCCAAATTCGAAATTATTTACCGTATTTTTCGCTCCATAAGACGCAGTTTTTTTCCTCCCAAAGTAGGATGAAAAATCAGCCGCGTCTTATGGAGCGAAGATGCAGGCAGGGAGGGGGGGGGCAACGATATACCGTATTGGCTCGAATATAGGCCGCACTTTTCCCCCCCACTTTAAGACTTTAAAGTGGGGGTGCGGCCTATATTCGGGGTCTAGCACCCGACGCCCGGGACATGCAGTCCCGGGCGCCGGGCAGGCAGCGGGGTTAGGATACAGATCCCCCGCAGCGGTGCAGGGGACCTGCATCCTACTCCCCGATACGCTCAGACAGCCTCCCCTGCCAGCACTTCCCACGGGGGGGTGCCGGCACGGGAGGTTGTCTAAGCGCATCGTGCGGATGCGTTTTACCTCTGCACCCCCCGCGGACTTACCGGAGCAGACTCCCGGGTGTCTTGCGGGGTCGGCGGGGGACGTCTACGCAATACAACTTCCGGTGCCGGATGTGCCGCACCGGAAGTTGTATTGCGTAGATGTCCCCCGCCGGCCCCGCAAGACACCCGGGAGTCTGCTCCGGTAAGTTGGGGAGGGGGGGGCAGAGGGGGACAGTGGCAGCGTATCTCGGGGAGGGAGGACAGTGGTAGCATATCTCGGGGAGGGAGGACAGTGGCAGCGTATCTCGGGGAGGGAGGACAGTGGCAGCGTATCTCGGGGAGGGAGGACAGTGGCAGCGTATCTCGGGGAGGGAGGACAGTGGCAGCGTATCTCGGTGAGGGAGGACAGTGGTAGCATATCTCGGGGGGCGGGGGGGGGCAGAGTGGCAGTATGTTTTTTGGTGCTTTTTTAAAGAAAAAAACTTTTTCTTTAAAAAAGCACCAAACTTTTAGGGTGCGGCCTATATACGGGGGCGGCCTATATCCGAGCCAATACGGTACTCACCAAAAGTGTCCCGGACAGTCTCTGTCTCGCTTCGCCGTCCAGGGGAGGTCTTCATCTGGAGACCGCCGCCTCTGTCGCCGCCTCTCCTCTTCTCTGGTCCGTTGCGACGGCTAAGGGCGGACTGGATGGAGAGGACGGGGGGATTTGACGCAAGCGCCGTGTCACGTATGGCGCCGGCGCATGCGCAGTACGGCGCTTGTAGTCCAGCTACACTTCCCATCATGTCTGACCAGCTTTTTTCTGTGCAGGCATGACGGGAGGATGATGTCCTTTTTTTATAGCCCATTTTTTAGCTCAAAATATTTTTTCCTTTTTTTTCTCCTCTAAAATCTAGGTGCGTCTTATCAGCAGGTGCGTCTTATAGAGCGAAAAATACGGTACATATTTAAGGATTAAGAATTTTATTAATCGGATAGGAATAGACAATAATCCCGCAATAGAACACTGGTTGACAACACACACACAAAAAAAGCAAATCTCGAGCTCAATTATCCTCATACAAATCCTTAATATAGATGAGAAAGATCCACTGATTCTGAGATGGGAAAGATATTTGAGTACAGCAGATTCATTTGAACAATGTCGTCAGGCTTTCCTATCAACAAAAAAACATGTCCATTCGGTAAACCTATTAGAGACCTATATTAAGGTTATCTATAGATGGTATTTAGTTTCTGTTAGATTGAATAAAATCGATCCAATAAATTCTGATAGTTGTTGGCGATGTTCTGCCCATATGGGTTCCTTCTTGCATATATGGTGGGAATGCTCCCAATTATTAAATATTAGGAAGAATATCTCTCAATTATTCAATCTCCTTTTCCAACTCCAGGAACAGGTGGATCCACGGATGTTTCTGTTCCATCTGGGGTTAGAGAAAGTTAAATCAAAGAATACTTATTATACATGTTTTTTTGGCTGCAAAGATTTGTATCGCCAGACAGTGGAGAAACGCTGACAAAATAAATTGGGATAGTTACGAATCAAATACAATACCAGTATACAATGGAAAGGGGATATTATTATAAAGTGGAAAAGATCGACATGTTTGATAAAATCATTATTTCGGGAGGAGCGCGTTGGTACCCCTATATGATAACACTTTCTCTTATATGTGGCCCCTGCACATTTGAAATCAATTTATTAAATTACTACGAGATTAACTTGCGGGCCCAGAGGATATATACTCTATATACTCCCAGGAGAGAATGTTGAAGTTGATGTATGAATGTTAACCCCTTAATGACAAAGCCCGTACATGTACGGGCTCAAAATGCATTGTTTTCAATGGGTTTAGGGACCGCCCATTGTCCTTAAGGGGTTAAGCAGAAAGGGTAAATGATATTTGTCAGTTTTATGAATGATATACACTGTAACAAACTTTTTTCTCTTTTTTTTCTTCTATACAGGGCCAGAAACACAATGCACTAGCACTGCGCTAGGAGTATGCCCAGGTATTTATAGCATACTTCCCGACATTTCAAGATGTGAAAGAGGGACACTTTTTGTTTTTTAATTTATTATTTATTTTTTTAATCTTGCGGAACTCACTGATACAAGCAATTGCACGTTTCCACCTACTCAGCCTAGAGTGTTCACTGTTTATTTACGTTGATGTTGTTTTTCAACCACTAGTGGCCGCCCTTCTCATTCTGGAGTACCCAGACCTAATTATCATGTTCAGCTGCACCTTGTTACCTGATCAAGCCTGCCTATATAAACCTGCCCAGCCCTTCAGTCAGAGCCTTTGCATTGAAGTTGTAGGACTGTTTTGCTCTGGCCCTGTGCTTGATCCTGACTTGTTCCTGGCGTCCTGACTTCCTTTGTACCTGATCCTGAATTGTTTCTGACTCACAAGCCGAGTGCCCTGCCAGTGGGCTCCCAAGCCGTGCGCCCTGTCCGGGGTGCTCCCAAACCGCACGCCCCATTCGGAGAGCTCCCAAACCGTGCACCCCATCCAGAGGGCTCCCAAACCGTGCACCCCATCCAGAGGGCTCCCAAACCGTGCGCCCCATCCAGAGGGCTCCCAAACCGTGCGCCCCATCCAGAGGGCTGCCAAACCGTGCGCCCCATCCAGAGGGCTCCCAAACCGTGCGCCCCATCCAGAGGGCTGCCAAACCGTGCGCCCCATCCAGAGGGCTTCCTGCCATGCGCCCCATCCAGAGGGCTTCCTGCCTAGAGACTTACCACCTGTACTTGTTTTTCCATGCCAAGATATTCAATATAGATCATATCAACGCATTCTGCTTGTGGTTTGTTTCGTTACACCTGTCAGTAACATCCCCCTAGTCATTATGCATCGTGGGGTACAGACAGAGCCTCTTGTATCCCCTGCATCTGGGCTCCCATCCGATCTGTTTACCCGGGTCATAACATGCACTTTACAATTTCGCACTCACATCGCCACTTAAAACACGCTTCGTTTTTGTCAGCACAGTCATGCATAAAAAAAATAACCAACACATTGAATTTAATTCCCATGAGGCTCAGCCAGACATACTACTTCCATGATGCTGGCTGAGCGTCATGGGAAGTGCAGCAACAGTAAAGCTGCAGATGCTAGCTTTGAACTAAAATTCCCATGATTCTTAGCCAGCCAGGTGTCTACCACAATGCTTGCTGAGCATCATTGGAAGAGTAGTCCACAGCAGCAGAATTTTTTTTTTATTCAAAAAGGCTAATGTTTGCCTCCCTCCCAGGACCCTTTTACTCTGCCTTTACACACACCTGCCCATAAACACACATATACACGTACACTGCCCTTACACACACACATACACATGTACACTGCCCTTAAACACACACATATATATACTGTGACAGAATGGCCGGTACAGTAGTGGATGGGCGGTATATACGCCCTACTTTGGCTAATTTTGTGTGCCTTTACGTGTAAAATTAAAGCCCCAGGGAAAGAGAAGCACAATAAAAAAAAAACACTATAGGAATGTGATTTGTAAATTGTGTAATGGGTCCCTGGGGTGGAGTATCCAGAAAAGCAGGGTGGGCTGGTGCTCCAACAGTTTTAAAATCCAGACCAGGATTTACAGGTGACCAAGTACAGCTCACCTGGTTTAATGAGGAAGGTTTAAAAAGCCCAGCTTGGTGCTATTCAGTCTCTCTCCTTATTTCCAGCCAAGAGAGCTTCTGGACAAAAAAGCCTTGCTGGATTTATTTTGTTTTTTGGAGTGTTTTGTTGGAAGGTGGGGAAGCCACCCCAACCTAGAGAGGAAACACGATCCTATGTTTAGTTAGTGCTCAGATGAGCAAGGGTTTATTTTTGTTTATATTGTATTTTTGTTTAAGCTGCTGGTTGGAAGAAAATAAATATTTCGATTTTATCTGGATCTGGAACTGGCGTTTATATTACCCTAGAAGACAAGTGATTCTGAAAGATCTCTGACTGATTCCTTGTGCTTTAAAGGACGTTCAGTTACAATACACATACACTGCCCACACACACACATACATACACATACACTGCCCTTACATCCCTTTCTCTACATTTATCTCTTACCTCTTCCTCCAGCCTCCATCCTGTATCCTGCGGTGGGAGCGCGAGGTCTGTCACTCGCTTTGCTGCTCCCTCTTCACTACGCGCCGGCTATTGCTGCAGAGCACAGGGATGATGTCATATCCCCGCGTTCTGCATTATTTGCTGGCACGTATTGATTAGGGAGCAGTTAAGCAAGTTCTGAAGTGACAGACCTTGCGCTCCCTAATGTTGAACCCACTAAATGGAGATTGTGATCTCCCAACTGGTCTGCAGGCTGCAGCTTCTGAGGTGAGTATCTCTCTCGCCTTACCCTTTCTCTGCCCCTGCAAAACGGTTGGGTTGTCTACATGTACCTGTTTATCAATGTTAATTTATGTTAATGAAGTTCTGTGGATATATGAGTCTACGTTTTACAACAATAAACTGTTCATTCCTGCTGTACTCAATTCAAGGTAGTTATGTGTCTACTTATTGGGTACACATAGCAGGGTTCCAAGGTGTGCATGCTGGCTGGTGCTGGAAGTTATTCCAGGGACAACAGGAGGATACATGTGGGTGATCTCTGGGAGTTACTAGAGCTCTCTTAGTGAACCCATTACATTCATCTTCTGTGGTGAGTCTGCAATCAGTGTCTCTAGGTCCCTTATTGGTATCACATATGCCCCCCCCTTTGAACCAATGATGGTTCCTATGCTGGTAAGATGGATCAAGTGGATCCTGCATTTGTCTGACGTGAATAGGTCTTTTGGGGCTCTTTCGGTACGGGGTGCAGCGGCTATGGCTTTTGACTTGGGCTGTTATCTGTCGGATATCCACAGCGGATTGGTCCAGGGAATCGACCTTTCGAACATTTTACTATCATCCTCGGGCTCATGCTGCTTTTGCATTTCTAGGGTGGCTTTAAAATTGCAAATATAAAGCCTCCTGGAAATCTGATACTGTTATTTGAATAAATTACCACTTATTTACAAGAATTAGGAATGTCTGATGTAAGTATTACTCAGTAACGATCAGGCCTCTCCTGGAAAACACAAAATTCTGGGTTCTATATATATTCTGAGTTATGTTGCCTTGAATAAGCGTTGAAAGCACCAAAGAACTAGACTTCAGACAACGAATTATGTTTGCTGTTATTTTGGTTTGGATAAAATTCATAGGACATTTTACATAAATTTTTTTTATCACTTACCCTTATTCGCTCACTCACTGTCTCACTTTCATTCACGTGCTCTTACACTATAATTCACTCTCTAATGCTTTCTCTTGATGTCTCCCTACCTTCTCCGCTGACCATTTCTGTGTTCCTGTCTCCTTGCCTTGCAGCTCTGTTTCTTCTCTTGTTCTGGCTTCTGTCTTCATCTGCTAGTGCCTTCTTTCTCTGTCTCTTGCTCTGTCTGGCTTAGGCGCACCCTTTATTTATCCCTTGGGCCCAAAACAGTAATTAATAGGCTGTCAAAGTACACACACATACTTTCCAATTGTCCTGATTTTGCTGGGACAGTCCTGTTTTTTGAACATTGTCCTAGCAAAGTTTTGTGCCTGCTTATGCATATCCTGCCTCTCTTCACTGGCCTTCCAACAGCTGAGAGGCTGGGACAGAATGTAGAAGCGTAGTCAGCTAAGCTGAGGTCAGTAGGTAGGAGAAGGCAGCTTAGTCAGGTGGTCCAGAATCGATAACAGGTAAGTAGAGATCAGTAACAGGCGTGATATAATGCAGGCAGGAAACACAATAATCTGGCAATGCTATAGTGACATGAAGCAGCATTTATTGGTAAGTAAAACACCTGACCAGACACACAATTATAACAAGGTTTGTAGGTTCATGGTTACCAGAACTGAGAGGCAAAACTGTGAAAGACTGGCTGGTGAACCAATAAGGAAGAAAGCCAGTAACATGGAACTCAGGGTTCAAGTCTCAGTAAAGTCAGTTCCTGACACTGTCTGGTGTACACTGTGTCTGGTGTCAATTAGTTATGCTGGACCACCCTCAGTGACTGTCTTTCCATTTAATGATGGTAGTTATGCTGTACCATTGTTAGTGACTAGCTTGCTATACATCGATGAGGGATTTGCAGTACAACTGTCAGTATCTGGATCAATATATAATGATAGGAGTTAAGCTGTACCACTGTCTGTGTTAGGCTCAGTAAACATTTATGGGAGTCTATACTGTACCACCTTCAAGCTCAGGATATAATGATGGGAGGTATGCTGTATCACCCTCGGTGCCTGGCTGACTATTTAATTATGGGAGTAATGCTGTACCATTGTCAGTGTGATGGAAGTCATACGTAACAAACTGCGCTGCGCTGTTTGTTCTAACACCTTTCTATTACAACGTTTTCAGCAATTTGAGCTACAGTAGCCAGCTTTGGCCCCCCACGTGCATCAATGAGCCTTGGCCACCTGATCTTGCCGCCAGTTCCCCACTTATCCTTCCTTTGACCACTTTTGATAGGTACTGACCACTGCAGACCATGAAAACCACACAAGAGCTGTAGTTTTGGAGATGCTCTAGCCATCAAAATCTAGCCCTTGTCAAAGTTGCTCAGATCCTTACGCTTGCCCATTTTTCCTGCTTCTAACACATCAACTTTGAGAACAAAATGTTCACTTGCTGCTTAATATATTCCACCCACTGACAGGTGCCATGATAACAAGATTGTCAGTGTTATTCACTTTATCTGTTAGTTGTTAATGTTATGGCTGATCGGTGTATAGTAATGGGATTTATGCTGTATAACATATGTCAGACTCACTGTGTGCTTATGCTCACTATGATCATATCTATGTCTGGCTAACTGCTATGCTAAAACAGCTGGATGTGCATAATGGGGATTATAGTACACAACCTATAGCGTGCCAAAAGTTACTTTACTGTCTCAGTGTCCCTAATATCCTATTAAGCTCAGGCACCAACCAACACAAAATGTGAATAAGTTACTGGGTTTGGCGAAATTTGTTTCACTATTTTTTTTTCATTTTCATTTTATATATCTTATAGTATGTAAGATAAATTATATATTATGCTCAATTTTGAATATTTACTCTCCCACTCTGGTCTATATCATCTCACACATTGTCTCACATTCACTTTCTCACGCTCTAAGCTCCGCTTATTTGTCTCGCAGCTCCACTTCCGTGTCTCGCATTTTCTTGTGCTTCATCTTCTTGTTCTTTCTTCGCCCCATCTCCATAGACATGACCTCCCAGCAAACTTCTAACAAATTGGAGGGTCAGGGTACAGAACATCACCAGAAGCTCCGCCATTTGGCCTTAAGAAAACTCTATGTGAATTTTCTGGTGACATCCTCTCCCCTGATTGGAGGATTGCAGGAAACGGGATTTGTTGTTTGAAAACGAATGGGCCAAAAACGGAAAATAAATTCGAAATGGTTTTTGGCCCATTTGCGGGACATGGTCAGAATGGAGAGTTAGTCTGTGGGTATAGTTTTCTTAGCATTGGAGGGATTGTGGGTTGTACACTTCATGCCCAAAGTATCTAGACATAAAGGGAGGTTAGCGCTCCTAAACTAAATGTTAGTTTAATAAAAAGGTATTTTGCTCACTTTGAAAAATTCAGACTAATATTACTAACCTCATCTTACCATCTTAGAAATAAAAAAACTGAAATAATGGCTAAACATAGTGTAATGTGATCATTTAAAAGTTGTAGTTGAGATTAACCTCTGTAGAAGAAAAATATGATGCTGTTCTACATACCAACAGTTTTGATTACATATATGTGGGAAGATGTTGAATGCATGAGTCTAGTTGTGCCCTCAGTCTGCTGAATCTGGTTAGGGGTTTTTCACTAAACTGGAAAGTTGTACTTTCCACTCACCAACTCACTATACACTATAAACGGCCAGTCTTGGCAGGCTTCTAGTGCAAGAACTCCTGGGTTAGCCTTCATAATGCAAAGTTCAGTTGCTGCAGAGAAAATCATTCTTTTGAATATGTCTTAAAAACCAATTTCAGAAATTAACTTAATGAGACACTTGTGGAATGCAGCCACTGATCCCCCCTTCACTTTTGTGTGTCTTGAAGGAAAAACAATCTTTTAGCAGGGTCCATACCCATAAAAGCATGGAAATATAAAAGATAACATTGTGATGTCAAATTGCCACAAGTAACTAAAGCCACAACAATGGGTCTTATGGTCACCTTGTTTGCCCATAAGAAAGAGAAGGTATGCAGTATGCAACAGGGTAATGTCACCAAAACAACTTCAGATCTTACAAGCATAAAATAGACCATATGGATAAAAAGAATAATCCTGTATAGTTTACTTCCTCATAAGTTTTTTGTCAATAAATTTGGTTTCTTGTAAGAAGGAACTTCACCACATTATACGTATGGTCACATTTTACTAAAAGAGGACTATGGATTAAATAAGGAAGTGGTAAATAGTGTGACCACACTAATTTCAGAAACCAGAAAGGAGAAATGATTTTCTGAAAATAAGTTCTTAGCTCCATTTGTATTATTTGATGAAGTACCTTTGTTAGAAAAAAATACCTTCTATATCATTGTGAGTCAGAGAATGAGAGTTAAAGATTAAGCAAAGATGCTAAATCGCATGTGTTTTTGGAACCTCAGACAGACGAGACCTCTGAAACCCCGAAACTTTTGTCACTCTCCATGTTTTTCAATGCTTGCCCCAAAAAAAGGCATCAACCTCAGCTAAAAGCTCCATATTCTTTTACCAGTACTGCTATATCCATTTTCATTGACTCAAAGAGCAGTTTTTGTAATGTGACATTTTCTGTTATTAATGTACACAGTAGGGCTGAAACAACGAATCGATAAAATCGATAATAATCGATAACGGAAATCGTTGTCGACGATTTCCGTTATCGATTAATCGAGTGATCGATTCGTTGTTGGAGCACTCGGCTCCTTTTACTTACCTCCGCGAGCGTTCCCCGCTTCCGCTGCACTCTCCGCCTTCTTTTAGTTGCGTGTGGCTCCGTTCGCACAGAGCGGTTCGCTCTGTGCTAGTGGCTCCGTTCGCACAGAGCGGTTCGCTCTGTGCGAGTGGCTCCATTCGCACAGAGCGAACCGCGGGGGTGGGGTTTCAGGGGATGCAGGGCAGAGTGGGGGTGGGGGGGCAGGCCAGGGTAGGAGACTGAGTGCAGGGCAGAGTGGGGGTGGGGATGCAGGGCAGGGTGTGAGTCCATTGCACACCATTCCAAATATTCCAAGCCCGGTGCTAGTAACCAGCAGTTTCCATGTAAAACACTTTCAAAAAGATGGTCAGCACTCCAGGTCTTTAAATAGACAATTTCATTTTATTCAAAGTCAAGTCGACGTTTCAGTCATTACTGATGAAAGTCAGTAATGACTGAAACGTCGACTTGACTTTGAATAAAATGAAATTGTCTATTTAAAGACCTGGAGTGCTGACCATCTTTTTGAAAGTGTTTTATATATATATATATATATATATATATATATATATATATATATACTCTCATATTATTTTATCTTATAAAACTACCAAAATGTGTGAGAGAGGTTTGCATGGATATATTTGTTTAAATATGAGTAGATTAAAGTGTATTTTTGTAAACATAGACCGAAAATTGGTAGTAACACAAAATCATCATTTACGGGGGGGGGTTAAAATAAAAAATATGCAAGTGGTAACGTCACAACCGCTGTCACTGTTGAGCACTTACTGCAGAGGTTCTTCAGCCCTGAAATGTCTAACAAGGGGTTGAGCCCCAAGCTAAGGGGACAAGGACTTCCAAACAGTGCAGAGTCTCAGGCAGATGACACAGGATGTCAGGGGTTAACAGAATGGACGGTCAGACAAAGCTGGGTAGTCATACAAGCCAGGTAGATCAAACTAAAGCAGAATCACTACGAAGGAGAGCCAAGGGATGAATCTCAAATTAACAGAAGTCTAATGGCAAACGAAGCATGACAGGACCACAACAGGATGACTAGGAACTGTATTTATGGATTTTTAAAGCTGCATATTGTATGCCCTGCCTCCTGATGTGCGGCACCATTGCGCATGTAGATGGTACTGGCAGAGATCCACCATCCTCCTGGCGAGTACTCATTGCCTGGGACCTCTGCGTGAGCGGGCAGCTTGCCGGTTTCAGGGTCCTGGCCCCACTGCGAGGCCTGGCAAAAGGCCAAAAGTTTCCAAGTTTATCTAGATAAGTAGCGTGGAATCTCTTCAAAAAGCCGGGTTGTGTAGACATGGACGTACCTAGAGTATTTGGCAACCGGTCAGTAGGGGGGCCCACCTACTACCAGTGGACTCCTTGTGGATTGCCTTTGCTTTTATGCTGCTGTAGCTCACTTTGTGAGCCATCACTTCTTATCATTGGAAAGGACTGCATTTTAGATTGTTTTACCCTGCACTTCCCTACCTATATCCATTACTCTTGTTTCAATAGTACTGTGAGGAGTACTAAGGAGAACCTGCGGGTACGCATGTTATAATTTATAGAGGTGCCACCTTTCACACACAGACCAACATTCAAAGTGGCCGGCGACACCTAATAAAATTATAGAGGCCAGCGTGCGCGCACCTCACCGCCTAATGGCCGTGACTTAGCTCTTCGTCCAAACACTTTCATTGCCAGAGGACCCAGCTTTCCCTCTCTCACAGGTAAACACTTATTATTATCTTTCATTTATGCAGCGCCTCTTCCGATACATATATACAAGGGGTATGACAAGACTAGAACTGACAGACTAAGACAAACCGATAGATTACGTGGAGAGAGCCCTACTCACAGTTTAGCCAAATGGCTGTGAAGCAATCCAGTGATACACAGATGTATCCGCAACATGGTGTTCACTCACACTCATAAGCAAAACTATTTGCTGGTAGATTCTTTGGGGATTAGTAATCATTAGTTACTGCAATCTCAGTCATATCGCCCTCAGCTATGTGAATGATTCATGTGTGAGGAAATCCCTTTCCCCTTGTATCTCCACAATCCTCCCCTTAACCTGTATGGTATAGGCGTGTAACTCGCTGCTTTACAAGCCCTATTACGACATTTAAAAAGAGGGAACCCAGATCACCCGTCACAGCTCGGGAGTAGGCAGTTAATAAAACGAGGTACAGTCACAGCAATGACTGAACATACTCCGAGGGAAGGCCTGAACTATTGCCCCTGACCTGCTTACACTTCGCTGTACAGACACACAGTTCACCCTACACCCCGGGAGCGCGCGTTGGTGCACGCTCACCACTTCCACAGCGCGTGCTCGGCTGCCACAAGTGCGCCACGCCCAGCTAGCGGTAGCTCGTCAGCTCGAGCCGGATCCGTTACACCGGTTTTCTGCTTCAGTCGGTGTAGTTGGTTTGAATCAGTGACGTCAGTGGGCTCTACATCATGTTTAGCTGGGTGAGTAGCGATGCCCGGAGAAAGAAGGACCCGGAGCTGTTCCAGACCGTGTCCGATGGGCTCCGTAAGTTGTACACACAAAAGTTGTTGCCCCTGGAAGAAACTTACCGCTTCCACGAATTCCACTCACCGGCTTTGGAAGATGCAGATTTCAGTAACAAGCCCATGGTGCTGCTGGTGGGCCAGTACAGCACGGGGAAGACCACCTTCATTCGCCACCTCATGGAACAGGACTTCCCCGGCATGAGGATCGGGCCTGAGCCCACCACGGACTCGTTCATCGCAGTAATGCACGGCCCGGTGGAGGGGGTAGTGCCCGGTAACGCACTCGTGGTGGATCCCAAAAAACCCTTCAGGAAGCTGAGCGCGTTCGGAAATGCCTTCCTTAATAGGTATAGCAGTGTTTTTGTCTAAACCGGTATCCCGTAGTCTCCCACTCGCGGGTGTCATTCCACTATTAACATTTATGCACCCCACTGTGAGCCGGTAATACACACAAGGCGTGACAGTGTTTGTTTATCAGAGTTACTACCAGTCCTTGTATTATGTTTTATTCCAACCCTAGTAAAATGCCCCACTACCCCTAAACCGCAATTTTACCATAGAGATGTAATTGCAAAATTATGTCATCATGGTCCCTACTTTTGTTATTCTCCTTAGATGGTTGTTTATATCTTAGATTAGTGTCCCTGTTAATATCTATCCCACATCCCCTTAATGAATAGCATAGGAGCCAAAGTCCGTGTGCTTATATTGCTGCAGAGCTGGTATTGGAGATTAAAAAGAGGCTTTAAAGCCCTGTGAGCATCCAATACACCTTCTGTATGATTATCTCACGAACCTTTTGGAGTTATAAACCTTTTGCATGCTTTACCATCTAGGGACACGAGAAGACGAGTCCTTTCCCCGGTGCTATCTCCCCTCGATGAGGCTTCTCTACATATTTAAAATACTTAATTCATCTTCTGTGGGGAGTTAACGATGAGCACTAGCGCTGCAGCTTATGTGTTAAGGTGTCGCAAGTGTAAAATTATGCTTGCGACTTAATGAAATAGGGGTTTATTGCAACCTAATTCTTGGAGCTGTTACAAAGTCACACTTTATAAGCAGTACCTGTCCATTTCAGGCGTGTTTAAGGATAAGGAATTCACACTGTATTAGGCATTATCGTAAATAGTCATTACTAGGCGAGAGAGTTAGTCAGCATGTTGAATGAGCTGTCTAATGTCAGTCTGGTCTTCATGATTTGAGCAGCTGGAAAGGTTAGACATTCCCTTCTTATGGTGTCAATATTGACACCGCACAAGTCACAAAGTAGAAAAATGTGTCTGCATTTGTGTCAGTTCTAGTTTCATGATTCTGATGTCTGTCCTGGCCCTTAGTGTCTGAAGTTGGCTGTGGTGATCTGTGGATGTATTTGGAAAAACTACTAAGGTTTTAGGAATAATTGTAGACAACAGACTTAGTAACAGTGCACAATGCCAGTCAGGAGTTGCAAAGGACATTGGCATGTATAAAACGGGATATGAAGTCATGGGAGGGGCATATCATCTTGCCTCTTTATAAGTGATTAATAAGACCCTACCTGGAATATGCGGAGCAAGGATATTATGGAACTAGAAAAAGGTGTAAAGGATGGCGACAAAATTAATAAGGGTATAGGAAGGTCTTGCTTATGACTAAAAATGATGCATCTATATATGCTAGAAAAATGGCATCTTAGAGGGGACATTATAACATTGTATAAATAAATGAGACTGAAAGAGAGAAGGTTTTTTACACAATGTACTCTGCATGATGCTGAATGTAAATTTGTATATCTTTCTCATTGGTGGTATCTACATACCTGGGAACATTCTGGCTCCGGCTACCTGGAGGCCACCCTTTCCGAATGCGGGTAAGAGGTCCACGGTGACGTCCTGACACACCCGATTGTTGGAGGGGAAGTGGGCAGGGTGTGGGGTGTGCCGCAACGCCACTCCCACGACCCAGACATTCCCTGTAGTGACCCGGAAAAGGGGAGTGTCCGGGCGAGATCCAGAGAATTTCCAGGTATGGGTATTCTGTAGAAGAATGCCTAACCAAAACTGGCAAAGGTTGTGTAAGATATGCATAACTTTGCTTCTGGCATGTCTTAGAAGAGGCTGATGGGAAAATTGTAGAATGATCCGTTATAAATATATGTATGTATAATTTTGTGGGGTAGTTTTGAAATCTGTGAGCCTTTATCAGGTTACGGGCCCAGGCCAGCTTATCTGATTTTAAAATGCAAATCGAATGTTCTCTAATGTTCCCTAACCTTGAAGTAAAGGAACTTTGGGTTTTTTTTAGGACAACGTACTGGCACATTTCATTGTGTAAAAATTTTGTAAATGAGGGGGATCTCCAAAATGTCTTATGCTTGGGAGTTTCACTTTAGAGTTCCTGGAATCCCTACAGATTATTTTGCAGTCATCAGTCCAGATCCTTTCACTTGCATTTAAATGTGTCCTATAGATCATGAATTTACTCATTAGCATACCTGGGAACTTAGTGGAGGTCCTGCTGACGTTGGTGGGAAACACCCCCATTTTAAAGGGAAAATAGGCGGGGAGTGGGGCGTGTCAAGAGCCTGCTCCCGAGGATTCGGCTCTTGAACCGGAGAAGCGGTGCTTCACCCGGCAATCTCCGGATCAGGTCCGGAGAGTTTCCAGGTATGCTGATTACATGGTCCCCTTTCTCATGCCAGTATCTGCATGGGCTGTGTGCATGGAATTATTCCTTTTTTTAAAAAGGGTTTCAAATGTTGGTAAGTGCAGTTTATTAGTACGTTTTCTGATTTTTAGTTATCTGGTCAATACTGGTTAACTGAAAGCAAAAGAAAGACATCACCTTTCTGGAGTCAATCAAATATATACTAGAATTCTGTGGCTCTTCAAATAAGTATGAAGTGTTACTGAAGAAGCTTGACTGATGAGGGCTGTGTTTTGGGCAATCCGGTGTCCTACGCAGGCTGCTGAACAGTAAATAAAAGTACTTTTAATATGGATTTGTTAAACCAGAAAACATACTTACTATTTGGGGGAGCTGCAGCAAACCAGCCCCGCTATAGGCCAACTTTTTAAGTTACTGATTGGCTATGGGAATGCTCTCATTAGACCCCCCCACTCTCAACCCGTGTCAAGCCTGCACTACTACTTACTGGCAGGAGATATGTTCAGCCAAACATCTCCAGCATGGCAAATGGGGAGGTACAATAAGGGGCAAATGCACAGGGGGGATTCTGCAGACTCCCTCTGTATTATCAAGGGGGATGCCACAAAACATAGGGACCACTCCGTCAGATGCCTTAACGGCTTGTGTGTCCGTTGGCATACCTGTGTGCAGCCAGGTGAAGGTTACATCTTTCCTGCATGTATAGGAATGCGCAGTCATCTATTTCAGTGTATACTAAACAAACAGTCTCAAACTGGGTTTGGTGTGTAAATAAGTAACACACCTGAAGGCAGACCTGCAGAAAACCAAGGGGGCATGGAATTGTTTTGTTACAATGTGTTAAATATAAACCAGTTAAAACAAAAAAATAGTTGACTGCAACAAGTCCTTCCACCGATCATAAGTGGAGTACAAAATTTGAATTTTCTTCCTTTCTCTTAGAAATATATCCATTCTTGGTACAAAATATCAGTTTCTAGCCATATAGTGTAGCACACAGGGTACCTACTATTCTGCCTAAATATCTTCATAGCCATGCAAGTTCTGTAGTTCTATGAAGTGTGCGTGACAGTGGGGTTTTTTTTATGTAAAACCCTGGCATAGAGAATAGTTTTGGTTAAATGTAAACCTAATGTTGAGTTACTATTGCCCTTGCCTCCGTGTATCACAGTATACATCTAGTACTCAGCCTAGAAAATACTGTTCCATCTCCTTCATTGTTCTGGTGTGCTGTATTTTTTTACTTGGAGAAGTATTATAAATTTCTAATCCCATTGAGTGGCACATATTTTTATGGTAAGATTGGGAATTCCTTGGACACTCTTGGACTCGTGTAATTATGAGACAGGCTGGAGATCATTATGTCTGTAAGCTGATCGTTGTATAGTTGATTGACAAACCCGGCTTTTTGGGGACTTTTTTAGGGTCAGGCAAACAGTGTAGAGAAGCATGTTATGAGATGAACTTTCCTTCATCCTTTAAATGTATTTTTTTTTTTTTTTTCCATCGAGCTATCCCACCCTTAAGAGGTATGCGTGAATCATTGGTGAGGATCAGAGCCAACACAGCTTATTTGCAGCACAGCCTTTTTAAGTGCCTAAAGCAGATGCATAAATGCAGTTAATTATTTGCATGATTTTATTTTTGTATGATCTGGTAATATTGTAGATGCTGCAGGTACGGTTCTGTACCTCCTTACTTTACTGACCACTCGCTGCGTGAAGAGATTGTACACCTTTCAGGGCTTGGACAGATTTCATCCTTATACTATAATTTTATTTAGGTTCAATAAACAACTTAGAGTTAGAAACCAAACTCTTAATATGTGTCTATATGATGATATAGATAGAGATGGAAAAAAATCCCAGAAAGATAGGGCCCTTTTTTTCGGAACAATTGAAACAAAATGGAGTGTGTGCTAATCTGATTAGGTGATTGTGATCGGTCTCCCAGCCCAATTCATGTAGGAGGATTAGAGGACATCTTTTGTTTTTTTGTGTTAATATTTTTTTCTTTTTTGTTGTGTTTGAGGGAAAGAGGGGGTTACCTGTTTTCATGTATAGTTGAAATATTCTTAACATATACAGACCTTGTCCCAGTTGCAACAAATTTTTTTTGAAAGTTTTGAAAAGCAAATTTGGTTTATTTGCTGAATAAGCTGTACGTTTTTTGTTCAGAGCATGATACTTTTATGTACACTGCATTTCATGTTCCCAGTGTAACAAAATTATTTTTAAAATTTGTAAAACTACTCGACTCTAACTTTTTTTTTTTTTCCGAAAAATGCCTAGATAATAATTATTCTTACACGTTAAGATCACAGGTCTTGTGTAATTTGCACCCTAAGGGTTAACCCATATAATGGATCCATTTGTGATCTATATATAAAAAAATTAAACAGGTGGAAATGTTAGCAAGTGATTGTTCAGCTGCCCCAAAAGACAGATGCAAAAGGGGCATTTATGGTTAGATCAGTCTTGTTATTACAGGAATCAGCTGTTGTTTCAGCAGAGAATTTGTGGTATGCAAATAGAGAGCAGAAGCCTTGATGATGTCCATATAAATGATGTCCTCTTCAAGTTTTTTTTCTTGCATGATACTCTACGTGCCTTTTTGTAGTATGATGTAAAGGTACACTTCATCCATCATATGGATATTATGATTTTGTGTCACCTTATTTTTTTTATGTACAAATGCATAGCGGGATCCATCAGATATGTTGGCTCTATTTTCCCCACAGTCTCTCTGCCCTGCAGGAGATGTGTTCCATGAAATAAACCTCCTGCTTAGCAATTCGCATGTGTGGATACTCGGTACCAGCCAGCTCCAGTGCTGGTTCACTTAAGCTTTCTGGGGGATCCAGTGAGCCCCCTTCTGCTCGTACTCAGGAAAGGCTTGTATTAACTTACATGGGTGCTTCATCTAGTGCTCAAACTGAGGAACAGTGAGGACACTATCTTTAGTAGGTACTTGTTTTGTGCAGGAAAACAATTGTAATACATACTTCATGTTAGGGCTGCAACTAACGATTATTTTAATAATCGATTAGTTGGCCAATAATTTTTTTGATCGGATTAAAAAATGCAATTTTTTTAAATTTAAAATAATGTAATAAAAAACGTACAATTTACACTTTCATCTCTTTATTGCAGTGGCCTCTCTCTATTCACCTTCTTATTTTACTGACATAATAAAAGCTACAAGAACCCAAACACAGTGTTTCTCAAACTAGGTTTTAATACAAAGTTATTAGTAAATATTAATTCATGTTAACTATTTTTCATATTTAATAAAAAGCCTTGTTTATATTTTCTTTTATTTACCAAACTGCCCCCAGTTATGCACATCTGACCCCCAGCTTGCCACTCTGCCCCCAGATATGCCTAATACCTCCTATATGCCAGAGATTCCACTGTGCCCCCGATATGCCTTATACTCCTTATATGCCAGTGATATGCAACTGATCCCCCTGATATACCTTTTACCCCCAGATATGTCTTATGCCCCCCTGATATGCCTAATATCGATATGCCTTATACCCCCTATATGCCTCATAACTTTCAATATGCCATTAGCCCCCATTTATGCCTTATACCTCCCTATATGCCACTGTGCACCCTGATATGACACTCCGCCCCCCCATAAATGCCTTGCACCACCCTGAAATTCATTATACTCACTAATTCACCACTCTGCCTCCCCCAGATATGCCACTCTGAAATTCATTATACCCCCCATAAACCACTCTACCTCCCCCTATACACCACTCTAACTCCCCCAGATATGCCATTCTGCCACCCTGAAATTCATTACACCCCCATACACCACTCTGCTACCCTGAAATTCATTATACCCCCCCCATACACCACTATAACTCACCCATACACCACTCTGCCTCCTCCCCCCTCCCATACACCACTCTGCCTCCTTCCCCCCTCCCATACACCACTCTGCCTCCTTCCCCCCTCCCATTCACCACTCTGCCTCCTCCCCCCCCTCCCATTCACCACTCTGCCTCCTCCCCCCCCTCCCATTCACCACTCTGCCCCCCCCCCCCTCCCATTCACCACTCTGCCTCCTTTCCCCCCTCCCATTCACCACTCTGCCTCCTTTCCCCCCTCCCATTCACCACTCTGCCTCCTTCCCCCCCCTCCCATTCACCACTCTGCCTCCTTCCCCCCTCCCATTCACCACTCTGCCTCCTTCCCCCTTCCCATTCACCACTCTGCCTCCTTCCCATTCACCACTCTGCCTCCTTCCCCCCTCCCATACACCACTCTGCCTCCTGTCAACAATGGAGGTTCACAAGACACCAGGGAGCTGGGTAGAGAGGCAGAGTGGCTTATGGGAGGAGGAGGAGCCAGAGTGGTGTATGGCTCCCATACACCCCTGACTCCTCCCCCTCTCCCATACACCACTCTGCCTTTCTCATGACTCCCTGGTGTTTTGTAAACCTCCGTTGCTGACAGGCACTTTCACTGCAGCTTCATAGAAGCCTCAGCATGAGTGAAGGGCAGTAACGGAGGCTGTCTGTGCGATGTAGACCCCCACCAGCTGACAGAGAGGATGATCCTCTGCAGGAGACCTCGATTCTCTGTCAGCCGGTGGGGGTCTGCACGATGCGCACAAACAGCCTCCATTACTCACCTTCACTTACGCTGAGGCTTCTATGAAGCTGCAGTTAAAGTGCCTGTCAGTAACGGAGGTTCACAAAACACCAGGGAGTCGGGAGAGAGGCAGAGTGGTGTGTGGGAGGGGGGAGGAGTCAGAGGGGTGTATGGAAGTGGAGGGGAGAGACGGAAGTTTTCTGTGCGATACGCACAGGCACCCACCGGCCGACAGTGAGGGGAATCCAGGTCCCCTGCAGCGTTGCGGGGGATCTGGATTCTAGTGTTATAATCCGATCTCTGTTTGAGGTCGGATTATATAAGGAGAGGAGTTTTTCAGAGCATTTGCTCTGAAAAAAACTTTTTAGAATTGATAAAAATCGATTCGACTAATCGATAATGAAAATCGTTGTCAACGATTTTAATTATCGATTTTATCGATTAGTTGTTTCAGCCCTACTTCATATGCATTTATGGTTGGTAGACTGTCCCCTTTTGGCATACAGAGCCCATGCCCCTTTAGTTGCCACCTAAGTAACTGGGCATAGCTAAAACATGTTTCTATAGATACCATTTACTAGTTATTTACCATAAACTCTAAGATGCAAGGGTGGCGTCTCCTGTTTCACTGTACATTTTTACATAGGCAAATATACAATGTCTTAATAACAGTGATACCCTCTTATTAATGAATGACTGGTTAAAAAAAAAATCACCTTGGTATGACCCAAAATATAACGACTGCCTACAGTGGGGACATACAGAGAATGAACTTGCTTTTATTTAATGTTCACATATTCCACGGTGTTTAATGCTCAAAGAAGAATGTTTTTATGTGACATACCCTTTAATATACTTTATTTTTACGATTGAATGTAACAAATTTTATTTTTCATTGTCAGGTTTATGTGTGCGCAGATGCCTAACCCTGTGTTGGAGAGTATTAGCATTATAGACACTCCAGGTATCCTGTCCGGGGAGAAGCAACGAATTAGTAGAGGTAAGTTGTTTTTTTTGTTTTTTTGGTTTGTTTTTTCCTTCCTCTCCACCACACCAAATGATTGCTATTCACAGCATCTGAAAGTTTGTATTTTCAGAGAGATTGGCTGGGTTCCTTGTGTCTGATGGCCCCCAAGCTTCTAAACTCTATATTAAAGGCTTATAGGAAGTCCAACCTCAATTACTGTTTTTAAAACACATGCATCTACACATTGTGATTTGGCAATGTGAACCCACCAAGGGCACAAAGAGGGCTTGGTTAAACATATAATGTAAAGGCATAAAAGTAGTTGTACAAATAACGTTGAGTTCTATAGTAACTAGTTACTTATGATGTTCTAGTAACTTATTCAGCAGTACACCGGATGATGATATGGCTTCCCAAGTCGAATGTGGTATAAGTGTCAGAGCAGTCAGCAAGTCGATGGTATAGGCAGTTGTTTTTACTGTATCATCAAATGGTAAAGGTACACATTGATATTTTAAGTGTCAAAGTCCCCTCATCTGGATTTGAGAGTTGAGTGATATAGCATGATGGGGGGGGGGGGGCATGTGGGGAAAATGCTCTCCTCCACTAACCGGACACTTGGATCAAAGTATATGTAATTTTCAAGATAGTAGGCTTTCACGCTGCTCTCTTGATGAGCAGTATCAGCTAAAGTGGCAGACATGTTTCTAAAGATGTGTAAACCCCTCTCAAAATGAGGTAACTGTATCCAGTAATTTCATTGTAATACTAGGGATCGTCAAATACAGGTAAAAGCTACAGTGTATGCATATTCTTTCAGCTTTTTTTTTTTTTTTTTTTTGTGGGAAAGTTGGTAGTGAACTAAAAATGCTAAAATAACTAATCTCAGGGGATTTCATCACAAAAAAGGAATCTTTCACTCCTCCTCAGCATGCCTAAGATAACTGCCGTACCAGGCGCTGCCCAGTTGAAGATCTTTGTATAAATTATTTAGAAATATGGCTTGCTTTGTATACACAGTGTATATTAGAGTAATATTTTAGACAAGCCTCTTGTGATTGCTTTCATAGGAATCTTCTGTATATTTAATGAACCTATTAAATATTAGGTTGAGCATGCAAAAGCTGTGCTACCCCTTCCATGTTCTAGAACGGCTCCCATCAAACCTAGATTGGCCATCTGACACACTAGGGAAACTGGGTGCTGTAGCAGGCGGCCGTGCGTATCCAGCCGTAGGCCGCACTTGCATCATCAGACGGCCGCTGGCCTTAAATTGCCAGGGTCGTCATCACTAGTTCTGTACTGGCTCCTGTGATGCTCAGCTAACCAAGGGTCTTCACACCAAATGTTGATTGTATTTTTCTTCTGTTTACTCACTTTGCATGTTAAATGATCGTATTTGCCTAAAACTTTTGTACAGTGCTGTGTGTGTGTTCAAAAAGTGAGTTAATGTTGAAAGCAAAACTCTTTAAAAGTTTTTTTAAATTTAGTATATCTGCTAAATTTTTGTCCAGCAACACCGCTGAGTATGGCAATACCCCGCAGCTTATGTTCACATCAATATCTCCAGATGTTAGGTCACACTTATGGTGTTCAGGTGGTACAGGTTTTCTGGACTGGGTGTATAAAACATCAAACTAATGGCACAGCTTTTTATTCACTAAAGAAGCAGGTGTTTTGAATAGATGTGCAAGCACAATAACTTTATAACCCTAGAATTTCCAGTGGCCAACTAGTACTTGATCACTTGTTCCTGTATTTGTTCCCATTACATGTGTACTCAGCAATTCCTTTATGCCGGAAGGAGTGTACCGGAGAAGATAAAGCCCTAGTAACCTTTGTCCAATAGGCAGGAAGTGTCTTTGAACAAAGCTGTAATCGCTCGATGATTTGATTGTAAAATTGCCATTTTCCAAGATTTGTAAGAGGTTGTGTCGATGGTATATGGCGACAAAGCCCATATGTCTGACTTGGGAAAAGGAGGACCAAGTAGATTCATCTGAGGTTTTTCCACATGAAAACTAAGTTGTACTTACCAGGCTTCTGTGTCTTTAGCTAAGTCTTTAACTTGTGTCTGGTTAGGTGGTTAGGTCTATTGTGTTATTGCACTGCCATGGTATTAATATACATATAGCTTTTTGTAAATTGGGATTTTGTTTGCATAGTTCGCTAGGTAACAAGCATTAGTGATAGCAGTTTTATTACTGTGCTCCACAGCATTGTGATTGAGCAGGAAACTGGAGTCGACGTGGATATTGTGTTATGTGAACGCTGGGACACCCCTGTTTTGAAAATTGTGCTTTGTTCTTCTTAACTAAACGAAATTGAATGCATGGCAGGGAGGAGGTTTATGTAATGCCAGAGTTATGAGGGGAAGAGGATCAGGCTGCTTATTAAAGGCATGGAGTGTTCCCTCTGATAACCTCTGTTCCTGGAACACTCACCCTAAAGTAGTGTACTGTTGATTTATGGTCAGTCAGTTTTTGATCTGATTTGTGCTTTCCTCATGCTGTTACCAGCAGTAAGAATTAGAATGGGGTGTGTTTGGCTAATGTTTGTGATGGGATTGGGAGTGCATCAATACACTAAAAAAGTCATCATGTACGGGACGCCTGAAACCTCAATTTAGTGGCCAAACACACACGTCAGGACAGGCTCTGCCACACTGACACCCAAACACACACACGCAAGGACAGGCTCTGCCACACTGACACCCAAACACACACACCAGGACAGGCTCTGCCACACTGACACCCAAACACACACACACGCAAGGACAGGCTCTGCCACACTGACACCCAAACACACACACCAGGACAGGCTCTGCCACACCACACCCAAATACACACACACACACCTGAAATGTAGATGTTGGTGTCCCTCTGTGTTGACTCTATAAACTGTCATCTAGCCCATGTTGGATAAGGAACCCGTGTAATCTGGTATGGGGAAAGTTAGGGGGCTTAAATGTTTTAGCAAATTAACAATAACTGGGGGGAAAATAACAGACAACTCCTCTCTTAGATTAAGTACACAAAAGCACAATAAAAAGTTTGTCAAAATCTTTAGAATTAAAGCACACCTGTCATTGTAAAATGGCATTGTCAATTTGTAGGTTGGTGACTTTTTATATAAACATTGTGCTAGCCGGTTGTATAGTTGAAGCTTATGTTTTAACTTAAATTTGTATCCTATTATATGAGTTGGCATTGAGATAAATAGCACCATTCCAGGTCAGTATAACTTATATACATTAGCAAGGCATTTTACTAGCACATGCAAGTCTTACATATGTCTTACACCCCTGGGGTGGAGCAATTGGAGACCATGGTGGGCCAATGCTCCATTCCCCCATGCCAGCTTTTCCAAGAGACTAGAAGTCTGCAGGGTACGGTCCAGGATTCCTATGGGGCTTGCATAAGGCACAGTTGCTGGGCATTAAAACCCCCTGGAGCCTGATGATCAGGGAGACTGTTGTGGGAAGAGGAAGTTCCCCTGTGCTCCCAGGGCAAAGAGAGGCCCTGAAGACTGTCCCTCACCCAAGTGTGGCAAAACCTGCCTGGACCTTTTTGTGTGATGCCTGGGGTAGCTAAGTCTGGTTGGGAGGTCTAGTTAGTGGGTGTCTGGGCTAGCATAGTATAGCTAGAGAGGGCTCCAATTGGGAGCTAGGTTGTTTTTTTTGTTTTAGTGTTATTTGAGCAGTTGCCGATAAATCACTGTTTTCTACAAGTCAGTGTTCCTGAGCCTTATTGCTATTTCTAGAGGACTGTTCTTAAGACCCCTTACTGTGACATTGATGGCCCTCAAACACACACACACTGTTTTATATGCCTGCAATGAAAGACCGGCCCAGTCTAATACACCAAACTCAAAGAACACCACTTACCATTAACTACAGGAGTGTTTTGGAGGGGTTGTTTTGTTATGTGTTAAGCAAATGTACATTTACCCCTTTAACTAGATTTCTTCCCAAATAGAAACTGTAATGGTTATTGCCTAATATGGCCCGCTGAATTTGACTCCTGAACTTTAACTACTTTTTTTCCAACAATTCTGGTGGTTGTGACAACAGCTAGAGTTTGAGCGATCTAGGGGATGGACAAGTCCCCAAGGTAATGGGGTAGTTTCCCTTTAACTATTAAGGGAGCTTCCTTAGATTCAGTATTGCATTCCTGTGTACAGTGCTGGCCTTATCTGAAGGTTAATACAAAATGATTGGCTTCCTTGGAATAGAGATGCAATTTTTGGTATGTGTGAATAGTCCAGGCTGTTTTTCCCATAAGCGTGTGTCTAAAATAGTACCTACTTAATGGCGCAAACATTGAATTGATTTAATGCATTAAAGGGTCATTACTGCAGTACTTTATAGGTTGGATTATGTTACAACTGAAGTTATGATGGCAAATGAGTTGTTATTGATCTCATGAAGTTAATCAGAACACACCCTTTTCCATGATGCGATCTGGAAAAGTGGTCATCAATAATTGTGCCCTGTGAAAAGCCCTCCACTCCCTAAATATGGGGAACATGTATTCTCAGTGTGCTGAGATACTGTTGATATTGGTGTTTAATAATTATGATGGAATTCTAAATCCACTGTCGATTTATCGTGCGAGGCAGTAGAAGACTGAAGCTAACCTTCTTTGATAGATAATTTGTCTAAGAGCTTTCATTTGGGCTATCGTTACATTATGTGACTCATTGTTGGTGCGGAATGTATTTGAAGGTATCTCTATGAAGTGAGATACGGAAGCTGACTTGCTCTATTGGTGTGCTGACACTTGTCCAACATTAAGAAAAGGTGTTAACCTCCTGCCCCACTTATGCAGTAGATTCCCCCCCCCACAAACTTTTCCCCCTTATTCATCGGACCTTAATGTTTTTCATTTTAGAGCCTTGTATTTGCCTTTAAAGGTGGCTCCCATGATATTTTCCTGTACAAGGCATACTTATATTGTCAAAAGGGTATCTAGCAATGTATGCCAAATAGGTTTTTGTTACTTTAAACAGAAAAGCCAGGCGACTTTAAGTTAAACACGGGTGTTTCTTAGGTCCTGTTTTTCCCAGTGATTTACATGCAGAACATCCAGTGTTCGCTAGAATTATCCCCTTTCTACGAGCTGGACTTTAGACACCGAGTAGAGTACCAGCTTGACCTTAAAGAAGCACTTTATGTAAAGCTTTACCTAAGGATATTTGATGCCATGTGATTACTTTGCTTTGTACAGTTGGTACCCTGCTCCGATTTCCAAGAATTTTCCATGTCACGAGAACTAGCTTTTTAAATATGTTTAAGGGCATGTGAGGAACCTTTAAGTACATTATAAAATTACTATATATACAACTTTTTACAACGGAGATTTCTGTAAACAGGAAGAGAGACGTGCTGCATTTTTTATTTTACAGTCCTCTCCAACATGAGTTTTAGCATGCTTTTTAAATTTGCCTTTCATGTAATATTTGAAGTTGCGGTACAATGCAGAAACATAGAATTTTTAATACACCTTATCAAAAAGTCATTACAAATAGCAAGACCTACAGTACCTTTTGCTCAACAGGCTGTACTAAAAGTAAACTTGGTTGAATATTTACATTAACTTGTCTCCTGGGCCTCTTTCCTGTTTTTAGCAATGCTTCATTTCTCAGACTAAGCCATTTTGGCACTACTACATTTTGTATTTCTGGATTGGAGCTTTTTATTCCTTTATTTAAATTGTATAGTTTTTATTTAAAGATATCCTTAAAAATGTTGCGACAGGGAGTTCTATGTCTTAACACCTTCACTTTTTAAAGTGGTAAGCTCTTCTCTGCTAGATGCTGCAATGTGTATTTGGACTATAGTGTGTAACGGTCTTCTGCTTTCTCAGGTTATGACTTTGCAGCAGTGCTGGAGTGGTTTGCCGAGAGGGTGGATCGCATCATTCTGCTCTTCGATGCTCACAAGCTGGACATTTCTGATGAATTTTCAGAAGTCATCAAAGCCCTTAAAAACCATGAGGACAAAATCCGTGTTGTGCTGAATAAGGCTGACCAGATCGAGACCCAACAATTAATGAGGGTGTATGGGGCCCTAATGTGGTCTCTTGGAAAGATCATTAACACTCCTGAGGTGGTGCGGGTTTATATTGGTTCGTTCTGGTCACATCCTTTACTAATTCCTGACAATCGCAAACTATTTGAAGCAGAAGAACAGGACTTATTCAAGGATATCCAGTCTCTACCTAGAAACGCAGCTCTACGCAAGCTGAATGACCTAATTAAGCGAGCAAGGCTAGCTAAGGTAAAGTATCTGGATGTTCCTGTATTGCAAAATATGTGCACATGCTTTTTTTCCCTCTGTAACTTGTCTTATATAGATTATAGTTCTGTATACAGTAATGGCCTTTAGCATTAAGGGAAAACAATTTGTCCAAACCTCCTTTATCTGCAGACTTGGAGGCAGCCATTGCTTACCATCATGTGACTTTCCTTGCTCAGACAACACACTAACCTGATTCTTTATGGCAACAATAATGCAGACAGTTTCTCCATAAACGTTTATTATCCTGTTCCTCTTTAGACTTTAGTGTATTTACCACAGGCAGTATGATGAGGAATCAGGGCGTGTGTCTAGGCTTTGCCAAAATAACAGAGATGCAGCTGCCTAAAAACATATTATATAAAAATGTTTTTGTTTGAAAAGAGTGGTAGATAAGTGGATTAGTCTTCCAGGAGAAGGAACACAATAAGTGAATTTAAACATGAGTATGACTGAATCTAAAACGAAACCAATGAATATTTGATATTGGTGTGTGGGTTTAATGCAGGATAAAAACGTGCAAGATGGGCTAAATAGCTTTCCCCGCTTTCCAGTTCTGTTTTATGTATATATAAAAAAGCAGTATTTTTAAACTAATCTGTAAACTGTAATTTTTTTAACTAATCTGATGCTATTTTGTTATCTTGTATTTATATTGCGCTAACAACTTACACAGCACTTCTTACAATACATACATTTAAAGAGTATGTAAAATCTAGTATTGGCAGCTGATGAGTGAAACAATACTCTAATATTTCCCTAAAAGGTCAATAACAGATATAAACTGTACCACACTTTGTGTGGATTACATTTTGTAATTAAATCTGTTATTTATAAAGCAGAAGCTCACATTTTGGATTTTCTGTATCTCTGTTTACTCATTAAGGTCCATGCCTACATTATAAGTGCTTTAAAAAAAGAAATGCCAAATGTCTTTGGAAAGGAGAATAAGAAGAAGGAGCTGATACACAATTTGGCTGATATTTACATAAAGATAGAAAAAGAGCATCAAATCTCCCCTGGAGACTTCCCTAACCTGAAGAAGATGCAGGTAAGAAGACCAGTTTTAATTATTATTTAAAATATTGCTTACATATTTGTCAATGCTGGTATTGCACATGATATACTCAGCCAGGAGATTTTTGGGTTGGCCTATGGCTGGTCCATAATGCCACTGATGGGTAAGGATACACAGATGTACTAAATCAGTCAGATTGCTCTACATTACTAACTATAGATTACATTACCAAAGTAATTAAACAAATGTATCCAGGTTCAATATAACACATTAAGCACAGATTAGATATTGGTATTCCGGTCATGTTGTCAAATCCATGGGTTAGTGTGTTTAATTCCTGTAGCAACTCGTGTGCTAGCCACAACTTACAGTATTGCTTACCCTAATGAACTACATTAATATATACATTTGTATTTGCAGGAGCTCCTGATTACGCAGGACTTTGCAAAGTTCCAGTCCCTGAAACCAAAGTTGCTGGACACAGTAGATGACATGTTGGCTAATGACATTGCCCGACTAATGGTTATGGTGAGGCAGGAAGAGTCTCAGATGACCAACCAGGTGGTGAAGGGTGGTGCATTTGAGGGTACAATGAATGGGCCTTTTGGGCATGGTTATGGTGAGGGAGCAGGAGAAGGCATCGATGATGTTGAATGGGTAGTGGCTAAGGACAAGCCCACATATGATGAGATATTCTACACGCTGTCACCAGTCAATGGGAAGATTACAGGTGCCAGTGCCAAGAAGGAAATGGTAAAGTCTAAACTACCCAACACTGTGTTGGGCAAGATCTGGAAGCTGGCAGATGTTGATCGAGATGGGCTCCTGGATGATGAGGAGTTTGCACTGGCTAATCACCTAATTAAAGTAAAATTAGAAGGTCATGAGCTACCAACTGACCTCCCCCCTCATCTTGTACCACCATCTAAAAGGAGGAACGAGTGAAGCAACACACACACAGCTTTGTTCCACTTTTTCAATATTAAACATCTCCCTGAAAGAACTGTTATAGTGGGGTGAATTTAAAATAAATTTATACGTATGTATATTCCTATAGCACAGCTTTATAAATAAATAAAACAGGACTATTTGAAGACGCAATGTGAAAGGTATGTTAAGTGAAGAATTCAAAATTAATATTGGATTGATACAGCTGAAGACCTGTATCTCTTCTGGGTGATTTTGACTCTAGAAGGTTTATTACAGATAGGTCTAGAAATGAAGATTAATAAGAGTTAAATCTTACACTGCCATAGTGCCAACTTTGATAACATGGGCTCACTGGATAGACAGATTTCTTGAGCTGCCCTGATGTCCCCAGAAACCCTGACTTAAAAGACCTTATACAGTTTCCAAAACCTTAAATTGATGCCTGGATGTTAAAAATGCTCTTTGCTATTAAATTGGCCTTTCCTAGTTTTGAAAGCAGGTTAAAATGGCCATCTTGTATAGATCCAACAAGCTTTCAAACCCTTATTGTTATCTTATTTGATACTCCACATGGCTTCCTTTGCTTGTACTGCAGGTAGCCATAAGAATTTGAATGCTGCTACTATGCATTTACCTGCTCTAAGCAATATACATTTTTTATGTTTTGTTTGATTCTTTGCTACTTAGACTGTGATGCTGCTTACAATCCAAATGTCTTACAAAGCAGGACATGTTTAACAGTATGAAATAAATGAGAATGTCCAGGCAGTTGAAGTCACTGTTTATACATGGCTTTTATTTGCCCTCCCCTTCTAGGTTTTCAGTATTAAAGATATTTTCTTACTTCTGAGCCAATATTTAGATCCTGTTTCATATTTAGGGATATTAAAGAAATTATTTTTTTTTCTTTTCTTTAAATAATTAGATGCTATACCTTCAGTATTTGAATATGTTTTGCAAAAGTATCAGCACCAGCCTGTGCCTTTCCCAGCATGTGATTCAAATATCACTTCTGAATTGTTCTGTAATGTAATGCACTCCAAGTGTTTTTTTAATTTTTTTTTTAACTTTTATAAAGCTTCTTGGTAGCATTGGCATGTATGCAGAGCTATTTGCCTGTATGCTGTTTTTATTGTGTTCCCCTAGTAGCTTAAAGATGGCACAATTCTAATTAAGTACACGCAGAAGACAAATGTCATGGGTATTTGCGTGGTGACCTTTTTATGAAATCTGTCCATATCCCAGCATATAAAGCTATGTCCAATGTCCTTGTTGAAGCGGATAATAACTGCTTGGCAGTTTACAGAAATGACTGGAAGACATACTTCTGCCTCCGTCACTATACATCACTGGCTCCAGTTTATGAAATATGGGAGGTTATGTCTGTTACATCACCCATGCAGGACCACACTTACACCTGACATCTTGAGATTCCTTTGATCATTTTGTTTGGCTTCAAAAAATAGCTGCAAAACATTGTACAATAATCTCTTTATTTTATGTCAAGTAAACACTGATGGGGGAGTTACTATGTCTGTATGCAGTGGTACCATATCTTGAACTGTGGACTGTTATATTTCTAATTTATGCTGCACTCATGAGCTCTTGAAGAACGCATTCTTTTCAAATCTAACGTTTTGAAAAATAAAAAAATGTTCTTACCTTCGTAAAAATGGAAATTCTAACTATTGGATTACTTTATTATTAAACACTGTTAATCTTACCTGTCAGTTACTTGTGTTAATCGTAATCTTAAAAGGTTATTCTATTGTCCCTTGGTGCAGTATTTTACTAGCCCCCACTATGTATTTGTGGAAGTTGGTTTACCAGCAGTGTGTAAAGGAGCAGCATCAGCAAGGCTTTCCTCCTATCCTGTGGAAATCACTAGTAAATTTGAAGCTGAAAAACTTTGCAAGATTGGCTGTCGGAATATATTTTTCTTAATCTGCCTGGTGAAATATGTATCCAGAAGCTCTTGTATGAAAAAATACGAACCTATACTACCTCCTATAGTCCTTACTTAGTATTACAACTGTTCATCAGTGTTCTGTCTTATTTTCTTATTGTGCGGTTATTCACTATTAGTAACATGGGCAGTTGACAATGTTGATCATGTATTAAAGCATTGTTTATGTGCTTCACAACAGTTGTAAATGTGCATGTACTATCATCAGTAATGTGGCAGTTTTACAATATTCGGTTCACAATGTCAAGATCGAAAAATGACTGCAGTTAACGCATTGCAAAAAAAAGGTATACAACAAAATGAATAATGCACAAATTTAAGCTCACAACGTCAACATCGTATACTGGCAAGGAAGAATGCAGAAGCGGGTTTTGGGGTTTTTTTTTAAAGAAGCACAATGGTACGTCCAATGGTATGTTTTAAAACCCAGACCATAATATACTAAAGCAAGCAATAACAAAAATAACTACAGAACATGAGATGAAATCATGCAAATATGGAGGACAGATAACTAGATCATTGCAAATAGCGAACTGCACATAACCCAGGACTCTGACATAGATGCATCTGACATATCTTAAGGTAGAACTGGAACCCCAGGCATCTGGGACTCCAATATCGCAAAACATTCAGGACATGTCTTGTTCCCTCAAGTGTAGGCTGTGAGGTTTGTTTCCACTTCTTAGGTATCAAAGCCTTTCTGCAGTGGCAGTATCATAAGAGGGCCAAATCAAGGCATAATTATTGCTAATTGAAAACTATTCCCCCTAAGTAACCAGAGTCTCTGCCATTTTTACCACATCTTTGTTTAGTTGTTATTGTCCATGTTTAATTCACCCACACAAATTATTTGATGTTTTTTTTCTGGCACAATTCCTAAATATAAACAATTTGAAGTAAAAAAAATCATAGTTAACCTACATAAATTGCCATTAAAATGGCTAAGTAGAGAAAAAACACCCCAGATATAATTAATTACTTTTTTTTTTAAATAATCTTTATTTTATTTATTTGTATTCATTGGAACAATTTCGTATTAAACAATACATAATTTTTAAAAATTACATAACATACTTTGTCGTATATCCCACCAGTCTCCCCTACTTATTCCAACAGAGTACTCCTATTTACCTTTTCTAGGATATATCTTATGTGACCGTGAAGACCACTAAGCTCCAATGGAGTCATACACTTCTTTCAACACGTCGTCGTGCCAGGAACGACCTGTACCCCAACTGGGTACTCCCACCAATCGTTGCTTCCTTCTCCCCATGGCCACCGGGATACCAGCGATTAACCCTTTCACCGCCACACAGAACCACCGTTGCAGGGGGGGGTGCGGCTTTACAGGACTGTGGCTAGTCGAAGCTGAGCTACACCGTGTGGCTATTGTCCTGAAAAGGACAATAAATGATCCTAGCAGCCCAAAGCTGTGCTGGCACTGTGGCTAGCCGAAGCTGAGCTACACAGTGTGGCTATTGTCCTGAAAAGGACAATAAAGGATCATAGCAGCCCACCCCAAGCATCAGACAGCACTCCTGTTGAGGTAAAAACAGGACTCTCTTTATTTGGAAACACAGCCTTAACATATTCTCGCCCTGCCCAAACAGCCATCGTTCTCGGGGTGATCCCGAAGGAGCGCTGGCGATCCCAGGGTACCGATGGATAGCTTGGGGTCCTGATGATATCCTGTCCAAAAAGCTACGCGATCGGCCAAGGGGGCCTCGAGTACGGACCGAAAGGTAGCCGGCGTGCGTACGGTAACTGCACCGGCTGATCTCCCCTCTCCTGGAAGTCCCAACGACCAGGACTTTACAGGAGGCTCCCTCTCCGAACCACCCCTAGTCCGTACCCCACCAGCTGTGGGTTAACTCCATGAAAGGGCACTCTGGTGGGGTCGATGGTGCCCGGGATATGAGGGGTTAAGGTCTGGGGGTAGCGCATGTGAAACACGGACAGGGTAGGACGTGAGGGAGAACAACGCACAAACAATAATCACCACATATCTGAGAAATACAGAAATCAAATAATAACCAATATAAGCAGGATAACCCTGGATTGTCACAATAACTACTACAGACGGCACCTATGAACCTGGGCCGTCACAGTCGTTATTCATGTATAATTTCCACCAATAGGTCGACTGGCGGTTTCTACAACACACAAAACACTTATCATAACCCATCCACTCACATACAATCTGACATAACAAAATTAAAACAAAACAGAATAGGACAGAACAGACAAGAAAAAAACCCACGCAGTTCCCGCTCGTTTCTCCCACGCCCCATCCCTCACTGCACCAACAATTCTTATTACGTTTATTTCCTCTCTAAGATTCCATCCTCTCTTCAGCTTTCTCACTTTCCAAAAACCTTGTGCATGGCATCCATTTCTCTATGTTTTCTAGCCCTTTCCCCTGGGTTACCGCTATTATATCTTCCATTGAACAAGTTTTTTCCACAGCTGTTATCCACTCTTTATAGGTTGGTACTATGGGAGATTTTCAGTGTTGCAGCGATCCAGCCCTTTCTAAACTATTTTGAACCGGCACGGGGAGACAGGCACGTATCGGGGTAATCAGAGTTCGCCAAAGCTTCACAGGCTGCCACTGGAGTCCTCTTCCACTCCTCCATGACAACATCACAGAGCTGGTGGATTTTAGAGACCTTGCGCTCCACCTTCCGTTTGAGGATGCCTCACATTGGCTCACACATTGACATGCTTGGCCAGTCCATCACCTTTACCCTCAGCTTCTTTAGCAAGGCAGTGGTCGTCTTGGAGGTGTGTTTGGGGTCGTTATCATGTTGGAATACTGCCCTGCAGCCCAGTCTCCGAAGGGAGGGGATCATGCTCTGCTTCAGTATGTCACAGTACATGTAGGCATTCATGGTTCCCTCAATGAACTATAGCTCCCCACCACCATGCTTGACTGTAGGCAAGACACACGTGTCTTTATAATCCTCACCTGGTTGACGCCACACACGCTTGATACCCTCTGAACCAAATAAGTTTATCTTGGTTTCATCTAACCACAGGACATGGTTCCAGTAATCCATGTCCTTAGTCTGCTTGTCATCAGCAAACTGTTAGCGGGCTTTCTTGTGCATCATCTTTAGAAGAGGCTTCCTTCTGGGATGACAGCCATGCAGACCAATTTGATGCAGTGTGCAGCGTATGGTCTGAGCACTGACAGGCTGACCTTCCACCTCTGCAGCAATGCTGGCAGCACTCATACGTCTATTTCCCAAAGACAACCTCTGTATATGACGCTCAGCACGTGCACTCAACTTCTTTGGTCGACCATGGGGAGGCCTGTTCTGAGTGGAACCTGTCCTGTGAAACCGCTGTATGGTCTTGCCCACCGTGCTGCAGCTCAGTTTCAGGGTGTTGGCAATCTTCTCATAGCCTAGGCCATGTAGAGCAACAATTCTTTTTTTCAGATCCTCAGAGAGTTCTTTACCATGAGGTGCCATGTTGAACTTCCAGTGACCAGTATGATAGAGTGTGAGAGTGATAACACCAGATTTAACACACCTGCTCCCCATTCACACCTGAGACCTTATAACACTAATGAGTCACATGACACCGGGAAGGGAAAATGGCTAATTGGGCCCAATTTGGACATTTCCATTTAGGGGTGTACTCACTTTTGTTGCCAAGGTTTAGACATTAATGGCTGTGTGTTGAGTTATTTTGAGGGGACAGCAAATGTACACTGTTATACAGGCTGTACACTCACTACTTTACATTGTAGCGCAGTGTCATTTCTTCAGTGTTGTCACATGAAAAGATATAATAAAATATTTACAAAAATGTGAGGGGTGTACTCACTTTTGTGAGATACTGCATATATATATATATATATATATATATATATATATGCATGTGTATTAGAATGGAGCGTAATGTAATGCGGTCATGCAGGCACTGTGGAAACTTGTAGGACTATTCAATTATTCTTCATGCAGCCTTTTCTAGTTTTTGAGCAGTAGGACGTCTCTCATAAAAGACAGATTAATCAGAGTGGCATATCTGGGGGCAGAGTGGCATATCAGGGGTTATAAAGCATATCTGGGGCAGAGGGGTATATCTATAAGTAAGGTGCATTATGAATTAAGGGGGAGCCGTAAAATGGCTATTGGTTTTCTGTTTGTATATAACATATGCTGACAAACTGTATAATAGATACCAAAAATGTTAAAATACATGTATTCCTGTTCTTTAGGTAAATTACCGTTTTACCATTCCACTGTGAATTTTTTCTTTAAAAATATTTTTTCTTTAAAATAGCACCAACTTTTTAGGGTGCGGCCTATAATGGGCTGCGGCCTATATTCGAGCCAATACAGTACAAGCAGAACTTTTGATGGGAAATCACATTGGACTATACATAGTCCTGGAATGTGCCTGGACTGACTGCCACAATCCTGAAACCCTGCCTCGGGGCAAAATATAATAAGGCACACACCCAAGCTATGGTTGTAATCAGTTTCTTGGCAAAGAAAGTATAACAAATGGATCCTCCATGAGTACTACTGCTACTGAGTAAAAACCGAACTGGTTAATCTTGGCCCCAGTTCGGCATCACGAAAATTACCTGGGAAAAGAGATGATTGGAATCGGTCATACAATACTTGGGTTGGAAAAAAATAGACCAGGTGCCAAGCATCTTATAGCGCCCAAGCCTTAAGTGTCATTGATTACACCAGGCCAGTGTAATATTATGATTGTTTCTGAACTACAGATCCAATGATCTACCGCTTAGACGACAACAACTGAAAATCCTCAGCACCGGATCTTCTAAAGGGAATGAAGATGCTTTCGTTGCCTCACAACTACGCATGCGCGTTGAGCGTTACGGCTTGGTTGTAGTCTACGCCTGCGCAGTAGACACAGGCCGCGCTGTCTCTTCCTCAGGGAAATGATTCAGCGCATGCGTAGTGTGTTGTTGATTGGCGGAGTAACATGGCGGCGATCGGTGCTACGGAGGACGAGGATTCTTCTAAGAAGAGGAAGGCTCACGGCATGCTAAAACTTTACTATGGCATAACAGATGAGGGGAAAGCTGGTGAGAGGCATCTGGAGCCTACAGATATCGACGGGGTCCACTTCAACCCAGAGCTATACCTTACCAAGGTGACGTCGCTCAAAACAGCTGAATGGATATGAGCTGTCAGCTGTGAAAATCCTCCGTCTTACCTAGAGTTCAGGGTGTGGGGTGTTTTCTGTTGGGTTTATAGGCATTTGGGAGTAAAGTCTCTAGAATTCCAGAGGTACCTGCGGTCTTGCTGTGGGTACAACATCTCCAATGGGTGGGAGAGCCCTGTGTTATTATGAATGGGGCCGGCATTTATTTCAAGTAAAAAGGAAGATGCAAAACGCAAAGCTTTCCATCGTTCCGACACAAAGTGTCACAATAGCTGTAATTATATGTTAATTTCTGGAAAGAATCAAAAGTGATCTAGATTTTTCATGATCGCTTACAGATCAGATCATTTGGGTCATATGTAATATGTCTGCATGTATATGTGAAAGTAGTCTCCCCGCCAAAACACCCAAAGCACTAATCCAGTCTGCAAGACCATAAACTGACTAGATGTTTAAAGGTACAGTTGTCATATAAAGGCTCGCCAGCAAAGAATGTATTTTAAAGGGACACTCCTGCCATCTTATGCGCTTAAATGATAGCTGAGATGCCCATTTAAATTTGTGATGTCCCTCTTGCTTCCATGTGCATTCTTTGTTTATGGGCTTGCTGGGACACCGAAGTGACCCTTTAACCCTCCCCCCTTGTTTTTTGGAAGACTTATATTTTGTCATACTGGGCACAGAGAGGGTGGTCTGCTGTTTATCACATCAGTTTATTGCCTTTGTGGTACAGTTTAATCTCTTTATAACCAGCTTCACATCAAAGATGGGAAAACATATGCTGTCCTTTGCTACTGAGTTTGAATAGTATTTGTTATTAATGTATACATTGTCCATGCAGCTTAGGAAGGAGAGCTCACTGGCCCAGCTGATGGATGTGGAGTCGGATATGGTTCGCCAGATTCGAGCTTTGGACAGTGACATGCAGACCCTGGTGTATGAGAACTACAATAAATTCATATCTGCTACTGGTAAGAGGCACACATGTTGAGAACACCAGATATATCACAATTATCTGTGTGTAGTGGATTTATTACCTCTTTGTAGTTTAGAAACTATCATCGTTAATCCTAAAAGGACTTTGAAAATCATGTGCTATCTTGTCCTGTTAAACAGAATGCAATTTTGCTTCAGCTTTTAAACTTTGTGTCAACCTAAATACATATACAAAGGTACATATACATTGTATGGTTTTGGGTAACTCCTCCTAGTTACTCACCAAGTGGATCATTAGTTAAAAGGGGCATAGGAATAGTAAGGACTTTGGCAGTTTCTTTCCCCTGAGTATAAAACTGCATTGAAGCCCTAACTGGATGCTTGTATGATTATTAGACACAATCCGTAAAATGAAGAATGATTTCAAGAAGATGGAAGATGAAATGGATGGACTAGCAGCAAACATGGCAGTGATCACCGAGTTCAGTGCCTGCATCAGCAGCACACTACAAGAGAGACACCAACATATTACAAAGCTTAGTGGTGAGTGATTGGGGACAGCCATAATTTTGTTCTGGTTGACATAAACACCAGCGTGACTAGTTGAGTCAAAAGGGGTCAGTATATTATTAGATCAACTATTCCAGGTACAGAGTTGATAAAATGCAGAGATTATGTCACGAGTTAAAGCCTAAAGTGATCACTAAGGGAGTTTTTAAGAGAAGGAAGAGTTTGAATAGTATTTGTTGTTCAAATTTATTCAATTTTTCTTTTAGGTGTTCACACCCTCCTACGTAAGTTGCAGTTCCTATTTGAACTTCCTGCACGTCTAAAGAAGTGCATTGAGCTTGGAGCTTATGCCCAGGCTGTGTCCTACCATTCCAAGGCCCGCAGTGTCCTGCACCAATATCAGCATATGCCCTCCTTCCATGGTATACAGACCGACTGCCAAGCTATTATGGCAGGCTTGGCAGACACTCTTCGTCAAAGGTTCAGGTAGTTATTAAGTGTGCTTCTTTCTCTGTTTATATACACACCTGTAACTGTTTATTAGTATTTATTCATGAATAAAGATTTCCTGGCTGGCAGATCCCTGAGGCAGGCTTTGAGTACTGAAAATAACAATAATGTTGTTTAATGTGTTTTGTATCAAGTCTTGATCTGAGATCTAACCCTTGCTAGCACCTGGATGAGTTGAGTATAAACTATATTCCTCGTCTGTCAAGGCAAGCTAAACTTTGTGTGCATTCACACACACCGAATCAATCATTTATGTACAAGGGAATACATCAATATGGAAATTTCAGCAACTTTCCCTAGAATGCTATGATGAACAAGTTACCACCTTCAGCATAACTCCTAATCCTCTACCATCTACTTTTAAACACCCATTTTAAGAATCCATCATAGTGTAAGGTTTATGGAAATGTTGTTTTTTTGAGAAATGCTGTAATTCTGTTCCATGAAAAGAAAAGGAAGGATCCCATAAACCTTTCCTAGCCAAAAACTGACAGAAGCAGTTACTCCCTTTGCTCTTAAACATGCACTCACTGTCTGTTGTATTTGTTCTCCACACAGGGATCCTTCCTCTTCTCCGCAGGAGCTTTCAGAATGTGTAGAGCTTTTGCTAAGCTTGGAAGAATCACCTGACATACTATGTGATGAATTTCTAGCCCATGGGCGTGGACGCCTGGCTTCCCACCTTTCTGAGCTGCAAGGAGGAGGGGATATCTTGGAGTTTGTTGATCAAGGCTGTGGTGGCTTCATCAGTGATACCTGCCTTCTGGCGGCCTCTTACCAAGCTCTATTCTGTAAGGAACAGGGAAATACAGCACAAATGGCTGAGGAGAAACTTACTACATTCTTAGAGGAACTAAGTGGGGGCTATTTTGAACTGGTAGAGAAGCGACTTCGACAGGAGAAAAGTCTGGGAGATAATTCACTGTTGGTAAGAGCCCTGGATCGGTTCCATCGTCGGCTACAGGCACCATCTAAGCTTGTGCCAAGGTGTGGATTTAATAGACGAGGTACAGAGATAGTTGTAAACGCAGCGCAAGAAAGGTTGGCTCAGTACCTGCAAGCATTAAAAGAATTCTTCCAGGGCTGTATTACTGACGTCCGGCAGGCGCTGGCAGCTCCAAGGCTACCTGGGAAGGAGGCCCCGGCACTGGGTGAATTACTTGCACAGCTATCTGCAGCTGTGCTGAACCAAATTAAAACTGTATTAGCTGCTGTGCACTTATTCACTGCCAAGGACGTGGCTTTTTCTGACAAACCATACTTCAAGGTAAGCATGCGTTGGAATAGAAGATAAAGCGGAATGCCGGGGCGAGGGGGGGGCCATCTTATTTAAAACTGTAATATTGTGTTTCTGCCAGCCTAGTCTCCTCATTTCATTTCTTACCTGTTCTTCCATTCTATCTTCATAGGGAGAATTTTGCAGTCAGGGTGTCCGTGAAGGACTGATTGTAGCTTTCATCAAGTCTGTGTGCCAAACAGCCCGGCAGTTTTGTGAATCCCCTGGAGAAAAGGGAGCCAGCACCCCGCCAGTTCTCTTGCTCCTTCTCTCTCGATTTTGCCTAGATTATGAGACTTCAACCATCAGCTATATTCTGACACTAACAGATGAGCAGTTTCTGGGACAGGTAACTCATCCTATGCTATCCATTTGGGTATCTAACGCCCAAACACTTGTGATTTATTGCACTACACCTATATTTTTTTCCATCTTTACCAGTCTCACACCAACTATGTTTCTTTCTTTTATCTTATTACCTTTTTCACCTCCACCTTCCACATTGCAATATTCTACTTTTTTTGCCTCTTAAGACACCAGACACTACTGCCTCCTTGCTCATTCATGCTAGTTTGTGTCTTTTAGGATCGCTCTCCAGTCACTCCTGTGAGTTCTCTTTGCTCACTGGCTCGTTCCTCTGCGCAGACCCTTCTTAACCAGTATGTCAAGTCTCAGGGGTTGGTTGTATCCCAGATGCTCCGTAAAAGTGTGGAAACCCGGGATTGGGCCACAACAATTGAGCCAAGAAATGTTCGAGCTGTCATGAAGAGGGTGGTCGAAGATATCACTGGTGTTGATGTGCAGGTAATGCTACTGATTAGCCACCAGTGCTCGGTATAGCAAGCTCTGTCATCTGCTATATCATTTTAAGTTTAAATGTCATCCTTCTGCTTTACTGTGAAACTCAGACCTGCCTTCCTAGTGTGGTAAGAATCAAAGCTAATGTTTATTTCTGCAGGTTGGTCTCCTGTATGAGGAAGGTGTCAGAAAAGCTCATAGCAGTGATTCAAGCAAACGTACGTTCTCTGTATATAGCAGTTCTCGTCTTCAGGGAAGGTACGCGCAGAGCTACACTCCAAGGTCAGTGAGTAACCTTGGCGAAATACCACTGTATACAACCCCAAAAGCACGTAAGCATAGGTAAAATTTTATCACTTAATAAAGTTTTTAAACTACATACAACCTAACAAGTTGACTGTTTCTCTTTTCTAGTGCTCCCCTAGATACTAATCTTCTGAGTAACATCCAGAAGCTGTTTTCTGAAAGAATCGACATCTTCAGCACCGTCCAGTTCAATAAGGTACTGTATTACATCATCTATTTCCACTTCAAATATTTCGGTCAAGGTATCCTGCAGTGCATCATTATGATATTGCTAAAGAGACTGATTGACTATAAGGGCTAGTTGATATTCTCAACTGAACCTCTTAAATCTCTTCATAATGGAATACAAAAGGCAATATATGATATTCCTCCTTAAGCATAATTTTCTCTAAAACTTGTTACTGTCGCTACTGTTTGCCAAAGGATACATTTCTGTCTGTGCTCTCCTGTGACCCTGACATTTGGTTATTTCATGATGTGAGGCTGTACCTACCTGACCAGGGGAGGTCATCCAAACTATAATGACTAAAACCAATAACAGCCTGCAAGTCTACTACATTATGCCGTGTACATTATTGTACGCAGCACTGTTTTTCATATTTCAAAGAGAAAATATATTAGGACTTCCCCTATAAGTGTGAGCATAAGTTTTCCATGTTATCAAAAAATAGTTGCATCCAAATGACCTGAATGGTTAACCTGTGCATTTTGTTTGCATCTCTATGCTACCTCTGCTCCAGAGTCCCCCCCCCCCCCCATTATCTGAATTATGCAGTTCATGCATGCTTGTAAAAGGAACAATTACATGACCTGTTCCAAGGTTTTTTTCTCTTATTACAAAGTAGATGCATACATCTGTAACACAGTTTGCCTAGAGTACGATGAACTCCAGGACCTGTCCTGTGATTGAGAAACACTCCGCAGGTCATTTCAGCCATTCATCATGTTAGCTTGGTTAGCAATTTAGCCTAATTGAAAAAGGAAATTGCATCACTGCTGCTCTAAAAAGCCAGAGAATATCCTGATATCTAAACTGTTCGGGTCCCTCAAAGGTTAAAGAAGTGATTGGCCATATTCACAGTAGGCAAGGATAAACTTTAAACTCTACATTTAGATCTACACATTTTATAGTGCTTTGGATCAGTCCAAAAATATCATGGTGAGTGGTACTGTTTTCTCTGGAAGATTTTGGTTTGTGTAGCATTGAGATATATATGTTGACTTCAACATGAGGAACAAGATCTCTCTTCTTTACACTATCATCAGGTCTCCATTCTCACTGGTATTATAAAAATCAGTCTGAAGACTTTCCTGGAATGTGTCCGCTTGCGCACATTTGGACGTTTTGGACTTCAGCAGATTCAAGTGGACTGCCACTACTTGCAGCTTTACCTGTGGCGATTTGTGAGTGACGAAAATTTAGTTCATTGCCTTCTTGATGAAGTTGTGGGCAGTGCAGCCCACCGCTGCTTGGATCCTTTGCCCATGGAGCAGAGTGTCATTGAGGTTATTTGTGAGAGAGGCTAAATCTCACTCTTATGTATGTGTATTGTACATACCTTAAACACTAATCTGTGTCTTGTATATATGGAATAAAGAGCTGTAACCCCTTAAATGGAAGTCTCTGTGTTTGAAAATACCTTTTATTGGTACAACATATTATTGTATTGTGACTTATGCAAAGTCATATGTCCTTATATGTAATGTGTGTGTGTGCAGTGCACCTCAAACCCTTTACGTTGCGGTAATACATTCCCTCAACAGCTGGCATGGCTGTATGCCTTTTAATTGTGGCAGCTAAAAAAAAGTACTTCAGAGGCGCTCAACAATATGACATATACCACCATGAGCTATAAGTTCATACCTCAAGTAAAATGTGTGTGAAAAACATACTACTGCAAACTTTGACAAAGGCTGGTGGTAAAATGTGTGTGTTTAAAATACTAGTATTTGAAATAACCCAGGTGTCTGGTTTTCAAAAATATGATTTGATGGGGTAAATAAAATGTGGCCGGCTTCAAAGATGTCCCAAATAACACATGGGCGCAAAATAAACAGATGTCAAAATTCCAAATTGAAAAATGTGCACCTCCCAAATGTGCATGGGTGGTATCACTGTACACAGGAGATGTTGCTGAATCCACACTGGGATGGTGTTTGGCAGGGACATATACCAGGAGTTGTAAGCTCATATATAAAGTACAATGTGGGGGGGCAAACTGCTACCACAAACATTGACAAAGGCTGTTGGTAGCATAAGTGTACGAGAAGAGGTAAAATACATGTATTTGAAATACCTCAAGGTGTCTACTTTTCAAAAATATATGGTTTGATGGGGTAAATTAAATTGGCTTGCTTCAAAAATGTCTCAAATAGGACATGGGCATAGGCTGAACAGATGTAAAAATTGGCCCTTTAGTCCCCAAACAAACCTATGCATGAGGTGGTATCAATGTAATCAGGAGATGTTGCTGAATACATATTGTGGTGGTGTTTGACAGTGACATATACCAGGAGCTGTAAATTCTAGGGATGCACCTAAATTAACATTCTGTACTGAAACCAAAAATTCAGGATGAAATGAAAATGAAAATTACCCCCCCCCCTTAAAAAAGACACCATATATATGAAATATATATATAAATTGCTAACAGCAATCACACTCCTATAATGCCTGAGCAACCAATACATGCTGGAATCTGGGTATGCCTGGGCATGATAGGAGCATGATTGCTGTTAGCAATCATATACAGAGTTATTTAAGGGGACAGCAAATTTACACTTATACAGGATGTACGCTCGCTACTTTACATTGTAGCAGAGTGTCATTTCTTCAGTGTTGTCACATGAAAAGATATAATAAAACATTTACACAAATGTGAGGGGTGTACTCACTTTTGTGAGATACTGTATATATTTAATCAATCACACTCCTATCATGCACAAGCAGCCAATACAGGCTGAAACCTGGCTAGCTGCCCCCTTGTGTATTGATGCTGCCAGCACAGATAAAATTCTGCCTTGCAGCATGGTGTCTGCACATTACTTTCAGCCTCCCTGTGCCATGCTATCCATCCATGCTATCGCACACATATTAATTTACTCATTCAGAAATATTCATATACTCGTTCATTCCCTCATTCACAGATACTCATTCATTCCCTCAATCTCGCATACTTGTTCTTACACCCTCCCACCACCCTCTTATCTGAACTGCAGCACTTGGTGCCCCTCTGTGTTGCTTGCACTCTGTGTGAACAACTTCTTTTGCCCTGGCCAGGTGAAGAATGAATGGAGCCATGTGATGCGAGAAATTCATGTGACTACTGCTGGGTTCCTGCTTCCCCTGGGCAGAACAAGAGGCAAGCAGCAGCAATTCCGGTGCATCCCTAGTAAATTCATGCCTGAATTACGGTGTTTGGTGAAAGGAAAAAAAAAAAGACTACAATGTTTGACAAAGGCTGGTAGTAGAATTAGTACATGGAAAGAGTTAAAATAACAGTATTTGAAATACCCTGGGGTGTCTAGTTTTCAATCATATATATTTGATTGAGAGTAAATTGAACTGACTGGCTGCAAGAATGTCTCAAATAGGACATGCGAGCAGAATGATCACATGTCAAAATTCCAATATGGAAAGTTGAATTATACATGTCCCAAATGTGGCCTTTCACCAGCCAAATAACCCGACAAACCTATGCATGTATTCAGGAGATGTTGCTAAACACAGGTGGTCTTTGACAGTGACATATACTAGGAGCTGTAAACTCATACCTAAAGTACAATATGTGTGGGGGGTGGGGGATGCAAATAAAATACCAGAACATTTAAAACCTGGTAGTAGAATTAGTACATGAAAAGAGTTAAATTACTAGCATTTGAAATACCCAGAGGTGTCTAGTTTTCAAAAAATATATGGCTTGATGGGAGTAAATTTTTAAATAATAGTAATAGTAAGTATCTCAATATATATATATATATCTAACGAAAGCCCACATTGTCCTGAAAAAAAACAGTATATAATTTGTGGGGGTTGACTAAATGAGAGAAGAAATTTACATCGGAAATATGAAAACCTTAAGGGGTTAAAGATACTGTTCCACATCTTTTCATCTTTTGATGAATGTAATGTCTTTGTAAGTAAATGCAACATTAGAGACATTGTTTATTATTCTTTGAAATGACCAAGCTCTTTGCCAAATGCATCTCCTGCATGACATTTACCTGGGAGGGGTGGGACAAGGGACAAATGCATTTGGGGGGATTTTGCAGAAAAACAGACCACACGCAGCATATGAGGGCTGGAGTCTACCATTTAAATTAATATAACCAAATGTCAATTGAGATTTTTTAATATCCTGGCTGCTGCATTTTGGACCATCTGTAGGTGATGGAAGTTCTTTTTTTCTGGGAGGCCTAGGTATAGTGCATTGCAGTGTTCCAAACCAGCTGTCACAAAAGCGTGGTTTAGGGTGGAAGTGTCCTCAGGTGGTATTAGGTGCTTTATCTTGGCTAGGTTCCTCAGATGAAAGACGGCAGATTGTGTCAAAACAGATTTAAGTCACAGACCACTGTGAAGCAACACTCCAAAGACTTGCACGTAGCTTGATCTGGATAGCTCGAAATTACCAAGTTTTACACTGGTTAGTTAGCATTTAACAGAATTGGGTAATTATCCTCTTTGCTCTGATCAGCAGGACTTCCGTCTTATTAGGGTTTACCTTTAACCAGCTAGTTTCCATCCATTCTAGGAGATCTGCTAAGCATCTGTTGATTAGAGCTGTTGGATCCTTAATTTCTGGTTCAATGAAAGATAAAGGTGTGTATAATCCGCACAGTAGTAATATCTTGAGATGTGACAGCTGATTATGTCCCCCCCAGTGGCAGCATGTATATGGGAAATAGAATAGATCCCTGTGGTGCTCCACACGTTAGTAGTGTAGGAGCTGAAGAGCATATTCCTGATGTTACTCTGTGATCTATTTGTGAGGAATGATTTAAACCACATTAGAACAGATCAGTGTTAAATGCAGCTGATAGATCTAGAAGAATTAGTATTGAGCGATTACCCTTGTCTCTTGCCATCAGGAGATCATTTAGAACATGAACCAGTGCTGTTTCAGTGCTGTGATGTTTTCTGAAGCCTGAATGGAAGGTATCAAAGATGTTGTTTCTTGAGAGATGGGCCTCAAGTTGAATTAACACACATTTTGTCAATTATTTTTCCTAAAAATAGGGTGTTCCAGGATTAATCAAGTCATCAGCTCCAAGAGTTTCTCTGTGAATCCCTTCCCATCACCAGGATGCCTATATATTATATATAGAATCTTGAACCCTTTCACTGTGAAAATACTGGCAGCTATACATAAACTGTTTTGGTTAATTAATAGTGGCATAGAATGTAAAGATTTGATACAGAGCTACTGATTCAATAAGGCCAGCAATGACAGCTGATAGAGCTGCCTGGGGAGTTTGCATTTTCTTGTGGCTTTGTAGTGATAAACTTTGGGATGGGAATTAGGCAGCGGCTATCTTTTGGTCTGACTCTTCACACCTGCGTTTCCTACTCTGAACCACTGTAATTGCACACAACTAAATACCAGACAATCTGTACAAACAATGGTATGAAAGAGATTTCAGTATCATTACTCCCATTTAATAAAACTACATATCCTTTGGCCATTTTGTTCTTGTCCGAGCAGTCTGTGTAATGGTTTTCTGATATTTAATGATAAGGAACTATGCTACCTGAGTGAAGCTGAGTTAAGATGTGTCCAAACTACATCCAAGTTTCTGTCCTTCAGCCAATAAGCCTTTTCCAAATGAGAGCAGTTTCTTCATGAACTCTGGAATAGGGAGGGAGTCACATACCATGGTATACAATTCATATACGCAAATGTAATGTTTGAACACCATTACTTATGTTTGTTGGAAGTAGTGATCTGTAAACTTTAGGATTTAAACTACATTTAAGATTATGTTTTCATAGAGAGTTTCCAAACAATGTCCTCATTTGTCCCTATTAATGCTGTTACACGCTTGACATTTTGTATTCTATCCCCATGACCCCATCCTCCATCTAAAACAACATGATTTAATCCCTGTATACTGCACAGAAACAAAAGGAACATGGGCATAGTTTACACTGTTTTGTAATCCTGCCCTGCAGCATCACAAACCACATTTGAATCTTAATTCTATCATTGTCAGGTAAGAATAATCTGTGCACCACTCCCAGGCACAAATCTCTGATCAAAACACCCCAGTTTAAAGAGACACTACTAAGTTGTTTTTGTTAAACCCCACAATGCAATGCTTCATTTTCAAGTGAAGGAGAAACAGCAATGCCCATAGGATCCCCAAATCTTAACGACCGAGCAATCTACTTCCCTCATTCAAATAAATAAATAAATAAACTCTCTGGGGATCCAGCTGCACAATGACCTTTTCAGTGTTAAAAACAAAAAGTTGAAATAAATCATTTTTTAATCAAAAACATCCTAAGGTTGGAAAAATGTACTTCCACCTGCCAGCCAAAAGGCCAGGACTGGTTAAAAAAAGGGAAGGGTCCATTAGTGCTTCAGTGTGCTTCCCAGTGCAGTCAACACAAAAATATGTGGCACCCCTTACGATCATGTGACGTGCATTGAGATTGGACTTTCTGTAGGGTCCCTGCATTCTTAGTCTTAAGGTCAGAGGACAAAGTGTTTCCCCCTCTCATGGGTACTACACTTGAAGGCAGATTTATGCATTCTCCAACCATTAGAAACACACACAAGGCCATATGGATTGATTTCTAATTCTTATGCTGTTTTTGTATACGTAATAGATTTATACATCTTGTGCTGTTTTTTGCTTCCAGCTTGCATTTTACGGGATGTACTTACACATTGAGTTCTCATGCTCAGTCTCCACCGTGCCTCATCCCAATGAAATTATAATGCTGCACTGCCTGTGCTATAGAATAATGCATTTGATTTATTCACCAATGCTTATACTGGTTGTATGCACAATACGGAGATGGTGTACATTCTTTTTTTCATAAGAGGTGCATTACCATTTATATGTTTCTTATACTTACCGCTAACATGTAATATCCACCCTATTCAGCATACTTTGGAAATTCAGGGTGCTCCACGTAACTTCTTTACGCACAGTATCATGTCAGAATTGCTTCACCTCCTTCCGAGGGATGCTTACATCCTCTCCAAGCATCCTGTGTAACTATCGCCCCTGTTTGGAAATCAAGGAAGCCCAATGCAAACAAATGCTGACCTCAAATGTGGTACACAATGTACTGGGGACAAATAAACCCACTTCCCACAACAGGTATCACAGTTGAAATGTTGCAACTATTTTCTACAACCCCCCATTTCCCATATATATATATATATATATATATATATATATATATCATATTTTTCAGTTGAGGGTAATATACCCTAAAGGGAAAAACAATAAACAGCCATCTTCTCAGATCACGCATTTGTTGTTCTAAATAATGCATGTTCCTCTTGAGTAACTTATATTAAACAGGGGTGTCCAACTTGATTCTTTTTGGTTGGCCATCAAATCTTACTGTGAATCATTAATCAATTTTACAGTATGTCATCCTAAACGCCTGTTATGTTTGCAGCCGAAAAGACTGCAGTTGGATACCCCAGATATGCCATACCATTAAAAGCTTCTTTGTGGATGAACTATGCTTAGAGCAGCCACCCACTCCATCTCCATGGCTTACAGGGTATGTACTTAGTTGAAAACTTGAACACATCTCCCACTTGCCATTGCATATTGCCAGTATACTCACTGGCAGCCAGACAGCAGAAGTCTCAGCTCCCTAGCTGCAGTGTACCGAGCTTACACTGCAGTTAGGGAGCTGAGACTTCTCCTAAAGGTAAGTAGCTTTTATTACCCACCTCTTTATAGGTAAAGAATGCATATAAAATACTTACAAAATATTTGAATATGCATTTATTGTTGGTGAGACTGTGTGAGACAATTAACTCTAACAGAGAGACAGATTTAAAATATATTTGAATATCAACCTGCTCATCTGAGATGTACAGTCAGAAAGCAGAGCATTCATCTTCATGTAGTGTGTGCAGACCACAAAGACTGTTTCTGAACTTTGTAAATAAAAGTAAACATGCAAAAACAGGTGATGTGATACCCATGTCTGTTCAGTTGCTTTGTTAGCACAAAGTAGGGAAGCTATCATCCTGTAGAACGCGTGGGGTGTAGTCAGGATGCAATCTTTCAAGTTGTTATGGGAATTCCCACAGAATTTCCTTGTCTTTCTTACTAAACACTGATGTTTTTGACTAACGTCAGCAACTTGTTTCCTCACTAAGAGCTTGCATTGCCAGAGATTTAAATACGGCACATAAGTCTCATCTCACAAGCAGATTGCACTGCTTGATCAAGGCTCCACTAGACTTAACACTGAAAGGTGGGATCTTACAACGGAGTGCAAAAGACTGATAAATCAGTAAGTAAAACCCTACTATCTATTCATTTGCTTGTACATTTCAGTGACTGCAACTTCTGCTGCTTCCATATCAGAACTGTAACTCTGTTATAGCTCAGCTATATTAAAGCTTGCTTTAGTAATAATGAATTGTTATATATGGGACATCATTCATCAATGACAGAGTTGTCAATAAATGCATTCATAGAGGTAAATGCACTAAAGGCAGAATTTTTGTTCATTTAATAATTGCATATGCCTTTTCCAAAGAGCGGTGCACAGTATAGACTAGCTATTCTAAAACTGGCAAACCAAAACTCAGAGATGATGCACACAAGAACCAGTTAGAATATATAAAATTCTTTGTGACAAATTTATAGAAGAGATCTTTTGCCAGAGTTCTGTGAAGAAGCACAAGAGACTAGTACTGAAATCCAAAACAGCAAATATGCTTTGAGTAAACATCAGGCTTTAGTGCTGCACTTTGCTGCTGCACTTAGGTTGGAGGATAAGTATCTTCAACTCTTTTTGGATCAAGTTCCCTATTAACCGTATTTCGTTTAAAACGTGCCTCTAATGGGGATTATGTGCTTTGGCCAAAATACACCACTAAAGTCTTATGTTTAGTCAATGTATATACATGCAGGTTTGGATTTCTGTTCTTCCAAAACAAAAGCAGTTTGAAGTCATATGGTGCAGTTTACAAAACAATGATTTCCTCGCCCACAACTCTAATGTTCTGAGGATTACGATTATAAATGAGCTCCTATCAACCATTTGTTTCTGAATTAAATCACAAATTGCATTAATTTCATCATATGAAAGTCATCATATCTCAACACAGTCCATTAACACGCATTGGAAAATTTGCAGAATGTTGCATCAGAATTGTATGATGGAAAAAGTGGTAATAGTCTCAGATGGTCATAATACAGTATTTTATTGAATTTTCCCTAATGTTTTCTAACATAAGAACAGGGGTGTTCTAATCTAAGGATCTACTGGGAGAGTTGAGAGGCACAGATCTAACATTCCCTTCCATTTCTTATGTCACTTATAAAGTACAGAGAGCTGGGCTATGATGTCATAGCTGCTTGAAGTCCACAGGAGAGCAAATACTAAACATTCTTGTTGGACGTTCACTGGTAAAGTGAGCGCAAGGTGTTGTATCTACCACCCTTCTACCTTTTCCATCCTAGGTGTAAACACGCATTTATACTATATATCAAGAAGAGTTACATGTCACCACTTTAAAACATCTGTAGCACTAATACTATCCCTCATTAAATGTTTTCAAGTATTATGTGTTCTCTTTCCACCAAGTTAATAGTGTATATTTTTTCTCTTGCAGGTATCATGTTCTATTCCTGTGTCTTTTTCATTTTATCATTTTATCTAGCTTCTTTTGCTTATGCTTCTTACGCTGCCAATACCTCTGCCTGCACCTCTTTTCTTTCAAAATCCCGTTTGGCTTATGCCTGCCAAGCTAAAAACCTTTTTTCTGTTCCTTCATTAATTCCACCTGATACCCAGGTCCTACTACTTCCTTTTAATAACATCCCAACTGTCTCCCAGCACTCTTTCCCTGCCCTGCACCTCCTACAAGCCCTTTCTCTTGGTGCTCAGACTATATCTACTTCATTCTTGGTTGAGGAAGCTGCTTTCTATAACTTGCCAAACTTGACATCTCTTGACCTGGGTGGTAACCGCCACATCAGCTTGCACCCTGGGGCATTCAAGGGCTTGACAAAGCTAGAAGTTCTTCTCCTGGATTCCAATGGATTAAATGAGTCAGTACTAGAATCTGGTCTGTTCAAGGAGTTGATCTCTCTACGGAAACTTGACCTCTCTTTTAATAGGATTCTTAGACTACACCCTGACCCTTCTTTCCTGAACTTACGCTACATTTCCTCCATAGTCCTTAAGTTCAACAAAATCAATTTGCCATGTGGGAAGGACCTCCAGAATTTACAGGGAAAAAGACTAGATCTTCTTGATCTGTCCTCTAATCCCCTTAATTTTAATGCCACAAACTCTTGTCCAAATCCCTTCAAGAATATCACATTAGGGATTCTAGACATTTCCTCAATGGCTTGGGATGCAGAGAGAGTGGGAAACTTTTTAAAAATAATATCAGGTACACAAATAAAAAACATCAAGATGAGACATAACGGTTTGTTGGGGAGTGGATTTGGATTCCAAAATTTGAAGGACCCTGATGAAGTCACCTTTTCTGGTCTTAACTCAAGTAAGACATATTTCCTTGACCTATCCCACAGCTTCATCTCGCAGTTGGCCCCTCAAGTCTTCTCCAGTTTTCCTGAGCTGTTGTCCCTTGATCTATCGTACAATAAGATCAGCCGTCTTAGTCCAGGGGCATTCTCAGGAATGAGAGAACTGGTGAGTCTCAATTTATCTGGCAATTTACTTGGAGAAATTATGAGCAAAAGTTTCCAGGACCTTGGATCCACCCCTCTGAAGGCACTGGACCTCAGTTCCAATCACATTGGAGCCGTTCAATACGAAGCGATGAATGTTCTTGGTTCCCTGGAATCGCTGAACTTGAGAGACAATGCCCTTAATAGAATACCACCTGTCAAACTCCCGAGTCTTACACTTTTAATATTGAGCCAAAATCGAATTTCAAACACCTATGGCCTTTCTAGCTTTTGTCCCAGTGCTAAAATCCTGGATCTTTCTAGCAACCGCTTGACAGATGTTAGGTCTTTGTGGGAGATCCTAGACCTAAGCTCTCTGCAATACCTGCAGTTAGGTAGGAACCAGCTTTCCCGTTGCTCCCCTACCCAAAGTGGCAAACGGGCACCAACAAGTGGTCTGCTGTATTTGGATTTATCAGATAATTCCTTGGGATTTGTCTGGAAGACTGAGCAGTGTGCAGACATCTTTATGAGCCTGGAAAAACTTGAAATTCTCAATTTGGCTAAAAACCACATCTCTTACCTACCTAATGATTTGTTCAAGGGGCTGGTAAGTCTCCACACCCTGGATTTGTCAAGAAATCATCTCACACGAATTCAAAGTGGGCAATTCCTTGGCCTTTCATCATTGAAGACCCTTAATTTAGGGACAAATAGCCTGATCACGCTATCAACTGCTAACCTTGAGCCGCTTGTTGCCTTGGAAAGCATTGACTTGTCAGAAGTTACATTTGTGTGTGGCTGTGGCCTATGGGATGTCTGGCATTGGATGAAGGTCAATAATATAACTATGCTAACTGGGGATAGTGAAGTTTCATGCATCAAATCCTCTCAATTGGTCTCTGAGATGTCCCTGAAAACCTTTTTTAAAAACTGTCAATAGATACTGGCTGAAGACAGAAATAAGCATATGTCCTCTCAACACCAGTCATGAGAGGAACTGGAAACTTGGTTTTGTTCTTTGTTGCGTGTGATTCATGTACGTAAAAACTCATGCAATGTACTGATTATGTAGGGAACCACTACGGTACTGGCCTTGTGTCCACTGCACATATAACATACCAGTGTTACAATTTTCTGAATTCATATAGCTATGTAGTTATTGTTTTCTTCTTCCTCAAAAAAAAATATTTGGTGCCCAGTATCTAGGCTGAGAGGCCCATACCCAGATATATGAAAACCCTTGCTCTCAGCTGTTGTGGACTACACTTGCCATTATGATCAGTCACTAAACTATTTTTCACATTTACAACAACCTCTTGCCAGTGTATTAAATGCTAAGGTTTATGAGTGTGTCTTATTTGTGTTGTAAATATAAACTGCATGGATTACTGTTTTCAATTTCAAACTTTATGGTGTAAAAAATAAATGTTAAACTCATGTTAAATATGTAATGTCTGGATTATTTAATCTCTTGTACTCAGTCTTCATTATTGTTATAACAGTAGTATTTGAAGTCGGTCCCAGGTTGAATATAATGCTAAATAATTAAGTCATTTTATTGCATAAACAACATAATATTGATGCAAGTCATGTAGCAACATTTATGTAACATTTTTCTGATAATGAACCTCACGTGTTATAGTGTAACTAAAGTCAGGTTCGCATTCCAGACACCTCTTTGGTCAAAGACCATAATAACCTTCTCCACAATAGTGGATTGGAAAGTTAAAATCAGTCATCACCGGTGAGGAACTAACAGCAGTAGGGCCACATGCTAAAGGGAGGTGGGAGACTAGCAAGCACCACATCACAGCTGCTTAATTGCTTATGTGTTTGTTATGCTTGAATTATGGATTAGAAACTAAACTGCATTAAAATTGTGCCTGTTGTGCAAATGTCATATTTTGATGTTCTATTAAACATAAACTGACAGATCCTCTTTATGTAATCTAAAAAAGGGAATCTTTCTTCTCTTGAATATACAAAAAGCTTTGCATGCACGTAGTCCCCGTGGTTCAGATGACTAAAAGCCTTTAGAAAATACAAAGGTAGATGGTAGGAGGGTGGAGGGATCTGTCCCAAGTGAGCATGACTAAAAGTCGTCACTGAACCATAAAAGGGGAACTGGTGAAGGAGGGTTGGCAGTGGATGGATCTTACCCTCTCTCATATCCATGTCCTTGAGGACAGGCAAAGAACTGTCAAAAAAGGAGCCTCTTGATCAATTTTGCAGAGTTCCTAAATATGGTCTAAAAACAGCTAGGTATTAATGCTTGGTACATAGACAATGGAAGATGGAAGACTAGATCTAGGCAGTCAAGAGGGTGGATCCCCGGATGCTGTGGAACTACAAATTATTTGGAAGCCATAGGCCAACTGATCACCAGAGCTGCAGTTCTACAACATCTGGGGAGACTGTTGGCTTCCATGAGCAGACCTGATGGGTTCTTTTCTGCAGGCACTACAGTGTTGTGAAAGAGTATTTCCCCTCTTTCAATTTCTTCTATTTCTGCTTGTCACATTTAAGTGTTTCAGATCATCCGACTAAGTCTGATATAAGACAAAGACAATGTGAGTAAACACAAACTGCAGCTTTCATTTATTGAAGGCAATGTTACTGTTTGCGGTCCCGTGTTCAGCCTCTTGCTGGCAGGAACCGAGAGCAGCTCCCTGCAGCCTCCACAAGCCTTGCATGTGCAGATGGTTTTCACATGCATATTCATTAGTAAAAGTAAACGTTTTGCCAATTTTACCCCACCCCCTAATTAGACGGATAGGAGGGATATTTAAATCATATTGCCTATGATAGTGTCTCTGTACTTCACTAGCGTTTTTCTTTATATTTGGAACTCTGGTATTGACTCTTGCTGATTGCCACCTGCCCTGAGTTGTGTTCTGTGACCTAGACTATTCTTTTGCCTGACCCGTGTATATTATATTATCAGTTTTTGCCCTGCCTCCTGACCACCGGATGGATCTGGCTCTACTGTACTGCACGTGTGCCTTCGGCGCCCTTGCTTTGCCTGTGTATATCCTTCTACACCATCTAAAATGGTAACTCCTGTTGGCCTCTAGGAGGCAGCCTGCTCCATTTTGCTGCAGCGAGGATCCTCTTCCAGGTCTGCCCAAGAGTTACAGGTAAAGAGTTAATCAAAACCTATATCAGACATGAAAAAGTAATTGTCCCCCTAAACCTAAAAAAATAATTGTGCAACACCTGCAAACTAATAACTGGCATTAAAACTTTTACATCACTGTAAAGTCATTATGGCTGCTCTTAGCAGAATGGTTTAAATGTTTTGAGCATAAACTGCACATGTCATGCAACAGCATCTTAGGCAGAATTATAACTTTAATTGGGCCATTCCAAAACCTTCATTTTGTTTCTTTTTAGCCATTTAGAGGTGTACTTGTTTGTGTGCTTCTGATCATAGTCCTGTTGCATTACCCAACTGTTCTTGAGCTTTAGGCCACAAACAGATTGCCGGATATTCTCCTAAAGTTTCTGATTGAACCATTAATTCTGCTCTCTTTCAGCTATAGAAAGTCACCCAAGTCCTGAAGCAGGCCCAGACCATCACACTATCACCACAGTGTTTCACTGTTAGTATGACATGGCTCTCACCATGGATCACTGGCACCCCAGAGCCTTGGAAATGGCTTTGTAACCCTTTCCAGACTCAAATCAACGATTTTGTTTCACATATGTTCTTTAATTCCTTTAGATTGCAGCTTATATACTGTTTGTTTTTTTGAGCCATTTTAGCCTACTTCACTTTGCAAGACTTGCAAGGTTCTATTTAATTGATGTTTTGATTCAACAGGGCTAGAAGTAATCATAAGTCAAAAAAACAATATATGGTGAGCAATAATAGAATAGAACATACCACCAACCAGTGATTATAGGCATTTCTGGAGTCAGAGTGTCACATAGGGTGTCAAAAGGTATATCATGGGGCACAGTAGCATATAGAGGGTTAACTCCCCCCAACTTACCAGTGCTTCTGACTCCCGGTGTGTTGTCTGGGCAGCTACGTGATTTGGAGCGTATATGGTCTTAATTTTTGTAAATACTTCACCCAGGTGCGACTAATCCTAGACACTTGGGTGTTAAGAAATTACGAGCCCTGGGAGTCTAATGCCCTGGGTAACCCACTGCTTTTACCGTACTTGCTCGATTATAAGACGAGTTTTACCCCTCGTCTTATAATCAAGGTCGTCTTCTAATCAGACCTCAAATAGAGGTCTGACTATGAGACTAAGATCCAGATCCCCCACAGCGCTGCAGGGGACCTGGATCCTTGTGTATGGTAACCTCTGCTGCTGCCAGCACTTCCATCGGGGCTTCTATCACCAAGCACCGGCGAAAGTGTCGGCAGCAGCGGAGGTTGTCTAGGTGCATCGCGCATACTTTCCCTGGCTGCCAGAGAGGAGCGCTGCAGGGAATTCTCTTCTCTGGCAGCCGGTGAATGTCCACTTGATGGACGCAGACAACCCTTGCTACTGCTGGCACTTCCGCCGGGGCTTCTATGACTGAGCACCGGCGTCACATGACCTTCCTGTGCTCAGTCATAGAAGCCCGGCGGAAGCCGGCCTCCACCCGCTGCCCCCATCAGACACCATGCAGTCAGAAGCACTGGTAAGTCGGGGGGAGTGTTATATGGGGGGGCATAAGGCTTTTCTGGAGGCAGAGTGCCCCATGATATGCCTTTTTTTTTAAAAACTTTTTATTAATTTTTGAACAAAGAAAAAGAGAACAAAAACATCTTAACATAACGTCATAGCTACTGTCTCATAGATGTTAAGGAACAGTACACAATCCCAGATAAGGGAGACAAGTGACACAATAACACAAAAAGAAAAACAAAAAAAGAAAACAAGTTAAAATTGTCTATGGGGAGATAAGTAGGCCTGATGCGCTATCTTAAGTTGCATGTCTAGATAGGAGCTAGCTGGTAATAGTTTACAGGTGGTCAATGTGCTATGGAGAAGATCTTCACCAGTGACATCAGGAAAACGTGTGGTCCATGCTAGTAAACCTTTTGGTAAATAGTCATGGTGAGGTATGGTGCGTATCAGTTTATAGATACATTTTGTAGACGTCGGATTAGAAGAAGGTTGCCTAATCTGTCCATCAAGGGGATTGGTCCAGTCCGTCAGTGTGAGAGGGCCCAACTGCGACCTGACTAAACTTTGCACTTGCAAATATGCGAACCAAGGTATGGTAAGAGATCCAGTCCACCGCATATCGATATAAGGCCGCAAATATTATAATCCCGAACGACAGGGAGGTTAAGACCTAATTTTGATTGTTCACGTTGCAAACCAAAGGTCTCAATTTTGGGCTTCTTGTTATTCCAAATAAAATGTCGAAATAAAGTATTTAGAAGTTTCTCATCAATTCGTTTAAGAAAAAGTGGCAAAGACTGAAAGAGATATAGCAATTTGGGGAATGTCACCATCTTAAGAAGAGCTATCCTCCCAGAAAAAGAGAGCGGCAATTGTTTCCAACCCTGCAATTCCCTTGCGATCTTCCGAACCATAGCTTTATAATTAAAGCTATAGAGGTGAACCGGGCACTTAGGTATCTTAACCCCCAGATATAATAGCCATTTTGATCCCCACTGTATTCCCAGATGAGGCATGCCCAGTGTTAACGACAAACCCCGCAATTTTCCTGTATGTATCCAACTGGTCAAAGATAAGCGGTATGGCAAGATGCGGGTGAGTAACATATAGAAGGACATCATCCGCAAAGGCATAAGCTTTCAACTGATGGGAACCTACATCAATACCCGGGATATCGTGAGATAAGAGAAACAACCGTAACAAAGGATCCGAAGCTAAATTAAAAAGCAGCGGCGAAAGGGGACATCCCTGACGTACACCCCGTTCCACTATAATCGGGGAAGAATCCAACCCATTAGTTGTAATGACCGTGGAGGGATTACAATATAACTGTCGAATCAACGTCAAAAAAGTGTGGCCAAAATGTTAGAATTTTAGAACCCTAAATAAATGAGACCAGGAGACCTGGTCAAATGCAGCGTTGTTTCCCAAAACGGAGTCGGGTTGTCTGCATGTTCACAGTTGTCATCTACAAAATTGCCCCATGTAGTTTCTACGAATAGTTTGAAATGATCGTTAATAAGATATTGAGGAAATCGCCAGTGACGTATATAAGGCCTGACAGAACCCAAAGTTAACCTCAAGGTGATCGGAAATAACAATGTTGTGTATGGAGGTGTGGGTAACATGAGGAATAAGAGAGGGCCACACTAAAAAAAAATCTATTTGTGACAGGGAGCAATGTGCCCTGGAGGCATGAGTGTAATCTCTAGTTGTGGGGTGCGAGACCCGCCAAGCATCCACAAGGCATAAATGATGCGTCAATAAGCGGACCCTGTGAGTTCGTCCATCTGTAAGAGTCCATTAGAACCTTGCCTGTTCCAGCACAGAGTTAAAATCGCCCCCCACAATAACATTGGAAAAATCAACAGTAGTTAACAAATCAAATAGTTTGGAGCCATGATATGCCTTTTAACCACCTATACGCCACTCTGCCTCCAGAAATGCCTTTTAACCCCCTATATGTCACTCTGCCTCAAGAAATGCCTTATACCCCCTATATGACACTCTGCCCCATGATATGCATTTTAACCCCCTATATACCTATATAGGGGTATATGGCATTTCTGGAGGCAGAGTGGCATATAGGGGGTATAAGGTGTTTCTGGAGGCAGAGTGGCATAAAGGGGGTTAAAAGGCATATCAGGGGGGCAGAGTGGCATATAGGAGGGTATAAGGCATATCAGGGGGGCAGAGTGGCATATAGGAGGGTATAAGGCATATCAGGGAGGCAGAGTGGCATATGTGCATAACTGGGGAGGCAGGTTGGCAAATAAAATAAAAACAATTTTTTTTTCTCAATCATAGCTTTTATTAAATATGAAAAAATAGTTTACATTAATTAATATTTACTACTAAAACGTTTTTCCTATAGGGTCGTCTTATATTCAGATGGGGGGTCATCTTATAATCAGGGTCGTCTTATAATTGGGTAAATACGGTACATTCCTGAAAAAATAAAACTGTGTGTGTGTGTCTTTTAAGACTTTATATGAAACAGAAACACTAGGTGGCAGTGCCATAACTTTCCTGGACAAAGACGGGCAGCTGCAAGGTGATGGGTGTTTATGTGCAACCCAGTAGCACCTTTGAGCTGACAGGACTTTCTAGATGTCAGGAGTGCTTTTCCTGTTGCCAAGTCCTAGTCTCCGCTCTGCGGTGTACACAGGATGAACGGATGGCATACGTTTGCGTCACCGTTTATGGTACCGCTTTCATAGATGAATGAGAGAGAAGGACAGATCACTATACAGTATAAAATATATATTTAGCATTTAACAAGTGAAGCTTTTTACGTTGACTCAATCGACAGTGAGAATTCCACAGCCGTCAGTATTATAAATAAACCATAATATTGACAAGACTGCAGGGTAGGGAACGCAGAACGCATTATGGTCTCCATCCGTGGGCTGTGCTCGGTGGGTTGGTTTACGCGTTAGTACCGTGTATATATCTCTATGAACGTCTCCGCTTACTTCCTCAGCTCCCTACGAACGCGAACTTTCACACCTATCCACTGCCGTTTAAATCTACAGAATAGGAGGAACGTTCGGTTGCCATGGTTATTATTCCAGCCTACTAGAGAAAAAAACATGACTATGGGCAGAGAATCCAGAGCATTCGATTGGCTGGCAGATCTGACACTCCCCCCACAACGGCAGGGCAGCCGATCTATTCGCCTCCTGATTGGTTATTGGCTATAGTGACATTGTAGGAAGAGTCTCTGAGGCGATTTTTAAAGGGACAAGAAGTTGGCACCAGAGCTCGAAGGGCGCTTTATCAGGTAGGTGTGTTGATGTGACTGTTTATTCCCACATGTATGAGCTAGAAATGTTTAAAATTATAAAGGGGCAAAGTAGGTTTATTGTCCGGTGTTATTTAACGCTCAGCTCAACATACCTCCGAAATATACATATTTTTAATAAAACCACATTCAGCATGAGGAATTGCGGTCATCATATTTAATGTAGGTAAAATAGCTGTAATTCCGCTCAGATTCCTCATTTATTCGGTATCATATTGTGTTTTACTATTATATCCAGCTCCACTATTACATAATTGTTGTATACTGCCATTCACTCACTATCTCGGCGGTGACATAGTTCAGGGCTGTGCTTCTCGTAATGCAACACTACAGGGTGATTACCCAGAATGTAACCTTTCAGTTCTAGAGGTGGTTCTGTGAGGTCTTTAAAGGGACAGTCTTCTTTTTTTCTTAAGTGAGATTGTACCATTGAGTTACATTTCATGAAGCAATATAAAGTGCTAGACATCAAAACAAAGTCAGTATCCTGAGCCATCTAAAACCAGACCAATGGGAAAAAACAAAGAACAAACACTAAAGCCCTAGTCACTAGTAAGCGATTCAGTGTCCCGGGCACATAGGTAAGTAACTGGGGCTGGTGGGCCAACCTCACGTACATATTTAGCCAACACTTTCTCTTTGCAATCAGCGCTTGTCCAAGCAAACTACTGGATAGCCAACTGAGATCAAAGCAACTGGACAATTAGTTTCAAAGCTATACCAACTTGATATGAACTGAAACTTATACAAGACAAATACAACCTTTCAATATACGTATAAAACCCTAATAATGATCGTCGTGTTTGTTGCAACTGTCATGCATGCATGTGTCCACCATTCTTTAAATATGTGTGCATCTGCTGTAATATAATTAAATGTAATAATGGGGGGACCTCCTGAATAAGTAAAAGTGGGGGACATTAAGGCAAAAACATGCAATAGTTGAATTGTGGATCATAATATAAAATTAAAGTAGTGACATATAGTGTCGGGAATGCAGACTGGAAAGATTAATATTCAGAAATAGAATTTTATATTTTTCGTAGTTTATGTTGGGCTGGTCTTTCTTACGCATTAACTAATTTTAAATTTGCAATGCCGACTTCTCGTTACTATAAAGTTTATAAACTATGCACACACAGCTTGGCAAAAAAATATGGGTGTTAAGACCCCCATGCACATGTGCAGAAAGCACTCTCTATTAAATGCAATAAGAGTGGTTTCTTGATGCTGATTGGCTGATCAAGCAGCCAATCAGTGGAAAATTGTTGGTGTCTTTTTTTTTTTTTTTGTTCCTTTTGTAAGAATACATATAAAAGTACTCACAGAGTACTTTAATATACAATATTATTTATTGGGGTTGACGGGGCAGTAAACAACATTAACAGCACATTCTATTCCTTTAGACATGTCTAAAAATTTATAGAGCTACTTTGTGTCCATGGTAGGCTCTGTTACTCTCATATTCAGTCTAGTGCAGATGTTTTATTATCTTTTTATTGCAGCATTTTATTTTATTTTTTTTTAGCAGTTATGGCCTACATTGTATCAAGGTTTAGATGATTCATTTCCTATTTATTTCTACACGGATATGTTTTATGTAGTGCTTGACAGAACGAATGGAATTGGGTCCATTTTTTCAGTAAGCAGTACTGTTTTCTTTAGTCGGCGTTGCATGTTACCTGTGTCTGTCTTTTTAGTGGGTGTTTGACTAGTACAGAGATCAAAGCAAAGAGCTACATTATTCTGATGGGATATAGAGATGTAGCACAGTGCTATTTTCTATACATGAAATCAAAGTAATAATCTAAATGTATGTAAAACCTGCACCTCTAATACACCATTTAGACCTGCTCAAGGAGTTTTAATACCCTAAAAACTAGTATATTTTAGTATCTTTTTTTCTCCAACTATATCTCTGGTACCTCCTTCAACATGGACTTGCTGAAATAGGATAGAAAGTGGTGGTGGTACCTCTACCAAGCAAGCACCATATAGGCAGCTGGTAGCCCCCTGCATTGTTAGCCCAGTTTTGGGCATTATATTTGGCAAAGGTCAGTGTCTTGCATACCATATGTGTAGTGTTACTAACTGAAACACAACAATATCAATAATCATATTAGTAGTTGATAATAGTTATTGTTATTGGCAGTAGTATTAATAACAGTCATACGCAAATCCTGTTTCACTTTCATATGAAGATTGTGCATATGTAGCCTATAAGGAGCCAGACATTCAATATTCCTTTGAACATATAGCATAAGCACAGTTGGGAGCTCATCTTTGTATAATAAGGTGTTGGAGTAGTTTATAAAGCATATGTAGAATAAATAATGTGAATATGAAATGTTAAATCAGGAGATAACTTTGTTCTTTAGGGGCGCAGGAAGTAAAATGTATATATGAGAATATAGATTGTTGTGACGGGATGCCCTGTACCCCGACTGGGTACTCCCACCAAACATGGCTTCCTCCTGCTGGTACACCAGAGATTAACCCATTCAGCTCCAGACAGAACCATCGTTGTAGAGAGAGGGGGGGAGGCTGCTATACCAGAGCTGCGTTGGCACTGTGGTGAGCCAAAGCTTAGCTACACAGTGTGACTGTTGTCCTAAAAAGGTCAATAAAGTATCATAGCAGCCCCCCCACCATGCATCAGACAGCACTCATATTGAGGTGAAAACTGGACTCAGTCTATTGACGACAGAACAGATATTTATATAACCAAACATTATAGAATTAGCGATTTAATTCCATTAACTACCAGACAGCCCAGCGCCTCCATACAGTTCTATGGCCAGCAGTGCCCACCTGACAAAGAGTCACAATTTCAGGGTTCTCCCAAGGGAGCATCAGAAATGTCCCCGGGAATAGTCGGCGCGGTAGAGTTCCGTAGCTGGCTAGTTCATGGGAGTCTGGTTAGGGCAGACCAGACTGGGTTTCCCGTTCACCCTGTGCCCCCTAATGAGCCCAGAGTGACTTAGACCAAAAAGGGGGCTGGGCAGGCAAGGATTCTCCCCAGAAATCCATCAGTATCCCCCTCCCAAACTCAAATCTACCCCCATGTGTCTTAAGCCTCAGGGGCTTACCGTGACACTTGTGTATTTACTAGTGCCACCTATAGCGTGTACTTTTTTAGTCAGCGATGATTTTAGTTAAGATGTTGCTTGCTTATATTACAGAGACTGGTTCCCTGGTTTGGAGAAATAAAGATGGCCGAAAAGATTTGGACGTCACGAACAACTGAACTTGAGTTTGGGGGACCAGTGGGTAAGGGTAAATGTTTTTTGTTCATTTCTTTCTTACAGTTGTTCATAACGGTAGTTATGTAGTGTTTGGTTGCTTGTAATTGTTCTCTTTCGTTTGTAGGTGCCTTCCTGCTCATTTTTGTGATGCCTGGCACAGTTTTCTACCTCCTGCTGACATGCAGGACGAAAGAAGCCAGCGTGTTGCAGCTACCAGGCCCTCTTCCACCATTTGAATCTCTGTGGAACCCAGTTGCTCTGATGATTCTGCTGGCCTGGTTTTTTTTGCAGGCTTTATTATATATCCTGCCCATGGGGAAGGTATGCATGGTTTACACCTGTTTTTTTATTTGCTCACTGTAATTACTAATAGCATATGCACCTGCCTTTAAAATGACATGAACTTTTTTATTTTATCTTATTCCTTCTCTTCCACCTTCTCTCTATCTATATTTTCTCTTTACCTCTGCTTTTCTCTCTATCCATTCTCTCTCTTTATCACTATATTTTTTTTATCACATTCTTTTTCTTTTCTCTCTCTCTCACTTTTTTCCTCAACCCCACACATAAAATACTTACAGCCCCTTCGAGACAAAGGTGCAATCATAGTGCACTTTGCTTAAGAGATGCTTTAGAGGTGACACATCACATACGGTATGTTATTGGTGGTATGACTCTACAGCTGTAAACCCCCAGCATATAAATCAGGAAAATGTATTTTATGCTGGTTGAACTCCTCCGCTGTCGACATGTTTTAAAGATGGCTCTTCCATTGGCACGGGTGCAACATTCAGAGACTAACCAACTCATGGTCAAATAAATAGTTCCTTTAAGTCACATACACACCTATGTTGTGTAAAGGGGATATATCGCAACATTGATGTTGGTGCTGATGCTTTAGTAAACTCCAGTGGATTACAGAGAATGTGGATCAATGCTGAAGGAGACATATAATGTAAAAACAAGATGTTGAAGTAAAGGTGTTTTTGGTATACTTTTTGAAACTATTTAGTTTGATCCAAAAGGATTACGTCTAGCTTTATTCAGATGTATTGGTTTTTTTTATTCCTAGGTTAGCGAAGGAACACCGTTAAGAGATAATAGCCGACTGAAATATAGAATCAATGGTAAGATAAGAGCTGTCCATTGCACATGTGTACCATAATATGAATGGCAGAAACTTGTATTATATGATATACAGTCAACACTCAACTCACAGTCTTACCTTGTAACCCCACTAGTGAATGTGCTTAAACCTCCATGGTATATCATCTGCAGCGTGGCACGTACCCTGACTAGGTATAAAACCAACTTTCTTTGCCTGAGTGGCGACTATAAAAATGTACCCCTTCTGCTGTCTGCACTTTATTTGTGCTGTATGGCGAAAAGGATGATGTTGCACAATACATGTCCTGTCAATGATGGATAATTCTTAACAGGAAGGGCTCCATGCTTTTTCCTGCATATCCTTGGCTCAATGGGTCAGGTTATGACAGGGAGCAGAAATAAAACATGCGCAGGTGGAGACATGGATCACCCCGTTTACCAAGAACCCTAGGACATCTTCCTCCACCCACTGCAGGCAAATGCACAAGGGGGTCCAAAATATTTGGGTCACATGCCTTCTGAAACTTAGTTTTGACCATGTTTACTGATACAGGCAAACACCATAACAGATCTGCTATTGAAGTGTTTTCCATATATTTGATGATGGGATTCTATTTGAGACATATCACAAGTGATTAAATGACACAAGACAGACTGACACATTTCTGTCAAGTTAATTATTAACATTCAAAGAGACAATTTTCACACAGTGACTATTGTAAAATTTTAATTCCCCAGTTGTTTGCATTAAGTCAGGGTTTGTTTTGTATCTTGTATTGCCTCATTGTTCATGTTGAGCTTTTACAAAAAAATTAACTGGCTTTTTTCCTTGGTGGATTCATAGGAACCTCAGATACATAAGTGAGATTCAGAAGCGAAAAATACCCAAAACATTTAAATATTATGCATAATACTCACTGTGTCAACACAACTATTGTGACATATGAAATTTCTTTGTATATTTTTTATAATAAGTCTGTACACACTGCACAGGTACAGTGCAGATAGCAGTTATACATGTTTCACATATTTTTACCAAGACAGGAAAAGTGTGAAAGAGCCTGTGCGCTAGAACTTGCAATATATTATATAGTGAGAACCCGATGCATAAAATGTAATACGCTTTCCTGTGTGTTAATGGAATATTACTATTGGATGTGAACAAAAGTACTTCAAAGCTTATGTGACTCTACATATTGTTATGATTATTATTTGATTATATTTGCCCACATATATATATAACAAATATCAACAGTCTGTAAGACACAATACTATAAGCATTTTGTCTTTCTGTAGCCTTTCATGCTATGATGGTCAGTAGCCTGCTCGCAGGGGTGGCGCTTGTACTAAAACTGCCTCTGTCCTATGTCTATGACCACTTCCTGCAACTGGCTGTTGGTTCTGCGTTCCTGGCCTTGGTCCTTAGCATCTTCCTCTATATCAAGTCACTGACGGCACCAATGTCTGCTCTGGCTCCAGGTGGAAATTCAGGTACATACGCAACCTTGTTGTTGATATATATATATATTTTTTTTTTCTTGTCCTTCATAACTTTTCTGTATTTTCTTTTCTCTCTTTACCTTATTTTAGTTGAGGTTGTAGTAATCACCAACAGTTAAATAACCAGTGGTTACTAAACTACAACTCCCGTGATTTGGGCTAGCTCTGGGCTAACAAAAGATGGGAGCTGTAGTTCAACAACAGTTTTAACTTCCACATTAAAGTTAACATTGTACATAATGATCATGATTTGTTTAATAATTACATTCCTTGCCTCAGGTAACCCCTTATATGATTTTTTCATTGGACATGAACTTAACCCCCGTATTGGCTCTTTTGACCTGAAGTATTTCTGTGAGCTTCGTCCTGGACTGATTGGATGGGTGAGGATAACAATACGTAATATTTATCTTCTTGCTTTGTGGGGCTTGCTGGTACTGTACCTTTCAATAGAATCTGCTTTTTATCATGTTATATGTACAATTGTTCCAGAGAGGATCCAGGTCCCCTGCGGTACTTCCTCTCTAGCAGCCGGTGAACGTCTGCGCAATGTGCGCAGACCACCTCCGCGTCTGCCCAGCACTTCCGCTGGAAGCCCCAGAGAAAGTTCCGGCAGCAGCAGAGCCTGCCAGAGAGGTCCCCTGCAGTGCTGCGGGGGATCTGGATCTTGTCTTATATTCAAGCAAATACGGTAGTAATCCAGCGGAAGTTCTGGGCAGAAGCGGAGGTGGTCTGCGCACATTGCGCAGACGTTCACCGGCTGCTAGAGAGGAGGATCTCCCGCAGCACTGCAGGGGACCTGGATCCTCCTCTCTGGCAGCTGGTGAACGTCTGCACGATACGTGCAGACAACCTCTGCTTCTGCCCAGCACTTCCGGCGTGACCTGACCTTCCGGTGCTCAGTCATAGAAGCCCCGCCTGAAGTGCCGGGCAGAAGCGGAGGTTGTCTACACGTAGACTGCAAAGATTGCTCTATTTGACTTTACAATTAATGGAGAGCGCATATTTATCTGTGAATTTAATGCAATGTTTTTGCACTGAAACTAAAAATGTGTCTGTTTTGTACATTTGCTTGTCTTTGGTCAAAGCAGTTATTAATTTTATTCTTGGTCCCCAGTGTTTCATTAACCTATGCTTCCTGATGAAGGAGATTGAGCTTCAAGGCTCCCCATCTCTATCCATGATCTTGGTGTGTGGCTTTCAAGCTCTGTATGTCATTGACGCTCTGTGGCACGAAGTAAGTCAGCAATCTTACACTATAATGGTTTCCTCTCGCTTTCTGTTCTTAAGTGATTTACAATTTATCATTGGGGTTTTTTCGGCATTAAAACATAGTAACTTTTTCTTTATTTCATCCTCCCCGCAGGAGGCTATCCTCACTACAATGGACATTGTCCATGATGGCTTTGGTTTTATGTTGGCTTTTGGTGACTTGTGCTGGGTTCCCTTCACCTACTCACTGCAAGGATATTTCTTAGTCACTCATCCTCAGAAACTGGGTGTAACAGCTGCTACTGGCATTGTGTTATTAAACAGTATGTATAGTATTTTATATATTTATTGTAATGCCTGTGAATATAATCACATTGGTTTATGTATCATGGCATATGTAGCTTTAGATTCCATGTCAAGAGCAGGGGAACCGACTCTTCATGCTCAGCAAAGGCTGCCAACACGTGCTATCCATGGGAGTTTTGGCTGAATAACTGATCAATCCCCTGCCACCATTTAGCTGCACACAAGCTAGCTGAGGATAAAGCACCAGAATGCTACATATTTACACTTTGTTTTATTTAACGAAATTGTTAATATGAATTTAAAAAGACTTTAATCTTTTATTCTAAAATACTTAATATCTGGTACACTTATTTTCTTTTTCTCCGGGTAGTATTTTAGTCATTTCTAAACACTATTTTGATATGATTAACAGTTTCATGTTAAATTATTATTGTTTGTTTTATATAGTGCCATCATATTACTTGAGGACATTGTTTCATTTCTGTTGGAGTTAAAACTGTGCTAACTTTATCTGAAGTTGTTTAACTATTAATTTCAATTTCAGTTTTATAATAAAATACATTGCTTGTTTTCCAGCTTTGGGATACATCATTTTCCGTGGCTCTAACTCACAGAAAAATGCTTTTCGGAGAAATCCAGCTGACCCACAGGTAGCAGGTGAGAGATCCACAAAACAAAAAGAAACTCAATAAAATGTGACAACATGATCTGTACATAGGTCATATATAACTATTTGCATTGGCGTAATTGCCTATTTGAAACCTGTGAAAAAATTGGCTTGGACAGCCTGTATTCACGCACTCCTCTTAATGGCAGAGTTCATTCCTGCATTGTGGAACATCACAAGATCACAATTAAAACTGATTCACAGCTTCCCATTGCTTTACAAAATATTTCAGTTAGATGACAGATACAGAAAAACTAAAATAACAAACGTGACTTACCTTTTTTCTATTAGTGGTAGAAAGTGTAGTACACTATTTATTTTGTGCAGTAGTTGGTGTGTTAGTGGGAACTGGGCAGTTATGTAGACCACCTCCCATTGTTTTAATTTATTTTTACAGGGCTTGAAACTATTCCAACAGCTACAGGGAAGAGGCTGCTTGTGTCTGGTTGGTGGGGCCTTGTTCGGCACCCAAATTATCTAGGAGATTTGATTATGGCTCTAGCTTGGTCCCTACCATGTGGTGAGTTGCTGATACTTTTTTCTTTATATATTTTACTAATGGAATAAAGAAATTCTTTAACCAGATGAAATAGAGACAATAAGAGATGATTGCACTAACTTTGACTAACTCTTTTTATGGTATCTTAATTTCTGTATGAAAGGTTTTTTTTGTTTGTTTTTTGCCCTCGGATGGAACATGCATGGAATAGCCTTCCAGCAGAAGTGGTAGATCTTAATACAGTGAAGACATTTAAGCAAGCATGGGATATGCATAAGGCAAGCTAGATATAGGATAAGGCCAGGGACTAAAAAAAAGTATTGAGTTTGGGCAGACGGGATGGGCTGAATGGTTCCTATCTGCCATCACATTCTATGTTTCTATGTCGAGCTTCATGTCCTGTAAGCTCCTAACCCAGACCATTTAGTAACCTAGTAGTTCCTATTGACGTGGGGCAACTGGTAGAAAATCCAATCCACTGTTTTAAAAAAAAAAAGAAAAAAAAAGTTTGAAATTTGTGTTTTCTGATCAGTGCTCCATGGGTGGAGAAGGTAGCATCTCTCAACATGTCCTCTCTTCCAGGGCTCTCTCACATCCTGCCTTACTTTTACGTTGTCTATTTTACCGTCCTCCTCATTCACCGTGAAGCAAGAGATGAACACCAGTGTATGAAGAAGTATGGCTTGGCCTGGCAGGAATATTGTCGGCGGGTACCCTACAGAATATTTCCATACATCTACTGATCATTCAGCTCATTTGTGTCCTTACCCCCACTCAGAGAACCAGATCAATACTTGCTCGGAGAAGTCAACTCAATTGGCTTTAGGAACAAGTTCATAGAGCTCATGCCAATGGCAAACTCATTTTTTTTATTTAACATATACAAACCTACTTCCATTACTATTAAACAGGATATGTCTCTGTTGAAACAATTTAGACTGCAACAATAAGGACTTTAAAAGCCATGTACGCTGCAAAACCAGCATCCACAAAGCAGGGTACAGTTAAATAGTAATTATTGCATATGCTATTTGCAAAGTGAATGTCTCTTAATGAACGGTCAATAGAAGTGCTAGACTAACAACCGGGGCCTCTCCTAGACATGTATACTGTCCCCAACCCACACTCATTTTAACCAGGGATTTTTTTTTTTGGGCCCCTGGGTTAAGCATGTTTAACATTCCTAATATTCCCTTTAGGCCCAAAACAGTAAGTTTGGATAGACTGTCAAAAAATAAACATACACTGACCTATATATATATATATATATATATATATATATATTATACATACACACACTCTCTCTCTCTTCCCCCCTGTTCTCTTTATTTCTACTATTCCTCATCTACCCCCTCATTCCTGCTCTCCCTCTCCTTTTTCTTTAAGACCTGTGGCGGGAGCACTGCAGTATAGTGTCACAGGCACAACTTGTACCCCAGCTGGGTACGCCCGTCGGCTGTGCGATGCTTCCCTGCAGTATAGGTCTTAAGGAACAGAGCTCTTGCTCGCCTAATTTTGGGCCTGTTTGAGGGAGATCTGTGATCTCAATTGGCCCTGCTCCTTGGGATAGCAACCTTCTTACCTATTGTAACTCCAGGATACACAAATGACTGTCCCATTAAACAGTAATTATTGCCTATGCTATTTGCAAAATGAAAACCTGAATAGTGAATAGCACTATAAGGCTAGGAACCTTCCTACCTATTGTTCCCTAGAATTCTCACATTTGGACAGGCTCCAGAACATGTCTGGTTTTTCAGTGTGAATATTTTTCAGATTCTTTACAACGTGAAAAGGCATTATCAGTCGTAATAGAATAGCCCCAGAAATCAGAATTTTGTATGTGTTCTGCCTCAAAGTAAAGGAACTTGTTTACACTTTATATGAAAACGTTGGAGGGAATTAAATAAATGTACTTTAAACTGGAGTCTTGACAGGCACACCCAAAACGAAAAACAAAACTAATCACTTCTGTTGGTCTGTATTTGTATTTATTTTATGGTGATAATCAGGCACTAGATGCTACTGTTCTAGAGCTAACTTATTGGTAATATTGATTAAGACGTTCACAAATCAGAGGCTGACCTAAGCCAGAAAATTAAGTGCCCATACAGAAGCTCACAAAATCTTACGTTTCCCCAATCTTGCTAAACCAGGTATAGGATTAAGGCAACACTAGCTGAGCCCGCTATATGCAATGCAGCATAAACCACAGCAAATCTGGGTCTTTAGAATGAATGAGCAGGGGGTTGTGCGTGAAAACAGGATGATTTAAAAAAATAAATATATATATATATATAGTTTTGATACAAGAAGTGCATTACTAACCCATTAAATAGGATAATTGCTCTTGCCATTGGATTTTTATTACTGTAAACTGTAGTATTATTAGTAGGACACAAAGTATCCACCAATGAAACACACAACATCATACAAAACCAACCAATGACATCATACAAAATGGTGCAGTGAAAAATTAGCTCTCTTTTAATACAAAAATAAAATACTAGCAATTTCTCATGCTGTGCCAGAGCTAACATCTTCAATCAGCAACCTCTTTTGTGGTGGTCTTTTTCCACCCCAGATTTTCTGGAGTCCACTAGATATCTCTTTTAATCCACTCATGTATTCCAGGTGCTGCTGGTACTCTTTCCTCACCATTTCAGACAATATAGGCAAATGGTTATCATTTTCATTTACCCATGCTGCCAGGAACATGCACTTCTTCTTTGCATTGAAAAGCACTCTTCTCATACGTTCATCCTCAGATATTAATTTACGGACCCTTCTCAGCACATGAAACGTATGAGCTAAAGCAGCCAGTGAGTAGGTTTTGCTACCATCTCCCAGGAGGATGAGTGATGTAGCTTCAATGGCAGAACAGGCTCCCCCCTCATCGCCACCTAACAGCGGGTCAGATGCTGCACGAATTGCACTCTGTAGCGCGTGTACGGTGTCATCATAAACTACAGCTGAGCTGAGTGTACCAGAGACACCTAGCAACGTTCCTGTGAAATCCAGCAACATGTCTTCATTACCCAGATCACCACTGTGACGGCAAAGGGAAAATGCATAACCATAAATAGCATTTACAACACTAAACTGTACCAAGTGGGAAGGATTACTGCTAAGGGAGCGCAAGGGTGGGATGGAACTAAAGGCAGGTGGAATGCTGGACAGAGAAGGTTGACCTGCTACATTTGGACAAGATCTTCCTGTTGCATCACCTTCAGAGACGTTGTCCTGTATTATTTCTGTCCTCTCTGTATGTGAACCACTCACATTATTAGCACAATCCTTCTTATTTGGTGAACAAGCTTGGCGACCATGAGAGGCGGTCCCAGTTTTGGTCCCAGGTCTTTCCATCTTCTGATTACCTTGACTTTCAAAGGTTTCCTGGCCAGAGGTTTTATTTTGCTCCTCACCCTCTTGCCAGCCTAATACATTGACGTTATCAGCTCCTTGTTCCTGTAGACTTACAGGTTTGGGGATGCTTGGCGCGTCCTGACATTTTTCTCCATCTGCACTCGGTAACTCTGGGCATCTACCCAGCTTCTCCGGGGGACTCTTCAAGTTCAGCTCTCCCCCAGGAAGCTCCAATATCCCCGCGTTGTCTTTGGTGCTTGAGAGCTGGGCTGCCTCCCACCATGGTCTCCACTCCGGGACTAAGGCTCCAATGTCTCCACTCTTCAGCAGCCTAAGGAAATCCTGCCTCTCTCTCGGAGTAAGAGAACCCCATAGTCCGGCTTCCTCTTCATTCAGCTCGTGCACTGCGCCCATGTTTACAGCCTGCTCCTCCGCGGCCTCCTCTTCCCTCATTTTAAGAAGCATCTCCTCCATCTGCCGTTTACCTTGCGGCTCCGCCTGCTCAGCCCGCAGCACTTCCAGTACGGAGTCCCTGTAGAAGGCCTCGGAGCACGTCTCATGCCTGGGCCCTCTGTAGCAAGCGAGGCTGCAGTAGGGTGCATTGCACCGGGGGCAAGTGTATCTTCCAGGTCCGGACAGGCACAAGGAACACAAGGGCTGAGCGCCATCTCCGATGCGCTCTCCGCTTGGTGTAAGAGCCGGTGTAGGCGACGTACTGCGATCCGGTAACCTCACTTCCTGCCCAAGGATCTCCATTACTAACTAGCGTTGTTTTGGTGACGTGCTTACGTTAGGAGTAAGCCAATCGTCGACTTCTCCGATTAGCCCACTGGCCAATCGGTTCTCTACACACACTCGGCTTTAGTCGTCAACCGCTCATATTTTGCCTTCGGGAGTTTCCGGACAGATTTTTTTTCTCTATATTACGGCATGCGTTTATATGCTGTTGGCCAGTACGTTACAAATTCTACAGAGGCCCGTAATTTGGGGGTGGATCCCTGTACTGCCCCGCCTTCATCCAAATAGCAAAAAAACATTAAAATTATTGGTAGCAGGACGTTTGTGCTGATCCTATTACACTATTGCAGTTAACGTATTAAAGGTAAGTTTGGATACCGTTGCAAACTAGTAATCTTGGTAACATCTACTGGATTGCTCAAAACACCAGCTTAATTAAAAGGACTCTCTAATTTGCATGCAGACACATAGGCGTTGTGATTGGCTGAACACCTTTTGTGCATGCGCATATACCAGCCAGCTCAAGTTTCTAGAGACACCATCTTTGGAAGAAGAAAAAAATCATACCAACTTTTAAAACTATTTAGTCTAGAGAGAAAATTAAGAAAGCAACCAATGCCCACATGCAGCTTGCTAAACAGTCAAAAGGATGCAGAGAGCAGACAAGGGCCAGCCACAGCTACCTACCCCATATCAATGAAAAGGTCCATCAGTTTCCTAATTCACAAACCACAAGAGTATTATCACCACATCATGCACTTTTTACTGTGGGTCCCCACCAGTCATTTCACCACCAATAGCAGCCACCTCCCCAGGGGGACAAAAATGAACGTTACACCACACTTCAAAAGGTGGCAGCCACTACATAGGTTTAATGGATGAAGTTGTAGAATATCATTTGAAAGATATGACAGAGCTTTAACACGGTCAGTCCCTTTAGGACTTTCATGTACATCCTTAAAACCTGCATCAAGACGCCCTTTAGGACGTACAGAAACATCCTGACTTTGTTGCAGCAGCAAGGACATCTCCCAGTCGTAACACAGAACAGACTATTGGCCGACAGCCTGGTATCTCCCGTCATCACTAGCTTCTGCTGGTTGATCATGTATAACAGTGCTCCCGGTACAGTCATTCAAGGAATTCCCGATCAAACTGATCAACCCAAATAGATTAGAAGGAGAGGGAGAAATAGTTCCACCCCCACCAAAAAATTTGAAGTTAAGAAAAAGTTAATACAAATATAAAATTAATTGGGATCCCAGCAATGTCAAAAACATATGAGATCCCCAAAAGGAGCTTGAGCCATGCCACACTGGGAACAGTTCAAACAAATACAAATTCTAACTTCTTAAAACAAAATAAATCACTACACCCAGAATACCTTAAGCCAATAGTACTAAAAATATGTAATATGGGGCATGTATGTGGGGTAAGACTAATCAGATGTAACGCAACAAATTTGTGCAGGTTCAAATATAGAAAAAAGGAAATCATTTACATATGGTAAAAAATAAAGTATTTAATCCTTTGGTTATGAAAATCACAGTGCCTGAAGGGGTAAAGCATTCCCAGTTACTGTTTAATTGGCACTAAGATGTATGTAATGGTGTTTACATAACAGAAGACCTTGCATGTCTTCAATGGGGAGGGGGGGTGTAATTACCATATTTTGCATAACTCACTTAATTGAATAGCGGTTGATTACGGCCAATGAGAATGTATTTAAACATCTGTCAATCGTATAAGCACATAAGTTTCTATGTGTAATAGACCCACTTAAGGCAAGAGCTCCCCCATTGGACGTACAAATGAATAGGCCTAGGCCAATGAACCAATCCAGACAGCTATTATAGATCAACAGTTTATTAAGTCATTTTCCTGACAAATTAGGAGTTGGCGTTTGGTCCCTTCTTCTTGCCGAATGTGGGAACCACGTTCACGAAGCGCCTATTGTACTGCATGCGTCTCTTTGCCCGGCCAGTCTTCTTTTTCTTCTTCTCCTGCTTGGCAACCTATGATTAAATGCAAAATGTTATGATCACACAAATAGTCTGATTCCATGAAGTACATATGCCATGGTACACTGGATACAATCAATTGTATACCAGTGACCAAAGCTGATAAAGAGCCATTTAATGCCTTTAGTCTAGTGCAAAGCATGAGGGTGCTCCGTTTCCAATGCTTATTTTAACATCTTGTGCAACACTTCACTTGTGTTTCTAATACATTTTGCGGCTCTGGGAAGACACATGGTATAAAGGTGTATTTAGTTAACATACCGTATTTGCTCGATTATAAGACGAGGTTTTTTTCAGAGCAAATGCTCTGAAAAATACCCATCGTCTACTAATCAGACCTCAAATAGAGGTCTGATTATGAGACTAAGATCCAGATCCCCCGCACCGCTGCAGGGGACCTGGATCCCCCCCCCCCCCACTTACCGGTGCTTCCTGCTGTATTGCCGGGGCAGCGGGTTGACGTCTACGCGGATACCTTCCCCGACTGTCAGAGATCAGAGTTCCCCGCACCGGGGAAGGTATGCGCGACGGACGCAGACAAACCCCCGCTGCCAACTCCACCTCCTTTCAGCTGCAGCGGAAGGAGACGTCAACCCGCTGCCCCGGCAATACAGCAGGAAATTGGAAGCACCGGTAAGTGTGTGTGTGTTAAATGGGGGCATAGGGCATTTCTGGAATGCCTTATACCCCTATATGCCACTCTGGCACTTAGGGGGTTAAAAGGCATATTATGGGGCAGAGTGGCATATAGGGAGGTATGAGGCATTTCAGGAGGCAGAGTGGCGTTAAGGGGGCATTTAATAGAGCACTCTGCCTCCTGAAATGCTTGTGAAAAAGCATCTGTTGTAGAAGTTGAAAGATTAGAGCAGTTGTGCAAATCACGATGACACACTGCCTCCAGAAATGCCTTTTAACCCTCTATACGCCACTCTGCCTCCAGAAATGCCTTTTAACCCTCTATACGCCACTCTGCCTCCAGAAATGCCTTTTAACCCTCTATATGCCACTCTGCCTCCAGAAATGCCTTTTAACCCTCTATACGCCACTCTGCCTCCTGAAATGCCTTATACCTCCCTATATGCCACTCTGCCTTTTAACCCCCTAAATGCCAGAGTGGGATATAGGGGTATAAGGCATTTCTGGAGGCAGAGTGGCACATAGGGGGTCAAAAGGCATACCATGGGGCACAGTGGCATATAGAGGGTTAAAAGGCATATCATGGGCCACAGTGCCATATTGGTGTGGCAAGCCTGGGGGCAGATGTGCGTAACTGGGGACAGGTTGGAAAATACAAGGAAATAAAAAAAATATATATATTTTTCTCAATCATAGCTTTTATTTAAAAAAATAGTTTACATGAACTAACATTTACTGGTAAAACTTTTTTCCTTTAGGGTCGTCTTATATTCAGGCTCTTTTTCCCTAAGTTAATATTCAGATTTTGGGGGGTCGTCTTATAATCGAGCAAATACGGTACTTATTTGGTACTTTTAACATGAAGACTGTTTCAGTGCTCCTCGATAAAAACAATTTACGTACACACAGGATTGTGATCGGATACGGCAGTCCCTGAAGAACTAGTATTAATCTACAACTCTTGCCCTAGCATCTTCCTATTATACACATCAGTCCTTTAACAAGGCATGCCATACGTATAAAACAATGGCTAGCTTTTAAACAGGCGTCTGTTGAAACGCTTTGAGTATCCTTTTATAGGACAAGCAGTGGCTTGGCGGATGCCGCTTCCAAACCTAGATGGGACCTTAACCACATTACTATATTCTGAATTGCTGTCTTACCTTTGGGGTCTGCCCTCGTACTTTTCCAGCACGGGCCAAAGATCCGTGAACTTTACCTGTGGGAGAAGTCAAGGTCAGTAAACATTGTCACAAACATCCTGTATAATACATACCAGTTACCATCATGTATTAAACAAACTAGAGATTTGGCATTGTAGCGAAGATGTATCCGATACTAAAGTGGATTAAAATATGTAAACAGAGTGCCAGCAACGGCTTCAAATAAGGAATAAGTGTTTTATGAACAGTGGTAATGCGGTTGCTTATCAGCGGATACAAACCTCCCAGAAGTCGTGCAGCTACGTCAAGGGTGCTAAGTTCACATACTCCGCTCTGCAGAAGGGTGGCTTCATCAGAGAGAGGGGCGCCAGCGAGAAGAATCACTTGATCTTCAGAGGGAATGCCTTCCAGGGAGGAGATGTGTTCCTGAGAGAATGAGCACAGGAATGGGTCTTTATTGCAGGACAATGCATTTGACAGTTTCTAATCCCCTGGTGACAGTAGATGTTCAATACAAATTGACCCAATATCCACAGATGTTTTTTCTCCCATGTAATTTGCATTCCAACCACAGCAAATACGTACAATGAATCTTTATAAACAAGAACCAACTAAAATCCCCAAACTCTCCGCTCAATAGCAGGTACTCCATGTTATTGCCTGTCATGGCTCTCTTACCTTGATCTGTGACACAGTCTCCTGTCCGGACACCTCTACCGTGTGGAGATTCTGAGCTCGCACAAACAGCTGCATGGTTTCAGCTCCTAGAAATCAGAATTAGGGTAAGACGAAGAACAGAAATGAAACTCAAAGACAGACAGTTGGCTTCATGGTTTGTTTTTTTTAGTAGTTATGATTCCAACTCGGGCAGATGGTAACAAACGTGCAGGATTCGTGTTACATTAAGCAAAATATGAACTTGCTACTTTTAAAGTACTAGTTGACCCGCGTAAAAGGCGTGGATGTTATGCCGGACTTGCATAACATCATTTTTATGGCCATAAAAGAAATGGGCGCTGAAGGGTTATTTACTTTTATTAAAATGGAACATATAAGCGACAGCGTGGGCTAAGGCGTGACTTGCACACGGGGCAGGAGATGAGGCATGCGACGGTAAAGAGCTCAGTGTGTATGCGGCTGCAGAAACCACACAAACGCCTTCTACGGGACTTCGCGCCGCTACCTTTCATCTTTAAACCGCTCAGCAAAACCCCTTAAACAAACTACAATAACCAAAACCGCTCACCGGTTGCTCCGCGTCTCACAAAATGGAGGAAAGGAAAGAGAGCGTTGAAGGGGCGCGCACGCATTTAAACCAACACACGAGCGCGCACGTAAATCCAGCATGCCGATAGGTCAATAGAAAACGCATGCGTAGATCGGGTTCCGCCATCTTGGGGCTCTCAGTGCGTCATAGGGTGAAACATGGCGCTTAAAGGATATGCTCGTGTTCGCAGGCTGCGCCATGTTAGTATGCCCCGGAAGAAGTATTGGCTTGTCTTCTTATAGCAAAGGAAGTGTTATCTATTGAGTAGAAAGATGGCGACTCCCATGTTGATAAGGGCAGGACTGAGACCATTGACTGCTGTCATCAGGCTGCAGGTAATTGACCTTTAATGTTGTAGCCCTAACTGTAATTTGTATTAGTAGTTTACATGTACGAAGAACAAATAAAACCACTATTCTAAGAATTATAAGTGATTTAATGCGTGGTTTCTAGGATTTTATTTAAATCTACATAGAAACTCAGTGGTTAAAATTGCAAACGATGTGCGTGTGTGTGTATATATATATATATATATAATATTCCCCAACATCTCAGGCTTCCAAATTGGGAAGGGGCTATCCAATTGCTTTGCAATGTATTGAAGTAGAACCCCGGAAAATGGCATCATGTGTTGGCACACGGTGGCGATATGTTACATTGAGACGGCATGGATGCTGCAATTTTAATCTGTGTTGAAAACAGGCATATAGCATTATCAAATGTGTGGTTTCTAATTTATAAAGTGCATATTAATCTGTAAACCTCATTACAGAGGTTTACTTAAAACTGAACTGGCTTTCGTATATACGTTAGCTACTTAAACTATTAATATGACCTAATGCCATAGTAGATGTTTCTGAATTCTAGATTATTTTGTGGTTAAAGCCCAATGCCTCCTTCAAACCAGAGTTTGATAAAGTAGTTTTAAAGGGATTTCTCTGCAGTTTTCCTTGCATATAGTGACAGTAACGTTTCAGTATTGTTCTTTCTTGGGGACAAAAATCCTGTAAAGATAAAATTGTAACCCCCCCCCCTTACACAATAAATATGCCAAATCCCAACAGGAACTCAGTCTTTCTCGTCCCTTGAAGGGATGAACGTTTACTCTGGTCGGGCACACAAATTGTAGCCAGGGGGATCCTTCCTCTGATTGCTCCCTGCAGAGTGAGGCTGACCTCCCTAGCAGTTACGGAGTGATGTGAGGCAGATCCTTTGTAAAGTTCCCGGACTGGAGCATGCGCACACCAGGGAGACACTGCGTTCCACTGAAGATCTGATCGCGCCACAGCACGTGCTCAGCTCAGATCTTCCACAGGGCGCCAATTTTGAATACAAAAAACAAAGTGATGCGCTAGTATAAAAGAAACCAATAATAAAGAACACGAGGAACACTCTTCATTTCCAGTTCAAAGCTCTTCCTTTTGGTCTGTCAATGGCCCTGAGGATTTTTACAAAGATCTTAAATCCTATAGCAGCAGGCTTAAGGGAAAATGGTCTCTTTGATGAGCCAATCATCCAAGTAAGGCAAGGCTTGACAAATCCCAGATGCCATGGCGACTGATAATTTTGTCCTGGCGCCTAAGTGTTTGTGAGCCAAACCTATAATTGGGTTTAGGATCCAGATCCCCCGCGCCATTGCAGGTGACTTGGATCCTCCTTTCCGGCAGCAAACCCACCCTCTTCACTGAATGAGGCTGTCACTGCCCATGAAGGTCACTGAGTCGAGCTGGCCAGCTGACTCAATTCTATTTCGGATAAACGGGGACGGCTTCTTAAAATGCCACCCCTGTTGACTCGAGCTTTGTGGGCGGTGCCAGCCCCGTTCAGTGAGGAGGGTGGGTGGAGCCGCCGGCAGCAGCAGGGTTGTCTGAGAGCGGGAATCCAACAGAGTGCACATCGGGGTCAGGTAAGTGGAAGTAACTGGGGGCATGCTTGGCAGTGGGAGCCTGGGGGCAAAGGCAAACTCTGTCCCCAGTTTCCTATAGGCATCTTTGTCACTAAATAGCTTCCCATAGTCCCATGTTTAGTGACAAAGATGCCTATGGGAAACTGGGGACATAGTTAATTAATGGGATTAATTAGTGGTAATTAAAAGTATGCTTTTTAGTGTGGGCAAAGTGCTGGGGCAAAGTGTGAGTGTAGGGCAAAAGAAAAAGTCATGGCTCCTAACTTTTTTAGTTCTTAACTCAGTCCGGGCATCTACTTTAATGGTGCAACAGCAAAGGTTTTCACCCCCCACACACACACCTTTCATCAATTCAATTCTATTTTTTAGAAGAGGGTTTTATTTCAGGTCTGAAGGTATCTATCCGTAAAGAACAGATATCAGCACTATTCAGTGACCCCTGAGGAGATCTCATTTTCCAGAGTGGGATTTAACCTTAGTTCTTCAAGCATTTTGTTCCGAACTGTTTGAACCTCTGGAAGAAGTCCCCTTGTAGTTATTATCCGTTAAGACAGTGTTATTGGCGGCAATTACATCAGCAAGGAGAGTAGGAGAAATCAAAGCGCTTTCTTCATCACCTGAATTCACCATCTTCCATCAGTATAAGGTTGTTTTATTTCCGGGTGACTCAGAGATGCTATTAGGCTGGCATACAAAATCCTATCATTTCTTACAGCCCATTCTACTAGGGCTATGGCCGTTTCTTGAGCAGAAAAGGCATCCGCATCCCCAGAGGAGATCTGTAAAACGGAGACCTGGTCCTCCTTTAATACCTTTTGCTCAGTGTTACTGACTAGACATCTTCTCCTCTGCAGCGGATTTTGGGCGAAAGGTGCTTCAGTCCATCGCCTCTTAGATTCTTCCCTCCTATTGTGGGATCCTAATACATCCCAACGTTAGTGCCACTGTATGCAAGGAAAAATAAATGTTTTCCTTAATATAGTGGCAGTACATACCCCCCCCCCCCCATCCTTGTTACTGCTGGGATTTGGCATACTTATTGGGTAAGGATTCTTGTCCCTAAGAAAGAACAATACCTAAATATTACTGCCATTATACCTTTTAAAGAAAAAAAAAATCACACTTTTTTTTATTTAATTTTTTTTCTCCCTTTACCCAGCGTTCATACAGCGGTCATCCCAACAATACGGTTTCTCAGTACCCTGGTGTGATTGAATCTCAAGCAGAGTATCACTTTGTGGAGAGGCTGATTCCTCCTACCCAAGTTCCTGAGCCACCAAAACATGAAGGCCCTACTCCCTCTGGCTGGATTCCACCAAAAGGTACTAAAAGTTTCCAGTATATAATTTTAGGTTGGAGTGGTTATAGTTGTGTATATTGTATAGTGTCCTTGCGTTTTGATAAGCTGCTCTGTATGTCTTGTCGGTGCTTACGTAGAAATGGTAATAGCTCATCTACATGCCTTTTGTTTAAAGGCCCACCTCCTGACCTCCCTTACATGGTTAGACGTTCTCGGATGCATAACGTTCCTGTATACACAGATATCACACATGGAAACCGTCAGATGACTGTGATCCGCAAGATTGAAGGAGACATTTGGGTAGGTACTTTAAACGCATTCCACATGGGTCGTTAGTTAATCCATATGTGTAATATACGCCAAGTATTATTGCATTCCATTAATTTCTCTGCAGGCTTTAGAAGCTGAAGTGCGGGAGTTCTTGAGCAGCCTTACAGGAAAGGCTCCCCCAACTCAAGTTAATGAGATCAGCCGCACAATCAGGATCAAGGGTTACTACGACAAAGAGATATGCAACTGGCTTGCTGAAAAAGGCTTTTGATGTGGACCCTTTTTTTTTTCTTTTTTTTTTTTTGCATAATGGTGTCATGAATGTAGCTGCTGTATAGGTTTTGGATCTACTACCTTGGCAGAAGTAAATAACAGGAGCCATGAAACACAAAATCAGTCTTAGATTACATCAAGTGTGAAGATGAGTAAGTGTGACAGGAGTCCAAAAGCAGATACTAAAACTGCAGAACTAGCCAAACATAAACCGCAAATGATGTAAGAGGAGCTTGTTGTTTTTGTTAATATAAATAAAATGTTTTTGTAGATATTATGTATAATTTATATAAGCAGGAGTTGTAATAGCCTGTACTGTGTGCAGGTGTCAAGCTCTTATAATAAGACTTTCTGATAGAAATAAGGACACCCACGCTATCTCACGTGGAAGACACAGTGTCACGGACTGGGTCCAAACAGATGACTAAAAGACCCAGCGCGCCCAAAGATTGTGTGCAGGAGTTACGGTGCAGTAGTGGAGTTGAACAGGGCCTGGTTGCAGGGCGACCACACTCACCCAGGTGTTGAGTATCTAGGGATGTGCAGCCAAACACCAGTGCCCTGATATAGCAGCGGATGTAGTCCAGAACAAAGTCAAATCCTGCAGGCACCCTGGAACAGGAATGAGACATCACACAAGACTCATATGCAGGATGCTGCAGGCTGGGAGTATGGAAGCTAAGCAGAGAAATATAGCAGACACATAACAAGCAAGGGACAGGGAGAACAAGCACGAAACATAACCAGACAAGATATACATATTACTGAGCACAACAGTGAACAAGACAAGGAATAAACATAACTAGACAAGATATACATAACACAGGGCACACAGGGAACAAGACAGAACACCCTGCTGCCGGGGATACAGGACAGGACACCCCGCTGCCGGGGATACAGGACAGGCTGGCACATAAATACAGAAACTAGCCTAGGACTGTATGATAACTATTGGAGATTCCGTCACATCTTATGGCCATAGTATGCTTAGCCCACCACTACGCCAAAGTACTCCAATGACGGTGGGTCCTAACGCTAATCCCTGCTGACAGTGGTACGAAACAAACCAAACACATAGCACTGAGACATACCTTTAGACTGAAGACTGAGACAAACACAACAAACGGGTGGGACACACCTTATAAAGGAAACAGAGCTGAAGCAAAGAGCAGAACTAGAAGCCAGGAATGAAACATCAGAACTGAGCATACGGAAATCCAGGAATGGATTAAAGCAAAACAGAAAAACTTAAGCAAGATAGATATGCAGCCCCGCAGCCTGGGTAGAACGTGACCAGGGCCGGCCTTAGGGGTGTGCGACCTGTGCGACCGCACAGGGCGCCATGGTTGCAGGGGCGCCTGACTGGGACTTAGATTAAAGCATCGTTTTGTTTTTTTTTGTGTTTTTTTTAAAACTTTATTTAACATCATTCATGTTAAATAAAGTTTAAAAAAAAAATGATGCTTAAATCTAAGTCCCGGTCAGGGGCGCCGAGCGGTTGCTCGTGAAGTTCTCGGCAACCGCTCGGCGCCCCTTACTCTCCGTGACTCCGTCGCTGTGCCGGCATCTCATGTTGAGCGCCGGACTATTCCGGCTCTCAACATGAAATGCCGGCACCGCGGCAGAGAGAGAAGACGGATGCCTCCCGCTCTCACCGCAGGACTCCGGCAACAAGGTAAGTGGGGGGGGGGTGTAGTTTGAAGGGTGTAGTTTGAAGGGGCAGAGGGGGGGGTGTAGTTTGAAGGGGCAGAGGGGGGGGTGTAGTTTGAAGGGGCAGGGGGGGTGTAGTTTGAAGGGACAAGGGGGGTGTAGTTTGAATGGACAGGGGGGGTAGTTTGAAGGGGCAGAGGGGAGGGGTAGTTTGAGGGGCATGGGGGGGTAGTTTGAAGGGGCAGTGAGGGGGGCGCCAGAGGAGTAGTCCGCACAGGGCGCCACAACGCCTAAGGCCGGCTCTGAACGTGACACACAGTGAGCTTTCTTTTATAGGGGCAGAGGTGACAGACTCTTGTTCATGGTTCTATGCACATCCTAATTCAATACTTTCTTCAACTACAGATGTATGATACATCACACCCCTGATATTGCTGTAATGTATATCTAAATAAAATCTATTTACATAGAAAGTAAAGAAATAATTTGCATTAGCAACACAAACCAGAACGATGTCTCTTTTTAAGCAAAGGCAACAAACTAAAATTTAAATGTGAATAGAGTAACGCGACTACTTTTAAAATATTGTATTTCTTTTACTAAAGAATGAACAAGGCAACTGAACACTTGACTTCGTGTTCGTCTTCGTGCTCGTCTTCGGAGAAAAAAAACCCTTCGTATTCCGCGAATATTCGCCCGTTCCCGTCTACTTTTCGGGCGACTATTTGTGGACATTGTTCGTGCTCGTTTCATCTTCGTTTTCTCCCGGCTGCGTAGCAGGGGTTAATACGGCGTTAAGAACACATTGGAGCAGCAGCAGATGTGTTCGCGCCGTGAAGGTACGTGTGTGCGACTCTATTGGTCGCCGGAAGGGGGCTGGTCTGGCATCAACAAATGAATTGCAGAACTGCATTTCATTTGTTGATGGCAGGCGAGCCCCTTGCCGAAACGACCAATAGAGTTGCACACACGTACTGTACACAATACACATTGCCCGAAACTGAGGGCCAAGTTCCTCCGAGCAGTTGTCTTGTCTGAGACCTAGACAAATGCTCCAAGGAACTTGGCCTCCTTTTTATCATACACAGTCACACATCCATAGATGTTTAATAAAAGAATAGGGATTATTTTACATTTTTAAATCGATTTTGGACCACTTTTAATACATGCCTAACATTTGCTACCTATTTATAATGGCATACTTTGCAACAACCAAACTTTTTACTGGACAGGACTGTCCACGAAAATGTTGGGTGTGTTGGCAGGTATGCGAATGGAAAAATGTTGGACAAGAACTAAAAAATAGCTTAGGGTTAATGTACGGTTATTTTTAAGATTATTAGCAGTGCACTGTTTTGGTTAAAGATGTATTATGTCTAAATAATAATTTAATTTTAATGGGTTTATTTAATTTTATTTTAAAGTTATATTTATATTATTTACTTTATTATATTTATTTAATGTTGTAGTGCTACCCTACCCAGCTATACCTATGTGCACTAGCATACCTAGTTTAGCTAAATTTGATGGGACAGGAAAAAAGCAGGACTGTCCCTGAAAAAGTTGGGTCTGTTGGCAGTTATGTGGATGGAAAAATGTTATAGGGTGAAGTGTGAGTTATAGCGTTAATGCTAGTGAGTGTAGAAGTGAAGGCCAGGGCAAATAACAGGAGGAAAGGTCCTTGTGATTTGTGAATTGTACGTGTGTGTGTTGTGTGTTATCACTGTTATGTGTTAGTCATTGTGTTATTGTGCGTGTTATGTTTGGTAGGTTGTGTATCAGACGGGAAAAAAATGAAATGGAAAAAGCGAATGAGTAGGCACATGGCGACCCACTCGCTTGTTTCAGGGCAAAGCATCCAAACAACTGTCAGTCCTAGACGTTTGGCAGCGGACTGCTAGAGCTCAGACACAAGGCCCTAGCGTAAGCTGGCTACTCCAGCGGAGGTAGCAGGCGTTGCCACACCGCAAACAGACGCAGCCAGGGGGGAGAAACTACCGTTAGGGACATTTTGGGCATGACTTTAGCCAGGAACCGAACTGGCAAAGAAGAGACGCTGGCACCACCAGCAGCAGCATTGAGAAAGGCGAATGAGTGGGCAATTGGCGACCTGCTCACCTGTTTCACCCCAGAGCAAAGCATCCAAACACTGTCAGTCCTAGGCGTTTGGGAGCGGACTTACAGAACTCAGACACAAGGCCCTAGCGTAAATTAGCTACACCGGCGGAGGTAGCAGACGTTGCCACGCCGCAAACACGTGCAACGAGGGGGAGAAACTACCTTGAACATTTTGGACATTTGAGGCATGACACTAGCCAGGAAGCGAACTGGCAAAGAAGAGACGCTGGCACCACCAGCAGCAGCAGCATTGGGAAAGGCGAATGAGTGGGCAATTGACAACCCGCTCACCTGTTTCACCCCAGGGCAAAGCATCAAAGACTGTCAGTCTTAGGCGTTTGGGAGCGGACTTACAGAACTCAGACACTAGGCCCTAGCGTAAATTGGCTACACCGGCGGAGGTAGCAGACGTTGCCACACCACAAACACGTGCAACCAGGGGGAGAAACTACCTTGAACATTAGAGAAAGAAAATTAACTTTCCAAGCTAAGAGCTGGGTAACCCAACTTGGGCAGATTGAATTTAAGAAAGGCAATCTGCTCCATCAGATGAGGTGCCATGCGTGAGCTCCAGTCATAGAAAACACGCGCTCACTTTGAACAGTGGTTGGCGGACACGATAGAAGCTGCTGCGCAACCCATGAGAGTGCAGGCCACACACTCTTCTTTTCATACCAGTAGCTAAGAGGATCAACATTAGGTGCAGAAGGAACTTCACAGAGGTAAAGTTTGACCATTTCAGCAGCACTACTCTCCTTTCTGCTGCTAGCTCTGTCAGATGGTGCAACTATACTCCCAAGTGCCTCTTCCCAAAACGCAGCTGCTCCACTCAGCTGTGTTGTGATGCTTGTGGGACTGCTGCTGATGCTACTAGGAGTAGCAGACCACATCATCTCTTCCTCCTCCGGCACCTCTCCCTCCTCGGACAGCATTCCCATTTTACGCTGCCAGTCACGCACCTTGTTGACCAGTTGCTCCCGGTAGCTACTGAGAACATTGAATTTCATTGCTAGCTTTCCCTTAATTCTTGGATCGCAAAGGCACGCTAGCATCATTTCGGGACTCTCTTTCATGCGTTTGCGAAGGTGTACTTTTAGCAGATCCTTCAGCTTCCTGACTATGGCTGCTACGTCAGGATGTAGAGTGCCACCTTGAACAGCCTCACGGTTTTCAAGGAACACATCCATCTTGCTGCCTAGATGGGAGAACACTGGGCCAGACTGGCAGTGTTTGAGCTTACATTTTCAGTGGCATCCCTGAATGGGTTAAGGACTGTCACTAGCTGGGCGATCACTGTCCAATCCTCCCTATTCAATGGAGATGTAATCCCAATATTATGCTCTGAGGCAAGATTATGGATCGCCCTCTGCTGCTCCAAAATCCTCTCCAGCATGTTCCACCGCGTACTGACATCCTGTCGTAGGCAGTGTACGGGAAGACCTGACCTCTCTTGCTCTTCCCTCAAAAGTTGGCTAGCCTTAACACTATGGTGAAAGTGCCCAATGATCTTTCTGCAGCGGGACAGAACTACTGCTGCTACATTAGTTCCTTCTGACATTGCTGCCTTCACTACAAGATGAATGATGTGGGCTGCACAGCGCACACCAACAATATGACCATCTCGCAGCGCTTTCACAATATTGGCACCTCCGTCAGTTACCAAAAAACCAACTTCAACATTGGTGCCCGCCTCTGCTCCCACCCAAAGGCTAAACATTTTTCTCATCGCATGCAAAATATTTTGGGAAGTGTGCTTTTCATCCATCACTTCTGCATGGAGAAGGAATGATCGGTAGCCTGCTGCAGCAGCTTCCTTGGGCACACCGGGCTGCCACCAGTGTGCTGTCAAAGAAAGAAAGGCATGCTGCCCACTAGGTGCAATCCACAAATCTGTTGTGAAATGAACAGACTGACCAGCAGCCTTGGAAAGCTCCTCTTTCACTGCTGAAACACAGGACCGATACAATGAGGGGACAATGTTCCTGCTGAAAGTGGAACGTGACGGAACTGTATATTGTGGAGCCACAGCCGCCATCAATTGTTTGAAAGGCTCCTCTTCAATCATGGAGAAGGATGCCCCTCCAACAGCAATGAACTGACCAATAAGTCGCGTTACTTTATTGGCCTGCTGTTTGGACATTGACCTTTTGGATTGGAATGCCACAAATTGTTCCAGGGTGGGCTGGACATGCAGTGCTCCAACCTGCCTTGGTCTCTGGCTGCCAGCACTAGCTGCTGCTGCTGCTGCTGCTATTGGCTCAGAAGCAGCTGTTAGGGTTTTTCCACTCTCTGGAGATAGTACTAGTTGTTGTTGTAGTACCACGGCCACCAGCTATGCTGCCTGCACTAAGTTTTACTTCTGCATCTTTCCCCAATAGCACAGCGTTGTGTTGAGTGCTGAGGTGATGCTTCATGCTAGCACTGGTAAAATGGCCAGACACTTTCCCTCTGCTTATTAGGTTCCCACAATGTTTGCACTTTCCATAGTGCCCTTCTTTAACATTTTCAAAGTGCTCCCAAATTGGGGCGCGCATAGCCTTGGAGTGTGCCTTGGGTGCTGCTTCTACTGCTCGGGGTGGATGAACAGAGGCAGAACTAGTGGTGGTGGCACTGGTGGTAACAGTACTGGCCATAGTGGGACTGCTAATTGCTTTAACTCTAGATTTGGTAGGTTTTGCTGCTGCTGGTGGTGGTGATGATCGTAGCGGAGAAGGTGGAGGCTCGGGGGGAAATTGTGCACTAGTCATTTGGACACTGCTCCCTGAGGAATCTGATTACTGACCACTTATCTCCTCTACTTCCTCTGGCTCATAGTCTAGTTCTTCATTAGCCAGATCAAATGGAATTCCTGCTAGGCTGGAGCTAAGACTGATATTGTGACTAGTTGTAGCACAAGCAGGAAGAACAGACTCTGCACTTGGCCTCAGTCTCAGGCTCCTCTGCTACCTTGCTAGGTGGAGTTCCACTATGTGTAGCCCTCTCTCTAACTGTCTTTATAAAAATATTGTAAGGACTTGGTGGCTTGCTAGAGGTACTAGGAGTACATGGCATGGCGGTACTGGTGGGAACAGTAGGCGCAGCACTAGTGGTGGTAGAGGCGGTAGAGGTGGTGGTGGTTTTCCCTACGAAGGAACGAGATCCCTTTGGTTTGGGAAAAACCCTCTGAGTCTTGCTGCTAATTTGGCTCTGCTTGGTACCTTGCATGCTGCTTGTGGATGGGGAAGATGCTGATTGGGGCAAAAGGCACTTCTTTTTACTCACTGGGCTAGTAGAAGTACTAGTTGCGCTACCCTTTAACTTTGAACGTGCTTCTGGTGCTTTAGGCTTTCCGTAAAAAAACATAGAGCTTGTGGGCCTAGCAGCACTACTAGTGCCTGCTTTTGGTGCCTTTCCTTTACTTGATGATCCTTCCAGCAATGCTTCCCCAAATGATAAGTGAGAGCTTGGCCTACTTGGCCGACTAGACTGACGCAAAGGCTGCATCTTAGAACTGGTGGTGGTGCTGGTGGTGGTGGTGGTGGTAGATGGAGCTTGTCCCTCCTTAGTCCCAAAAGGAGGATCCATTTCAAATTTTTTGTTGTGTGTGTAGTGTTTAAAAAAACTATATAAAAAAATTAAAGACTTTGAATTTACACAGGCCTAAGAGCCTACTACTATGCTAAACCTAAAGCTATATTCCTTAGTATTCTAGTCTAACACTAAGCAGACGCTCTCAAGCCCACTAAGCTAAAGTGAGGTTAAATTATATAATATTAATAGATTAGAATTACTTATATTATGGATTATAGATAGAATATAGATTATGAATTAGAAAGAATTACTTATATATATTATAGATTATAAATTAGAATTTATTATATTATGTTACATAATAAATATTAGAAGAATTACTTATATTATGGATTATAGATAGAATATAGATTATGAATTAGAATTTAGAATTACTTATATTATAGATTATGAATTAGAATTTATATTATGTTATATAATATATTCTAGATTAAGATTAGAATTATTTTAGTACTACAGCTAGTACCTTGAAGCTTTGCTTAGTACAGTTGTTGTCACAGTCAATCTTTCTTAAAAAGTAGTAATTAATTTTATTTATAGCTAATTAACTATTAAGCTAGCTAAAATTTATTATATAATTAATATTACTGATTTTAGATTAGACACTAGTAGATGTCTTGATTGTCTACAGTATACTCTACACTAGTATACTAACTATAGTATATATATATATATATATATATATAACTGACAAATATATATATACTTTTATAATGTATTCAATTATTAATAATATATTCTATTAAATTATTTATAAATTCTATTATTTAATTTATCTAAGCAGGACAGGCAGTAGGCACTAGTGCCAGCCCAGGGCAAGGGCACCAGAGTGCCAGTGAGGCACTGGGTGCACTGTCAACTCAACAGCACTACACAGTTGATGACAGACAAAAGCACTGAAAAAAATGTAATAAAAAAATGATTAAATTAATAAAATTATTAATTCAGTAGATGTAGAACTGAACACAGTACACTGTGAGAAATGGCAGGCTGAGGCTTACCAGTCTCACACAGAACAGAACTATCTGTCTCTGTAACGCTCGGATGCAGCACAGCAGTGCTGCCAAAGCAGTCACAGCAAAAAATGAATGGATCTCTCAGGCAAGCTCTGGTCTTATAAAGGCGGTTTCAAAATTCAAAAGACAGCAGCACAGGCATTGGACGAGACCCTTAGCGTGACGTCACAAGAGTGAGCTGATTGGAGAGACGAGGATCTTCGATTCTTCGTGGTTGTGAGTCTTCGTCTTCGCCTACGTTTTGCCGGCACTGTATTCTGTTCTACGTTCCTTCGGAACGAACATGAAACGGCCTCTTCGTGCTCGTTTTCCTGTTCGGCCGAAGACGAATGCGCAAGTCTACTGAACACATTAAGTGTATTTTGATGAGTAACCATAGTATCATTTGAAATTAATATAAAAGTATGGTTGGCACCATTAAAATGGATGCCGCTGTTTTATATATAGAATGGGAGAAGCACATTTTTATGTTATTGCTCAAATAACCCACAACCCCCTCCAACTGGCACCTGCAAATAAACCATCAATGTTATGGTACAGAAAATGTTACATGATGAATTATTCTGGCTTCAGGGAAGCAGAACAAGATCTATTTTTGGGGAGGGAAAACTTGCATTCGCAGTATTACAGAGCTTATCACTGGAATTCATTCCCCAAAATATACATAGTAAAGCAATGTCTTCACATTAAGTGGGCCTGCTTTCTTATTACAAAATATACACTCCAGCTATTCTTTCCCTTTTAAGAAAAAAAGCTCTCTTCTTCAATGATGCACCCTTGTGTTGTGACATTTTTGTTTGTGAAAAACTCTGTACATATGCAAACAAAGTATGTTAACCTATTTACTCTGAATATATATTATACATATACACACAAACAGCATTTCTAATTCACCAACCTAAATAAATAATCTAAAACTGGAACTGGTGCAAATGAGTCTGGGAAATCTCTGCTCAGGCTAATACAAAACACTTGAAATTGAGTTAACCACTCCAGCCCTTTTTAGGTAAAATGTATTAGAAAATCAGATTTAGGTCTCATTTCTTACCTCTCCTTGGTTGAATCATTGTAAAGCAGAAGGCATACTTAAACATGCTTTCTCCACAGGTTTCATACAGCTTCCATTGCAATCAATGGGGTTAGTAGCATATATGAGATTGGCTATGGGCTCTCCCATTGATTTCAATTGGAGTGAGATGAAGCATGTGCAGGAAAGTATACTTGAGTATGTTTCCTTGTATCAGAGGCAGCAAAAGAATGAGAAAGACGAGACAAAAGTCTAATTTTGTAACTCCAATAACAAAAGAAAGCACTGATGTCTAATATGCATTAAAAAAAAAATGGGGACCAGCCCGTCCCTTTAAAGTTTTTCTTTTGTGTTAATCCCATGAAACATTGAACAGTATAAAACTATTTCACATGAGAGTCCTCCTTTAACAAAACAAAAAGGAAATAAAAAGCAACTGAGCCACATGTCAGTGTGACTGGATCAGAAGAACACACCATCCACTCTTCTTGGGACTTCCTTGATTCAGTTGTTCTATATTTCAAATGTGTCCATTCATGCTACTTGTAAACTAGTGGCATAGTGGAATTATTAGGGATAAAAATATCTGTTGCTATTCCAGGGCATAGGGTTGCTGTATCCTCTGTAATTCTAAAAGACAAAGAGATCGATTAATAAGTTAAATTAGTATGTCCTTGTAGAAATTACAAAATCCCCCAACAAAGATCAATGTTCTGGGCTCACCTGGTACCAGGGTCCATACATGTAGGGAGAGGAAGGTCTGAAGGGTGGTCCTACTTGCCCTCTATACTGAGGTCTAGCAGGCATTGGTTGAGTGTATAAGGGTGGAGGAGGTAATGGAGAACAAACTTGGGGCTGGGATACGACAGCAACAGACTCTGTTTTATATTTTTTATCTTCAGTATCTTCACCTTTTCTGTGTAAAGAAAAATAGAAGAGAGTAAGAATACATGTCTTAAGGCATCTCATAGTGTGCATGATGGCTCAACAATATTTTCCCCTCAAGTCTTATCAGAGCAGCTTATTACAGATGAAATGTTTGTCCTCCAAAATTAAGAACTGCAGTGTACAAATATGAATGCATACTGCAATGCAGTACAACCCCAGGTTTTGTTGTTTATGCACAGATCTATGGGTCCCTGGGGTGGAGCATTTGGAGAACAAGGTGGACCAATGCTTCAACTCCAAGATGGGTTTGCAGGATCCGGTCCAGGACATTAATGAAGCCTACATCAGGGACAGGGGCTAGGCATTAACCCCCTGGAGATCTGAGGACCTGAAGAAGTTCCCCAAGCCAAGTGTTAAAAACCTGCCTGGACCTGTGTATGACTTTGAGAGGTCTCCAGAACCTGGCTTAGCTGGGTCTGGAAGGAAATTAGGTATTTAGGCTGCTCAATCAGGGTTAGCAAAATAGGGCTCCAAAGGGAGTTTGGATTTATCGTCATGATTTTGTTTGGGGAATATTTTGTGTTTTGTACACCAGCAAATATGCTGCAAATAGGTGTTCTGAGCCTTACTGTGCTAGAGGACTGTACTTCATATCCCCAAAAGTGGCATCTGTGGCCCTCAAACCTACAGGGTTTATCACAATACTTACCTCTGCATTTTCACACCTAAAACACTGTATTTAGAATCTTATCTACAGAGAACTAGCTTATTTCAGTATGCTTTCATATATTACTTTTGGGCTGCCAGAAACCTAGAAAGTGTTTAAAGAAGAATGATGAAGAACACATGGCTCATACAATTATGTTTGTGTAGCCTTAGGCAACCTATAGCACTCCAGTTGCTGATAAACTGCAATTCACATGATGCTCCGACTTCTGATGTCGGGAGCATGGGGTCGTAGTTTGACAGAGGCTGGAAAGCCACGTTTGGCCAACAACTGTGAGCGAAATTGCTACAGTTCAACAAAGACTGCAATGTCTGACACTGACAGCTAGCTACATTCACCGTTTTAGTGACCTTTAAGAATTTCTGGTGTTCAGGTACAAATTGACCGAAGGATGTGCTTGTGTGTTCTCCTACGCCTTACCAGTAATACAGTAGGAAACTTACCGATTCTTTGCTTTCCGCTTCAAGAATCTCAGCTGATCCAACAGCCTTTGGTGCTCATCATAGGCTTGTAATAGACTGAAAGGAAACCATTATGGTATAAAGTTAAAACAAGTAAAACTAACGCTTGAATAGCTGATTACATGCTTAACATGATCTCTAAATAAAGAGAAAGGTTTATAGATCAGCAATGTTTTAATTAAACACATTTGGGCTCACATGAATGGTGGAGGGGATGTAGACTACTGATCTCAGATACCATTATTTTGATCATATCATCTAATTTCCGATATTAACCCCTTCAATCCCAGAGCAATTTTGCCATTTTTGGGGTATGTCGGTTTAGCGATTATTCTCTTTTCCTGTGAATAGTGTACCCATGTAAACTATATATTGTTTTTTCAAGGAGAGATAGAGCTTTCCTTTGATACCATAGTTGGATGCTTAGCTGAAAATTTAGAATGAGAAATTAAGTAAAAACTAGCGAGGATTAGAAAAATAAACTAATTTTTTTTTACATTTTCCCTCTGAATCCTCATGGACTAAATGGACTAACGTTTTTTTTGTTTTTTTTCTGCTTTTCTCTTTCAGGACGGGAGGGGGAGTGAGAGAGATGGTTTCTCACTCCCCTCCCCGCGATCCCCCTGCACCGATCACACTGTGATCTCTATGCAGGTTCTCACAGACCTGCATAGAGATCGCAGCGTCTCTGTGCCTCATCGGAGGGCAGGATATCCCCGCAGGGGATATCCTGTCCTCCGATGACCTTCCGGGTTACGTCAGCAGTGACGCAACCCGGAAGGGAATGCCCGATCGCGCATTTGCAACTGCGCACTTTCAAATGTAACAGCTTACCGGCTTTCATGCCGGAAGCTGTTACAGGAGATCGGGCAGCAGAAAGCCGGCGATGCCGGCTTCTGCTGCCAGGGGGGAGTCCAGGCTGTCAAACGACTGCCTGGTCTCCCATGCAGCGGCAGGGATGTGTCCCTGACGCTGCACGAAGGGCTGGATGTACCGGGACGTCCATAGGGGTTTCTAAGTGGGCGTTTTTTGGATGTCCCTGTACGTCTATAGGGGATTGAAGGGGTTAAAAAGAAGTGGTAAAAAAGAAAAAAAGCACTTCTCACTTTTATTTGAAAAATACTCTACTCATCTACAAAAGCTAATGTAAATCTACAAACCATTGCGTGGAAATCTGTTCATAAACAGGACTATGCATAGAACACGTGGTCACGCGTTTAGACTAGAAGAAAGGAGATTTAGTCTAAGGCACAGGAAAGAGGTTTTTTTTTTTGGTTTTATTGGTGACAATAAGGATGTGGAATTATTCGCAGAGGTAGTTTTATCAGATTCTGTAGAGACATTTAAACAACAACTTGCAAAAACATTATATTCAGGGATATAATTTTTAAATTATGGGGAAACAGCTTCTTGATCCAAGGAGAGATCCGACTGCCATTCTGGGGTCAAGAAGGATTTTTTTGCTTTCTTTTGGATCAACAGCAAGAAATAAACAGATATGGGAAAGACACATGTCTTTTTTCAGCCTATCTTACTATGTATTCTATGTAACTATGACCCTGATTATAAGACCACCCCCCAAAATTTGAACATTAATGTAGAAGAAAAAAGCCTTAATATAAGACTACCCTATAAGAAAAGTTATTAGTAAATATTAATTCATATGCAAACAATTGTTTAATATTGCTTAAACACTATGATTAAGAAAAAAAAGCATTTTTGTTTTTATTTCCTTTTATTTGCCAACCTGCCCCTTAGTTAAACACATCTGCCCCACGGCTTGCTACTCTGCGCCCCAGATATGCCTTATACACCCCCACCGACTTACTGAGACTTAGACTTGTCCCCCCGGGCTCCAGACTCCCTGGTGTCAAGTAGGGGCATCAGGTGGACATCTGCAAACCTCCGCTGCTACACAGGACTTCTGCCGGAGCTTCTATGACTGAGCACCGGAAGGTCATGTCACGTCGGCTCTCCGTCATAGAAGCCCCAGCAGAAGCGCAGGTCGGCAGCAGCAGGGATTGTCTGCGCACATCGTGCAGATGTCCAGCAGCTTCCAGAGAGGAGGATCCGGGTCCCCTGCAGCTCTGCGGGGGATCTGGATCTTAGTCTTGTGGTCAGACCTCTATTTGAATATAAGACGAGGGGTATTTTTCAGAGCATTTGCTCTGAAAAAAACCTTGTCTTATAAATCGAGCAAATACGGTATTATTGGGAATGCAATTTTATGTGTATGTGTATTAACCATTAACCATAGACTAGACGGTCCATAATCCCTTTACCTCTGCTGTACATTCGTCATTGTTGTATGTGCGAGGATATTAGTCTAGTTCCAATGTCTGTGTAATCCCTTGCATTATGTTATGTCTTAGTCCTTTACAGTGTATTTCAATTTCCCCTCCCCTGGTAAAGTGGCTACGCATGTTATGCCCAGCTCTCAATAAAGGGTGTTATCTTGGTTCTTGGTTGGGCGTGTCGTGACTGGTGGTATGGTTCATTGGGAAAATGGTTCCTCCAGAGAAGCAACTTGTAGCCAGCTTTTGCTACAAGGAAGGCCACAATTACCTGGGAAGGTCCAGGTAGACCCCCTGGTTTCTGTTAGTATCAAAGGCTAGTCACAGAATTCTGAATAAACCAAGGACTTTTTTTTGTTCCTGCCCTGTGCCACTGGGGTTAATACAGATGGAACAGAGGGTGCTTACTTGGGTTATTATTGAACCCATCCACTAAATTCTGCTTGTGTTGAAGGGAGAGCACAACAGTCCTGTTGTCAGTTTGGTTATGTCTTTAACCCCTTCGTGACAAAGGCTGATTTTACTTTTTGTACCCTTCGTGACAATGGCCGTTTTAACATTTCTGCGCTGCTCGTGTTTAGCTGTAATTTTCTTCTTTCCCGTTTACTGAACCCACACACATTAGATATTGTTTTTTTCAGGACAAGAAGGGCTTTCTTTAGATGACATTGTTTTGATTGTATCATAATATTTACTATTAAAAAAAGTATAAAATATGGTGAAAAATTTAGAAAAAAATGACTCATCTATAAAAGGTAATGAAAAAACCTGCTAAATAGATTCTACTATTTGTCCTGAGTTTAGAAATACCCAATGTTTTTATGTTTTTTTGATTTTTTCTACACATTATGGGGCAATAAGTACAGGTAGCGTTTTGCTATTTCAAAGCCATTTTTTCCAAATCTGGTAATTCTTCCCCCCATGTGCCATTTCGGGTATCTTTGAAGCCGGCCAATGCAATTTACCCCATCAAGTCATATATTTTTGAAAACTAGACAGCCCAGGGTATTTCAAATGCTAGTACTTTAACTCTTTCTATGCACCATATCTACCACCAGTCTTTGTCAAACTTTGTGGTAGTCATTTTTTTGCATTTGTTTTTTCACACACATTTTACTTCAGGTATGAATTAAAAGGTTCTCGTATATGTCACTATCACAAAACACCCCAATATGTGTTCAGCAACATCTCCCGAGTACAGCGATACCTCACATGAATGATTTTGCCTGGCTGTTTGGGGGCAAAAGGGCCACATTTGGGGCATGCGCATTTTTCTTTGGCATTTGGGGATCCGCTGCCCATGCCCTATTTGGTACATCTTTGAGCCGGGCCATTACAGTGTGCCCAACAAAACCATATATTTTTGAAAACTAGACACCCCAGGGTATTTTAAATGCTGGTATTTTAACTCTTTGCATGCACACATTTTACCACCAGAATTTTTTCAAAGTTTGCAGTAGTATTCTTTTGTGTATTTCCCCCCCCACACACCTATGTTATGTATGAATTTACAGCTCCTGGTATATGCCGCTGTCACACGACACCCCAATATGTGTTCAGCAACATCTCCTGAGTACAGTGATACCCCACATGCATGGGTTTGTCATTTTTTGGGGGAATTGGAAATTGGAAATTAGATGTGTGGCCATCCTTCCCCCCGTGTTAATTGGGACATTGTTGAATCTGGCCAATTCAATTTACCCCATCAAATCATAAATTTTTTAAAAGTAGACACCCCATAGGCATTTAATATGCCAGTATTTTAACTCTTTCCATGCGAGAATTGTTTTAAGCTAATGTGCTAATTTTAGGACTTGCTCACAAAAATATATTTTTTATATATATATTTTAATATTTTTTTGCCTTTTCGAAAACATTTTTAAAATTTTTTTTCAACTTGAAGGTTCCCCTGATAGTGACATCAGAGGGAAATTATTTTTACATTTTACTGTTTTTTTTTTACTATTATTAATTTAATTTAATTTTTTAATTTATTTTTACTACTCACACTGTGATTAGAAAGCTGGGCTCCATTGACTTGCATGGTTGAATGCAGTACCTGTATTCAACCTGCAAGTGGAGCCAGAGTTCTCTAGAGGGTCTGGAGACCTTCTAGCAAACTTTTGCATCTTTATTGTTTTTTTTCCCGGGCCGCCGCCATCTTGCGGATGGTGAAGACTGCGTGCAGCTGCGGCTGTGACCGCTCTCCGGAGGGGTCACAGTCCATCCTAGGGTAAGTGTTTGGTGTCGCTGGATGCCTCCTGATCGAGGCATTCCAGCGACACCATTTAAGTTTAGGAGGTGATCGTTGATCGCCTCCTAAACGCTTTTAAAACGGGCGTCCGCCGCCATACATTGTATGGCGGATGTTGACGCCCCGGGGAGGGGCCAAACATGGCCCCTGGTGCCGATCGTGGCGTTGCTGAATGCCTCGAGGTCGAGGCATTACAGCAACGCCGTTTGGGTTGTAACAAATGACGGTCCTGGCACGTCATTTGTCGTTAACGACATGTTTTTCCGTGACGTGCCCGGACCGGCAATTGTCATCAAGGGGTTAAGGACGATCATGAGTTGGTCCTGTTCCAGTCTAGTGGTTACAAACTTTTACACAAGCTTATTCAGCTACAGTGTGCATGTTACTCTCATTTATTAAGCATCCCATTATCATAATCACAATTTATTTTGATCCTACAGGGTATGCAAGGTTTAACAAATTAGAATCCACACCGCCAACGATTCCAAGTTTAAGAATCTAGCTGCAGTAGGTTGCAGGAGAAACACGTGCAATGGAAGCATAGAAGAGCATTGTAATAGGTGGGGGTGGGTGAAAATCACGATAATACAATCATTATTTAAAGTTAAAAGACAAAATAACTACATTGCAGAACTTCCAATCTAAATACAAGCATTTACATAAAATATTGATAGATATCCAAGTGCATGTATTTAAGTTACAGAGCACAATATAAATCTGGTCCTGTGACGCTACATTGGAAAAACTAAACAAAAATCAAAACAAATCAAAAATGCAGACAGCAGGAAGACGGAATGTATCCTCAAAGTGTGAACTTCAAATTAACTTACCCCATCCTTGTGCACAGTGTTTCCCCGGATAAGCCAAATCATTTAACTGCATGAGAATGAGAATGCAACATCTTGTTTCATGTAGACAGGGGCCCTGTCACATGGCTCCTTTAATTCCATGGAATCACGCAAATGTGTGGATCAGCAGATTGGTAGTGGGTTACAGTTGTTACCAGACCAAGACAAAGAACTTACTAAAAGCTTTTTTTATTATTATTATTTAGGATTATAACATTACCAATTTTTAGTAGATAAGACATTTCATTTTTTAAATAAGGAACATAGTTTTATAAACAAATATGCCAATCATGATGCACCACAAGGTGCAAGAGAATTTATATAATTTTCCATGATATGACAATATAAAATTAGGTTCCTTGAAATTGTTATTTTGAGTAATACAGTAAATTTGGTTTACCTGGTTAAACTGGAACCTTGGTCTTCAAGGAATTCAAGGCATCTTTGTGACATGACCTTCTTGACATCATTATGCACGTGACTGTGCAGTGCGCGCTCCACACATTGCATTACATTACCCTCCCCCTGTAAGGGGTCTCTGGAAACTTCCATTTCCAGCAAACAGAGGTGCAACCGAGGATTATCCTGTAAGGCAGACAGGTTACTTAATGTAACTTGACAAAGAGCTGCACTTTCATTCCTATTATTCCACAACTTGCACAAGTCAAGGGTGGTAAGGTCAGCAGGACAAGAAGCTTAATGAAATGCAGTATTAAACTATAATCACTTCTCTGCAAACCCAACAAGAACAAGGTAATATTAAAATACAGTAGTCACTGCAATGCACATCTTACAAATTTTACACACACAACTCATTACCTCCCTCCTGTTCTTACCGGCTCCTTCTCCAAGGCTTTAGTTAGTACCTCTCTTGCCCTCTCGGTCTCGTCACGGAGCTTGAGCAGTAGTCGTGACAATTTTATGGAGTAAAATGCTGCCATACCGGTGCCTGAACTGCTGCTCACAGACTCCCTCAGCAGTCGCTCTGCCTCATCTAGGTTGCCACTCCGTCGTTCCACACTAACCCTCCTCAGGCGTACCATTACCAGACCAGGTACCGCTGTTTCCAGGTCTTTTAGTATAGCACGAGCAGAATCCACCTTTCCTACAGGGAAAGGAACACATTTAATTATAGATCAGAATAGATACGTTCTGGGTTTGAATGATGTCAATGTTATAATATCCAACAACAGCAACCCAACCCTAGAATATACAAACCATGGCTGTGTAGGCTATGTGATCTAGTGAACCTAAAGTCATCTACAAATGAAACATCTGAAAGGGAAAAGAATGACTGCCCCTTTTCAGAGAACTGAAGAGTGGCACTTTGTAAACACAGGCACAGCACCCATTTACAATGTGAAATTTATCCTACCATGCTTTTCTTCAAATGTTGCCCACTGTAAATTTAAAGTTGGTTTCTGTGGCAAATGAATCTTACAAGCTCGCTGGAATATAGCACGCGTAGCCTCCACCGAATGTTTTTCCATATAGCGGGTGTACTGTGTGTAGAGATACAAGACCATGTATAAAAAACATCTAGCCAATGTGTTTCTCAACAAAAAGCAAACACTTTTTGGCATGTGTACACAACAATGTTAAAATCTGTACATAACTCACCAATAGCCAGAACTCCTCATATAGTGTACAGGCCACTAGGCAACGCTCGTATAGAGTCACTACGCGTTCATGCTGGCCCTCAGAGTTTTCAAAGTCCAAATACCTCCTCCAGTTTTGAAGCTGGGCACGATCAAGTGGAGATGCATGAAAATAAGGGCGAGTAATCTAAAGAAAAGGGTATGTCATTAAAAACAGAAATCCAGATTGCAGAAAATTGTCAAAATAAAATTGACAAAATAAGTGTTAAAACAGACAATTTACTGTCCCATGAAGCCCCATTGAAGAATAACGCATATTAAAGTCCTTTGCTAGTACTTAAATATGTACTCTTTACACGTAGAAAAAAAAAAAGTCACTTACCTTTTGCTGAAGCTGCATTTCCAGGGCGGCATGTGCCCCTTGGTGGTCTTGTTTTCAGGCCACCCTTGGCTGCTTGAAGCTGCCAATCAGTGGCAGAAAAGCGCTCACACTAAAATCAGTGAGAGGTAGGGGAGAAAGGCCAAGTCACGAGGAGATTCTGCCGAATCTCTTTGCTTTTGTGAGGTGGAGTGATAATATAAATGGGACACTCAGCTATTATATGCTTAAGTGTATAAGATGGCTGGAGTGTCCCTTCAAATGTAATAAGTAAAAGATTAAGTTGGTGTGAAATATGAATATTTCACATGCATATAACTATGCATGCCATGCATGAGGTTTGTAGACGTCAACGTTGTCCTGCATTTAAAACCTTGCAGGAGTTGCAGAACTTTGTCTTCTAAAATTCTGGCCCAATGAAAAGTGCCGGTGGTGACCCATCAGAGATAGTGGAAGATCCGTGGAAACATGCTTTTTTTCTTTTTTAACGCAATGAGCCATAATAAAGATTGCAGACAATATTAAGGTCATTTAGTAGGAATAATAAAGTAACATGATGGAAAGCCCCAGTGGCGTGGCCAGTGGTGTCACCCCATTGTGACCCATCCTATAACCCAAGTACTCTCAGCAATAATGTGCACTAATACCATATACATGTAGACAGAAATAGATTTAGATGCTCCAACATCTGGCCAAGGAACATTTGGCAACAGCCAATTTTATAGGCTTCCCTTATCATTTGAACATCTACTATAAATACTCTCATGGTACTATCTACCAGGATAAGAAGAAACACCAAGAGTATGCCTGTATTCAGCCCATTCTATTCCACATAAATTAAGTCAATGAGCCCTAGTCCCATCATCCAGTTTGCTTTGGAATATACAGCCACAAGAGATAACTTACAGAACGAGACACACACACTGGCTGGATGATTGGGCGTCATAATTTTTTTAAAACATAGTGAAGTAATTAACATAACCAATGATTCAAGGGAATGCAGTCTTCTTCAGTGGAAGAACTACTTTTAATAACGCAACTTATTTGAATGGAAGCTCCTCTTTATCAGTTTGGAATATTGTCAGGTTAGGCATTGCTGTTGAAGCAATTGTCTACAAAAGACAAAACACTTATTTATTGCCACTAACTAGCAGCAGCTATCTAGTTGCATTCTCCTTTTCTTTATCTCAGGTGATGGTCACAATGTTAGGACTTGTTACCACATTTTGATGCATATTATCATCTAACTCCTCTATAACATTTCATATATTAAACCTAACAGCGTAGCCTGTAATGAACCCTACCAGCCATTTTCCTTCTAAGAAATGTGTCAATTCATATATTAAAGCTAACAGAATGAAAACGGCAGAAAGGGTCCCTACAGGCCACACTGAGAAATGTGTTTCACTTTATATCATCAGTATTGTTCTGTAAGGTGTTACAGCTAATCTGATCAAGGTGCTCATTTGGTTTGTGGTATTGCTTAGTACCGCTCCACAAAAAAACAACAAAAGGGCAGAATGGGTGAAATGATTTAGGGCAATTAACTACAACTTGTGCTTTTTGTTTTTAAATCAGAACAGTAAGTTTCGTATATGGTTTAAGAATAAGGGACTATTTACCCACGTACTGATGCATTCAGTGATAAAGGGGTAACAAGTATGGTGCATACTGCTGATGTTTGAACATACTATGAAACACAAATAGGGAAACACCATTATATGGGTTCATTAACTATACAATGAAGCATTTGAGAAAGTAGTGGATCATTTTATAAACACACTTCAGTGCTGTGGTGGATCACACAAATATTTCTGTTTGTATCAGAGTACCAAATTCAGATGAGGGATGAAAGGAATTGTTTATTCTCGAACGTAGATCGCTTTCTGCACCCGTTTAAAGACATGACGGTCCTGGCACGTCAATTGTCGTTAACCCTTTTCGTTTTCGGGTGACGTGCCCGGACCGTCAATTGTCATTAAGGGGTTAAGCTAAATATAGGAATGTTAGTGTATGGTACGGATGGAATAAAAAGTGATTACACCGTTATCCACATGGAAGACCAAATATCTGCATTACAGTGATTTCTGTAATAGAATGAGAGGATTCCACTTACCGCCTCTTCAAAATCCCAGCGTTTTCTGACCTCAGCTTCATTTTGCAAAAAAAATTGCTCCCGTATCTTTAGAACTTGATCCCGAATTTTTTCCTGTAGTTCAGGATCCTTGAAGAAAAACAAGTCCCAAATGGACTACATATATTTGATGGTGCGGACAGTGTGTATGATGGCTGCTTGTTCATATTACTATGCTGCACGCCACATGGTCAGCATTTCTATTCTAGGCACTGATTAACGTTCAGTGCTCTTACTCCTTTTTGTACGCTTAATAGTAGGGTCTGTTTCAACTTGAGAAAGGTCTCTTTTCATCTGCATTGATCTAGCTTTTTTGAATCGAGGTTTGAAAAAAGGGTGTGAAAATAGTCATAAAGCAAAGTTAATAAAAACGTTCTAAAGCAGGAAGAAAAGGGATTTTTGAAAGCTTAATTTTAAATCCTATTATCGTAGGGCTATAGTTAGTTAAATACAAAAGGGGTCACACTATTGCCTATAAGGGATAAAGTAATAACAATGTTCTTGTCTTCCCTTCTTAAGGATATTCCTCTAGCCTCTTTAAAATAATATCAGTACTTTTTGTCCTGTCTGGAAACAGAGCAAGGGCCTAGGGACCCTGGGTTTTGTTTTTTTTTGAGTTATACCTTTTATTGGTATGCTGAGAACGGACACTTTTCCCTCTTTGGAAGCTTAACCAAAGCGGGAATAAATATGCAGCTTCCGCCCGTCCATGGGTACGGGAACAGGAGCTATTAAGCCTTAAAGGCCCCATATATAGCCCACAAACCACCACTTTCATATTAATTGTGAAGACCATGAGGAAGCACAGCATACAGTGTTTTTGAGATGTTTTTTACATAGCAACTATGATTTGCTTCACCTCATGTTCATATGAGCGTAGCATATATTACATAAAAATCAGTCAAAATGGTGACCTGTGGTTTTTATTATAATATTATTAAACTATATATTTTAATGCAATGCTATTAATCATAGCTATTTCCATTACCTTACCAAAACTGCTGAAGAATTGGCCTAAAGAGTTTTTATAACTTTTTCTGTAATTTGCGGCTTTGTTCCCAACTCCATTACATTAGATTTGTACCAAATGTGTGTCCTGTATGCGTTTCATGTACATTATGTAATTACATTTTGTGATATGTCAATGTGTTATATAAACTTATATAAATGTATATTTTTATACATACTGTGACTGCTATTTCCTGGTCATCACCAGATGGGGAGTCTTCAGCAGCAATCTGATCGTTTTCCTCACTTGTTATTTTACGGTGGATCCATTGGAACTCCTCTTTTGCAAGGATTTCATGAGGGGGCGCAGAAGAAAGAAGATCCTTAAAGCTGGAAAGCAAACACTAAATATCAGTGTTTTAGGAGGGGGGAGGATGACTTACATGCAATAAAGAAGGCATAAAAGCAAGCGTGGAATTAAAACATGTGAAATATCTTTCTTCACTGCGTTCACATATATTAAATGGGTTCTTGTACCTCTCAAGGTGCTGTCGGTAGAACTGTGTGGGGATACTCAGTACACGATCATACACAGCTCTGGCCTCTTGGAGGTTCTTACGGTCCCTCTCCCACTCGGCATACATTCTCCAAAGCTTGTCTGAACGAAACTCCAACCCTGCAGCATTAACTGCTTCCTGAAACGTCCTAGCAAATACAGAGGAGAAGAGTTAAAAGTCAGACCAGTCCCTTCACTAATCCGCTTTCACAAACAATACAAGAAGTGTCTCTGAATTTGGCCTTGATATAACTAGAATATTTATGAAGGCATCACTCCTACATAGTACTAGATACAAAGGATTGATGCTGCATTCTTTAGCATTATAACTCACATATCTTCTAGGAACGCATATTCCTCCCGCCACTCCCAACGGAATAACAAGGATCTTGTGATTCAATATTGTGACATTTTCCCCCAAAAATCTCGACTGATATATTGCAATTCCATAAAACAATCATTTTGTTTTTAGTTATAGAAAATATTTATAATAATAATATAATAATATAAATGTCAGAATGAAACATATAGAATTATGACAATTTATCACCCTTTCACCAAAATAAATACAAAAATAACTGTATTAGCCATCTTGTGCCATCAAATACCATTATCTTTGAAAGGTAACAGGCCTTGAAGCCTCCCAAGAATTATTTATTAGCAAACATCACGTGACTGATTTAATTGAGAATCGATGTTTGTCACAGTGAGCAAAAAGCTGTTGTGACCTCATTAACATCAAAACATCAGTTCAGACATTTTTCCATTAGACAAAAACCATAAATTCAAGTATCGATCTCATCAATTTCTCCACTCATGGAGACCTTGCAACATCCAGGTATATGGGTTATCCTTTGAAAAGCTACCCTACTCAAAGAATTTCTTCCTAAATAAAATATACCCGTATTTATTTTCTAATTCAGCAACAAACAAATCACTTTCTAAGGCCCCGCTTACCGTCGCAGTTTCTCCACAGATTCTGTCAATGTCATATCCAAGGTGTTGTTTAAGTGCGTGATATAATGTATCCAGAGGTCTACGCTGAGTGGAATTGACTGCAAAGCGCGGCCATAGACCTATACAGCAAAAACACAAGGCTCTATTACTTGTAACTTGCTTCAAGCCACAGGACCCTGCAGCGGGGTGGCAGAAAAAATGTATGGGATATTTGTAAAAGTATCTCATTGAATTTACCTCTTCAACCACTGTAGGATTCCTAAAATTATACTCTAGATCTGCATACTTCTTCCAGTAGCAATAACAATATGGGAACCGCACGAGAAAAGCATCATAAGTCCTTCTGCTTGATTTCAGGTTATTCTTAAGAAAAGAACAGCAAATATATGTATTTCAGTAATACATAAGCTGGAGGGAAACTACACATGGTTGTGGAAAGAGTGTCAGAGAATGGGTAACAGAGGGTTGTAGATGAATGGTACAGCCTCCCATCAGGAGTGGTAACTGCTACTACAGTAAGGGAATTTAAACATGCATGGGTCAAGTATAAATCCATTGTGAATCAAAGACCAGGATTCTGTGTTTTTTTGTAGTATAATTCCGGCATTTAACCCCTTCTTATGTGTTCCTAACCGGCAATGGGTTGCGTATTGTCAACTACGTTGGATTGTTACGCAACCACATACATTGGATACATTCACTAAGAAGATTTGTTTTGTTGCTTTTACTTGGTTTGGCATAAATGGAGAAATTGCAATGTGAAGAATACTTTTCCTTACACTAGACATTTATGAATGTACCCAAAATAATTGGCCGGTGGATCAGATGACAGAGAAGCAGGAATTCAGAATGTTAACAGGGAACCGGAGTAGTACGGACTGTCTCACCTCCTTTTCCACATAGTCCAGCAGCTTGATCCAGTTATTGAAGTCACTGGGATTCTCCATGGCGACTTCCCAGTTTTTAGTAAACCCCTCTGAAAAATCTGGTTCACCTGCATCATTGGAATCTTCATCGCTGCCTGGGGAATCCTCAGAGGTCAGGGGGATGTCAGACCCTGGGAATGAGGTAAAACATTAAAGCAGAGATTTTATCAGGGCCGGATTACAGGATCATTCCCGAATGAAGAACGATAACCTCTTTTTATGTGAAATGCTTTACAGAGCATCTGCTGTCCATGCACTGGTATATTAACCCAGCTGGCAGAACGGTACGACAACGGCACGACAACACCCCATATTATTGTGTTAATCACACAGAAATCTCCTCACCTTACAGCGAAACACTGCTGGGATTTAAAGTGAGGCTAAATTCCACTTACTGATCAACTGAGAAGAAAAGCCGCTCGTTTTCTACTAAGACCTACTGAGAGCTTGTACGCCAGCATCCTGGTACCTTCCCAATTAATGCCCGGTACGGGGTGAATAGTGGGGCGCAGGGCAGCACGCAGGTTATGGTGGTATAGAATAATGGACACTAAAGGAGTACACATAGACAGTAAGGTCTGCCAACAACATATGCCTGATGTCACATAACGCCGGCAGAACTTTAAACCTGCATTAATTCCAAACGAGGAAAATTTTATTTAGCAGAGGGTTTCATTCACAGCATTACATCCTGCAAGCCCATTACCGATCTACCGCTACAGCCTGCACCTCCATCCACTCTCCTACCTCTAATTCAATGTCATTCTTTTAATTGATCGCTACCGGGGCATTTCCCCTACACGTCCCCAACAAAGAAAAATAGACGTTTTAAATTCCAACCTGCAGAAGCCCCACTCGAAACACCCCACTGCATCGCCATTCCTGCTCGAGTGACGTCACTCACGACGACCAATTGCATCTGTTCTCTGTGAACCTGGCGGACGCTGATTGACCTGCGAAACGCTGGCAACGTACTGATGTTGAAGCAGAGACGGACATGTTTATTTCTGGCAAGTCTTAGTCTTCCGCAGCAAACGTAGATGGTAGAGTTGCTGTTATTTCGAAATGGTATCATTTACTTTGTTTAGCCGCTGTCTTATTAGTCACTTTATAAAACATTTTAATAATAGCAATATATACACACCTATATTATATATATATATATATATGTATATATATATATACACACACACCTATATAGACATACACGCACATAGGACCAGCGACGTATATAGTCATGTCACCTATAAGTGTCTGAATCCCTGAACAGAAGTGACACCACAGGAGGCATCAGGCAGTAAGGTACAGACCCTGCCGGGGTCGCTGATTGCTCCTATGCACCCTGGTGTGATAACACCTGCTGTGCTGCAGATAGGCTGTTTTTTCTGCTTCGAATAATGCGAAAGAAAAAGGGTTTAAAATGCATATTAAAGCAAGCCCAGTGACATAAGGAATTATTAGGTGTACCCTATGGTCCCTTGGGGCCTAAAAAGAGGATCGCTGGTGATATCGCAGTGCTCCACGATAAATACCGTAAATAGTGAAGAGCTTCAAAAAACATGTTAACAAGCTAAAAAGTTTTCTTTTTTTTTTTTTTTTTAAATCTTGCCCTGCTCAGGCAGGGTTGAGAGCTGGGGAGGAACAGGATACCACATCCCACCGCTTCCGAGCTGTCATATCTGCGGAGACGGCGAGCAGTGAACAGGTCTGCGCAGACAAAAAAAAGTGTCGCTCATTGGCGATCACAGACAGAACCGGGGCGCCCAGGCTCCACCCATACATGTTACTTCCCAAGGTAGGGGTACCTTCCACAGCTCCAGTAATGACATATCCTAGCACAAGTTACATGCCACAGTCTGACAGCTTTACTTATAACAAGAAAGTCTGCTGCAAAATTTTAAGTGCCTTCTTTCGACAGAAGCTAACAAAATAGTACAAAAATAAACATTGTGTTGGTTTATTGAAGACCAATTTCGTCCACTTAATGTCAAAAGGTTGCCTTACATTTAAGGATACAAGCATTTGGAACAGTTTTGCAATGTCTTTATTGGGGCGTTATCGGTTAGTCTTATTTACCATCGCATTCCGGACTGAATGATGCAGGTAGTACGTGCCTCGGTTGCATGAGGACAAGGGACAGAAATTCTGGATAATTAAACAATAAAATAATACTGGCTCTGCCACCCACTGCTGTTAATCTCAGCTCTGTGGTTTCAGTGTCCACAAACACATTTTCTTAGCTTTAGGACAGGAACCGGCGCTTTAAATTTTTTTTCTAAAGATCATATATGTTTCTTTCCATTCATTATTTGTTACCCCCTGCTACTCATCTCAAAAAATAATTTGACTCAGTTTATTTTCTCAAGCGTAAGTGGCTGTAACTGAGCTATCAATATGTGTTAAAGCACTCCTAAATTTCTTTGCAGGCACGAGTGACTGGACCAATGGTTGTAAAAGCATCAATAAGGAAAAGCTTCATGCAATGTAAAAGGTATAGGGTGTAACAGAGTGATGACCCACCAGCGTGGACACCCACCAGAAAGAGAGTAGAGACCCAGGAGGGCCTGCTGGTGGAGTACTGTGGTCAGTAACGTGGGGCTATGCAAGCCTTCTTACAGATCAGTACAGGGGAGATAAGAAAATGAATGGCAAAAGTTTAAATTTTTTTTTAGGAAGGCAGTGATGTCACCATGACATTAATGGTATTTACTAGATATGAGAGCTCCTCAAGAGGATTATTATCCATTTTCCACATCAAACAAAACCTAAAAAAAAAATGCATGACGTTACCATACCTGGGAACTTTACGGCTGCGGCTACCTAGAGCCCAACCTTGCAGAATGCGAGCAAGAAGTCCCGCTGACGTCACAGGGCATGCTGCAAGGGGGGAAATGAGTGTGGAGTGGTGTCAGTACAGAGTTTTCTGCCGGTGACCTGGAGAAGCAGCACTTCTCCCAGAGTCTCTGGCCAAAATGAGAGAGTTCCCAGGCATGCATATTACCCTTTACCACTCCCATTAGAAATGGAAAATCATAAAACCAGACTCTTCTCTACTCAAAGACCATAAGCCAGACATAAAGTGTGTGTGTGTGGTACTACCGTAATCCGAAAAAGATTGCCAAACATAAACTGTGTTATAGTTCAGCAGTGGCACCTGTTGTGTAGAAGATCTCTACAAAACAGTTTGTTTTTAGGTATAGCAGCATTAACAATTGTTAGGTTATATATATTCCTATGCTTTCTAAAAGGTACTGCTTATCCTGAAGAAACAAACAAATAGTATTTAGTTTGTGTGGGTCAACATGATAAAAAAAAAAAAAATGGCAAAAAAAGCTCTAGACTTTTAGCAGGGGGAGAAACACCCAGCCCTGAAGGATTTAAAAAAAAGAAAATAGTTTTTGTGAAAAAACAAGAACAAAACATTTTTAATCTGATGTTTTTGCTTGGCTTCCCTTATACAAAAGCCTAAGGGTTATACGAGTCCTGCGTGACATTTTCCATGAAAGAGTTGAAATGATCTGATCTACATGGTCAATATGCTCTTTCCCCAGGCATTTTCAGTGGTGAATAATGCATATTGTATCACAATTTACAGGGGCAATTTATTTTTAAGAAAAAGATTTGCATGACCTCAGTTCCATAGAAGTGATTTCGATAGAAGCATCGTTTATAAGTACTTACCTCTTAGCTCATTAACACATAAAAAGTCAAATAGATCAACTGTCGTTAAGGAAAAATATTAACATGCACATTACCACTTGAAATTGGATTAACTAATATATCCCAGCCAGCTCCGCTCAGGCTAACTTCAGAAAATGCAATAATGCATAATTTCTGTTTGGAGTTTTAAATAAATAAATGTTTTATAGAAACATGGAATGCCAAATCAATAAAATCTGTTTTAATTTTTCAGTATTAAAAAATTGGGTTGACTGTTTCATTAAGCATTTTAGTCTATGGGTAACACTTTCCATCTGATAAAACTTTACTTGAATAGAATTTGACCCCTAAAGACCTATTAAATTAAATAAATAAAAAAAAAATCACCCAAGAATAACTATAGAATAACCCATAAATAAGACAAGAGAAAACCCAATCTTTAATTTTTCTGAAAGTCCAACAAATTTAATGAGGCCAGTAGTCCTTTCTCAAATAATGAGCATTTGCCCACATATGGCCCTTCCCATGTGCTTAAAAATATATATTTATGTAAGTCCAGCTCAGCATTTTCCGGGCCCTTAGTGAAGTTCAACTAAAGCCTCATTTTCTTTTCCAGACACACAATTTCCTTATCCAGTTCAGGAAAAAAAGCTGTAATCCAAGAAAGAGGATGAATTTTAGCTTTAGTGAGATTCAGTCAGGCCAGTTTCCAGTTTCTGAAGCCTGCGTCTTCGTAACTCTGCGGTGTCTGGTTCTTCTGTTGAATTCTCCTCATCCACACTGAATGTCTCGGGACTCTCAGGCTCTGAAGAAACTGTGCAACAATTAATTAAAACAAACAAAAAAAAAATCACTGAAACATAACATGTTTTGTATTTAACCTCCTCACTACCAGGGTTTTTAGTACCCAAACAAGCGTGTTTTTACATCCCCTTTTCCGAATAAATAGGGCTTTTATTTGACACCACAGAAACATGCAAAATATATTTAATAATATGTGGAGCTATATCCAAATATGAAGTAAACCAGAAATATAAAATATATTGTATATATTTAACCCATTCGTGACAATGGCAAAATTGTATTTTTTGTACCCTTCGTGACAATGGTTTTAACATTTCTGCGCTGCTCGTGTTTAGCTGTAGTTTTATTCTTTCCCATTTACTGAACCCATGCAAGTTACTTATTGTTTTTTCAGGACAAGAAGGGCTTTCTTCTTATGTTATTTTGATTGCATCATATAGTAGAAAAAGTATGAAATATGGTGAAAAATTTTGAAAAAAGACTGACTTTTACTCATCTATAAATGCTAATGAAAAAACCTGCTAAATAGATTTTACTATTTGTCCTGTGTTTAGAAATACCCAATGGTTTTATGTTTTTTTTCTTTTTTTTTTTCTGCATGTTATGGGGCAATAAGTATAAATAGCGTTTTGCTATTTCAAAACCATTTTGTTCCAAATCTGGCAATTCTTCCCCATGTGCTATTTCAGGTATTCTTTAAAGCCGACCAATGCAAATTACCCCAAACCATACATTTTTGAAGACTAGACACCCCAGGGTATTTCAACTCTTTCCTAACAGTAGTATTTAAACAATGACCGACCACCTAAACTCTTTTAAAACTTACAGCACTTTAATATTCACTCTTTTCAGAAGGCTACTTGGAACAATGGAGATTCCCTTCTACAGTATTGCATTGTTCTATCTTGTCATCTTGTCCGGATTAATAAATAAGTTAAAAAAATTATTATGTAATCATTCTATACCTGGGTGGATGGTAGGTTCAGGATACTCTCTTGAAGTAGTATCTGGGGAGAGTCTTTCAGGGGAAACAGGAGCAGGATCTGAGGAGGCTGATGGAGACTGTGTTGTAGGAATGGAAGTGCGAGGGACCCTGTGGGAAAGGCAAAAGGAGAACAAGGGGAATATAAGTGGAAAACAAAACAAAGACACACAAATAGTATGAGCTACGTTCATGTTACAGCAGAGATTGGCAAACTAAGCCATAATGAATTGCGGACACACTAACTGCCCCTAAACAGAGCCAATTTGTGTGTCCAGGAGTTGGATCTATACACAGCAGTTTTTACTTGTTATGCCACAGCAAGAATGCAGGTGCTTGGCAGAGACACAACATGACATCATAGGAACCCCTCTCCAACAAGCAGAACTGCTACAGCTGTGTTTCATGGATGTCTCCTACACCTGCATTAAAGCTTTAAAATCCTGGGTTACAGCGTGATTTTGTATGAGTAGATGAATGGTTAGGAATGCATTTGGCAGTGTTACAGCTGTATGTGCACTGCGGCCATGAAAACTAGCAATGCTATCTGCAGGTCAGATGCCCAGGCCAGATATGCGAAGACTATTAACACACAGTAATGAGTACTTTTCTAGGTTTCTAATTTTAATGTTATTCTTAAACTGTCAGTTGTTTATTAAATGAGATTATATATATATATATATATATATACATACATACATACATACACACACACGTTAGTTGATTCATTATTCACAGTATGCACTCACCCAATGGTGGCCAACACAGTTAAGTACTGGTTTATTTGTAACATTGCGGCATCCAATAGTGTGTGGATGTTTTGTAAGCACTGCAATCTGGCTTCCAGGTTCTGTCTTTCGTGTCCCTCCATAGCCCTCAGCTCCTCCTCTGTAAGACCTGCAAAACCAGCAGGTGGCATGGGCATTGGTGGCAAACCTGTTAAAAAAAAAAATAAATAAAAAAAAAAGGCAACAGATGATTGAACAGAGGGTGTAATAAAGTTAACTAAACAGAGCATCAAATTTACTCTTCCTATTCCCAAGCTCAATAAACAGGACCCCAGAACGTACCAAACGGAGGGAACATTGGCATTCCCAGAAAGGGAGGTGGGAAAGGAATTCCTGGCAGAGATGGTCCAGCTGATGAATCTGTACCACCTGAATCGTTGCTGTCAGCAGGTCTTGAAGCAGCTGAGAGACACAAAATAGATATCAGTAGAATGGTAGCCCTTCTTTCATCAACACATATCCGCAACATTCAAGAAAGAAAATTATATATATTATATATATATATATATTTATTTATTTTTTCTTTTCATTGTGACCATTTCTCTGAAACACGGGCGTAAGTAAATATGCAAAAACATTTATCCAAACTTTCCAGTCTGAAATATTTGTGCTAATTTAAAATAAATAAAATATAGATAATTGTATCGAAAATAGGATATCTGTTTGGAAACATTTTAAAGTTTCCCAGAGTGACCTGGGCTTTGTAGCATATTTTTCAAAGCCCCATTCACCAGTGAGCGTAGGACACATTAAAACAAATAAGGATCACATACAACATACTGTATGGTAATAATTCAAAAACAACTTTCATAGGGAGTACGATCCATCTCAGTGAATTTATATTTTTTGCGCTTTATCTCATCCTGAGACAGTCCACATTATATTATATCCCGATTTAAAAATGGCAAACAAGTTACGTGGATATTTCTGTCCCCTGGTTCTATATACTCATTTTGGGGTTAAGTGTGAATTACAACGATGGATCTTACCAGAGGAAGATCCTGCATTGGCCTCTTCCAAGGGATTTGGTCCAGCAGCACCAGGAATAGGTGGGAAGGGACCCAGAGGAGGCCACAGAGGAAACATTCCAGGTGGAAAAGGAGGAAGCAACCCAGGAGGAACTGAAAGTGAAACATGCACATTCATTGTCTAAATACAAAAGCCAGAAGACATTATAGGCGAAAAAGTGAAACAAAAGCTTAAGATCCGTTTTTGAGGGGAAAAAAAAAACAAAACAACAATTATTTGGTTACAAGTGGTATAAGGAAAAAACAAACAAACAAGTTACAAGTGTTAAGAAAAGCATAAAATGTGCTACCACACAATGTGCGTGCATTTGAAAAAGGGAAATTAATATATTGGCTATATTGGCCCTATATAAGAAATCTTTAGTCAAAAAGGATATACCATTTGATTGACCAACATGTGAAAAGATGTAGAGTCTTATAAGCTTTCATCGTTACATCTTTTTGAAAGTTGGCCCAATAAAGCTATGCGTTTTAAAGATTCCATGTGTATGGATCAAAGGATACTTGCCTGAATGCTTCTGGCCTTGATAGTTTTGCATAATAAAAGCATTGATCAAATTACACAGTTTACATCTAGAGTGTGTATATTACCCGATTTTCCGGTGTATAAGACAACGGGGCGTATAAGACAGGGCGTATAAGACGACCCCCAACTTTTGCAGTTAAAATATAGAGTTTGGGCTATACTAGCCGTATAAGACTACCCCTCTACCCAGTATACAACAACCAGCCAATCACAGCAAGCACTGTACCTTACCGGTGATTGGCTGGTTGTTGTATACAAAGCCTGCTTGGATTGGATGGGTCAGCTCTCCCTAACATACGTACACACCAGCTTACAAACACACATATACACATACACTGCCCTTAACATACGCCTGTCCATACATACACATTTATACACTGCCCTCACCACACACCCCTGCCTTTACACACACACACTGCCACTCTGTGTGTGCCCCCCCCCCGAGATATGCTGCCACTCTGTGTCCCCCCCTAGACTTACCAGTGCAGACTCCCGGAGTCCCAGGTGACTTGCGTGGCCGGCAGGGGACATCTATTCTACGCAGAACGGTATACAACTTCCGGCACCGAAAGTTGTATACCGTTCTGCACTGGTAAGGAGGATTGTTAAAGCTTACCGCGCAGACGTTCACCGGCGAGCGTAAACAACCTCTGCTGCCGGAACGTCTGCATGATGTGCTTTAACAATCTCCCTTGCCAGGACTCCCCCCGTGGGAATTCCCGGCAAGGGAGATTGTTAAAGCACACCGAGCAGACGTGCCGGCAGGAGAGGCTCTCTAAGCGCATCAGAGAGTAGGATGCAGGTCCCCTGCACCGCTGCGGGGGATCTGTATCCTAACCCTGCCAGACCTCGAGCTCCCTGCTGGGCTAGTTAGAGGGAGGTCGTTGATCTCCCCAACCAGCCCTGCTCATCGGGCGCCCACTGATCAGGGCTAGTTGGGGAGATCACGATCTTGCAGCTACCTCGGCACGGCCCTGAAGACCGGCCCAGGGGAGGCGGCTTCTCCGCTCACCCCTCCCCTAGAGATTCCGGTCCGGCTCGGTAAGTAAGTAAGTATACCCGAAAATACGGTATATATTTATCAAAATATCAAATGGCTGACTTACAGTTGGGTTGTGGAGGGATAATAGGGGTGGTTTGAGGTGGGGCTTGGTTCTGCTGGGCTGGATCAGGCTGGTCAGCAGGTGTCTGGGGTTGAGTTGGTAGGGAAGCCCTGAGCACATCCATGCGACATGTGGGGCAAGTCTGTTGTCTCTGGAACCAGGAACGCAGGCAGCTAAGGAAAAGGAGAGATTGTTCATTGGAAGTACAGCTCTCTAGCAGGTTATAGGTGTGGGAAGTAATTTCCACCCAGTTTTGTACATATATTCCATCTTTTTAAAGGAGTCACAGACACAAACATTCCTTCTATCACAATGCCCATACTGCTAGCATGATACTTCTTTTCATGTCACCTTGTTGCAAGAAGTGATTCAGAGCTTATTGTCTTCATGGGTACTGTAAGACTATTAAGATACAAAACCGATTTCCCCCATAGTGCCATTTTTTTGCAGGACAGCGGGGGGAAAAGTCAGGGTTGAACTGCACTGTGCTCACTACTGCCAATGCTTCACTCACACTCAATTTCCCTCGAGTCCTGTCTATTTTATATATTTGCTTCTACAAAGCATTCTACATTGTATCTTTACAAGGCCCCCCTTTTTGGGTTGTTTTTTTTTTAGCATAGAAACTCTATAATGCCTATAATGTAAAGTCTGTCTCTGCCATGACACAAATTAAAGTGCCTAAAGAACAGAGGTAGAAACTGTACTACAAGTGAGCAAATCATCAATACAGATTAAACCTATATGCTATTGGGGGATACTTTTTAAAAATGCCAATGTACGGTTTATAGCTACAAACTAGGAATTTAAACCATGCATCCTCTGCAACAAAACAAAAATATTTAATTTTTTCTTGTCTTTATGCAGCACTGTTGATCAAACGTGAATGGATAAGCACACATTTTTGACTGGGATAACTCAATGGTTTAAAAATCAATATTAAAGTTGGCTATAAGCGCCATTTCCTCATTCTTCCAACTCAATTCAGAAAGTCGAGACACACTGTACATCCTGTGTATTCACCAAGAGTTCCTGTGAGTTTCAGTTTTAATATTAATCTCTACATGTGCTAGGTCACTAACTAAAGTAGCTGGCCAAGATTTCCTCATGTTCTATATGTATTATAAATACACATATACTATACATAATAGCAAAGTGTGTGATAGATAGAGAGAGATATATATTTTTAATTTAAAAAGATGCCGACATTTTGTCTATGTTATTTTTATATTAGCACAAAATGTGTAAAGCCATGATTAAGTGCTAAACAAGCAGTTAAATTAAGATGTCTTTAAAAAAAACAACAAAAAAAACTATTAGAATTATATTATGGATTAAGACAGACATGAAAAGTTACTATAAAGCCATAGATGTTTCTGGGATTTATCTATCCGTAGATAGGCCATCCAACAAAAAGAAAGACATCTTTCCAATGTGCCATCATGCAGATGTTATAGACATTCTTTTCCATCAGCCCACGATACACACAACTTCCTTGTCAAACCTTAGGTTGAAGGACATTGTGCTACATGTTATATGCAGGAGTAAAAAAAACCAAAAAACTCAAATACCCCATCACTTTACAATAACAGTTGGAATTGAGAGTATTTGTAAATGGTTATCCTAGAGAGACAGACCTGGTGTGAAATATATGATTGCATGGCAGTCTCTTGGCTCCAGTTACCATCTCCTCTCTACAGATGATACACACATTGTCCATGGCCTGGAGTTCTTCTATCGTGGCATCTGGGTATCTGCAAGCAAACACGAGAAAGAAAAAAAAAAAAAACAACTTAATTTATAATAACCCCCCAGAGACCAATCATCCAGCCTCTTGTACTAATTTATAAACTCATAGGAGTGGTGCGACTGGATGAACTAATAGCCAATGAAACACTGATGTCAGGTATTGTACTAGTTCTCTTTTTGGGGGGGGGCTGGCAGAGTTAAGAACTAAACCCAAAGATACAGCGATTCTAATAATAATATATAACAAGGTAATGCTGTCTATAACATTGCCACTACACTCCAGTATTATATACCATCTTGCCTTCCCATACCCCAGATTTTCTACTACTGACTTCTTCCCTTCTTTACGGCTTTTACTCACAGCGTGTTCATATTTCTTATCGCTCTTCTGGACATGATAGCGTCCGTTACCGCCTTCTTAAACTGCCTGTGGGAGAAAAACAGGAAAGATATAGGGTAGTGTTAATACTCCAGGCAGCCAGATTTACATTATTTACATACATTGAAAGGACAGATGTATTTTACTACTTTCACCATTTAATATTGAAAGGTGGCCCTCTGCAGTCAATCCTAAAAGGTATCAAAGAGCAGGATTGATCGGTCACACTAAAGCAGCATTTAATTATATCGGTATAGGGTGGACTTCAACGGTGTTAAAAGGGAACTAAAATAGGGCTGCAACTAATCAATAAAATTGATAATTTTATCGAATATAAGATGAAGGTTTTTAGTGCAAATGCACTAAGATCCAGATCCCCCGCAGCGCTGCAGGAGACCCGGATACTTCTCTCCGACAGCCGGTGGGCGTCTGTGCTATGTGCGCAGACATCCTCCGCTACTTTCCTCCACTTCCGCCGGGGCTTCTATGATGGCGCACCAGCGTTACATGCCCTTTCCAGTGCTCCACCATAGAAGCCCCGACAGAAGTACCTGCGAAGAAGGATCCGCCGCAGTGCTGCAGGGGACCTGGATCTTCCTCTCTGGCAGCCGGTGGGCATCTGCGCGATGCGCACAGACAAACTCCGCTACTGCTGGCACTTCCACTAGGGCTTCTATGATGGAGCACCGGCGTCACATAACCTTCCCGTGCTCAGTCATAGAAGCTCCAGCGAAAGTGCCGGCAGTTGCCGAGGTTTGTCTACCCGCAACGCGCAGATGCTCACCGGGTACCCCTACCAGACACCATGGAGTATGGAGCACGGGGGTAAATCTGGGGGGCAGAGTGTTATACCAGGGGTTATAAGGCATATCTGGGGAGGGCGGAGTGGCATACGGGGTATTAGGCATATCAGAGCATATCAGGGGGGTATAAGGCATATCTGGGAGGCAGTGTGACAAGCCTGGGCTCAAATGTGTATAATTGGGGAGGAGGGGGCAGGTTGGGAAATAAAAACAAGAAATGCATTTTTAAAGTTTTTTTCTTTTTATTTTGCTGTATGTTTTTAACATCCAGTTTGTTCATTAAATTATTTTAAATAAACGAAAAAAATGTACATTTATTTTTTTATCCGATTAATCGAAAAAACGATCGGCCAACTAATCGATTATGAAAATAATAGTTAGTTGCAGCCCTAAACTAAAACCTACAGTAATAAGACAAAAATAAAACCTTACTCAGACAAAATGTCATAATAGATTGCAACTACTTTATATTTGTTTTCACTCAGTTGATCTAGCCCAAACATTGTTGATTTACCACAGAAGCAAAAAAAAAAAAAAAAGGATCTTGCTTTTTGCTACTTGATTTGTGTGGAAACTTCTGCCATGCCCTCACATCACTCTTAAAAAAGCAGCCAGAAACTACCAAAAAATCTCACATTGTACGAATTATGTGAACAGTAAATTAAGACAGCCTTGATATTTGCATAAGGTAAGATTCAAATACATATATGCTGTTTTAGGTTGGCATTACTAAAAATTAAGTATACCGAGCTCAACTTTGCAATCATTAATAAAGGAGACTAAACGTTTTGAACAATGCAGTATGATAAAGAGAACCCAGTCTCATGCCTTTGAAACCAAACCAAGCAAATTTAATGTTACAGCAGTATAACTCTAAAAGTATAAGCTTTAGTTCTCTTACCTCATTGCCAAGTACATAGGACGAATAGCAAAAAGTGGGAATGTGTGAACTTTCACCATAATTGTCATAAAAGCCATGTACAGCAAGACTTTTATAAACCCTGCAGTAAAGAGAGGGAACACACATTCAATCACTACTCTTTCCTATCAATTTAGCTATTGAATCAATTTTAACAGTTAAACTTGTTAATCAAGCCTTCAAAAATATGTGATGTTTATTCCCTTGTGATTTTCATATACAGTGTAATATATATATATATATATATATATATATATATATATATATATATATATATACACACACACACACACATACATACATACACATACACACAATAAGGGTATTTTCCCCCTAAATTCTTGACAAAGAACACACTTAATTTAAATATTAAGTTGAACGATCACCAACTAAATACTACCAGTACAGTGATCGTTGATTGAAGAAGAAAAAACCCACAATTGATAGAGATGAGTATAAAACACATTCTGTATTCTTCACTTTTCTTTTTGATATCTGCGTGGACCATTCATTGTGTCTGTAAATATACACCTTTTCATTCTTCAACTGGCTAAATGTCATATCATGCTGTTGTATGGATCAACACACGTGGGCCCAATTATAAATGGTGGACACTCACCTGTTAATAGCTCAGTGTACAGCATGTACACAGCTTTGTTATCCCACGGGTTCTCACTTTGCAGATCCACAGAGTGAAGGACATATTTTATAAAGACCGTGAGGATCATGGTCATGAGAATTGCATACTAGGAAAGAAAAAGAAAATTGTGACATAAAGAAAAAACAGCTGAAGGGAGATAGCAAAACAGCTCAAAGGAAATGCAGGATAGTAGAGGAATTGAGCAGAGTTTACAAAAAAAAAACCTTAAGTGCTAAGAATTTCAGTCCTTTATAGATATACCATAACAAATAAATATCTCACCTCAAACCCGAAGACTAGCTGCACAGAAGCCCCTCTGGTGACAAGGCTGTGATATGCATGAGAGACAAAGAAGACATCCAGCACACCCAAGAGCAGCATCAGAGCTGGAGGATGAAAAAGTAGAAGGAAATCAAGTACTAAAGAACAGGCAAAGGCTAGGGAAGAAGTAAACACTAACTTTAATCGAACACCCAACCCCCACAATAATTAAGGAACCTTCAAAGAGGTGAATCGACAACTACATGACCCTCAAGCTTTTTTGGTCCTGAGCGCCTACCCGATAGGGTTAACTGTATGAAGTGTTTGCCATTTTTACAGATTTTACCCTGTGCCAGGTTTCATTTAAATTTAATTTGCAACATCTTGATATAGCGGAGTGCTATGTGATATAGCCAAAACACAGTGCTAAAGTTTTACAATTATTTAATGAATCAGTTTGGTATTGTTTGCCGGTAATTATTCCGTGTTCTGACTCAGGGTCTATTGCTAGTGTGTGCAGCTTTATGCAAAACAACCAACAAGGACAGTAGAGGAAGTGAAACAAAAAACAGACAAGACATATTACAGGTGCAAGCCACAGCTATTGAGGTTACTCTATATTAGGATAGAAAAGGTTTAGTGGATTTGACTAAAAGAAATCACGCCAAAAAAAAAAAAAAAAAAAAAAAAGATCGGTTGAAGTGCAGTGCTGAAAACACTCTGACTTCAGAGGTAGTAATCATTATTAACTTATTTATATAGTTCTTACAGTAAATATATATAGAATTGATAGACTAAAAACAACCGACACATTAGGTAAAGTAGGCTCTGCTTGCAAGCGTACAGTTTAGTTCATCTCTAAAGTCTTTGGTTTCAATTTCCTGACTTTACTATGTATTATGAAGGGTGAGCTTTATTGAGTTTCTTTAGCATGATAGTCATTTGAAGTCAAGTCTGACTTAAATACATATTATTCAGGGCCAAATACAATAGTGCATATATCCAGTACTTACCAAGGATACGGAAGTGAAACAGCCAGGAAATATTCGGACTGCGTTCCATCTGTAATATAACAGGCAGAATGAGGACATCTTTGTGCATAACTCCTAAATGTGTGTAGTTTTATAAACATACAGCATGTCATTCTCAGTTGCTACAAAAGGTATATGAGCAGAGCTAATTTATGGGTAAAGCAGTACTCGTAACATATTCGTACTCATTACATTTGAAACTGAAAAGCTCTGACTGGATAAGTGAATTATACACATAAGTCACAGGTGAAACAGTGAAGATTTATCTGTGATTCAAGTCCCTGATCCTACAACAAACAGAAAAAAGGTCTTCATCACAGGAGAATCCAAGCCAACAATCACAATTAATACACCAGGTTTATTCACCTTGTCTATAGAGTGGTAATGTGATGTGTGATCTATATGTGTATCTATACCCAGATCTGTGAATATCTTTTACTTGAAAAGGAAAAGTAGATTACTCACAAAGTCAACACGGTCCTCTGCCAGCCAGTGAAAACATTTGAGGAACAACAGAAGGGTAAAAAGAGCCACAAAACGGGGGCTGAAGTCATCTCGAAACACTGTAAATGCCAGACATGTTTCTGTGACAGCATACCAGGACCGTTCCAGGAGGTGCTGAGAGGGAGAAAGTTTGGGCACAGAGGGGATGGAGAAATTTAAAGAAAAGGATAAATGGGACAGCATTCACAGTACAGACTTCAGCCATAATCCACAATCCACATTCAGGCATATACAAAACAGACGCAAGCATATAATAACGGTGTCAGTTGCTGTTACTATAACTGTGTTTAGAATAATCTTTCAGCTAAGAAAAGTGACATAGTATATGCTTAAAACATTTTGGCTGTTGAAAGCATGGATCTCGTCGGCCATCTCCAATCAGAGACGAAATGTAAATGTGCTGTACAAGTCACGCAAAATGAGATCAGTCATGTCAAACAATTAATAACTATGAAAGTATACAATCACTGTTTGCAACATCAAATAACACTAATGAATGTACGTAGGTCGTCACAATAGCCCCTGTGCCTATTTTTGTAGTAACCTTATTTGGACAGAGTCTCTTCTTATTCCTTACCTCCATTTCAGCTGCTCTTAGCTGACCAAAGAAAACTTTGCCCATGAACTTTCCCAACAAGAAAACCAAGACAAACGCCTGTAGGTAGAGAACCTGGGGAAGCCGTAAAAGAAAGTTAGCATGTAGTAAAGACGCTTTACATAAAACCAGTACCAGGTGCTCTCGTACATTATACTCCACTAGATTCCACTCCTCTCAGGTTTAAAACATTTTGAATAGTATTAAAACAGTTGTTTATAATAAAAAAAATAAAAAAAAAACACGAAAACCCATATAGAGTCCCTTTAATGCATTTGCATAGGGCTATAGCATAAATTTAAAGGGATCCCTTAGCAATCATACGTATTGAAGTGCACGTGCTCAGCTGATGTCAGTGATATTAAACAGTCCCTTTAACCACAAAATTATCCCAATATGTCCGACCATTCTTCGCACCTCTTTCTCAAGATTTAACTAGATTACTCACAGCCATGCTTGGACTTGATTTGGTCAGATACACCACAGTGGGATAGAACTGATGCTTCAAATAATAGGCATGGGCCACCACAGCAGCTGTTAGGGTCAGACTGGCACCCGTCATCACTGCTGTCCGCATCATGATAGCGGCAGGACGGGAAGCACCCTGCATGAGAAGAGGTAACAATCAACAATAACTTGTCAACACGGTATGAGCAATGTTGGCAAACAGCGGAGGCACTTTACATCCATGATCTGGGATAATCTGCTTGCAAGGATGATCAGTTTAGCAATGCGCTTCTTACTTGGCTATGCATCTCATACTTGATTATTTCCATCACAAACTATTATGTTGAAGGTAAAAACATCTGTAGTTGGAAAACCCACTTCCTTAAAGTTAATAAACAGACTTGACAAGGAAAAAATATTTGCTCATAATGGGTTGGCTTTCAATCTCCCAAGCCATTGAAGAATTGACCAAATTTTCTCTTTAATAAACAGAGTATAAATTATCTCCCAACTGACCAGGTGCTAAACGCCTTTTTCACATTATCCAATGGTACATGAATCAATCAAAAGCTCATAGAGGCCTCATCAATGTACCACAATGTCAGTAGAAACACTCCTGGGACAATTCGCAGCACTCATGTGCATGGCTAAAAACAATTACATATTCAGAGCTTTTTGCATGTTTTGAAACAGCAAGAGCTACACGCGCATGCACACTGCAGAGTCACCACCAACCAAGCATTGTTTCTAAGCTCCCTGAATATGCAAAACAACAAAAAGATACTCTAAACAAGAACTGGACAAAGTCAGCACCAACTTATACAAAAACATATAATTTGACAGCAGCTAAGAACAATGTGGCCCATCTGATCGGGCCACATTGATAGAGACTCAGGCCTTAGTCAGTCTTTTTCTAGATTCAGGATTGCTATTCCCATCCTACGCATGTTCAAATTCCCTCGCTTTATTGGCCTCTAAGACGACACTACACAGCACTGACACTGCAGTCAGTTGTGACTCCTCTTATCAACAGGCATCATCACATGCCTCTATATCGTAATAGAAAAAGACGATGCTAAAATTTGATTCAGTACATACAAATTAAATCAAAATGATCCCTGCGAGGCATCCTTTATTTATGTCTGTTCATCCTTTATTTATGTCTGTTCATCCTGTGGCCAGGTGGACAACATTGGTCCTTGTTTATCTTTATTCTATTTATTATATACATTATTTTCCTTATGTAATGTGTTTTATATCCTATATTTATATCATACAGAATTTAGTGGTGATTTTTTTCAACATATGAAGCACCTTAATGTATATTGCTGTTTACGCACTAACAATATCCTAATAGCATTGATATACGGTATATTGTATTTATTTCTGGCATATACCTCCGCTGTGTTTATTGATCTTGATTTATATATGTACTGCATAAAGTTTATACATAAATATATTGTGCCATAACTGAGTAATTGTAACATTGTCTTTTCATTGTGATATCACTGCAGCCTACAGACTTACAGTTTAATGACCCTAATACATCAGGAGAATCCTCATTGTTTATTTTTCTTTAACCATTGAGGTTTGTACATTTTCTTTATTTGGTGGTGGTATATGCACTTTAGCACTGTGTACTTATATCGCTTTCTATTACATAACTCCACGTATTAAGGATACACCCATAGAGATCATTGCATGAGCCATGGCTTCTGGGCACTTTGGATCAGAGTACAATATACTGATATATACTTATTTTTAACGTTTCTAGTCTGGGTAGGGATGATACAGATTGCACCAAAAGTTCCCCCTTTAGAAACTAGCTTGAGTGAAACTCATAAACCGCTAAACCACCGCATGTACACAGTGCACATGTACAACATACGGCTGATGACGAGCAACCTCCACTACATATGAAAATTAGTATGTCACACTATGTCCACAAAGCATCCATTTGCAATATTTGCTTCTCCTTTATACAGATTACTTGTGACAAAACACCATAATAGGTACAGACAACAGTTACAGTTTATGCTTTGCCCTAATGCATGGATTTGCATACATAGAGCCTCTGTCATAAAACTATAACAGCATTTAATATATATATATATATATATATATATATATACATACATATACATACACACAAATACACTGCCACAGACATACAGAAGAGAGCCTATTAACATACCCTACATGCACAAAGGCAATGGCTAACGGGATCACTAGTATCACCAACAGCCTCGGTAGCAGTCCTGGGGCCATGTATTATTTTGTATATAGATCACAAATTAATAAGTGGAATTTACATCTCCCGGCAGCGAGCACTAGTTTATCATATCTGTTTGAAGCAAACATTCCTAGAAAGCCACCGCTGCCACCTTTATATGGAAAGGATTGCCAGTGCGTGCTAACGGCCATTTACCGAAGCACACGCAGGTTTGTTAAACTGAATATTATCTCACACATCTCCCCCACGAGCTCTCTGCACCTGTAGGATGCATACGTTGGCAAGAAAGCATTACCACATTCCAATTACCCGTAATTTCCGTACATCCCTTTCAGATACTGCTTATTATTTTACACCTAGCTCCAGTTTACTAGACTGTACACATACTGTGTACCCTTTAGTAAATACTCATAGTTTCCAAAACTATACCTGATTTTCAGCTCATGCATACTGCCCACAACCTTCACTTCACTCACTAATCAATTAATGAAACTCATGCTGCAAAGACCCATTATACCCTCCAGACCAGAGACAGCTCCATACTTACCCGTTTGTCTCTTTCCAGATGTTGCTGTCACCAACACCCCAAAACAGGAAATGCCTTTTTCACTAGACACCTCACTTCCGGTTGAACGTAGCGTCTTCGCGATCAGAAAGCGACGCCTAAAGCTGTTTACGTTATTTAACAAACGTTACAACAGAACGTCTTATAAAATAAAGAAGCTATATTAAAATTAAGTGTATACGTTTATGAGGCGAATAAATACTTTTTAAGTAGAAGAAATTCCAAACGTGAATTGTCACCCCTCTTTTGAAGTAGTGGTAACGTCCAGACGAGACGACGACTCTTACTCAAACGAATATTCGGCAAAATATAAATGAAACCAATATAAATGACCTTTTCCGGTAAAATAATATTAAGTAAATGATTATTCAGTTATAAACTAAAATAACGTGAAATAATTCCATTTGTCACATCTACACTGTTCCACGTAGCTCCACATAGCCTCGTTTCATATCAGTTTCGTACGGTGACCGTGGCTTGCAGTAATTGGCTGCTTGTTATTTGTTGCCCAATGAGAAAATAGACAAAAAATACGACGCTGACGCGGACCAATAAGACTGTAGGACGTTTCGTCTGTTGCTAAGTGAATGTAAACATTCATCATTATGGCTCTGTTAGTGTTAGCGGAAAGAAGTTGGCATGAAAATGTATGCAGACAAATGTCTCTTATTTTGTCGAATCAGAATTACAGCATCCATTACCTCTCAATATTTGAACTGGACTATGAAGGACACGTATGTTTTAGGGGTGTAGTTACACAAGGAGGTCGATGATGTGGCTTTAAGGAATATATGCCACTTTGTAACCTAATTATAGTAAAATAACTAGTAAAATACAAGAACAATGTACTTAGTCTAAACAATTGAATTAGATTTCTGTTATTTTTATGTGCACCATTGTGACTTTTTTTGAGCTCATAAACGCATTGATACTTTGCTTGCTACCCACCACTGATTTTGTGGTAAAATCGTTAATTTGACTTTATATGGAAAGTCCAGATTGTCCCAACTTGCAGCTGCAAAATGGGCTATTTGAGTTTTCCTTTAATAATAGTTCTATGCCAGGCCTTGCACATTTAATGGGAGCATTATCTCAGATCACGCTTTTCATCAATGTCCAGGAGAGGAGACTTGTGCTCTGTGCGGTCACTTCATGCAACACCATGTGACCTTTTCTTGGTATGTGGCTTACAGTGGTGTGCGCATCTTACATTGAGTTGAAAGGTAAAAAATGTTGCAGAGCCAATCAGAAGTGAGCTGGTAATGATAAGAATAATAAGCATACCTGGGAACTCTCCGGGTTTGACCCGAATCCTCCGGGTCGCGGGAGCGTGTTTTTGACACGCCCTCTCTCCGCCCATTTTTCCTTTAAAAGGGGGTGTTTCCCGCTGCCGTCAGGGCAACTGGGACCGCCTGGCGCGTTCCCAGGTATGATAAAAAGTAAAAGTAGCATACTGCTATTTCATATGGCATATCTGGGGGTATAAGGCATATCAGGGGCACAGTGTAGGGTGACCACATTTTATTTCTGCCATTCAGGGTCACACTATGAAGCTCATGAGGTTACAGACACAGGTGTATATATATATACTTAAAGACCGTGATTGAAATATTTCAAAACAACAGCTGAACTGGCAGTTATTTTTCATTCTTTAATATTAGACCCTGCTGTCGATATATATCTTAATTAGCCTCTGCTAACAATACATTTTATATTGAAAAAAAGTGGGCCCTATGCAAGCATTTCCTTGGGCCCTGTTCCACGCTCCCTAGCATGCAATCACTCCCTCCGCTCCCGCACCAAAAAAATATTTGCCACACTGAATCAGAATCAGACATACAAATCCTTTATTTGCAGGTATACAATAATAATGGATGGAAACATAGCATTGCTCATATAGATAAACTGGAAATGTAAACTTAGCATTAAGGGTACAGATCAAATAAACATCACATGGAAACAGCACTGCAGGTATTGATCAACTGAATAAGACATGCATATCCTGTATTTCAAGGTATATATAAATAATGTATGGAAACAGCATTGCAGGTATAGATAAAACCCCCTAAATTACAGGCATAGATCACAGGTTGCACACCCCAAACCAGCCCTGGCGTCCACACTGCCCACCTGACCAGCAAACAAATTACATGGGTAGAAAGATTCAAAACAGTAGCTAATCTTTGACCATTTAGTTGGTACTTAGAAAAAAAACTAGTGGCAGTGTGGCACTCCTTGGGGCTTGGCTGGTCAGATCAGGGAAGAAACTCAGACCACCCCAACTGAATTGCGGCGCTCAGCCAATCCTCTAGGCGGAGCAATGTGACTAAAAAAAGTCATCATACACAGGACCCCTGAGGCCACAATGTAGTGCCACTAATCCTTTTTATGCAGGTTGAAATTGAGTAAAAAACACAATACCTTTACTTTTGCTCTCACTGATTTCTGGGCCTAGAATGTTTTGTCCTCTGAAGTGACTACAAATTCAGGAGGGCGTTTTATCTCTGGATAAGTAAAAATGAAATAGTTAAATTTATTCCTACAGAAAGTAAAGGGCCAGAAAACAGATGACTAAATACACACCAGGACAGGCTCTGCCACCCATACACACACACACAAGGACAGACTCTGCCTCACCGACACCCAAACACACACACCAGGACAGGCTCTGCCACCCAGACACACACAACAGGACAGGCTCGGCCTCACCGACACCCAAACACACACACACCAGGACAGGCTCTGCCATACCGACACCCAAACACACAAACACCAGGACAGGCTCTGCCACACAAACACCAGGACAGGCTTTGCCACACTGACACCTGCATCTGGAGGGTTTCCACGGACAGTTTCCCTTTGGTATTGATTTATGTGATGTCGCAGCTGACCCTCTGGTGTATTGATGCCACCAGCCCCCATGTGTATTTGTGCACTCCAGATAGCCCCCCATTGTGTATTTATGCCTCCAGCCAGCCCCACATTGTATATTTATCCCACCAGACAGCCCCACTTTAGTATTGATTTATGCCCCAGCCAGCATCCGCTTGTGAATTAATGCCCCCACATCCCTTGCGTATTTCCCCCAGCCAGCCCCACATTGTGTATTTATGCCAGCCATCCCCCCTTTAGTATAAAATCAGATCTGGCACCCAGACCTGCCTAGGACCCAGATTGGAAGAACAGGACTTGCCATCTTTGCCCCCAAAACAGCCTGCTTGTGGTATCTTTGCCCCCAAAACAGCTTGCCTGTGGCATCTTTGCCACCAAAACAGCCTGCCTGTGGGATCTTTGCCAACAAAACAGCCTGCCTGTGGCATCTTTGTCACCAAAACAGCCTGCCTGTGTCATCTTTGCCCCCTTCTTACACATCCATGCTATCACACATACATATTCATTCACTCGTTCACAAATATTTATTCACTAATTCACAGATAATCATTCACTCAATCATTTAGATATTCATTCATACATTTATACTCATTAATTTCCTCATTCAAATACTCATTTACATATACTGATTCACAAACATTCATTCACTCCTTCACAGATACTCATTAATTCACGCACTCACTAAATCTCACATACTCCTTCATACAGCCTCCCCCACCCCCTTACCTGAACTGAAGATGTACGTGCCGCTCGCAGACTTCCACAAACATCTTGTTCTACTGCACAGGGGAAGCAGATGCACAGCAGGGTCATGTGACGTACGTGATGTACATAACGTGACTCAGTTGGATTCCTGCATCCCCCTGACGGTAGAAGAGACGCTGCTCGCACGTCTGCCAGGTAAGTAGCGGGCCCCTGCGGAATTGATCGTGGGGTTGCCCCGGCCCCCTAGAGTTGCGGGCCCGGTCGCAGTTGCTGGAGGTTTAAGGGGTAGGTGCCGTAGAGGCCGCATAGGCCCAGTCAGTCAGGTCCTGGGCCTATTTTAAGGCGGGGGCCTGGAGCTGCAGCTCCATCAGCCCCTACGTCAGCCCGGCCCACCGGGCAAATGCCTGTGTGTGTGTGTAAGGGCAGTGTACGTGTATATGTGTGTTTATGGGCAGGTGTGTGTAAAGGTAGTATATGCGTATATGTGTTTTTATGGGCAGGTGTGGGCAGGGAGGGAGGCTAACATTAGCCTTTTTTAATTTTAAAAACTGCTGCTGTGGAGTACTCTTCCAATGATGTCCAGCCAGCATTACGGAGGACACCTGGCTGGCTTAGAATCATGGGAATTTTAGTTCACAGATAGCATCTGCAGCTTTACTGTTGCTGCACTTCCCATGACGCTCAGCCAGCATCATGGAAATAGTATGTCTGGCTGAGCCTCATGGGAATTCAATTCAATGTGTTGGTTATTTTTAATATGCATGACTGTGCTGACAAAAACGAAGCGTGTTTTAAGTGACGGTGCAAGCGTGACATTGTAAAGTGCAATCGCTTGTATCGGTGAGTTCCGCAAGACAGATTAAAAAAAAAGTGGCCCTCTTTCACATTTTGAAATGTTGGGAGGTGTCACGGAGCTGGCTAGTCCGACCGACTACCTCCGCTGTCTTGTGCTCCCTTAGCCTGGGACAACACACTTTCCCCGGTTCCCCAGTCACTAGCCGAGACTCAGTGTAGGGTAAAACCAAACGAAGACTGATTTATTTTAGACACACAGAGCTGGATATATCCAGCAAAACACACATTAACATAAAACAAGATATTGGGACACAAACCTCCCCCTTAATCTGCCTCTCAGAGACAACAGGGGCAGTAACGGGATTAACAATACAATAGGGGGGAGACTGATTTATACAACATTAAACATCAAAGAATGGTGGTCACTCCCTGGTGGCAGATCCTGGCTGTCTGCCGGAGATAATCCCCTCAGCCAATGATGAGATGATACTGCTGGGGGTAGCCACAGAAGTCTCTACAAACCCAGGGCCCATAGTCAATAGGGAGGAGGCTGGCAGTCAGGCTTCTCCAGTGGCCCCAGTGATGGAGGCTTCCGTCACAATTCTCCCCCCTTCGAATTGGACTGACATAGGATGAGACCCCAAACGGGTTGACTCCGTAGTCAGTCAGTTTATTTGGCCCATTAATTCCCTCCCAAAATTGATGCTCCTGCTGCTGCTGGGGAGATGGGCCGGCTGCGCCATCTCCCGGGTACCGCTGGGGAGGGATGCCTCCTGCATCCCCTCCCTGGTGCTCCTGTTGCCGTTGAGGAGGGAGTTCCGGTTGATCCGGTCCTGGAGTTAGGTTCTGCTGCTGGGGGGGTGGGTCGGCCGCTGTATCTCCCTGAACTCCTGCAGCTTTGGTAGGTGCTGGGCAGAGGCCAGCGATGCTCTGCCTGGTTGCCAGCACTTCAGCTGGGGTTAGGGAATCTTGTGGGTCGGCCTGCCGCTGGGGAGGGAGGGCCGGTTCCTCTGCTCCCGGACATGTGAGCTGCCGCTGGGAAGATGGACCTGCTGTCACATCTCTCGGTTCCTCCCACTGCCGCTGGGGAGGAAAAACAAGTTCCTCCGCTCCCGGACATGTGAGCTGCCGCTGGGGAGAAGGGCCGGCTGCCACATCTCCCTGGATCCCTGTAGTCATTGCAGATGTGGGGCAGAAGCCAGCAGCGCTCTGCCCTGTTGCCAGCTCTTCAGCTGGGACTAAGAGATCTGGGCAGACTGCCCAGCATTCTGAGGCCCCCGGTGTGGAGACCGCAGTGTTATCCACCCCTCTTGGGTTAACATCCTCAGATGTAAAATCAGTTAGATCCACAATCTCTGGATCTGGTTGTGGAGCACAGTCGCACAGCTCCAGTATCGGATCTGGATTAGCTGCCCAGTATCCCTCTGACTCAGGGGTGGAGACCGCAGTCCCATCCACCCCGCCTGGGTCAACATCCTCAGGTGACCACTCAATAACATCCACAAAATCCACACAATCCCTGGACACTGGGGCATTCTGTTGAACGCGGTCAAACAGTTTTTTATACGCCTTCTCCAGTTCCCACTCCTGCGTAATTAAAAAGTCTAAATCACCTTTAAGTCCTAGCGCATCTGGGAGGTCCCACTCCCTGAAATCCCGGATGTCCTCAATCCGCCACTCCGCTGTGCTGCCGAAGTCCGGATCCTCCTGAAGACTATCCCATAATAATCCAGGGCCACCAAAGTCATAGCCCTCTGGAGAACAATCTTTCGCAGTTCCCCAATATGCTTGCTGTGTATACCACTGCAGAGCCCTATAGTGATCTTCCAGCTCTACCTCCTGTTGGACCAGCTTGTCCAATTCGGATACCCATTGCTCCTGGGGTTGCTGTCCCAGGAATGACATCCGTAGTTCCCGCTGGTCTCTAATCTTTTGTTCGGAGCTTGGAAGACACTGACCCCGGCGTATAACAGCCCTCTGCCATACTGACCGTCGAACCACTTGCCTCAGGTTCTGGTATTGTTCTGTAGGCAAAGCAGTGGTGTAGCAGGAGAGGATGACCCGCAGCAGCCCCTGGAATTCTGATACCACATCCATGTCCTTGTCAAGGCGACCGAAGTCTGCCGTCCTGTCGGTCAATCCCGGTAGAAAGTAAGTGCCCCTCAGACTAAGAAGAAATCCCACCGCTGCCACCAATGTCACGGAGCTGGCTAGTCCGACCGACTACCTCCGCTGTCTTGTGCTCCCTTAGCCTGGGACAACACACTTTCCCCGGTTCCCCAGTCACTAGCCGAGACTCAGTGTAGGGTAAAACCAAACGAAGACTGATTTATTTTAGACACACAGAGCTGGATATATCCAGCAAAACACACATTAACATAAAACAAGATATTGGGACACAAACCTCCCCCTTAATCTGCCTCTCAGAGACAACAGGGGCAGTAACGGGATTAACAATACAATAGGGGGGAGACTGATTTATACAACATTAAACATCAAAGAATGGTGGTCACTCCCTGGTGGCAGATCCTGGCTGTCTGCCGGAGATAATCCCCTCAGCCAATGATGAGATGATACTGCTGGGGGTAGCCACAGAAGTCTCTACAAACCCAGGGCCCATAGTCAATAGGGAGGAGGCTGGCAGTCAGGCTTCTCCAGTGGCCCCAGTGATGGAGGCTTCCGTCACAGGAGGTATGCCTGATGGTGACATCCATGGGGAAATATTTTTACATGTTACCCACGTTTTTATTTATTTTATTCTTATTTTTTTATTTTACTAATCACATTGTGATTAGTAAGGTGGGGTCCATTGACTTGCATGGGTGAATGCAGTATCTGTATTTAAGCTGCAGTCTGGAGAGACCCTCTTGAGAACTTGTTTTTGGGCCATCTTACGGGAGGCAAAGTATCTCAGTATGGCGGCTGTGGCCGCCCTCCGGCATTTCAGAGACACCGTTTAAACTTAGGAGGCAATCAACTTGTTTTAAACAGGGGGTCAGCGCCGTATTTAATATGGCGCACATTGACGCTCTGTGGAGTGATCAGACGGGGCTCCTCAACTGTCATCAAGGGGTTATTTATCTGCCTGCTAGTTGTAGGTTTTTTATTGTTTTACTTTGCTGGTTGGTTTAGTTAGTTGCTTTTATCGGTCAGTTTAGCTATCTTCTTAAGTTAGCTGGTACTTGGGTAATTTAGTTCAATTCTTGTTGGTTGGAATTTTTATTTTTTCTATTTTGTGGAAAAAATTGGACACAGATTAAAAGGCAGGTTTTGATTCACTATGTTTAACCCCTTTGTGACAATGGCCGGCACTACTTTAATTATTATTTTTTTTTATTTAATATGGCAAAAAAAGTATTAAAGTAGCGCCGGCCGACCGCATCAGCACCCAGCGGCCATGCGCGATGGCCGCCTAGTGATGGGAGCAGCGTGAGGGGTGAAAGCTCCGCCCCCTCGCACGGACCTTTCACCCCCTCACACTGCTCCCATCACTATGCGGCCATCAGATTGTTGGAAATCTAATCTAAACGGCCGCTGCGTGCTGATCCCGCCGGCCAAAGCTACTTTAATCCTTTTTTTTTTTTTTTTTTTTTTTTAATATGGCAAGCCAATCCGGCATATTAAATAATAAAAAAAAGGATTAAAGTAGCTTTGGCCGGCGGCATCAGCATGCATCGGCCGTTTAGATTTACATTTCCAGCAATCTGATGGCCTCCTAGTGATGATGAGACTGAGAGCAGGGTGAGGGGTGAAAGCTCCGCCCCCTCACACTCAGACTGCTGGAACACCGGATGTCGTGTCACTGACATCCTGTTAGCATAGAAAACATCAGTCTGCAGCTACCAGAGGACGGAGGACAAGATGAAAAAGCCCCAAAGTGGAAGAAGTAGAAGGTAGAAAGTAGAACGAATTTATTTTTTCGTTCAAACTGTATAATATTTAAAACTGTATATTTTAAAAACAAAAACAATCGGTATGTGTGTGTATGTAAGTGTGTCCGTGGGGGACAAACAACATAATGCTTTTTTAAATTATTAATTATTTTTAAATGATTAAACAAAAAAAAAAGAAATCTTTGTGTCTGTATGTGTTCACAAGTTCAGCTCCCCAGTGCCACCTCTGTCCCCTTTTCAGCCCCCCATGTCATTGCTGTCCCAATTCAGCCCCCATGTAATCTCTGTCCCCAATAAGCCCCTCCCAGTGTCACCCCTGTCCCCATTTAGGAGGCAGAGTGCCCCATGATATGCCTTTTAACCCCCTTTATGCCACTCTGTCTCCAGAAATGCCTTTTAACCCCCTATATGCCACTCTGCCTCTATAAATGCCTTTTAACCCCCTATATACCACTCTGCCTCCAGAAATGCCTTATACCCCCCTATATGCCACTCTTTCCCATGATATGCCTTTTAACCCCCTATATGGCAGAGTGGCATATAGGGGTATAAGGCATTTCTGGAGGCAGAGGGGCATATAGGGGGTTAAAAGGCATATCAGGGGGCAGAGTGGCAAGCCTGGGGCAGATGTGCATAACTGGGGGGGGGCAGGTTGGCAAATAAAAGGAAATAAAAACCAAAAATGTAGATAGTGAGAAGGGGGTAGGGAGAGGGTAGATAGTGAGAATGGGGGGTAGGGAGAGGGTAGATAGTAGACTTGGGCACCAGGGGGCTCTTCGTGTTCGTCCTCGTGCTCGTCTTCGGCAAAAAAAAATCTTCGTATTCTGCGAATATTCGCCTGTTCCTGTCTTCTCTTCGGGTGAATATTCTTGGACATTCTTCGTGTTCGTTTTTTTCTTCGTTTTTTTCCGGTTAAGGGGTTAATGCGGGGTTAACGCGTACCGCAGCAGCTCTGGCGCCAGGAGTTTAAAAGTCCGTATGAGCAACTCTATTGGTCGTCAGCAGGGGGCTCGTCTGCCAATGGTTGATGGCAGACGAGCCCCCTGCTGGCGACCAATAGGGTCGCTCGTACAGACTTTTAAACTCCTGGTGCCGTACCTTGTCCGGCAGATACCACTGGTCTCCCTGTTCTATCAGTTAAATGTCCGTACAAGCGACTTTATTGGTCGCATGTACGGACATTTAACTGATAGAACAGGGAGACCAGTGGTATCTGCCGGACAAGTTGCTGCATTAGGATTTTAAAAGTCTGTACGAGAGACTCTGTTGGTCGCTCGTACAGACTTTTAGGCTCCTGGTGCCGTACTTTGTCCGGCAGATACCACTGGTCTCCCTGTTCTATCAGTTAAATGTCCGTACGAATGACCAATAAAGTCGCTTGTACGGACATTTAACTGATAGAACAGGGAGACCAGTGGTATCTGCCGGACAAGTTGCTGCATTAGGATTTTAAAAGTCCGTACGAGCGACTCTGTTGGTCGGGTATCTTTGACAGTGATTGATGGCCACATAGCTGCATGAAGAGTGCCCAAATACCCCTGATAGGATAGTGTGGGTTGTCTGCTTTACAGAAACAGGGCCGGATTAAGAACATCATGGGCCTGGTGCTGAGGATTTTGGTGGGCCTTTTTATGGAAATACATAAAATTAACAGACTAAACAGAATCTAAACTCACTGATCACATCAGTGTTAGGCAGATAGTATAGGATGCTCTTATGTAAAGGGATTGGAAATACCTCAGAACATTAAAAAGAAAAGTCATCATACATGCAGTGGCATAACTACAGGGGTCGGGGCAGTGCCTCTAGGGCATGTATGTATGTAAACATGGATGTGTAATTGTGTGTGACCAAACACAAACCAGGACAGTTTCTGCCACACCGACACCCAGACCCACACACACCAGGACCGGCTCTGCCACACCGACACCCAAGAACATACACACCAGGACGGGCTCTGCCACACTGACACCCAAAGACACACACCAGGACAGGTTCTGCCACAAAGACACCCAAACACACACACACCAGGACAGGCTCTGCCACAAAGACACCCAAACACACACAAACCAGGACAGGCTCTGCCACACAGACACACAAACACCAGGACAGGCTTTGCCACACCGACACCCAAACACACACACCAGAACAGGCTCTGCCACACCGACACCCAAACACGCACACCAGGAAAGGCTCTGCCACACTGACACCCAAACACACCAGGAAATATAATAAACTTTTTAACTTCACCAGGAGAGGAGAGTCTCACCAGGAAAAGAGAAATACTATAGAGTAAAAAGCCATACATTATGTACATTCATCAGCACTACTGATACTCCAGGGAGCCAGCTCCCATCCTGTAAATATGGGGGCTGACTCATAACAGGTCCAGATCCATCATTACCCCACTAACTCATTTTTTATTTACTTTACCTTATTCCTGACTCTTTCCCTGCCTGCTCTGTGCCCTCCTCCAATTACTCCTCCACGGGACTCTGATCCTGTCTGAGCCCGCCCCCTCGAGCGTCACGGTGTGTCTTCAAGAGGGTGGGACAATGATGGCCGTCGGATGCTCCACCGGCCCCAAGACCCCACACCTTCTGGTAGGCCAGCCCCGACTGGGCCTATTTTCAGATAGGGGCCTGGAGCTGCAGCTCCATCAGTCCCTACGTTAATCCGGCCCTGTACAGAAATATATACTTTTGTGGGTATTTTTGGTTCATTTCTTTAAAATTAGAGTTGCAATAACATACCTAATGTAAAAATTCTACGAATAATGTACACCTTATAGTATGTTCCCTATAAGTGCTGGGAAAGTATGGAAATTCTATATAAATTAGGTATTTCTAAAATCATTTATTTCTTTAACCCTTCCTGGAACAGCTTACTATTATATCTTGCATTCTGGACTCCGCTCCTATTAACCCTCATAGAAGGGCTGTCTGTGCAAACGGCGAATGTTAAGATAGCCGCTTATGCATGTGATATGCTGTTCGCTATTAACTACCCAAACGTGGCCCTTCCAGGTTTATTAGATACATTTGCTGAATATGGGAGTTTATCAAATCTAATTAACAAAATCATAAATTCTAAGCACAACCCTGTCTGAGGAGGATAGGACAATGCCGAAGCATAATTTCTGCTTTTGCTGTTTGCCTTCCCACCTAAAATACCTGGGGATCTACCTGTCTGATTGGGCAGATAGATGGCCCTAATTTTCCTCCAGGAGGTCATCCAGTGGTCTTTACCAGTGGTCACATTGAAAGGCGAAATGGGCGGGGAGTGAGGCATGTCAGGACCCTGCTACCACGGCCCAGAGGTGTTTAACTCAGAGTTTAACTCCCAAGTATGCCGATAAAGATCCCAGGGAGTTTTTCACCACTGTAAAAGCATTAATGCTACGTTTGGACTTGGTCCCGGCTAGATTGAACTACACTGCATTATACAAAAAGGTAGGGGGCCTGGGTCTCCCATGCATTGAGACATACCACAAAGCCATAACATTGGCCAGGGTGGTGGTTTGGGTCGGGGTGCCTGCCCATAAACAATGGATTAGAGTAGAGTAGTTGGGATGCTTTGCGTTCTTCCTTGGGTCAATAAAATGGGCCAAGTAGCACACATCCAACCATTTTACCTACACGCAAAATACTAGCCAAAACTTTCATAGAAAGTGAAAACACTCAATAGTGTAACATGAAACTTGCAATTCCTGCATATAAATACTGTATTTGCTCGACCCTCCAAAATTTTAATAATTATTTAGAAAAAAAGAAAATGCCTGAATATAAGACGACCCTATAGGAAAAAAGTTTTACCAGTAAATGTTAATTCATGTAAACTATTACATTTTTTAATAAAAGCTATGATTGAGAAAAATATTTTTTTGTTTTTATTTCCTTGTATTTTCCAACCTGCCCCCCAGTTACGCACATCTGCCCCCAGGCTTGCCACTCCAATATGGCACTGTGGCCCATGATATGCCTTTTAACCCTCTATATGCCACTGTGCCCCATGATATGCCTTTTAACCCCCTATTTGCCACTCTGCCTCCAGAAATGCCTTATACCCCTATATCCCATTCTGGCATTTAGGGGGTTAAAAGGCATATTATGGGGCAGAGTGGCATATAGGGAGGTATAAGGCATTTCAGGAGGCAGAGTGGCGTTAAGGGGGTTAAAAGGCATTTCACAGAGCACTCTGCCTCCAGAAATGCCCTATGCCCCCATTTAACACCCCCCCACACACACACACACACACACTTACCGCTGCAGCCGGAAGGAGGTGGAGTTGGCAGCTGGGGTTTGTCTGCGTCCATCGCGCAGACCATCCCCGGCTGTCAGAGATCAGAGTTTCCCGCACCAGTGCGGACGATGGATGCAGACAACCCCCGCTGCTAGCCACACCTCCTTCCGGCTGCAGCGTAAGTTGTCTACGCGCATCGCGTAGACGTCAACCCGCTGCCCCGGCAATACAGCAGGAAATTGGAAGCACCGGTAAGTGTGTGTGTGTGGGGGGGAGTGTTAACTGGGGGGAGACAGAAGGATCCAGGTCCCCTGCAGCGGTGCGGGGGATCTGGATCTTAGTCTCATAGTCAGACCTCTATTTGAGGTCTGATTATAAGACGACCCCGATTAGAAGACGAGGGGTATTTTTCCAGAGCATTTGCTCTGAAAAAAACCTCGTCTTATAATCGAGCAAATACTGTAATTCAAATGTAAACTATTTTTTTCATATTTAATAAAAACTATGACTGAGAAAAATGCATTTTTTTTTGTTTTTATTTCCTTTTATTTGCCATCCTTACCCAGTTATGCACAACTACCCATAGTTATGCACAACTACCCACAGTTATGCACATCGGCCCCCAGGCTTGCCACTCTGCCCCCCAGATATGCCTTATACTCTGGCTCCTAGATAAGCTTTATACCCCCTATATCCCACTCTGCCCCCAGATATGCCTTATATCCTCTAAATGCCACTCTGCCTCCCTGATATGCCACCCTGCCCCCAAAAATGCCTTATACCCCCTATATGCCACTCCCCCCAGACTTATCAATGCATACCCAGACTTGTCCCCGCGCTTCAGACTCTCTGGTGTCTAGTGGGGACAGCTGGTGGATGTCTGCACGATGCACATAGACAACCTTCTCTTCTGCCTGGCACTTCTGCTGGGGTTTCTATGATGGAGCATCGTCATGTCATGCCAGTGCCCAGTCATAGAAGCCCCACAGGAAGTGCCGGCAGCATGGGAGGTTGTCTGCACGCATCGCGCAGACATCCACCGGCTGCCAGAGAGGAGGATCTAGGTCCCCTGCTGCGCTGCGGGGGATCTGGATCTTAGTCTTATAGTCAGACCTCTTTTTGAGTTCCGATTATAAGACGACCTTGAATATAAGAGGAGGGGTATTTTTCTGAGCATTTGCTCTAAATAAACCTTGAAGGCAGGTGCCAGGGCTGACATGATACTAAAGGGGTGGCAATACGCAAGGATGTGGTGGCATTAAATCACAAGGGGGTGCTGGGGGTGTTTTGTTTTTTATTGTTGTAGCTTAGTCTGTCTGGATGTGGGTGTCAGTATAGCGGAGCCTGTTCCTGGTTTGTGTCTGACTCTCTGTGCGGCAGAACCTGTCCTGGTGTGTGTTTGTCGGTGTGGCAAAGCCTGTCCTAGTGTGTTTGGGTGCAGGTGTTGGTGTGCAGAGCCTGTCCTGGTGTGTGTTTGGTATCTGTTTCCTGGCACTTAAGTTTCTGTAGGAATAAATTGAAAAGTGACCTGTTCATTAACAGAAATGTACAAAGAACAAGAGGTCAAAATCTGAGACTGGAAGAGCGGAGATTTCATAAACGACAAAGGAAGGGATTCTTTACAGTAAGGACAATAAAGGTATGGAATTCACTGCCGAGGGAGGTGTTGTTATCAAATACATTAGATACCTTCAAAAGTGGTCTGGATATTTTGTTTAGACATACAGGGCTATAAATAGAATTAATATTTTAGAGCTTCTTCATCCACGGAGAAATCCGATTGCTTTTGGAGTCAAGAAGGATTTTTTCCCCCTCATGGCAGAATTCGAAGTACAGTATTTGCTCGATTATAAGATGACCCTGATTATAAGATGACACCCCAAAATTTGAATATTAATTTAGGAAAAAAAGAAAAAGCCTGAATATAAGACTACCCTATAAGAAAAAAGTTTTACTAGTAAATATTAATTGAGATGTAAACTATATTTTCATTTTGAATAAAAACTATGATTGAGAAAAATGCATTTTTTGTTTTTATTTCCTTTTATTTGCCAACCTGCTGTCACGTACCTGGCAGGGAGATCCTCCAGGTCCCCTGTTTGGCAACCGCAGCCGCCACGAAGAAGGGGGAGACCCCCCGCTTCTGACCAGCAGCTGCCACGAAGAAGGGGGAGACCCCTGCCTCTGCACAGCAACCCCAGCCACCACGAAGAAGAGGGAGACCTCCCATCTCCGCACAGCAGCCGCCGCAAAGAAGAGGGAGACCCCCCGCCTCTGCCTAGCAGCCGCTGCAAAGAAGAGGGAGACCCCCTGCCTCTGGACGGCAGCAGCCGCGCGACGACGAGGGAGACCTCCTGCCTCCACGCTGGGATCATGGCAACCGCAGCCAGGAGACAGGTTCAGCTCCGGTGTCCTGACTCGATCCTCTTCATGCCACCTAGTGGCGCCGTCGGAAACTGCATCGCCTTATACTGGGAGGTTACAAATTCGCCACACGCAAGATAGCCGTAGAGGAAGTGACGTAACGGGACTTTGAATATTTGGCGGGAAATCCCTAATTAGTGCCATACTCCTGTGCCTAAAAAGGAGGCTCTGGAACCTACAGACTTTGCCTTCTGATGGTCGTGCCTATCTCGGTAGTGCCTATCTCAGTACGCGTTCCAGTTGTATTCCTGTTATTGACCTCGGCTTATTCCACGACGCTCCTGCTGTCCAGGAGATCAAGAGATAAAACACCCTCCTGAATTTGAAGCCACTTCCATACCTCCCAACATTTCGAAATGTGAAAGAGGGACACCTTTTTTTTAAATCTTGCGGAACTCACCAATTGCACTTTACAATGTCGCGCTTGCATCGCCACTTAAAACTCACTTAGTTTTTGTCAGCAGTCATGCATATTAAAAATAATCAACACGTTGAATTGAATTCCCATGAGGCTCAGCCAGACATACTACTACCATAATGCTGGATGAGCGTCATGGGAAGTGCAGCAACAGTAAAGCTGCAGATGCTAGCTGTGAACAAAAATTCCCATGATTCTCAGCCAGGTGTCCACCATAATGCTGGCTGAGTATCATTGAAAGAGTAGTCCACAGCAGCAGATATTTTTTTAAATGAAAAAAGGCTAATGTTAGCCTCCCTCCCAGGACCCTCACACACACCTGCCCGTAAACACATATATACACACACACTGACTTTACACACACATATACACTGCCCTAACACACACCTGCCCATAAACATACGTATACACATACACTGCCTTCACACACACATACACGTACACTGCCCTTACACACACACACATATACACGTACACTGCCCTTAGACACACACATATACACTGCCCTTAGACACACACATATACACTTACACTGCCCTTAGACACACACATATACACATACACTGCCCTTACACATATACATGTACACTGCCCACACATACACATGTTGTTACCTCCTCCGTCGTCCTGCGGGTAGGGGAGCTGAGACGCAGCCCGCGCGTCGAGCCCCCTGCTCATTCCGTCGGCGGGAACCGCCACCAGGTCCATTCTATGGATAGACGCGCATCCCCGCAGAGATCACTGGATCCTGACGGGGCACGCGCCTCGACGTCAGGAGTGTGCGCGAACGGTTAACTCATAATTATTCATGTCGCTTCTTAAAGCGACATTTATCTTTTTTCCTCCTCCCCCTAATTAGGTGGGTAGGAGGATCCTGTTATTGAGAGGGATATTTAAACCCTCAGTATGCACTTCACGTGTGCCTGTGATAGTGCCTTATAGCCTTCACTAGCATTCCTTGATTTGTTTGATATTTATTGGTTCCGACTCCGGCTAGTTTTTGACCTTTGATGTTTGCTGCCTGCCCTGACCTCTGCTTGTGACCCCGACTACTCTTCTGCCTGACCCCTGAATTTATTATTTTATTATTTTTGTTCCTGATTATTTGTACTTCGCTACGCTCCTGTGTCCGCTATACACTTCGGTGTTCCGTTGCTGGGCTCTCCACCTCCGCCAGGAGGCGCCTTCCCAATTTCTGCAGCGAGTTTCCTCTGCTGTATTGCAGACTTGACACATGTACACTGCCCTTACACACACATATATACCTCTTCCACCATCCTTCTGTCTTCTGCCTCCATCCTGTAACCTGCGGTGGAAGTGCGAGGTCTGTCATATCCCTGTGCTCGGCATTATTTGCCTGCGCGTAGTGATTAGGGAGCAGTAAAGCGAGGTCTGAAGTGACAGACTTTGCGCTCCCTAATGATGAGCCGACTAGAGGGAGATTGCAATAAAGGTATTGTGTTATTTACTCTAATTCAATCTGCGTATATTATTAAAAAAGATTAGCACTAAATTGACTTCAGACATTGCATGTATGATGATTTTTTCTAGTGTACTGATGTACTCCCAATCCGATCACATAGATTGTATCATGTATTATCTAGCACTGATGTCATCTTTATTCTGTACACATGGATGCCGAGGTGTTAAGATTCTGTCTATTTTACTTAGTTCCATAAAAAGGCCCACCAAAATCCTCAGCACCAGGCCCATGATGTTCTTAATCCGGCCAGGCATCAAACCATATATTGTTGAAAACAAAACACCACAGGATATTTCAATAATTTCAATATGCTTTCTATGCACAAGATTCTACCACCAGCTTTTGCCAAAGTTCATGATAGTAATTTTTTTCACACAATTTGTACTTCAGGTATGAATTTATAGCTCCTAGTATACGTCACTGTACATCACAACAGCAACATCACAAGTACAGTGATACCGCTATGCATATGTTTGTTGGGTTGTTTGTGAGGTATAACACCACATTTGGGAAGTGTGCATTTTTAACTTGGAACTTTGACATATGGTCCTTCTGCCACCATGTCCTATTTGGGACATCTTTGAAGCCGGACCGTTCAATTTGCATATATTGAACGGTCCAGACACTCCAGGGTATTTCAAATGGCAGTATTTTAACCCTTTTCCATGCACTAATTTTACCACCAGCCATGGTATTTTTTGGTGTGTTTTTTCCACACACAGTGTACTTCAGGTGTGAATTTAAATTTCTGTCAGGTCCCCACCGCGGTACTCACCTTCTTCCCACCCCACGTTCCCCTTTCCGACCCGCGCCGCCGATATGGCGACACACAAAGCGGGGTCTGACGTGGCAGACCTGCTCACTCCCCGCGTTGACAGTGCCGCGATCTTCTTCCCGGCACCGTGGTCTTCAGGACGGCCGGAACACAAATGCAGGGCCGTCCCAACAGAGACGGAGAAGCATTTCCTTGGACCCCGCTCCACGCTCCCTAGCATGCAATCACTCCCTCCGCTACCACACCAAAAAAATATTTGCCACACTGCAGATTAGGGCAAGACTGTGAGAGTCAGTGCAGTCTTCCCTCCTTCTGACGCTACCGTGAGAGAAGTCCTCTCCCCCATAATTATCACCAGAGTCCTTTTGTCCCCTCATTCACTAAGCCATACCTTTTATCTATTTTACTCACCCCCTGTAGTTCAGGTATAGATCAAATAAACACATAAATCAGCACTTGCATGTATAGATCAACTGAATAAGACATAAAAACCCTGTTGCAGGTATACATAAATAATGTATGGAAACATTACATAGCGATATACATCAACAGAATAACACATAAACCCAGCTTTGCAGGTATAGATCAATTGGAATTCACATAAAAACTCAGCATTAAAGGTATAGATAAAGCCCCCTAAATTACAGGCACAGATCATAGGTTGCACACCCCAAAGCCAGGCCTGTTGTCCACATTGCCCACATAGAACCTGAACTGCACCCAAATTACACACACAGGACTTGTCATCTTTGTCCCCAAACAGCCCAGCATGAGTCAACTTTGTCCCCAAACAGTCCGTCCTGTCCCATCTTTAACCCATAAACACCCTGCCTGTGCCATCTTGGTCCCCAAAGCTCAAACACCCTGCTCGTGCCATCTTTGCCTTTCTACAAATCAATTATACATCTATGATACACACAAACACTTCTACAGTCACTCACCAATTCACACTTTGATTCTTTCATTTTCTCACACATTCACACAATGCATCCACACATTCATTTATTCACTCTCACTATTTATTTCAATATTCTTACTACCCCCTTCTCACTATCTACCCCCTCTCGCCCATCTAATTATCTATCCCCCCTTTCTCACTATCTACCCTCCCCCCCTTTGAAGTTCACTTACCTTCCAGGAGTCTTGCGGTGGGAGCGCAAGGCCTCTGTCTCCCTGCTGTGCCACTGTGTGCGCTGTTTCACTGCAGAGCGCCGGAATATGACGTCATATTCTGGAGCTCAGCATGAAATGCCAGCATCACGACCGAGCTAGAGGCCTCGCGGTGGAGAGTGAGGGGTGCCAAGCACTTGCTGAAAACATATTCATGAGCGACTGCTCGGCGCTTCCTCTCTCTCCTCTGCGTCGAAAAAAAAAGACGGCGTTTGAAGCCACTGATTCCGGGACAACGCATTGTCCCAGATGGAGGCTGCCCGGGACCCGGGACTGTCCCGTGTAATCCAGGACATGTGGTCACCCTAGTCTGTGCCTACGCCCCAGTTGGGACATCTTTGAACCTGGCCACTCAAGCCTTTTATTTTTTTTTAAAATAGATACCCCTTGGGTATTTGAAATGCAAATATTTTAACTCATGTCAGGATTTTTGGGAAGATACAGCGTTAATTTGAGCACTTGCTCATAAAAATAAAATCTCTCGCAGTGGGGCTTGTGACTGCTCTCTGGAGTGGTCACAGTGCGTCCTGCGGTGGGTGTTCAGTGTCGCTAAATGCCTCTCAGCTACACCATTGGAGCTCTTTTAAAACGGTGTCTGCCGCTATACAGTGTAAGGCGAATGTTGACGCCCCCGGTGTTGTTAAATGCCTCAACATCGAGGCATTACAGTGACACCATTTCTAAGCTTGTTTAATGCCACAATGTGCTAGGTACATCATTAGTCATTAAGTGACTGTTTTTACATGATGTGTCTGGCACATTACTGGGCGTTAAGGGGTTAAATTAATATTTTATTATAGGAATGTTAAATTTGGCTTTAGAAAGTGTGCTTTTTACAGCATCCCTAAATAGTATGGAAAGAATTAAATAGGCCACATGGTAAAATCTCAAAGCAGGGCCAGACTGGCAATGATGGGCCGGCCCTGGCACTGTAAGGTCAATTGGATATGTGTGACTGCACACTATGTTTTGATGCTCACATAGCACGTAGCTGGGCATATGCAGCGGTCCACCAGCCGTTTGCCTGAGTGCCAGATGGCTAGTTCAGGCCCACCTTAAAGCACATTGCTTTAGTATAACTCACTTTTGTAGAGCCCTGCTGCCTAAATAGCACAGGGCGGCATGTAGTTGTGGGGATAGGAGCTAGGGTTCATTGAAAGGTCAGCTATTAGTTATATGGAGGGTTCAAAAGTTCAGGCTTGAAGTTTAAAAAAAAAACAAAAAAAACCTGCTAGGTTATATAACTTAGAAATTTCGGGGTGTGCGCGCGCCGCTTAGTTATTTGCCGCCTTTGTCTCGAGGACACCTCGAGAGCGCTTAGGTATGCCTCGCGCTGCGCAAAAGGCGCAAATTCGCGCTATAAATAGAAGGGGCTGAAGTGGCAGCGTCTCATGCCACAAGGCGAACTGCAGGCTGTGCTACTGACCTTTTTAAGGCTGGTAATTCGGCTAAGCAGGAGAGCCGCGGGCGAAGATGGAAGCTCTTCTTGAAAAACTCCCACCCCCCCCCCTGATATATATATATTTGTTATGTATATATATTAAAAAAAAAATAAAAAAAATGTCGTGTGCTTTTATTGGGGTTAAGGTTGTCCCAAATGGGATGAACTGGTTATGTGGTGGTTTGTCTACTGGCTTTTAGGGCGGTAGGCATTGTACATATATATATCGTGTAAATTA